>CM061529.1:45815881-46462075 GCA_030068015.2 Neoceratitis asiatica
TGTATGTCTAGCTCACCATTTCATCGGCTGCGGTTTTCGCCGTTGCCGATGCGCCAAGCACCTTCTATATTTTGCAAAGCCTTTATCTGGAAAACTTCTAAATCATCGGATGTTGTCTACGTTCACGCTCTGCACCTTATGGTAGAACGGAGATGATAAGCCACTTATGGAGTTTTGTCTTTATTCGTCTTGTTTGGAAAATGAGTCTGCATTAGATTTGAATTTGAATATTATCTGCTACGCTAGCAGATGTACGCTCTTATAGAAGATTATATTTGCTCTATTTAGCTCTGAAAGTCGTAAAAAGTTCTCCAGCATTAAATTAAAGATGTCACACGGTAAGGGGTCGACTTATCTGAAACCTCGTTTGATATCGAACGGCTCGGGGAGGTTCTTCCCGATCCTAACAGAGCTTTTGGTATTACTTAACGTCAGTTTACACAGTCGTATAAGTACATAGAAGAAGAAGTATTGTCGAAAGCTGCTTTAAAAAAACTTTGTCCTGTTATATATGAAATACTACCTGAGATGATTAAGGCCGATAGCGAAAAACTGGTTCGCACAGTATTTTAAAATTTCTCTCTACACATGAGCTGCTGTTATAATTGTTGTTGCTTACCAGCGTTAATGGTTTTCATGTGTACATGAGTCGAATTACACCGCACTCAATCATACTTAAACAAAATTGCACACATTTTTTACCGAATACACTCTGTGTACATGCACATGTTCATATGTATGTGCTTAAAATTGCCAACTGTCATGTATTCAACACCATTTAATTAGCAGCTGAATGAAATAAATTAAATAGCAAATACTCAGAATTAAATAATTACTTTCAAAGTATTTATGCATGCTTTTGTGAGCATAATTAATAGTAAATATTTAACCCATGCCATAAATATATAGTTTGTGTATGCAGATAAATACATACATAAATGCATATTGACTCTATCCATTTCTACCGCATTTAGTGATGCACATGTCTCCCAAATGCGTAAATATACTCCGTAAAAAATTCAGACTATTTCATGAACGCAAAGCTGTAAAATATACTCCAAATGAATAGAAAACTGCTTCAAAATTAATTTGCAAATCTTATAAAGTATGTAAATAATTTGTAGTATGATATTTTAGTGCAGAATCAAATGTGCTATTGACCACTAATACTTGTTAAAGCGCGATTGACCGTAAATTTTTCAATAAAATAGTGTGTTGGCTTTGTTTGCAGTTGCCAAGCCTATACTATTGCATTACCTTCACTGGCTTCACGACAGATTTCCAGGTAGTTCTTTTGGCTAGCAAACTATGTGATATCATAGTAATAGCAAATGCAGACTCGATTAATTTTGTACAGATAGGTAAAAGCTAGAGAAAGGCGTCTACTGCAGAGTCCATTCCAGGGAGTTTGATATTGAAGTGACACTAAATAACCACTTTCACTGGAATTAACCTATCAAATGTTCTTCAATTCTATGTACGATCAGAGTACTCCAGGAAGCAACTGCTTTAATACTGCTCGACCGAACATTAAATTCGAAATTATTTTCAATTACCTGCTCAAGCCTCTTAAGACAAGAAGCCTTGCCTGGTAAGTTCGACTGCATTACAATTTCTCTCTATGTTCCAGTGACCAGGAACCCAAATGAGACGGGGTTGTATGTCCGTATGACCATCTCCTGTACAGTTCAGGAACAGTCCATCACAGTTTTTGAATGCATTGTACAACTTAATCGCTGTCTGATTATCACTGAAAATAAAGATATTCTTGATCGTAAATTATGCACCAATGTAGTGTACGGTTTCCGCAATAACTGAAATTTCAGCTTGAAATACACTTCAATTAGTTTCGATCCATTTGAATATATCCTAACAGTGTCGTCTAGAGTATTGACGTTATTGCTCCATTCTTCCTTTTACTGATATGCGTTATATACTTGTTAGTAATAACAAAAGTTGAGCAGCAGCGATTTATGATATCTGGTATGAAATTCAAGGATTCTCGAATTTCCAAATCGCTTATTAGTTCACTGGTTTAGCAATCTTAGACAAAGAGCTGTCAGCGCTGCAGTCTGATAACTTTCTAAGTTAAGTGATGAAATATTGAGGATCATTATTTGGTGTAGCCTTAAGCGCACCGCTTATACGAATCACAGCAGTTCTCTGAAGGGTGTTCCAGTAGGGATGATGTGATTTCTAAGTATCGTTTTGGCCATTTTAATATGATCTGTATTTCTTTTCATTGTATTTAGTAATGTTTACAATTTCATCAAGGCAAGACATGCGCAAGAACAACGTTTACAAATTATTCAATATTATTATCAAAATGATCATTTCGCAATTGTAACTTTTCGTGCGGTAAATAAACAAAACTGTCGATTCTGGTGCGAAGAAAATCTACAAATTATTCATGAACAACCATTATATTCACCTAAATTGATAGTTTGCGGTATAGATCGATGGTAACCAACTTTTTATGGCCAAAATTGGAAGAAGTTGATCTTAACAACACCTGGTTCCAACAAGAAGGGGCTACATGTCACACAGCACGTCAGGAAATTGTGACATTGAATGGCCTCCAAAAAGTTGTGATTTAAGACCATTAGACTACTTCTTGTAGGGTTATTTGAAGTCATTGGCAATAAACCAGCCTCTCTTCAAGCTTTAAAAGTCAATATTGAACGTACTGTTCATGACATACGACTTAATTTAGTGGAGAAATTGCTCAAAAATTGGGTTAATCGAATTCGTTCCTGTAAAAGAAGTCCTGAAGGCCATTTGAATGATGTTATATTGTACTTCACATGAAATAAAAAGCCATTGAATTTAATTAGCAATTAGTGTGTTGTTTTTTTTTAAAGAAATCGTATCACGTATCACTCTTATTGAAAACCCCTATACCCATCAGGTTGGCTTTATAGTTCAGTTTTCCGAATTACGCCCAGGAGTTTTACCTTGATTCTTAGGATTAGGCCAACACCATTGGAAGTTGGCAGGTTTACCTTTGTGTTTATTTTCTTTCCCTAAGACATCTGTTCCCCAAATTGTTTGCATTTAATATCCCTTGGAGTAATACTTTGAGAGTAGCGTTAAAATTCTTCTACTGTGTGTACTTTATGGAATACTCTGATATATTGTAAACAATTGCTTGTATTGGAAATATTAAATTGATCAATACACACACAATTATATAATTCATTTAGTCAAAAGTTAAATATGTGCTAATTCAAATTATTTTATTGATGCATGCGAGGCATACCCAGAAAATAAGTGCACTGAATTTCTTTAAGTTCTCTAATTATGTATCTAGACAAAACAATTACGAGATAATTTAGTACTATTTAGCTATTTTTCGACATATTCGCCATTCCTCTTTATGCGGGTGGCGAAGGGGGGATGCCTTCCTCGAAGTATTTTCCCACCAACCCTTTATCCACAATATCCGAAGATTTCTGTGATAGTTTCGTGTAGTGGGCACACTTGTACGATTCATAGCTTTATGCAGTTTTAGAAATTTGATTTTAAATTGATAAAGCATAATTTTTGTGACAAATGCGAAATTTGATTTCCAAGATTTTTGGTGTCAATATTTATTTGAAACTACGTTGGCAGAATAATAAACTTCCCAGTATTCACAATATCGATGATTTTCAGTACCACTATGCAATTCATAGTATGTGTATACGATACCAAATTTCACTTTCCTCGATGCTTTTTCGACTGAGTTTTGACCAAAGCCTTACATCTGAACAAATGGAGCTATATGTCGTAGTTGATCGATTTCGATAATTTTCAGAACCAATGTTCAATTCTTTATGTATGTGTAGAATAGGAAATTTCACGTCCTTAGGTACTTTATGACTCACAATTCCAAATCTGAAAATTCACTTGTTCATATGCTATAGTTTTTCGATCTGGCCGGTTCCAACAATGAACGTAAAAGTGCCTCCGCCCACTGAGTTTGGTTCAAATATCTCAAAAATCAAGATTCGCGTTCAAACAGACGGACTGACATAGCTAAATTAACTCAGCTCGTCATTCTGGTACGATTGGTATAAATTGGGCCTATCTTTTCCCCTTTTGGTACTTATATACTTCGGATTAAAAATAATATACCATTTCATTGACATTCCCCGCCGAGGGGAGACCGCAATTAGAAAAATTAATATTCTGTAATTTTGGATGTGGCTCGAACCTGGACTCCAACCCAGGCCTTCCTAATTGTAGTATGCAATGCTAACCACTCGGCTATTACGGGAAGTTTATAAAGCTTAAAAAAGACCGACAGTAAGGTTTTTTGTAAAAAAAATTAAAGAGCTTCAAAGGCGTGTTTAGGGTGTTGTAAGCTCAGCTTTAGAGCATCAGTATAGTATTGTTAATTTCTGTTAGAATATGTTGTTTGTGGTGGAGCCATGTGTAGAAGTTGGCGCAAATTAGGAAAGTTTTAGACTGCCATTTACCTGGGAGTGGCTAGAAGCGATCAGCTCACAGATCCCGCTCTTAGACCAAGTTTCCCCTTTGTAGCCAACAAACACCCGTCTGAGGGCACTCTAGGACGAGAAGGCGAACCCATTGCGGTAGTAGTAGCCTTGGTTTATATACTTATTTCAGGCAACACTAGTCCGTTTGTGTCGAACTAAACGTATTTGAAAGCAAAACTTTCAAGCGATGTAAGAATGCTGTGAGTTCTGCACTCTCAAGAAAGTCTTCAAAACCTGTATATGGTGGGATTGGAAGGGAATTGTCCATTATGTGCTGACACATAAATGGCGCTACTAGAATTAATTATTTAGCCCTAACCTTCAAAACATGCGTGTATAAATTTGACAGCTGTCGGATTATTAGTTTGTGAATCATAGCATTTTGAGTGAAGCAACTTTTGTTATTTTGAAAAAAATGGATAAAAAGGAATTTCGAGTGTTGATAAGATATTGATTTTTGAAAGGGAAAAATACAGTTAAAGCAAAAACCTAGTTTGATATCATCAAGGATTGGTATGCTTAGTTTAGAAGTGGTGAAATGAGTAACGAAGACGGTGAACGCAGTGGACGCCCAAAAGAGATTGTTACCGACGAAAGCATCAAAAAAATCCACAAAATGATTTTGAAGGATCATAAATTGAAATTGATTAAAATAGCAGGCAATCTAAAGATAAACTGAACATGTGCATCATATCATTCACAAATATAAGGGTATGAGAAAGCTCTGTGCAATGTGGGTGCCACGCGATCTCAATTTTGACCAAAAACGACGACGAATTGATGATTCTCAGCAGTGTTTGGAGATGTTAAAGCGTAATAAATTCGTGTTTTTGTGTCGATATGTGACAATGGCTGAAACATAGCTTCATCATTTCACTCCGAAGTCCAATCAACAGTCATCCGAGTGGACTGCATACGATGAATCCGCCTCGAAGCGTGGAAAAACGCAACAGTCGGTTGCTGATTCACCAAGTCAATGCATCATGTTACAAGTCGCTATAATCAGTGTATCACCCTTGAAGGGAACTATGTTTAATAAAAAATGAATGAATTTTGCCAAAAAAATGAGCCTCCGGAATTGTTTAATAGAAAAGGTATTGTGTTTCAACATGACAACGTCAAACCACTTTTTTAATTCATGGTAAAGGATTTTCCAATAGGGATGATGTGATTTACAAGTGTCATTTTCGCCATTTTTAATATGTCATGATCTGTAATTTTTTTTCATTGTATTCAGTAATGTTTACAATTTCATCATGGCAAGGTATACACAAGAACAACTTTTCTGATTTTGCCTTGGAACAACTTGAAAACGATAAAGATTTTTTTAGGAAATTCATCTTCTCCTATGAGGCTCACTGAACAACCATTACATTCACCTAAATTGACAGTTTGGTGTGGTTTTTGGTCTCTTGGAATCATCGGTCCGTACTTCTTTCGAAATGAACCTGGTAGCACCGTTACTGTCAATGGAGAGCGGTTTAGATCGATGATAACCAACTTTTTATGGCCACAGTTGGAAGAAGTTGATCTTAACAGCATCTGGGTCCAACCAGATGGGAATACGTGTCACACAGCACGTGCAACAACCGAATTATTGTGAGAAAGGTTTGGAGATTCGATTATTTCAAGAAATTGTGACATTGAATGGCCTCCAAGAAGTCGTAATTTATCTCCATTAGACTACTTCTTGTGGGGTTATTTGAATTCATTGCTCTTTAACAATGAGTCAGACTCCCTTCAAGCTTCAAGCATACGACTCGATTTAGTGAAAAAAGTCCTCAAAAATTGGGTTCATCGAATTCGTTCCTGCAGAAGAAGTCGTGGATACCATTTGAACTTAATTGTATCAATTGTACTTCACATTAAATAAAAAAAATTTGAATTTCCTTAACAACTGTGTGTTTTTTTATTATAAAAATTATTATTTAAATTATATCACCCCTATCGGAAAACCCCTTATTTGCCCGGAATTTACACCATCTAACTACCAATTGTTTCCGTCTTTGCAAAATTGTTCTTCATGGTAAAAGTTGGATGATCGAAGATCCGCTGAAAATCATTGGCCAGTATCTTCATCGATAAGCCACAAAAGTTCTACACGGATTGTATTATTAATCTAACCGATAATGGCAAATGGTGAATAAAATTAATTTTCAATAAAGAAAAATTGTGTTCAAAAATATGAAAAAAGCGGAGATTTTACAGCTATCCAGGCAACATGACCTATTATCGTAGCTGATGTCTCTTAATCCGCTAAACTAAGTCAATAAAGTCGTATATCTAATCGATCCATCGTCTATGGATTAAAAGTCGCTGCTACAATAAATACAATAGTGATCCCGTTTCTTTGATGATAGGAGATATTTCGTCTTGTTCTCGTTAACTACCAGACCCATTCGCTGCGTTTCCTTGTCCAGTCTGAATTAACAAATTGGCACGGATGTTGAGGCCAATTATATCACCGGCATACACCAGCAGTGGTATGCTCTTATAGAAAATTGGACCTCTCTGTTTAGTTCCGCAGTTTTTATTATTTTCTGCAGAATAATGTTGAAGAAATCACACGATAAGGAAGCTCGAAGATGTTCTTACAGCATTATATGTTGAGTTTTACGGGGTTACCAGGTTCATATGGTAAATTGTATCTACATACATTCATTTCAAATTGTCCTCTACTTACACCTGAAATTGGCATTTGTACCACAAATTCATTTACTGTTACAATTGTAATATTCATTTATGTTTTTATTTTTGTATTTCCGCGCCCGACGGATATTGGCTATTTGATTGCATATCAACTGTTATTCCAAGTACTCACTCCGGCGGCCAGTTTCTGGGTAATTCAAGTGAGCTACTAATTTGTTGAGTTCACAAATTTTTTTTTGTGAAAATGCTTCAATTCCTGATATCTACTGAAATATAAAAAGGCTGTGACTGCAAACAAGCAAGTAAATTGAGATGTCAATACTTAACGCGTTCATAAAAAAATTATTTTTTCAACGTCGTATTTACATATTACAGTGCTGAGCTGATCGTTTGATTGTTTGTGATTAAATCAATTGTAATTACTATTCGCTGAATAAATTGATTGAAGAAGAATGAATGATAGCGAAAAACCTTAAACTTACTTTACTATAATTGGACTCTGTAAGGTCCAAATAATTTTTGCTTTTATAACTTTTATTAAAAATTGCATTTAAATGATTAAAGTTTAAATATTTTATGTAAATAAAATAAAATAAATTTTAAATAATATGTTTGATTGTCTTTCCACATTTACATATTATATATGTTCAATTTCATGATATTGGGATACTTTTATTGCTTTAGATATCTAATAAGTTAATTAATGCATCTCCCATTCCATACAAACCTTCTATCCCATATAAACATAAAATTGCAAAATAAACCTACGAGAGAAATATATACCAAGAATTATGGTTTTCCAAATAAATACAAGCGAATATGTTCGTTGAAAATTGAAATGCTGCCAACACTTGCTTACGACAATTAATTATGTAAAACTGTATGCATCTATGTTACAACTACAGCTTTAGTGAATAATTACATAAGTGAAATATGAACTTGAACATTCGATTTTGAATTGCGACATGAAGCAGAAAAGCTTCCGCCGCAATCTGAGCTCACCACAACATTTCCTAAGTGAACCATTGGAATGTGAATGAATAGGAAGGTAACTAACTATTGACAAACTATACCCAGCAAACCATAAGTTTAAAGGAAGGCTATTTACGTACTCCTGATAGATAGATCATAACATATTAAAAATGGCCAAACCGACACTTAGATATCATATCATCCCTATTGCGAAACCCTTTATGTAATCTTTTCTAATATCTTTGTAGCAAAAAGATAAAAAGCACTAATTTGCTTTTCTTTCAGGCAATTGTGATTTATTTGAGTGCTTCTTTAGTAATTCTTACTTAGCCTAAAAACCTCTTAGAATTACAAATTATTAAGTAAAACAAAAGAGCGCTACATAATTAAGTGTGTTATCATCGGGATTGCCATATTAGGCTTCGACCCTTCTAGGAGTCTTTGCTACGTATGATTGGCTGCATGCATGGAAGTCCAGAAGAATGGATTTCTAGTGAAATATAATATTTATATTTGTATCCCACATAAAATATATAGATAAATGAGATATTTACTAATTCTGTAGTTCAATTTATTTAATGGAATAATTCATTCATATTCCTTGACATCGGTAAATATTAATCAAAGTAGGTTTGGTCAATCAACGATGCGGAACCTGTGAAGCTCACTGGCTTGCAAGAGTAACACATCTTTGGTAGTTTTCCGTGATATTTCCCTTACGGGCTTTATTTTTTTAGTTTTTTTTTTTAAAGTGTTGAACCCATATTTCATCTCCAGTTAATCATTGATGTATTGGAATTAAAATGGTATGGCTGTGCTTTCATTACTTCCCTCGTAGCTTCATAGCCCAAGAGTGGCTTCTGTTTTGGCTTATGTCTGTCAATGTAATCGAAAAAAAATACAAGACGGCAAATTTTTGTTTTAATTGATATGGAAGCAAGCTCAGGTGCATTTGTATGCATTAATCGATAGTCGTCTCCAATTTGCGGTATCCAAAATGAACATAAGCCCCAAATGCACAAAAGTTAGCTTATTTCCGTATACACCAAGTGAGAAGTAAACCAATTTTGTGGGAAAAATCGTGGTTCACTGGTTCTTGTATAAGCACACAATCGACGCATTTGCGGCATTGTGAATGGTCAGCTGGCTTCAGTTGTTGTGTAAGCTGGACTTTATATGGGTGTAGGTATAAGTGCAAAGTTCGCCATAATGTGTCGTAAGAAAGTCCCAGATCTTGGCAACGTCGAGAAGTAAGCACATTCGCGTCTTCGGCTACACTTTCACTTGCAGGAGGGATAGTTGAGGAGAAACGACCAAAACGATGATGCACAGACTGATCCAGTCTCTTTTTAAAATTTTACCAATTGCTTGAGTAGTTGGACAATTATTTGCACCGTAGTCTCCTCTTAAAGCATGAAACATAGTCACGTTTTAATCACCGTTTTGTGAGTAGGTTTCAACATATTTAGCGCCTCGCGCTGTTTTTAAGAGATCCATATTAATAAATGCCTGAATTTTAGCTAAAACAAAACATGTTTATTTAGACAGCTACGTTTGACAAATGTCAAAATACAGCCCTTTGCCCTTTCGAAACCACTAAATGGATAACCCTTTATAAGCACTGTCGCCTCAGCGCTTTTGGTTCTCTTATAGGGCGGCCGTGTAAAACCTTTTAAAAATGAGAGAAAAGTGAGTTTGGAAGTTCACCTCACTGAGAAGTAGAACGCCGAAAAACGTCCATCGATATATATACCTCTCTGAGTCGTTGAGCCAGTACAAAGTAAAAAAATTCTTAGTATTTAGTAGAAAAAAAAGGAAACTTTTCTTTTAAGCTCGGTTGTCCCTTGTTAGGGAATGTTAATGCCTCTGAATGTGTATTAGACATGAAAATAAATTCTTTTCACAATATTCCAACAGCTGGTTGGAGACGGCATAGAGATCTAGGTTTTTTCGTTTTTGAGGAAACAACATGCAAATTTTGGAGGACTTCGATATAAAAGACTTCAACGTTTGCCTACAGCAACTCCTCATTGCTTAACAATAGCGTAGAGCTACGACGGATATCTGCTAACTAAGAGCTGATAGAATTTGAATTTTGATAAGGGTTTAGAAAAACTGCAATATACCACCAGTTCGTCATTAGAATTTTGAGCAACAAAAAAAACATCTCAACACATATAATCCTTTTTCGAAACAACTTATACCCGAATATAGGCAGTGAACTTTATGGGAATTAACAAAATGAACAACCCTAATAACACTCATACACGTGTCCTGTATGCTACGTTCGCCTACACTCAGTAGGCATTGGTTATCGTGCATGTTGCTGACATAGTGAGCGTCGATATTGAAGCTGACGTTTCTGCTGATGCCTATATCGTGCAACATTACAAGGTTTGTCATTCATCTGAAAATACAAATATTTCTCCTCATGGTTTGCTTATACGCTTTGACACAAATCGCTTTTAGCCAACGAAGTGTGCGTTACCTCTAATACATTACAATTCTGGGACTTAACTTCAGCAATGAGAAATGACAGATGGACTTAGCAAATTGCATGCGTTGATGGCAAATGTGTAAATTTAAGAAAATCCGTTTATCGGATTGTTGATGGGCATGTTATGTCGTGGGGATATTTGAGGTTCTCCCAAAATTGATAATTGAGTTATAAAAGAATTGAAAAGATTTTCAAAAATAGATTTTTTACCATTATAGTAGACAATAAGTTTATTTCGTTTTAATTTTCACTTTTATGCAAGGCTGATAGGACAGAACGAGCACATATGTAAATACGAGTATACATAAAGTAGAATCAACTGAGTATTAAAATAAAAACTTTTTTATTTGTGATCCAAGTAGAGGTACCTTTTTTAATAGCCTTTTTTTGACAGATCACGCGTGAGTCGTGTCAAACTGTCATGTTATTTTTGTTCAGTATTGTTTGGCATTTCATCAAGGAAATACATACGCCTGAACAACGTTTACAAATCATTCAACTTTATTACGAAAATTCACGTTATGCAAAGAATGTGTTTCGCGTGCTTCGCTCAACTTGTGGGCCTACTGAGCGTACTATTCGCAACACCATCACCCACTTTGAGCAACTCGGACTGACGTATGGAACGACTTGGTGCATTTTACGTCGAGCGTATAAAATACAGCTTGTGCAAGAACTGAAGCCTCTCGACCATCCCAAGCGACATCGCTTCGCTCTTTGGGCTCTTGAAAAGTTCCAAGAAGATCCGACGTTTTCGAATCAAATTTCGTTCAGTGATGAGGCCCATTTCTGGGTCAATAGGTATATAAACAAGCAAAATTATCACATTTAGGACGAAGCCATTTCATCCAGAAAAAAGCTGGTTGGTGTGGTTTGTGCGCTAGTGGTATCTTCGGTCCATATTTCTTCAAAAATAATGCCGGTGAGAACGTAACCGTCAATGGCGACCGTTATCGCGCCCTTATAACTGACTATTTGTTGCCTGAAATTGAAGCTCGTGATCTCCGTGACATTTGGTTTCAACAAGACGACGCCATTTTCCACACATCGAATTGATCAATGGATTTATTGAGAGATCTCTTCGGTGAACAGATAATTTCACGTTTTAGGCCGGTCGATTGGCCACCAAGATCGTATGATATCACACCGTTACACTTTTTCCTACAAGGATATGTCGGAGCAAAATATCACGCGTATAATTCGCTAGCTAGCGGATGGACCATCTGTTACGTAGCTGCGGCCAACATTTGAAAGAGATAATCTTCAAAAAAGAAATGCCAAAGAATGTTCTTGCGAATGATAATAAACATTTCAAATTAAATTTGATTTTCTGTGTTTTTTCTTTAAAAAGGTAAGGAACCTCGAAATGGATCACCCTTTATATGTATATATTTAAATTATTTGTTTAAATATGTGGCAGCCTTCTTTGTATGTATTTTCCAGCAACTCCTTCTATAGTAATATTTCATCTTTCTATATAGTAATATTTCATTAAATTTTCTAATCAAAATAAAATTGTATAATAAAATATTAGATAATTAAAAGGAATCCGTGATTTTTGTCTCTAGATGACGTTGATACTCGTATCTCGGGCAACATTAAGTTGATTGCGTCAAACGAACACGCGTTTGAAAGCTGACATTTCAAGCAATACTTTTCATAAAGTCTCTCATTCGTGTGAAAAGTTATTTTGATTTGAAAATGAATGAAATTTCCGAAGAAATACGTTATGTCACTCTTTTTTACTTTTATAATTTACAGTGAAAATGCTGTAAGGAAAAGCCAGACGCAGGAATGATTCCGTTCCAGAAATTTTGATGTCGAAGAAACACCTCGTTCTGGTTGGTCAGTCACTCAAAAAGCCGATGAAATTCTGCAACTAGTGGAGAAAGACCATGCATGCAAGCTGCCAGGAGATGGTTCACTTTGAATTCACTTCACTAATTCACTTGAAAGTTTGGAGTCATTTAAAAAAGGTTGTCTACTCAAAGGTGTGTGGTTGTGTGTGATTTATTAACCGAATTATTATCAGTAAAACGCTTCTGAAACGCAAAAAAGTTGAATCTGCAGCGACTTATCATAGGCGATTTGAAGAAAAAGAGTCATGGTCAAAGGCTAATGACACACCACGCACGACTTCAAAACCTGAACCAAGGGCATGCTGCGAATATGATGGGTCTGGCAGGAAATTGTTCATTATGAACCGCTACTCCCTGTCGAAATGATAAATTCAGTGTTCTACAGTCAGCTATTAACCAACCTAAGATAAGCTTTTCATAAAAGAATCCAGAATAGATTAAAAGAAATGGTGTTTTGTTTCATCATGACAACGCTAGTCAGATATCTTTGATGAACAGGCAAAAAGTTATGGAGCTTGGTCGGGAAGTTTTGATGCACCCACCTTATTGGTGTACAATATGGCTATCATTTGTTTCGGTATCTGCAAAACTCTTTTGATGATAAGAAATTGAACGATCGAAGAGCCGCTGAAAATCATTTGGTCGAGTTCTTTGCTGGTTGACCATAGAAGTAAAATTAAATATCAATAAGGAAATATTTGTCCAAAAATATAAAAAAGAAGAAAAGCCACATAGACGTTTTAAAGTAATAAAATAAAGAAATAATACGTTTTATTTCCAATATTTCATATTTTCTCAGCGCTGCCTATGGCATAAGTTTTTAGTTCAAATATGTCTTTATCAACTGGATAAGATACGCTTTAAATATGAGACAAGGAAGAAAGTCAATACAGTGCTTCGGAATATCTCAACCGTAGCGCCACCTAGCAATATTTCGTGTAGTTCATATAAGCTACATCGGTCCAGTTATTTAGTAGTTTAGTGACATAACATACAATGTTCAGAAAGCTTTAAGGAGTGGTGAAAATTTCTTAATTATATGGCAATAACAATGAACACTTTTTTCAAAGCTTCTTCCAACATCATGCCTTTCCCTCTGCATGAAAGTTGATATGGGATAGCAAATGGGTTTGCCATGAAAAATTTTTCGTTATAAAATTGTTATAGACAAAAACTGCCGCGGATGTCAACATCAGTTAAGTGTTTCATGTCATTAATGTCTCTGGATGGCTGGCGTAGCATTTGTCCTTGAGGGATCCCAATAAAAATTAGTCCAATGGACGCAAATTGTAGCTGCGAGGGCGGTATAGTTCACATCGCTGTTTCAACTAATATGTGATTTCCAACACAGTCGTGCAAAAGATCGATTGTAATGTTGGTTGTGTGGCAGCGACGTCCTGTTGAAACCATATATCGTCCATGTCTTAAATCTTATCTTCAACATTTGGGAACAAGTAATCTCTGGGCATGGCACCGGAACGATCGGCATTGATGGTAACGTAAGTTCCTTCCTCAATAAGTGCATCCAATCAATGTATGTAAGTCGTAAATGATATCCTGGTTGGTTAGTCGTTGTGCTTTACAAGAGCATTTTTCCGTTATTCCCTAGTATTTTAAATAGTCTGCTGTAAAATATCTAACTTTGCTTAAGTCATAACGCAAATTTGAAATTGAACTTCTCATTTGTCAAGAAAATCTTTTATTTTGTTTCATCAATACATTAACATTTATTGTTCGAATTTATTTTATGTAAATGTGAGAAATTAATAATGATTGCCGTTATCTTTTGTGACCGTTTCACTTTGTTCATGGTGGGTATAAAATCTTTCGTGCGCCGTGACACTTTCATTGCTCCACATTCTAGTGCTTAGTAATACATATGAATGTACAAAAGCTCAACAACTTTGCATGCAAAATTTACTGATAACAAATACACGCATATTTGCATATCCATCAACTCTTGAATTCGTCAATTGCATAAATCGACTGAATGTCAGCGTCCTTGTTACAACAGTAGACAGTTTGTGTAAAGGACATGTTAGTGCACTTCGCACCTTCAGCGTGATAAATGCAAATACCGGGTTATCCATTTTAAGGTTTCCAAAATAAGCGTAAATAAAATGCATTTAAAATGATTTTTTTCCTGAAATTCCTTTTTTATTATAAAGTTTGAACCAGGACATTATATGTGAAACTTTATATAATTCAAATGACCGCCACATGAATTTTTGCAAACTTCGATCCGTTTGCAGTAATTTTCGACCACTTTTGGCACGTATTGGGCGGTATCTCAGCAATATGGTTTTCAAGTGCTCAGGAGTTTTCTCTCGCTATAAAGCCATAGTCGCTCGTGTTGTGTAGTATGTGGCACCATCTTGTTGGAACCACATATTGTCCAAGTAGTGTTCTTCGATTACAGGCCAAAAACAGTCGGTTATCATACGACCATAACGCTCCGAATCAACAGTGACAGTCTCGCCGTTATCGTTTTCAAAGAATTAAGTTTCAGTCACACCTCCGGACCAAAGAGCTCACCATACAGTAATTTTTTTTTGTAATGGCCTCTCTTCAATTATTTGAGAATTCTCAAATTCGACATTTTTGCTTATTTACGAATTCACCGAGAGAGAAATTTACTTCGTCGCTGAAGAAAATTTGTTGGAAATCACAATCCCCTGCTTGTTGTCAAACACCCAATCGATATAACTACGGCATTGTGAATAACTTTTAACTAAAGCAAAATATATTCGGTTTGTCAGTTAAGTTTGACAGACGTCAAAATACAGCAATGCCTTTTCGAAACCACTTGATAACCCTTTATAATCAATTTCAACATTTGTACCAGCATAAATTTCAGCCTTTGCGTTCGTTAAATCTGTACCAACGACTGTAAATTTATGCATTGGTGACTATTTTCGAAGAATAAGCTCGTTTTGTTGTGTAGTAGTAGTTATAGAATTGCTCATATAATTTATTGCTACTTTTTGGATTTCTGGAAAAGTTGAGAGCTTTCCGCTACAACTGTTTTTCACATTAACACGTTCGGTTTTGTTTATCTAATGACTCTTTCACGCTGGTTTTGAAGAACAGATCAAGAAATATCATTTTCCAAAAACCGTCCACGCACTCAATCCGTTCCCCTAAACTTTTTTAAGTTTGCAAAATATTTATAAAAAAACCCTTGAGCAAGATTTCAAATATCAAAGATAATTGGAAATTAAAGAGAAAGAGAGCAAATATATTAAATTTATTAAAAATTGAAAAATTCGAATTCGATGATTTTCTGCATAGTTTTTTTGGTGTTGGCAAAACTGCACTCTTTGCTCTTCGCTCTGGATATTGGTCAAGGTGACTGTGGTGATAATTTATTTTAATGGACATACTACATCCTAAGCTGTTGAAGTTATCCAGCATGTTGTTAACAATTTTAGAGCGGTTACTTCACTTGTGATTTCCCAGCATATGTTAAGTAACTTCAACAAGCGTTTCACACGTAAGTAGTTACAAACTGGTTATTGAAATTGAAAAATTAGTATTTTTTTTATCAATATTCTTATATGTGGGCCATTAGAGCTATCCTCTTTATTCTTTCTATGCTAAGACTAGGGGATTTTCTTGTTATATAACGAAAAAAAAAAACAAATTGTTTGCTTTAACGTAGTTTTGTGTGCAAAGGAGGCAATATAGATTTATCTCTTGTAACCGAAGGAGGGCTTAATACATTCTACTTTCCCATTTCCAAACTCCCAAGGCAAACTCTTTATATCTTTCATCTACATGAAAAACATCAAAATCGGATATGAGGATTCTCGTCAAAAATCTGTCGAAATAGCATCTGAGAGAGTGGTGCGATGAACTGAAGTCAATATTGACACTGAAAATCATCGATTTGCAATTTGTAATCGATTTGAAATGTATATGGAAGGTATAAATACTTCAGCATTGCCGAAAACAGCCCTTTTTTTGTAATTTTCATAAAACGGAATATTTAGTTAAGAATACGAGATATGTTTAAATGAAAAGGTGAAGGTTTTGCTCACTGTTTTCTTTGATTACAATAGTGTGCATCATTAGTTCCTGCCAAAAGGTCCGACAAACAAATCATGGATTCTGTATCACGATAATGCACCAGCTTACACATCAATGCTTATTCGTGATTTTTTCGTCCAAAAACAAAACCATAATCATGCCTCAACCACCGTATTCACCAGATTTGGCTCCCTGCGAAATTTTCCAATTCCCAAAACTAAAGAAACCAATGAAAGGAAAGCGTTTTGCCACAATTGATGACATCAAGTCAGAATCGAAGAAAGAGCTGATGGACAAAGCATTGGCACTAGTGTATTATATATATGCGAGGGGGATTACTTTGAAGGGGACAAAATAGATATTGATGAATAAATAAGTACTTTAAAAAAAATTCAATATTCACCTTTTCCTTTGAACACACCTCGTATAATCTTATTTGAGTATTTTATAATTTTCATGAACTTGAAATTAATATCAATTTTTTAACATAGTATGTAATCAGAATAACTAGCTGATTTCATTAAGCGTTTTGTCGGAACCAACGAGATGTGTGGACTATATCTTTTAGCTTAAGGGGAGATGGTGGTCTAGAGATCGTAAATTTCCGGCGTTTTTAATAATTTTTTTAAGGGTATAATAATAAACAACAATATTTAAACTTTGTAAGTACATTTTACAACTTATATTGAATACAAAAACATAATTTTAATAATTTTAAATACTTTAAAATTGGTCCTGATGTTGATCTTCTCAAAAAATTGGATATGGGAAACCAAAGAAGATTATTAATTTGTACAAGTGTACCGAGATTATAAAAATGTTTTTTTTTAGTTGTGAATTTTTGAATTTCGATGAAAAAGTAAGAAGTTTTCAATATAATAAAATTTATGCTACAAGACATAGCTACTAGTGTACTGAATAACATATGCAAATTTCAGATTATTCGGATAAATATTTTTATAAATAACGTTTAAATATTTAACACTAAAATGCCAGATATCAAGATTCATCTATAACTGAAGACAGCAATTCAACAGGTTTAGATTCACTATGTCCGCTCTCTATCTGCGTTACTCAGAAGCTCATAGAGTTTGCACGGCTCTATGGCTATGAATGCTATTACTTTTCTTAAACAGTAAAATTTTGTTTTTGATTAAAGTATGAAAATAATAATAATAATTGAAGCATAAAATGGAAAATAGCAATTTGATTTGAAACCGCAACTTAGAAAATGTTAGTAGTGGATAAGAATATTCATTTACAAATACCAATGAGTTAAATAAAATATATCTAAAGTATTTTAAATGTCACAATTGGGTCGGACTAATGGTTAAAAGATGAGTTCATCTCCGCCATAAAATGTATGTATATATTCAATAGTTAAAGTAATAATAATTATACATATGTATATAAAAAGTAATTTCCTGAATTCTAAATATCATTTAACAAACAGAATTTACTAAACTCTACTATCAAAAGACATATGTATGTACTATATGCTGTTTTTCAATTTTAAGGATTTTATGCAATGTTTAAGAAAAATGATGTGGTTAACACAATCATTTTCTTACAGCTCAAAAGAAATAATATAAAGCACATAAAATGAAATTTAAACTGGAAAACAGTTTGATTTAAAACCGCAATCTAGCAAATAATGTTATCATTGGGTATAAGTATTCAGTTGCAAACAAAATTGGTTCAGAATACAGGTCAATCAGTTAGTATGTAAGTAGAGGCGAGCTCGTGCTTCCAAGAAAAAAATATATGTTCTCATGTTCAAAAATCACAGAGTTTATGCTTAATTCATTCAGAGAGTACAAATGGCATATTTTTGGATTTGTTAAATATATTTTACGAAGCTTTTACTTATATATCGATTATTATTATATACAGTATTTTGATCACATGTAATGTGTGTGTTCTAACTGCGATTTATCTTTGGAATTTGAATCGAGTAAAGATCGCTAATAAAATTTTAGAAATAACCAATTTCGACCCCACATTCATAAAACGCATTTTTAATTTTAGATTTAAGAAATTGATATATAGAAGAGTCAATAAGCTTCGGTGTGGCGACGCCAAAAGAAGCCGAAGCCGAAAAAAAACGTAAAAGCCGAGCTAAACGTAACAGAGGGTTTTCCAATAAGAGTGATATGATTTCTTTAAAAAAACACACTAAATATTAAGGAAAATCAAATGTTTTTTATTTAATGTGAAATACAATCGATACAATTAAGTTCTGAACATAACATCATTCAAATGGCCTCCACGACTTCTTTTGCAGGAACGAGTTCGATGAACCCAATTTTTTAGCACTTTTGACACTAAATCAAGTCGTATATCATGAATAGCACTTTCAATACTGACTTTAACAGCTTGAAGAGAGTCTGGTTTATTACTAAAGACCAATAATTGCAAACAACCACACAATAAGTAGTCTAATGGTGTTAAATAACAACTTCTTTGAGGCTCTTTAATGCCACAATTTCTTGAAATAATCGAATCTCCAAACCTATCTCACGATAATTCGTTTGTCGCACGTGCTTCGTGATACGTAGCGTCGTCTTGTTGGAACCAAATATTGTTAAGATCAACTTCTTCTAATTGTGGCTATAAGAAGTTGGTTATCACCGACCTATACCGCTCTCCATTGAACGACAGTAGCGGTGCTACCAGCTTCATTTCGAAAGAAGTACGGACCGATGATTCCACCAGACCAACAACACCAAACTGTCAGTTTAGGTGAATGTAATCGATATTCATGTATAATTTGTGGATTTTCTTCGCACCAGAATAGACAGTTTTGTTTATTTACTGGACCACTCAGATGAAAGTGACCCTCATCGGAGAAGATGATTTTCTTAAAAAAAATCTTTATCGTTTTCAAGTTGTTCCCAGCCAAAATCAGCAACTTCACGATGTTTATGGTTGTCCATGGATGAAATTGAAAATATTACTGAATATATTAAAAAAAAAAATGACAGATCATGATATATTAAAAATGGCCAAACGTTTTTGTATGAAAGAGCAAATTAATCGAAAAAGGTCAGAATTGTGGCAAGAAAATTCATGAATTTTACACCCACGTCTACGCAACATCCCACAAATCTACCATTGTGTACAACTTTCTAACTGAAAATTCTACAATCATCGTATCCCCAGATAATCCAGATATGGCCCCGGCCGATTGTTTATTTTTCTGAAACTCAAATTACCACTTCGAGACAGCATCTACTGGTAAAGCGCCCAGTTGTTAACTAAAATTTTACTGGTTTGCATATTCACACTAATTAGTTAATTTTTAAGAGATTTTTCCTGCTAGCAATTGGTATATTTAACATGGTAGTGTCCTACGAAATATCAATTATTCGACTTTTTATCAGCTTCATACGTCAACTAGTATTTTAATTTGCACGTGTTGAATTATTGTTTCGAAGAAATACAATTGAAAGTAAATTTCAAAGCTGCGGGTTTCGATTCGTTAATCTCATGTAGTATTTAGCGACAGTCTTTAATCAATCGGCTATGGTAATTACACGAAGAGTAACAACAATCTGCGCAGATTATTATACATACTAATTTAACTTCTCACTGCAGACATAACAATTTAATTTCACATCATTGCTTGGCGAGGTTCACGATTCTAAGATGAAAACAAGCTAAAGCTTTAATGTTATTATTTAATTTAGATACTTTGCTTAAATATTGCTCATGAATTTTAGAAACACTGACTTCAGTTAGCATATTTTTTCAAACATTTTGGAAGATTTTTGCTTAGATCGTTTTTCTATAATTTTAAATAACCGTAAACCATTTAAATTCAGTTTGTTAGTATTGTGCTTTCTCTTATAAATGGTATTCAAATCAGAAATATTAGCAAAAGTTTCGAAGCTCATGAGAATTTAAGGAATAAATGAAACGTTCATTACACACACACATTTAAATGCGATGTTTTTATGTCTAAATCCATTACAAATCACCCCGGACGGAGTGTACGTATAGAGTTACGTTAATTCAGCATTTCAAAATAGTATCACACATTTTTGAATCAACATATAAATCTATATTCCACCTACTCGTATTTTCATTCGTTTAATATTCATTACTCACACGTATGGTTGATATACATACATATGTAAATATATCCTATATTTACTCACCCCGCTATAACTGCACCGAGAGCAATGAAAATTCGTAAGTAATAATGTGTTGAAAATTGTATTTGGCTATGCGGTACAAAATGCGCGTAGATAACATACATACATATTTGTGTATGTAAATTCAACCTGACGTCAGTGCCGAGAACTTTATAATGATAATCATTGTGGCGTTCGCGGTGGCATAGTAGACAAATAGTCTTTCATAACGAGTAGGTGAAGCTTAAGTTACCTCTGCTGTATTAAATATTCAATGGCATTAGTTAGGCCAGCGATTCTGCATATAATTACAAAAACCACATATGCATGTACATATAACTATGTATGAATGGAAGCACAATGTGGGCAGGTGTTCTGTCATAAAATATTTCCTGTCAATTTGAGTGCATTTACCGGCTCTCATAATACAACAATGTTGTCAATTTATAAACATCCGTTCCCACAATATACTAATATTTATTCATAAGCCTAGATATTGATTCATTCACGCTAGTTAAGTTGTGCTTGGCGTTTAAAGTTTATATAAAATCCAAAAGAATTAACACTTTGCCAAAGAAATGGTGTGGAAATTAGTTAAACCCCCCGGTAGCTGGAAGTGCAGTCTTATAAACTAGTGACTTGGGGGAGTCACGCACTCGTGGTGTGATGAGAAGTTCGCGTACTAAATTCTGGTAGAAAATTATTCGTTTGACATACACTTATACCATGGTTAAATGTTCGAAACCATATCGGGCATTCAAAATTGATTTACGTACAAGTTCGTCAGGATCAGCTCAGAGTTTTGCTTCAACAAATGTCATGGATGACGCGTTAGTTCATATAGAAAGCATTATAGGATAGACAAGAAGAGGAGAGGTAAAGGTTTACAATGTGATATACTCTCGGTTTGATTTGAAGTGTTCTTAAAGTTGTACCTACATACATATTGTTCACAAATTAGTCATCGCCACCATAAAAAAAAGTTAAGTAGATTGTTAAAATTGTTTTCTTTTTCGCTACAATCAGAGTAATGTTGACTGTTTTTTTTTTTTGAATATTATGGTTCTATGCACTCGGAATTTTTACCATTGAGACTGATAGTAATTAAAATTAGTTTAAAATGGTAGATTTGTGATCTTCTTCATTCATCTTATAATCATTGTGAAAGATTAATTGTTTGAAGATTCAAAAAATACCATCAAAAAAGGGTCGGCGCGACTTCAGTACTTAAATTAATAGTTGATAGAAGACATAATAGAGAGTTCGCGTTAAAGTTTTATTAATTAAGCAAAAACTATTGAAAAATATTTATTTTTTTATTATATTATTATTTTTTACATATTTGTAGGCATTTTCTGAGCAACTAGTCGCTTTTTCACTGCTCAATGACGGCCTTAAAATTTAAATATGAATTCGAAAGTGTGCCGAACGCTTCCCTCTGATCAATCAATATTTTGACAATTTCACAAGGTAACTTTGCTTCGAAATTTTTGACACCAAACCTGATTGCTCAGAATTGTTTAATTTTTTTCTTATAAAATGTTAAACTTAGAGTATTTTTAATTATTGTTGGAGATGGTTTTTAGGCAGATATTATATTATCGTATATAAAAGGCCAATTGGAAAGTCGCCGACCTGATACATAGATGGCGCAACCCTAATTATATCCATGTGATTTTTAGTTAGCCATAATCTTCAAAAGACAAGTGTATAAATTTGACAGCTGTCGGATTGTTAGTTTTTGAATTATAGCATTTTGAGTGAAGCAACTTTTGTTATTGTGAAAAAAAAATGGATAAAAAGGAATTTCGCGTGTTGATAAAATATTGCTTCTTGAGGGGAAAAATACAGCTGAAGCAAAAACTTGGTTTGATGACGAGTTTCTGGACACTGCCCCAGAAAAATCAATCATCAGTGATTTGTTTAGACGTGGTGAAATGAGCACCGAAAACGGTGAACGCAGTTGTCGCCAAATGAGCTTATTATCGACGAACATATCAAAAACTCCACAAAATTATTTTGAGTGACCGTAAATTGAAATTGAATGAAATAGCAGGCACTCTAAAGATATCAAATGAACGTGTATATCATTCTATTTGGGTATGAGGAAACTCTGTGCAAGGTTGGATACGCGCGAGCTCACTTTTGACCAAAAACAACGACGAGTTGATGATTCGGAGCAGTGTTTGGAAATGTTAAAACGTAATAAATTTGAGTTTTTGCATCGATATGTCACAATGGATGAAACATGGCTTCATAGTTTCACTCCGAAGTCGAATCCACAGTCATCCGAGTGGACTGCACACGATGAACCCGCTCCAAAGCGTGGAGAAACGCAACAGTCGGCTGGAAAGGTTATGACGTCTGTATTTTGGGATGCGCATGGAATAACTTCAATTGACTACCTTCAAAAAGGTAGGACCATCAACAGCGACTATTCTATAGCGTTATTGGACCGTTTGAAGGACGAAATCGCCACATTTAAAGAAAAATAAAGTGCTGTGTGCATGAATTGGCCTTAGAATTGCTTCCGCATCTACCGTATTCTCCAGATCTGACCCCAACGACTATTTCTTAGTTTCAGACCTCAAAAGAATGCTCGCGTTGAAGAAATTTTCATCGAGTGAAGAGATGATCGCCGAGACTGAGGCCTATTTTGAAGCAAAAGACAAATCCTACTATAAAAATAAAAAATAAAATGGTATCGAAAAGGTGACCGCTATAATCAGTGTATTACCCTGGAAGAGAACTATGTTAAATAAAAAGAAAATTAATTTAAAAAAAAAAAAAAAAAAAAAAAAAAATTGTTATACTATGGTAGACCAGGGGCTTTTAAATTGACCAAAATATAATACAAGATTTCTTAAATTAAATTTCGATAAATAAATGCTTAATTAATTTATTTTTTTATTTACCGGAGTGGCTAAATATGTGACAGCACTGTGAAACTCAAAACAATACCTTATTGTTTTAATTTATTTTTCGAACATAGTTACTATGCATTACGTACATATATATTTATATATATATTTACCCCAATAAAACTAATTTTCGTTGATTTATCGCTGATCAAATTTCAAAAAAAAAATTTGTTTTTGTATATCTATAATATATACATATGTATAATCTATACACACGGTTACACGATTCGATTTATAAGTAAATTGTTTAAAAAGACCGATATTTGCTTCAGCTCCCGAAAATAATAGAATTTCAAGTAAAACGAACCATTTTCTTCGAATAGATCGGTTCTGCGAGGGACTTTCCGTTCACAGGTTATGTGATGACCAAGGGCTACAACATTATTTTCATGTCAAAAATACACTCGGAATTGAATTCCTTGTTGCTGAGGACAGCGCTATGTAGAAACAATTTTGTTTATTTTATAATATTTGATACTAGTCCGACCAGAGTTCGAATCGATAACCCTTCACCCAGTAGCTATTCACTTGACTGCAAAACGCCTTGGGATTAAAGCATGGTGGAATCATTACATGATGTGATCAGTAGACTCACCTCACTTTTTCCACAGTCTTGTTTTTTAAAGTAGTAGAAAAGGGAAATTTAAAATTTTAAAATAGAATAAATAATATATGAAAATTGCTTCAGCGGTTATAATATATATATTGTAACGCTTTTGCCAATCCTTCGGTCCGACCACTAAATTGCTAAATAAAAGTCCCAAGATTTGTTCGTTCGGCATCTTAATTTTCGGAATTTACTCATCGTCTATTTGCTCCTCAACAATTACAATTCTATTCACTGTACTCAAACTAACATATATAGAAAAACTGTATTCGATTATTGCCACTGAAATTTCTAGAAAATTCAAAAATAAGACACCGCTTTTGATATCGAAAGCATGGAATTATGGGCCATACACCATAATTCCGAATATGTGATAGCCAAAATGGGTGTTTACTACCTATGATCATGAATCACATTTTGCGGAGAAACAAAACGGATTGCTATAAATTTGTTACTCATGTTTCCGAGGAGCATATTGCCGAAAGAAATAAGGCCACATCTGAAAACAAAACACTTTCCTTTCTAGAAATTGAAGTAGCAACCCACGTATTGTAGATAGAACCATACTCTGTTTGAGTTGATGCATACATTCGAAAATGGTTCATGAAAAGCGGTCTTTCCACGAGAGGAAAAAATCTAGTAACATGTCTGATATTCCAAAATCGACTTCAAATCCTTCCGAATCAAAATGAAGCTCACAAATTCTCGAAATGTTCTATTCCACAACCCTGTTGCCAATATTATTTTTTGCCGTTTCTTCTTGTGACATTTTGAAAAAGTTACGTTTGATACAAAGCACAAGAGACATTAAATACTAGATGTTAAATCAAAAACGAAATACAAAGTGTGTTCAAAAACTATCGAAAACTTTTAAATACCGCCGTGGGCTTGAGAATTCCTTTTTAAACTATGCAATCAAAGCACGAAGAGTTTCGGAGTAATATGAGCGTTTCTAAGGCCATGAAGAGATGTTGAAGATAACGAACACCCTGGACACCCCAGCACTTCAACGTGCAAAAAGTTAAAGATTCCACCGAATCACAATCGTGTGAATCAGTCTTCATTTTAAGTTGTAATACTTTTTCCTGCGAATTTCGGCTGAAAATGCTTTGGTTAAATGTGCGAATGTGCTGTTAATTAGTTAGCCTAAAAAGAAAGTATTAGGTCCTTATAGACTTCTAATTTAGTATAAATTCATTTAGCTGGAACTTATTTTTCTCAAAATTTTTTCGTTTTCAATATTTTTTCAATTTAATAAACAAATTCTATAACGCTTGATGTGCATTTAAAATTAAAAGACTATGTGAATTTTCATAAAATAATTATTAAACGGAGTACTTTTGGTACAATTTCCCTAGTTTTTTTTTCAGCGAATTATATTAGAGTGAGCAACACTTCCAATAAGCCTGCCGATTTTGTCAAATTATGCTTTTGACGTTGCTGTCGATCACACCTTTTTCTGATTCCATCATGGAATTAAAGGGGCCCTCTTATATAATTGTTCTACAAAGTGTTTATTTAGGTTTCCTTTATACAATCGAAAATTTTGAGTGTAGGGTGTCAAAAATGGCGTCCAAAATGGGGGCCCCAGCAACAGGTGTTTTTGAAAACCGACCCCATATGCGGGCACGATACAGGTCGTAATTGGTCGTCTACAAGCAGAAAACCGAAACAATCTTGAAGATTACATTCCATAGAGGCACCCTAACCTAAAAAAACATTAAAAAAATTCGTTATAGAAACAAAATGGCGACTACTTAAAAATTAAGTATCGTTTCTTCGCATGATTTTTCCACTTTGGCCGGCTGTAAAAAATCATTACTGATGAAAATATTGCGATTTTGTAGGTTACAGCGCCGGAGAATTTTGTCTTTTTTTAGACGGGAAAAACGTAAAGTTGATTGGTTAAATGGTTCAAAGACGAGAATGACCGCAGATTCGAAAAATCTTGTTTCGAGAATACGCGTGTCAAAGTTTGAAAACAGTTTTTCGTGTACAATTTTAGGTACTCCATCTATTTGTCTAAGAGTAAGTGAACTTATAGGTTTCTACGGTAACTAAACACGAATTTGAGGTTAGATTTGGAAAATTCAAAATGGCGGATCCAATATGGCGAACTTAAAAAGTAAAATATTTATCAATTTGAATGAAACTTCGTTTATATTGGTTTTCCGGGTTGCTGAACACAAATTTGAGGTCAATATTGACAAATTCAGAATGATGGATCCAATATGACGGACTAAACAAGAGAAATATTCATTAATATCAATGAAACTTTGAATGTAGGGATATTACTACACTACACTACTAATACACGGATCGAAAAAACATTTTACTAACATATTCTAGACACTTTCAGCCTTCGATTTGTAAAATAAAAAAATAAAAATCGATTTTTCAAAAATTTTTTAGAAGAGGACCTCCTTAAACGAAGAACCATATGGCAAGTTGAGTTTTTCTATATATAAAAATTATGCTAATGAAAGGTAGAGAATATATGGGAATGTGAATTAAATATAAAAGCTTTATAGGGCACACAGACTAGTAGTATTATCTACATAAGATGGCTTTACTTGCATTAACTTCTGAATTATTCCCTTCCAAATGGATATATGAATATCAGCTAGTGTAACAACAACTGTTTAAAATATTGTGTTATGTTTGCAAATGCATTAATTATTTCAATATTGTTTAATCATCGTTTTTAATTTCTACTTTGAGTTCAAAATTTTTGTCAAATCAGCTGATAATTTAATGCGTATATGTGCTGTTTGGAAGGGGTAAATTATGCTTCCATATTAGATATTTATTAAATGTATTTAAAAATTGCTTCGATAAACAAGTTTTATACGAAATTATTTAATTTGAGGCTTTTATTTAATTATTTACTGCTAATAAATGCAGGTAAACAAACAAAGTTTTAGAGAAACTTTCGCCATTATGAATTTCAACTGTTAAAGTATCGCTTATATACCTGTTGGAAAGGCGCTAACCAAACCGTTTAATTGTTTAATGTTTGCATTTTTGTTATGCGCGTAAGTTGTGAAATTTCATTGGTAATATGAAATTAATATCGCTGAAGGAGATGCGTGGGACAGCAAAGTTTCAGGAAAATTAAAATGAATGCAAATTATTACGCTCGTATGTATGAAATATATACACACGCGAACATATTTTAACAACCAGTTTGTGGTGTTGTTGTTAATTACTAGTCCCCCATTAAAATTTGGTGGTCGCAATTTGTTAGCGGTTGACCTTAAATATAAACAATTGAAATCGCAATTAAAATGCAGACGCACAGAGCTGTGTGTGTTGTAACATTTAGCAATATGTGGAAATATCATGCTTTTGAAACTTTGCCTGCCGTTGTCATAATTCACTGCACTATTTCAAAATAAATGAAAAAGACAAAAAACTTTTTAAAATGTTTAATTTGAAATTGGGAAAAATATTTTCCAATCAATAGTTAAATGGTGAGATCGAGCTGGGTCGAAATGCAGTAGAAAAGCTTAAGGGGTTAGGTGGGTTTCAGAGGTTAATAAAAAAGGAATATTCACAATTTTTATTATATATAAAATCATATATTTTATTTAAACAATTTACCATATCAAAGATATATATTTAAATAGTATTTTGTGAAATTTTTATTCAAAAATTCAGAAAACTCAGCCTCATCTCCCTTGACTTCTCAAAAGAAAATGCTCTTGTCGTGAACAGCATAACTCATTAGTGGTTCATCTAAAATAAAAAAACCAAAAATATTTCGTTGGTACATGGATAAATCTCGTTATTGGACGAAGAAAAAAACTTTGAAGGAGAAAGACTTTGAACAAAAAAACACATTTTTTGATAAAATTTTCGCCATGCATTGGTTCGAAAAAATTAGTTGTAAAAAAACACCTTCATTCAATGACTAGATAATGTTGATACAAAGATGTGTGCCAATTTTTAACAAAATCGATTTATAACTTCTGGAGAAATCATGTGCACCAACTTAAAAACAAGAGTTTTGAGATAAACGCGTTTAAAGTTTCAAATTGACACAGACATGGCCTGATAGGCGTAACTTCCGAAGGGTCTATCTCTTAGAATTTTACTCCGATCGATTTGAAATTTTAGGAGAATATTTTAAACTTAATTTACAATTTAATAAGATAAAAAAAGACGATTTTTTAAATTAAATTTTCAAACCCATCTAACCCCTTAATATTTATTCATTAACACATTAAAAATTCTGAGTGACGCCATCATCGGCCGATTTGTTTATTCAGACACTCGGATGACTAAGTTTGTTTCGTCTTAATAGTCAAATGCCTTTTAGGTTTGAGCAATAGGCACTGTAAGAGATATTTGCTCTTAATCGGCTAAAAGATTATTGTCATTTGCGAAGGTAATGCTCTAAAGTTAGTTATTCTCTGCGAATTTCGTACATTCTGTTTACTATACCTTGCCTTATCTCTGAAGGTGAGATATCTGGGATAATCTTTATCTTGTTATAATAATATTCATTAGCGCTTGGCTATCTACAAAAAGCTAACGAACTTCGCAATTGACTTGGTGTGAATATGGCGTCGTCTATTATGTACTTTTCCGTAGGGGTCGTAAAGAAAAATTTTGCTCTTTAGCTCTCGAATGCCCAACATTCTATGCGTTCTCTGCAGCTAAGTAATCATCATTTTCGCCGCGGATTCTCTCTTATACTCGTAAGTTCTATCAACTGAAAACGGATGCCTCGAAGTGGGAGTTTGAGTTTTGAAAAAATAAAAAAATTAGTCGGAGAAATATCAAATAAATTCGGTGGTTGTTCGATGGTATTTGTAGTATTTTTTCACCTTGTGATATTTGGACTCTAAATACTACATAGCTCTCAGGTAAAATTCTTCGTCTATCGTATGAAAAAAATTTGGTAAGGATTTATGGTGCTTCAACAACATTACTATAACTTTTGATCGACTTTGTCGAAGTTTTTTTTGATGACTAGTTCGCATACGTAACTCGTATGCCCATGCCTTTTCGGGGGAAATTTATGGCGTAATTTATTGTCAACATTCAAAATTTTTAAAGAACTAAACTACATTTCGCGCTCTGAAACTCAACGTCACTTAACTTAATGACAAAAAGTATTGGGACCATGCTTTAAGTGGCTTTTTTAATGATTAGCGGCTTATACATTTTTGACAGATTGTTAAAAAAATATTACAAAATTTCTTGCTTTCACAATTCATTTCAGTATTTTCGTTCCGTTCTTTTTTTCTTAATGTGCTTTTTTCCTCACCCGCATACCATTCATTAACAGTAATTGTTTATAAAACGTTATATTTACAAACATAACAGCATATTAAATGGGAAATGGCATGTATTTAGATTTCGAGAGTAAGACAAACGCAGAATATCAACTCCGCCGTATTAATTATGTAAACGTGAGCACGAGAGTTTCTCATTTACCACCAATGTCGCCACTAGGGCTAATGAGCATTTTGTGTAAGCGAAAATAAGCAAAAAAATGTGTGTGAAAATAAAGGAAGAAAGCTGTTAATGACAGTTGGCTCCGTAGATATATAATTACCAGGAAGGGAGGTGGGCCGCGCATCCCACATTGATACTCAAATTATGAAATATTTTTCTTTCCTTATTTAAATACATTTTAATTATTTCTCGTACTTGCGTTTTAAAATATACAAAGGTTATGTAAACAATCTACAAGACTTCGACTAGAATTCTAAATTGTTTTACTTGTTATTAAGTAACAGGCGTAATAGTCCTATTGAAATTTGTGAAATATGAAGCCAATTTCAAAGCCAGGTCTCGAAAGCTTTAGTTTAAATGGGAACAGGCGATGCAGAAAAAATGCTGAAAAAGACACTACCTGTCTCTATTCTAAGGAACAAGTATAACATAAATCATTCGTTTAATGAAATACTGTAAAACTTTTGGAATACATGCAGCCGTAAAGGCAAAAAAAAATACTCCTTACTTGGGAGGGGTTCTTCTTCTTCTTTTCTGGCGTATGCATCACTTCCTTAGATTATAGCCGAATTAAACTACAATCTCATCGTTCCCCCGGCTATGGTATTCGCCGTTGCCAATGCGCTTCCGCAAACCCGTTTTCTCGAGAACTCCTAACTCCGACTCATCAGATGTTTTCATTGTCCATACCTCCGGAATATATAGCAGGACGGGAACGATGAGAAACTTATTGAGTATGGACTTTGTTCGTCGAGAGAGGCCTTTAGTTTTCAATTGCCTACACAGTGATTCTGCATTGGGTTTCAAGGCTGATAATGTTGGTGGTGTTACTACTGGCTTCAAAGTTATGACTGTAAACAGTGACGTCTTAGAAGATTTTTCGTCTGGCCCTTCTTAGCTAGTCAGTTTCCTTAATCGTATTAGTTTTATAGGGATACCAAACTCAGACATTGTAGCTTAGAGCCAGCTTCTTTTCGGGCTGTCGAAGGCATCTTTGAAATCGATGAAAAAGCGATTTTAGCGATCCTTGAATTTCGGGTTTTCACCAAGACTTGACGCATGGTTAATATCTGGTCAATGAGGGATCTACAAGGTTTAAGTCCAAGTACGTTTAAGGTCAATCAGTTCGATAACGATGTCATTTAATCTCTAACACAATACGTTAAATAAGATCGTATATGCAATGTTGAGGAGGCTTATCCCAGAATAAATGGCGCAGGTTCTCCTCTTTATAGATTGGGCAGAGCACACTTACAGAAGAGGGTGCACATTTTCGCTGCTACAAGATAGTGATCCGAATTGATATTTGATCCACGGAACGTACGCACGTCTAGAACACTGGCCATACATATGTCTTCCATCTATCAAAATATGATCGATTTTATTGCAGGATTTTCGATCCGAATGTATGTATGTATTTTATTGTGTCAGAATCTGGTACTACAGAAAACCACATTTCGGGCCCCGGCGAAGTCGATCAGTGCCAGCCCTTTTGGGGATGTTTCGATGTGAAGGCTGAATTTTCCGACTGTTACGCCAAAAATATCCTCTTTCCCTGGCATTAAAATCGCCTAGCAGAATTTCGACATCATGGTGGGGTAGCTCTGATATGCTCAATCTAGGCTCTTATAGAAAGCATCTTTGGTCACATCATCCTTCTGGATGATTGCTGCTAAACGTTCATCCACCGGGGAGAATGCTAGGACTCGACGACGAAATCTCTCCCCACCACAAATCCAACACCATATGTGCGGTCCTTTATATGGCCGCTGTAGTAGATTTCACAAAGATCCGCCCCCTTCCGTCCTTGTCGTATATATCACACTTTTTGGACGGTGGTGATGATACTCAGCCTTTAATCTTACGAGGACATCAACCAGCTGGGCAGCGACATCTTTGAAATTAAGAAACCGAATATTCCAGGTAACTTAAGTCGTGATCCCTTAAACGCTGCTGAGTCAAAGAGGTGGTCAAAAGGGGGTCCTTTATCCGAGGCATTATTTGGTTTTCATCGGGGTAGGTTTTTCATGTGGCGGGCTCGAACTTCTACTTCCAACTAAGGGGGTCCGTCTTCTCACTTTAGTTCTTCCAAACAGATGTTCGTTGGCCAATCAGAGGATACTTGGACCACGACCGGTCCAAGTCGTGGGCCGCTTGAAATATATGTAAAATAATCGATCCTGGCCAATACCAGGTGAATGGCAGTCAAAAATTTCTCTCAACTGTGTGTTTTATAATACTTATCAGGATTTCTATATGAATGAAGCACCCTTTAAAACAACCCTCCATCTTTTCGATACCATTTTTGAAGTACGATTTGTTCTTTGCTTAAAATAGGCCTCAGTTTCATTTCACGAAAATTTATTCCCAGCGAGCATTATTTTGAGATCTGAGAAAAGGAAATAGTTCACTGACTTGTGCCACGGAGCATTGTGTTGGTGAAACAACACTTTCTTTTTCTTCACATGCGACCATTTTTCGACAATTTCGTCCTTAAAACGGTCCAATAATGCTATATAATAGTCGCTGTAATGGTCCTACTTTTTTCAAGGTAATCAATTAACGTTATTCCATGCGCATTCCAACATGCAGCCACCATAACTTTGCCAGGCGACTGTTTGGAGAGGGCTTATCGCGTGCAGTCCACTCGGATGGCTATCGATTGGACTTCGGAGTGAAATGATGGATCCATGTTTCATCCATTGTCACATATCGACGCAAACACTCACGTTTATTACGCTTGAACGTCTCCAAACACTTCTCCGAATCATCATCTTGTCATTGTTTATGGTCAAAAGTGAGCTCGTGCGGCACCCAGTTAGCATAGAGTTTTTCATGTCCAAATATTCGTGAATGATATGACGTACACGTTCAGTTGATATCGTTAGAGTGCCTGCTAAATCATTCAATTTCAATTTACGGTCATTCAAAATCATTTTGTGGATTTTTTTGATATCACCGACGAGCAACCTCCTCTGTTGCTAAGTTTTTGTTTCAACTATTCTTTCTCCTTCAATAAGCAATATTTTATCAACACGCGAAATTCCTTTTTATTCCTTTTTTTTAATAACAAAAGTTGCTTCACTCAAAATGCTATAATTCACAAATGAATGATCCGACAGCTGTCAAATTTATACACGCATCTTTTGAAGGTTAGGTTAGGCTAGCTAATAATCATTAATTAATTTATTCTAGTAGCGCCATCTATGTGTCAGGCCGAGGACTTTCCAATTGACCTGTTACAAACGTTTAAAATAACTGTCGTTTCGTTCGCGTTAACTATTCGTTGTTCGCACTTGTTAGGAGTGACACTTGTGTGAACTGCCACACTTGGCTCCATCCTCCTATATATACAACCGCAAATTAATTTGATAGGGAATTTGAATCTCATAGGAACTATAGAACGAAATTTTTTTTATAAAATAAAAATCACAATTTTTTTATTAATATACATATATATTTATTAAGAATTTTGCTTTTTTTTGTACACACATACATGCACACATATAAATATAACAATTACAAAATTCAGCTTAAATTATGTAGTTTTTTTATAACATCATATAACGGTAAATGGGTAACTATAGCTAATCTTAGTCATATTTAACATACATAAAATTCTTTATTTAGTTTTATTTACCAAATACTTATATAATACTTATAGAAATAATATAAATTTTAAGCTCATTTTCGGTCAAAACAAATTTCTTTTACATAACTACTAAATATTTATTAAATATTGCTTATTGGCAAGGGAAGATATTCAACAATCATAAAAGAAGGATTTGGTTTTCTAAATTTCATATACCAATTTATTATAATTTTTTAAACAATGGTATTTTATGTTAGATTCCTTCCAATTGAAATATTTGAAATTTAAATATATTTTGTTAGATATAAAAATAATGCAAGCACTTGGCTATAACAATTGTTAGACAGAACATAACAAATTTACCAGTTAAATATTATACAAATTCCATTTAATTTAAGTCTATTTAAGGTAGTAGTAGGCAACCGATATATACATTGCTTATGAACGGCCATTATACAAAAAATTTGGTAATATGAAAATACTCGTATGATTTTGCCACAATTAATATACTCAATTTAAGTACTTTAACTTTGGAAAAAAAAGAAAATTTCCCCAAAATATTTTTTATTGCCATGTCAACCAAGAGAGTTTAAGTTAGACAACAAAGTCAAACTACATTAAATAGAATTATTGTTCAATATAAGGAACAACCTTTAGAACCGGAAATGAAATCAAGAGCTCTTAAAGTTATTTACATAGCTCAGTGTAACTACATACTTTATACTAACTACAAAATACTCCATTCTATATTATTATATAGTATTATCATTATTATATTTTTCAACGTACAGAAACATTTTTAATATGCCATTCAGTATGGCTATACATAAGTCTTTTAGAGTTTTTTTGCATATACATACAGACATAATATATACATACATACAAAATCTTAGTTGAAGAAGGAAATTTTGAAGTTCTTCACAGGAAACCAAATTCTTTTTGAGTTACAAAAGACACAGCCTCTTTAAACAATTAAATCATGTAGTTTTAGTGATTTCCGTGATGTCCTTTTTCTGGATTAAAATTCCTTTGAATTTTTTTTCTACATCAAAAATTAACATTCGAAGACATATTTACATACATATTACATAAAATGTTACAAGACATTGATGAAATGATGGCTGATGAAAACTCTTGCGTGTGAGTGGGTGAGTTGATGTAGTGAATGATGTTGAGCAAAAAATTTACCTAGTCTACTTTATTCTACTAGCTACAGTATGTTAAATATTATATAAGTAATGAACCAATAAAGCTATCCACATTGGGATCCATGTTTATTGATTTGGAGAAAATAACCTATGTATTTTTTAAGAACTGTTTTTGTATCTGTTAATCTGTCATCGTGAAGTGTCTGCAGAGACATATGCATATAACATATTAATATAAGCAAACTTTTAAATTCTTATTCGAGAGCCTGCTGCAGCCCAAGTGCCCAAGATTATTAGTCGCGGTACAATTATTATATTGATGACGAACGCAGACAAATATTCAGGTTTTATAGCTAAATGTTACTGTACTATTATTGAACTTTCTTTTGAAATTTTATAAATGAAAACAAAAAGACATTAGCCATTATACAAAATAATGTTAATATTATTTATTCAATATTTTATTTTAAAAAAAATTGTGTTCGTAATTTGGAAATTTTTTAATTATATGTATAAAAATTATATAAAAATTTATCAAAAATAAAAATTATATATCTCAACTTCCGCTAGGAAGTTTGTAAGTTAATAACATTAACAATAGATCATTATATTTCATCTTCGTTACAACAATATTTTAATTATTTAGATATGAAAACGAGGTGTGTTCAAAGGAAAAGGTGAAGGTTTTGCTCACTGTTTTCTTTTATTCCTGCCAAAAGGTCGCAGAGTACCACAAGGAAGTTATGCAACGTTTGCGTGAAGCAATACGGCTCAAACAATCGGAATTGTGGAAAAACAAATCGTCAATGCTTATTCGTGATTTTTTTGGCCAAAAATAAAACCGTGATCATGCCTCAACCACTGTATTCACCAGATTTGGCTCCCTGCGACTTTTTCGTATTCCCAAAACTAAAGAAACCAATAAAAGAAAAGCAGTTTGCACAATTGATGAGATTAAGTCGAAATCGAAGAGAGAGCTGATGGCTATACCGAAAAGCGCATTTCAGAAGTGCTTCGAGTATTGGGAAAAGCGTTGGCGGAAGTGTATTATATCCGAGTGGGATTACTTTGAAGGGGACAAAACAGATATTAATGAATAAATAAGCACTTATGAAAAAAATTCAAAATTCAACTTTTCCATTGTGCTTATACAGGGGCGGAAAAAAGTCTACATACACCCCCTGTATTCGTTGTGTACTATCACTTTACTGAAAAATGTAGGTATACAGTTTTGTTTTGAATCCTATTCTAATCACATGTATTAAAACAAATTTATTCTCTTACATAAAAGAAAAAAATTATGGTGAAAAAACGCAAAAATATCCTTGACAAAAGTCTGCATACACCACGGGTTTATTAGCAGTTATGTCGATCTGCTCTGTTGTTATGGCATTAGGTACCCTTTTTTACTACCTTTTTTTTGTTTTCTATTTTGCTAGTATTTAATTTAGGTGTGGCTTAAATGCGTTAGCATCAACAATGGCTCCGCGAAAATAAAATATCCACTGACGTACGAGTCTTGGTTATTCAGCAAAGAAAAGAGAATAAATCCTATGGTGAAATTTAAATTTTTTTAATGTTAAGTCCACCAAAGGTACAGACCATTGTAAAAAACTTAAAAGAAGAAACTAACTCGATGATGTCTCGCTTTATTCTGAAGGAATGATGATCCTAAAGTTACTGCTCCAAATTTAGCCGAAAACATCGCACACTCATCAAGAAAGTGTGTTCATTTAACTAACACACACGGCTTTCGCTGGGAGTTCGCTAAAGCACATTTAGACAAGGGAATAGATTTTTGGCGAAAAGTTTTGTTTACAGACAAATCGAAGTTAAGTATATTCGGCAGCGATGGAAGAGCAAAAATTTGGAGAAAAGAAAACACCGCACTTACCTCCAAAAATATAGTAACAACAGTGAGGCACGATAGCGGCAACATAATGGTTTGGGAAGTGGTTGCGGCAACTGGAGTTGAAAAACTTGTTTTTATTGAGAGTAATATGGTCCATTTCAAATATAAGTCATTATTGGAAGCTAATCTGAAGCCTTCGGTGTACAGTTTGGAGCTTTTCGCAGGCTGGATAACGATCCAAATCACACTGTCCACATTGTTAAGGATTGGTTGCTTTATCATGCTCCAAGGAAACTACACACACCAACTCAAAGCCCAGATTTGTTCAATTCTAGGAGATTTTTGAGCGAAATATTAGAAAGATTCAGATTTCCAGCTCGGGATTATTTAAAAAACGTCTTATTGAAGCTTGGAACAGTATTACTCCTTCAGAATTGACAAACTTAGTAACTTCGATGCTACGACGGCTTCAAGCTGGTATTGATGAGAACAGTGGACCAACAAAACACTAAAAGATCATGTTACCTGATATTAACCAAAGTTTTTGCGCTGAGATAAGTTATGTATGTACTGCATGTAGGTAGACTTTTGTCATTGTTGGATTTAGATTCTTTTTGTCATAGTTTTACTATTTCATGCTAAAAAAATATATTTTTTTTGTTTTTTTTATGATAAGGGGAAATATCGTTAAATTTTCAAATAAAACTTTTTTTCAATTCAATGAAAGCACGGGGTGTATATAGACTTTTGTCCGCCACTGTATATAAACATCAGTTGCCAAAAATGTTACAAGCGTACATACAAATTTGCTGCACATATACATATTCATGTTAACACATTCAAAATACTAAAATATTATATATTACATATTATATATTATATATTATATATTATATATAATATATATGATATATAACACACTATATATTATATATTATATAATAAATATTATATATAAATAATATATATTATTGATTATTTATTAATTATTATTTATTTTTTTTAATATTTTTAATTTTTTAATTTTTTATTTATTATTGCTTATTTATTTTTTAATTATATAATTTATTATTTGTGAAATTGTTAGTATTATTTATTGCATATTTTTTCATTTATAATTTGCTATGATATATATATAAATATATATATATTCATATATATCTATATTTTTTATACCAACATATTTATATGTAGTACATAGTGGTGTTTAAGCGCTAAAGGTACATTTACTCATATTTATTTTTTTCTTTTGTCCACTTACATTAGTACATTCATACACAGATATATGCTTGACAAAAAAAAAAACATTAAATTCTTTAGTCCTGTTTATTTGATTTTCCAATTAAATTATTTGCAATGGCTTTTGTAATTAGTTTTCATCCATTTTTTGTGCATCTGTTTTCAGGAGCTATTTGCAAACAATTTTTTCATGCATAATATTTCATTATTTTTTCATTATATTTATATATCAACCGTTTGCTAATAAAACTCAATTGCATTTTTTTTGCACTAAAAGCATATTTACATACATACATATTCAATATTTATATGATGCCGAATTTTATAAATTTTCTCGAGAGTTTACATTGCACATTTTCGTGAAATCAGTAGGTGTTTTTTTCTATTCTTTATGATTTACTAGAAATATTTTCCTTTTCTGATTTTTTTCGCTTCTGTTGAAATTCAAGCTTTCTAATTTGTACTCATATATTTTTGAAGGTATGGTAAACTAGGAGAATTCGTTTTGTTACGAGTATGAAGTGAACATTTCTTTATTCAATAATCAATTCATATTACAGCAATGTTTTGTGCTGCTTTGTTTGCTTCAAACTTCTAATTAAATTGCTGCTTTTTGTGAATTGACAAGGAACTGAAATCTATAATCGATGGTGGGAGTTTAATTATATTTCGTACTTAAAATTTCTGATGCAATTGAAAGGTTGTAAAGCAGATAAATTTTTTTTTTTTTGGTAAATATAAGAAAAAATTATTTCATTTAATGAAATAATTGCTATAATTTCATACAAAAATTGGGCGTACATAAAATATGATCGATTCCCTTAATCTGTTCTTAGGTCCATCAATACACAATATTCGCTAATAACAATTTTCCAACTGTTTATACACTTTTATTAGCAATTAGTATTCTGACTGAGTTATCACTGGTTGAATGCGTGTTTGCTCGTTAATTACTTCAACGTCACATACATTTGTCATAAACTCATTCGATAAATAATGCACACCTTCATTTTGCAATTCACAAACTAGCGAGAGCAATTTGCTTTTACTTATTGCCATTTAAAATGTTTTTCAATTTTAGTGGCATCCATTATACTTACATACATATACATAATTCATTCAATTATAATTTTAATGAATGCAGTCATTAAGCCTTCTTCCGTTCAATCTCGCAATCAATTTGACATACTTATAGCGTATTAAGTAAAGCAACTGTATATCATCGTCATAGTTGTAAGTGAAATTTGTAAATACCCTGCAGGGAAAAATACTAGTTGTTAACTACCTACTACCCTTAGCATTTTTGCACCAAATAGTTCACCTTCTATATATTTCCCATGTAAGCAATTGGTATTTTTAACATGACGATGTCCTACGAACTGTCAAATATAAGTATGTGTTGAATTTCTAATTCACCAAAAACAAAAGTGAAAATAAAAATGAAACTTACTGCAGGAGTCTCGAACCGTGAATCCCACGCACAACACTACTAGCCTCTAACTACTCGGCCAAAGATGACTAGATATGAAACTATTTATCTCGTGAGAGCGCTCCGTAAACCCACATTTTTTATAACATTTTCTAACCGTGCCACTTTGATGAAAAATTTCACCCTGGAATTTCTGGAGGATTTTTGGTCATTTTTTTTGATAATAAAGAATTGTGCGAATGAATATTTTTGCACATTTGCAGTTATGTTTGGAAAATATTTAGCTACAAAAAATCCAAACAAAAAATTTATTCTTAATTTTAACATACAAATTTACCGTGCTTAATGAAAATTTATGGATAACCTAAAATGCGTTGCTGATGAAAAATGGTGCGTTTCATTACTAACTAAATGGTACTTAGTCTTGTTTACCATCAGCTGTTCAAAGTTCCTTCATTTGGCTTTGTTACCAGCCCAAATAAAATAATCGAGGAACGCATTTATCTAAACTTTTAGAGAGTCAAAGATGACTAGATACGAATCATCTTTGACTCGGCTATCGTGAGGATGTAAAGAGTACCGTCATACTGTGCCCTCTAGAGTTTGTTAGGAAATGAAATTTTGCACTGACGTATGTTGTCGAATGGCGTGGTGGTGAATATTATTATTATTCTCGTCAAATATATTTGATTTCGTGCTATTTGATACTAGTAGTTAACTAGAGTATTTGTATACTTGTCTACGTTTTCACCGCAGGGTATTTACGCAACAGTACGCGTACTTGCATACATACATATCTATTTTGCATTAATTTAATAAACTTCACTTTGATAGAAAAATAAAGTGTTTAATACTTATGTATATGCGAATGCTGGTATTTATATAGGGTTTTTTTTATAGAGGTATAGATAGATAAATACTATCAACGGAGTATATTAATAGTGTTATTGGAGCGTTTAAGAGCCGAATTATATAGAAAAAAAAATCGCTTCACCAAGACAACGCACAGTCATAAGTCAATTGAAAAATGATAAAACTACATGAATACAACTTCGAATTTCTCCCATGAAAACGGTGAATGTTTTCGTCAGGTTGGGCCTAGATCGTAGATCTCAAAAAAGAAAAATGCTCATTGGTAAGAAATTTCGCTCAAATGAAGAGGTGGTAGCTGTTACTGAAGCCTATTCGGAGGCAAAATATAAATCGTTATACAATAGTGGTATTGAAATGTTAAAGTGGCAATATAATACTAATAAGGCTTTTAATTGAGATAAAGGTGATGAATACAGCTAATTTTGATTTAAAAAAATCGTCAATTTCTTTGTAAGACCCGGGTATCTTCAGTTTATATGTTACTCTTTAAAGTAAATATCAAAAAGGTTACTCGTGTTATGGAAAGTATCTTATAAACATACACTATTCCACTTTGTAATTAAAAGTGTGAATAATTTTGCAGCTTTTAAAAAGCTTTATAATTTTAAGTTTTTTATAAATAATAAAAAAGTTTTTTATGTGAAATAAAAAACGAAAAGAATCGTTGTGCACATTTCTCACGTTAGAGGGAATATATTACAAAATTATCAAAGTCGATAAGCTGTAGATCTCTCCATTTGGTTTTCCTATCTTCCAAATAAAAATATGTGTTTATTTAAAAATTTGTTTATTTAAAATTTTTCCCAATGATTAATTGTGCACAACTGCTGTTTACAAAAAAATTATATACCAAAAAAAGAAAAAAAACTTACAGATAGAAATAAGCTTCTCAAGGGTCATCCAAGTAAAGGTACTTCTTTCAATAGCCTTTTTTTGTCAGTTCACGCGTGAGTAGTGTCAAGCTGTCATGTTATTTTTGTTCTGTAAAGAATGTGTTTCGCGCGTTTCACTCAACTTATGGCCAATATAATCGGCTTACTGAGCGTACTATTCGCAACACCATCAACTATCTTCAGACCCAGCATTCATTACTGTATAGTATTCGACCGAATAGACCACGTCCAGCAAAGAAAATATAGCGGCCACAGCTGACGGTGTATACGAAGACCGTGGATAGTCGATTCGGCACCGTTTGCAGCAACTCGGACTGACGTATGGAACAACTTGGCGCATTTTACGTCGAGATCTTAAATTAAAAGCGTACGAAATACAGCTTGTGTAAGAACTGAAGCAGCTTTCCCAAACGACATCGCTTCGCTCTATGGGCTCTTGAAAAGTTTCAAGAAGATCCGACGTTTTCGAGCCCAATTTTGGCACATTTCTGGCTCAATGGGAACGTAAACAAGCAAAATTGCCGCATTTGGGACGAAGAGCAACCTGAAGAGGTTCAAGAACTGCCATTTCATTCAGAGGAAGCAGCGATTTGGTGTGGTTTGTGTGCCGGTGGAATTATTGGTCCATATTTCCTCAAAAATTATGCCGGTGAGAACGTAACCGTCGATTGATAACCGACCATTTGATGCCTGAAATTGAAGCCCGTGATCTCCGCGACATTTGGTTTCAACAAGACGGCGCCACTTCACACACATCGCATTAATTAAAGGATTTATTGAGATTCCACTTCGGTGAGCAGATAATTTCACGTTATGGGTCGGTGGATTAGCCACCAAGGTTGTGTGATATCAAACCGTTAGATTTTTTCCTGTGGAGATATGTAAAGTTGAAGGTTTATGCGGACAATGCCGCTTCCATTCAGGAACGAGTAATCGAAAATTGGACTCAACGGATGGACCATCTGAGACGTGTAAATGCCAAAAAATGTTCTTTCGAATGATAATAAACATTTCGCATTGAATGTGAATTTTCTGTGTTTTTTTTCTTAAAAGTAGGAAGCTTCCAAATGGATCACCATTTATTTTGGAAAAAAAAACTTTACTAAACCCTGTATGATTTTGCACTGCAATAAAAAAATCCTGTTTAGCCGCGCTCTAGAAAGGACGCTAATCCATTAAGATACAATTATGCATACAAGGCAACAACCGAACAATTTTTCCCAATACTAAATGCACCTTTCAGTCCTTGAATTTGAGTAGTGAACTGAAAACAGATTCCAGCAATAAAATTGAGTCATTGAACAAGGAAAAAATGATTTGATAAAAATAACCTTTACAAAATTTAATTTTTATTTTAGCATTTAAGATCTGCTTAGCTAACTGTATGAGAAAAAACATTTCTCTTTCTTATTTCAGTTGTTTCTTTTTTGAAATTCGAAAGATATTTATTACTAAAGTTTGCCATAATATTACTTTCTTATTTCCTCTTTAAGTTAACAACTTCTTCAAACGTGCAATACTTCCTGTATCGAAGAGGTAGGAAAAAGTAATAAATATTTATATAACGACATATGCATGTATGTAAATATGCATTTATTTCACGAAAATGGGGTACTTAAAAATAAAAATAGCATTCATATCATTCGAAAACTCTCCATTCCTTGGCTAAAGAATACAAACTTTTTTATGGCGATTTCTCAGACGTACAGTCAAATGCTAAAAAAAAATGCCAACAATGCACACTTATACAAGTATGCTTTTACACACTGGAAAATTTACCTACAATACATTCCATTTTACCTACAATTCTCATTGAATTTTGCTCGTTTCGTGGCTTTGCCGGAAATTTGAAGCCTTAAATAGCTACAATACGCATTTATGTATGTTCACCGTTTACGGTAGTAAAGTATTATGTAATTGCCGTGTTGCCGTTCTGATTACAGTAATTCTCACTGTGTTTGCAACACTTTCATACCTTTACTTTAACACTCATCATCTGTGATCGTATAACTGCCACGAAAATCGCTTAACGGCGTCGCATTTGCCGTTGATGGTGTCATCAACGGTGCACCTTGAAATGAGATGGCTAATGGTAGAGCGGATGGTGCACAGAGACTTAATGCAGCGCGTTCTTCGGTAACAGAGCGATAGCGTGATGGTCGTCCCGAGCTGAGATAATAATGAAACAAAAAGAAATAAAATAAAGAAGAGGAAATGGTAATGAATTTTATTTAATACTATTTTAAATATATACAACGATATTTAATATATAAGTACATATATACCAACATATACATACATAGTACTTAACATAAATTGGAAAATTGAAATAAATTAAATTTGCATTTATTGCGTATTAAATAATATGGTATAAATCTGCCCAACATAAAAATTTCTAAAAAAAAAATGCGGAGACTTTTAGCTCAAATATTGAAGGAAACTGCTTTCTAGCTGTTTACTAATGTTTATAGCGGCAGATGTCGAAGAGTTAACGGAACGAAACTATGCTCTTAAGGGGTTAGGCCACTCTAGAGCGTCATAAAATAGGCATTTTTTTAGATTTTTTTGCGGGTAAACTATTAAATAACTCTCATTTTTGACAAAAGGCATTTATTATACATATAATTAACTACTTATAACTATTTTTTTTAGAAAAATTAATTTAAAAATGGCGGTTATATAGCGTTCTCCCTAGGATGCCTCCATTGTTTCGGTTGTTGAGAGGTTTCCGCTTGTAAATAGCAATAGCTACAGAAATGCGTAGGATTTTTTCAATATATACATGTTTGACAAAATGGCGGGTCTCTAAAAGGAAAAGTAACAATTTGGCCTAAAAAATTGCTCGAAATTCGTTAATAAAAAAAAAATTTGCAATATAATCCTACGTACTTCTGTAGATAATATATTTCTGAAGATGTTGCCAAAATTTCAAGTGAAGCGGTTGTGAATTGTTTGAGTTATGTTTCCGGCAAACTTGCAAAAAGCAGTTTCGAGATAAACGCGTTTAAAGTTTTGAGTATGCCTTACTGACTGAAACTGACGCTTCAATTAGAGAACGAAAATGGGGCATTTAGAAATTTTTATCTGTCATAACCTTTCGGAATAACATTTTTGAGACCATAATGTATCATTTGAAAGGAAAAAATCCATTTTCCGAAAATTCTAGAGTGGCCTAACCCCTTAAGCTAATGACACTAAAAACAGCAACGGTTTATCGGTTGTACTTTTAAAATAAACTCGTGTGCATATACCTACTTATAGTTAGGCGTACCAGAGCATGACAAAGCATTCCAAAATATATAAGTTCGATAGAATATAGTTCATCGAATCAAAGAAACGACCAAATGCTCACCATGTTCCGAGCATCTTGATAGCAAAAGAGGCTTCGTACTATACAACCCACCGTTGCGTGTTTTTTTCATTTTAACCTAAAAAAAAGTACGATTTACACAACTATTTTTAGCTAGAGCAATTATTTTGCCTTTCAGGCAACTCCAATTTGGGGACTACAAGATATTTCAGTCCGCTTTTTTGAATTAAAAAAAGTTTTTTTTAATCTAAAAAAAAGTTAAAAAGTTTTGCATCCGGTGAAAAAGCCAATAATCGGAAGGATCAGGATATGGAGAATACGGCTTATGGGGCAAGACCTCTTATTAAAGCTTTTTCAGGTAGTTTTTGGCCATTTCGGCCATTTTCCACGCAATATACGGCTCAAATGCATTACTTGTAGTCGATAAAGTTTCCCATCAATGGTTTCGCCTAGTTTTAGCAGCTTTTGGTCCACACCCGTCTGGTCACACCATATACAGAGCCACCTGTGAACCGTGGATGTTTTCCGTAGGCGTTGGCGAAGAGGATGATAGAACAGGTTCACCAGGATTGTCATAGTTTTTTTTAGTATTAGCGTCATCTTCCGTTGCGATCTGGTGCAAAAATCCCTTGCTTTGATGTATTTAAAGAAGCAGTTACGAGTTGAAAAATCGCCTTTCGACATCCTCGCCCCCTACTCGTAAGGCACCTAATAAATAAATCCAAATTGCTTCAACCGAACGGAAATTGTTTGCTGAGTCGATTCGAACGATTCTTCGAGTTCAGTTAGCGTTTGGCACGAATCTTGATCCAGTAAAGCTTCGAATTTCTCTTCAATTTTTTTCGGTTGGTCAGGACGCACCTTGTATGTGCCGTTAAAATCATCATTTCAGTCTGCGCAGATTCACCGTAAACTACCACAGAATTCGATGGGATTCAGATTCTCGGAAATACTGTTTATTTAACGCAGATCCGGACATTTTCAAAGAGGCAAAAATAATGTTTTTGTAAGAAACATGAAATAGGTAACCGCTCCATGATCGGACACAATTTGCAGGTGGAACCATCTTTTGAGAACGAACCGACTCAATTTGTATCCTATATCGTTGATATAGAGATTTGCTATAAATTGGATGAGCGACTCATCACGGGCAAAGAAAATGGGTAAAACACAAGAATATTAAACGAAAAAAACCTTGGCGAAGGGACGGTGACCCTCCAAAAACGACTTCAAATCCTGAAAATGCAGCAAACCAGGATACATGGCAACCCAGGCTATATTGCGATGATTTTCAGTACCAATATTTACTTGAATTTACTTGGATAGAATACCAAAGGAGGAACCTACAGATTTAAGTTGCCTCCAAACGGTTGATGGATTATTGTGAGGAGCTTTTCTTTCAGGTAAGATATACACTCGGAGGGTCTGACATTCCATGTCAAGAGGCAACCGTATGAAAACAAATCTTCTTATATAAATTTGAATGTTGATCTGCCCAAGATTTGAATATCGCCCTTCTGCAATGTAGCAGGCACTGCTACACACTCGTCTTCATTTTTCTGAAGACTGAACTTAATTTAAATAGATCAAATGCTAACCGCAATAGCCGAGTGGTTAGGACTGCGTACTACAATGCAGAAACCTGTGTCAAAGTCCAGGTTCGAGCAACATCCATAATTATAGAAAAATAGTTTTTGTAATTGCAGTCGCTAATTGGCAGGGAAGGTCAAGCCCTTTGAGTGTGCTTCTGACATGAAATAAAAGCTTCTCATAAAAATCTATCGGCCGTTCGGCGGAGGCTTAGAATAAACTGTGTAGGTTCCTCCAATTTTTTTTTTTTTGTAAAAATATCAAAACACAAAACCGCAAATTAGAGGAGACGCTCTGCCGAAAGTCACTTCAGCGGTTACAAAACGTCAAATATACACTAAGATCGGTCTTAGATTTATTTGCTACAAGTCTTTGCTCGAAAGAATTACGATTGGGTAGGTTGAACAGTTTAAGTTTTGAGCACCACCCATCAACGTTTTGTGGGCTCCCCTTAAAACATGGTGACATTCACTGATGACGTTCACTTTTAGTAATACGTCAAAACAGTTCATGTGTAACTGTAAGGATAATATTTTCATACCAATTTGACTGATGCCATGTGTAAAAGCAAAATAATATGTTGTTATAATTAGATTTACAAAACCAAAAATTAAAAAATTCTCTCTCTATTCACCACTAAAGTTTTAACTTACCGTTCGCAATTACACTTTAGCAACCGTATGAAAGCCGCGCGAAATGTTCGGTTGAAAATTGTATAAATAATAGGATTAATTGTTGATGAGACATAACCGAGCCAGAGACATGTGTCCACTACATGATCGGGTACTTGACATTCGGGGCAAGCGGCAAAAATGATGTTCAAAATGAAAAACGGTGACCAAAAGAGGACGAAGGTGAAGAAGACCAGACCGAGAACTTTCGTGGCTTTCTGTTCGGTGGCGACTGCATTGGCCGATAAATTATTGCGTTTGTTGCGATTGTTCAGGAAACTGTAATTAGACGGAGAGAAAGAGAGTGTGTATGTGTGAGAGCGAGAGGGAAAAATAGAGAGTGAGAAAAACGGAAACGTAAACAGTGAACGTTAGAAATAGCGGATATAAAGAAACAAATTGAATTAAGGTGATAAAATCGCATTAGAGCGACTACTAGTGCGGTAGTGACGTCTCATGTATGCATGCAAAGTACTCACCGCAAATTCAAAGCTGGCGTTGTGACATTGTTTAGTGAGAATTTGAATGCTTTCAGCTTGTGGCGACGCGTTTCGCGCATTATGGAATCGGGTGTTTGGGTGCTTTGTTCACAAGTGACACTGTGTTGCCGTGATAGTAACCTGCTCGCACTGCCATTATTGTTGGTCGCGGCCGTACCACCACTGATGCTGCTAATGACATCCCTTCGCATAGCAGCGCTGTTTCCGCCGTTGTCACTATCACCACCGCCAACACCCCCATTATCACGCATCGGAGTATTTCCACTTGCGCCACCATTTGTGGAATAACCCAATTGTGGTTGGGAGGCACTAACACGCACCGATACACTTCGATTGGGATGACTGCAAAGATAGAAAATAAAGTGAAATAATTGATAAAAAAAAGTAATAAATTCGATTGGAAAATAAATGGGGCTTGTGAGTGTATTTATTTCAGTTCGTTGATTCGCAAGGACATCGGAGGGAGTATTGCTTTTTGTGTGGTACTTGGTAAGTGAGGTAGTTAATTAAGCGGAGCATAAACGAAATGTTGCTCATACATACAATATGTATAATTCTGAGAGGAGAATTAAAGCTATAGGATACATAAGTTTGGGCATTATTGATAAAATAGGTCTACGTTAACTTACACCGCCGGACTATTTAAATAAACTATTAAATTAAAATTTATACCTGTTTAAAAATTTAAATTGAAAAAATCAAAAGACCAAAAAATTCAAAGAATCAAAATTACAAGATATGTACATAGTAGACCTCCACATACCCGGGTATCGAGTATTGCGAGCAGCTCAATGCTCATTGCTCAACTGTTCAGCTGAACAAAAAAATTTTAATTTTGTTTGTCAAAATTTCTTTAGCGCTTCAATGACTTTTACCGCTTGCATAAAAAAATTACAACATTAAAAAAAAAAGTTTTGAGAAAAAAGTCACAGTGTTTGTCAAAATACTCGAAATACTCCAACTCGGTTCGGAAATTTTTCGAGTAATGAGCAATGAGCAGTTGGGCGAATGCTCGTTGCACAGCTCGAAAATGTTTGATCAAAATCTTTGTTTGTAAAAGAGTATAGAACAAATGTTTACCAGAACTGCTGATATTATCAAAGTAAGATTATTATATTCACAGAGGGCGAGCCTAAACGTTCGTATAAAGAAACGATTATGTTGACCTTTACATATATGGGACAAAATTCGCCCGTAAACTAGGATCTACTAACTAACAACGTTACTCGATAGGCAGGACCGGACACAAGCAAATACAAAAAAATGCCCTTCTACTTATCCCGCCCACTCTGAATGCAAAATTTTGCAAAATGTTAAATTTTCTCCACAAAATTTTTTTTTCTCAAAAAAACGGTAAACTTCATTGGAAAGTACGGAAAAAATCATAAAAATTTACTAAATAAGGATGTTTTCTGAAGAGATTAATAGAAGTTGTGAATTTTAGAATAGAAAGCGATCCGAAGAAAATGTACGAAATTGACAAATTTCAACAATTTATAACTTTTGAATGAACAACTCTAGAGCAACAACTTGTGTAAATTTCAACAAAATCGGACCAAAATTTTTTGACCTGGTACACTTGGCGAATTTTGCCCCATATATATATTTGATGCTTAATAACCGCTGAATGATTTTTGGCTGCGCCCCTCCTTCAATGTGTGGTATGCGTCTTTCTGTTTTTTCAACAGCTGGAAGGAGTTACAGTTTATTCTATCTTATTTAATGTCAGAAATGTACTCCTATGGGTTGGGATTCCTTGAGGTATGGCTACCGTAATTAGAAATATAAATCTCCACATACGTTAATTTTAAAGTGATTTTCGCATATTAGCGCTCACGCTTCGACGGCAGATACAGACAATGGCTTTTTTGAGTGCTACTTCCGCCACGATGTCAAAATTGTATTTGGCGGCCTTAACGTAAGGTGAACCAAAAAAGGTATCTTCGGCACAACAGTAAGAAAACTCAGCCTACATGGCAAAACATTCCCAAATAGTTGCGATATATCGAATTCGCCGTTGTCAATCACATTTCGCCTGTGGTACTGGATTCGAGCACAAGAAAAGTCATTAGCAACTTAGCTGCCTTTGGGTAAAAAAGTTCTAAACCCGATCGAAATGTTATGACAGACGGAAGACAAGTCTCCAGCGTTCTGGGCGTGATTACGCTCTCGCTTCGGTGCAACAAATAATACCTCTCAATAAGCAAAAAGAAGATTTCATGAAGAAAAGATACAAACACAGTTCAAGCTCCCTGCAGCAAACGAAACTATCAAAAGAGAGCTGCCATGATTAGAATTGTTATATTATAATGAAAAGAAAAAATACTGACTCTCGTAATATTGCGAGAGACCGTAACACGCACCATATAGGAGAGATACCGAGAGTTGAAGAAAGAGAGAGAAGTCGCAGATGCAGGCAGAAAAAGTGAGTCTAAAATACGTGAGAATGTAGACCTTGAGAAGCTGAACGACAGGAGTAATGCACGAAAACTCTATGGGTTGATGTGGAAATTTATAGAAGGTTTCAAGATCAGAGTATACTTATTTAACATATGTAGCAAACGTAGAGTTTATTTATCGACAGATGATCATAAAGAAGGGACACTTCTCCAGCCTGCTGAACTGTAGTGAAAGTGCAACATTCGAATATGTTGAACCCGGTTCCCTAATTGGTGACGATGGGAAAAATGTTCCATTACCCAAGTCTGCACAGAAGTTGTCTGTCTGAAGATGTGGGAGCGAATAGCTTATTAACAGAGTAAAATAGAGAAGGTTTATCTAATATTCCGATGACCTGTATGATTGTAGCACGCAATTTTAGCCACTAGCTACTGCTGTCGCTACTCGTCATTACTCATTCACATTTTTTGCTTGCTTATCTTTTTTTGTCATATGTGACATAGAAATACTTCAAACAATATGATTAATTTTTTGGATAAAACTATTAAAAATTACAAAATGAATAGAAAATATTTTGAAAGTTTATGAAAATTTAATTAAAAAAATATGCACCTGTGTAACTAACAATGAACTTTCCATAAAAGGGATATATTAAATTACATTTAAAAGTTACTAAAATAAGCTAACAAACTACTCTGACCATCAAATGTGTTTTTTTTTTGCTTAACACATATGTATGCTCTATGCTCTCTGAACCACAAGCTACAAAACTAAATTCATTAAATAGTTTTTTCGAGGAATGATATTTTAACTCGCAGTAAATTCAAATACTCTCCCACAGAAATATACTCTACTCACCTGTATAAAGTAACTAGTTAAATCTAAGTATGAGGTTAAATTCTGGTAGTTTTAAGTGCATATATAATATGAGTGCATGTACATACACATATGCTTATGTGACAAAAAAAGCTGTGACAAAAAAAAAACGTAAATCCAGCATTGACAAAAGTCTACAAACAGCACAGACATAACTAATCTTAACGCATAAGCTTTGGTTAATATCATGTAACATGATCTTTTTAGTATTTAGTTGATCCACTGTTCGAATTAACAGCTTGAAGCCGTAGTGGCATCGAAGCTACTAAATTTGTCAATTCTGAGGGAGTAATGAGTAATACTGTCAATAAGACGTTCTTTGAGTAATGATGAGCTGGAAATTTGTTTTTTTTCAAAATTTTCGCTCAAAAATCTCCCAGACATATTCAATAAAATTCAAATCTTGGCTTTGAGTTGGTGTGTGTAGTAGCCTTGGAGCATGATAAAGCAACCAATCCTTAACAATATGGACCGTGTGTTTTGGATCGTTATCCTGTTCAAAGATCCTGGCTGCGCCAAGCTCCTAACTGTCCACCTGAGACTTCAGATTAGCTTCCAACAAAGACTTTTATTTCAACCGATCCATATCACTTTCAATAAAAACAAGTTTTCCAACTCCAGATGCCGCAACCGCTCCCAAAACCATTGCCGCCACCATGCTTCCCTGTTGCTACTACATTTTTGGAGTTAAGTGCAGTTTTCCTTTCTCCAAACTCTTGTCCTTTCGTCACAGCCGAAAATATTGAGCTTCGATTCGTCTGTAAACAAGACTTTTTGCCAAAAATCCATTCCCTTATCTAAATGTGCTTTAGCGAACTCCAAGTGAAGTTTACGACTTTGTTTTTCCCAGAAATAAGAGGCCTTGTACATGGCGTTCTACTGTGGGAGCTGTTATCGTTCAGAGCTCTTCGAATTGTTCTTGGATGGACACACTTTCTTGATGAGTTTGTGATATTTTCGGCTAGTTTTGGAACAGTAACTTTAGGATCATCATTCACTTCCTTCAGAATGAAGCTGATATCTCTTCGAGTTAGTTTTTCGGGCGGCCAACACGCGGCTTGTTTTTTGGTGGATCCATTTGTTTCAAAGTTTTTTTAAAATGGTCGGTACCTTTCACCATACGATTTGTTCTCTTTTCTGTGCTGAATAACCAAGACTCGGACGTCAATGTATATTTCTTTTCGCGGAGCCATTGTTGATGGTAATGTGTTTAAACCACAACTAAAATCAATACTAGAAAATAAGAAAACATAATTTAAAAAAATTGTAAAAAAAGAGTATCTAACCGCCATAACAGCACAGCATATCGACATAACTGCTAGTAACCAGTGGTGTATGCAGACTTTTGTCAAGGATATTTTTGCCATAATTGTTTTTCCACCATAATTGTTTTATTTTATGTTAGAGAATGGATATGTTTTCATGCATGTGATTAGAAAAAGATTTAAAATAAAACATTTACATCTACATTTCTCAGCAAAGTGATATTACTTTCTACATAACGAATACAGACGGTGTATGTGGACTTTAGTATGCCACTGTATATTCATAAGATACGCTACACACGCATGCACAGGGTTGTATGCACAATGGAATAACAAAAATTGTCTTTGAAAAAATTCTCGCACATTGTTGTTTGTGTGTGACTATTTGTCCAAAAACAACACAGTAATGTTGTAGCAGCCACCGTTTTCCCCAGATCTCTCCCCAGGTGACTTTCTTTTGTTCTCAAAACTGAAGCGGCACGTGAAATGATGACGCTATGACGTTTGAGAAGGCATATACTGCATCGAAAAATTAATTTTTAACTGCTCTTAGGATTAGAAAAAACCCTGGCATAAGTGCATTAATTCTGGGGGCGACTACTTTTATACATGTGCATGTATAATTGGCGCTTTATAACCACTGAAGCGATTTTCGACCATAAGATCCAATTTGTATTTTTGCGTCTTGATGTTTTTATCAACAAACGGAGGGATCTACATTTTATTCCAATACGCCTACCAATGGCCGATGGATTTTTATGAGGAGCTTTTATTTTATGTTATAAATACACGCGGAGGACCTGATATTCTCTGCCGATAAGCGACTGCAATTAGAAAAATTAATTTTCCCTTTTATTGGATGTTGGTTGCACTCTGGTCTTCCGAATGATAGTACGCACTGCTAAACAGCCTTACTTTTTTAAGAATTACAAAACTTGCAATACTTTTTGTATACACCTTGTAGACCAACCCAGTGGTTACTGCATTCAAAAAGTTTCAACAGCTCTATGTTGTCGTATAAAACTGAAAACACACTTTAACCGTAAAACTAAAATTATAAAACAACAACTGCGATGCAGTGAACTAAGGAATACAAAAACCATAAGTAAAGCAATTACATTAAAATGTGTTTGCAGTTTTTAATTCCTTAACACTAACCACAGAGGCGAAAGTTCCACCACAATGTGAAAATATCAAGAAGCAGAACTGAAAATAAAAGAAAATTCGAAGGGAAATACAAATGTATACATATATATTTTGGAAGAAGGAAGAGCGTATAGCATGATAGGAGTAGGCGACATAGAGGAAATCAAGTATGAAGGAGGTATAAAAAAAACATAGAATAAAGTATGGAAATATACAAATGATACAATAGGGATGTCCTCTATATGAAAATATATATACATTTATTGCACAATACATGCAATTATCTTTCTACACGAGTTAAAAAGAAAAAAATTCTTCTCTAATTTATGTTGAATTTTAGATACTATTTCCTTTTTATGAACTTATAATTTACTTTTTTTAATATATGAAATGAAATAAATTTTACAATACCTTCTATGTTGTTTATTGAAAACTATATATAAGCCGTTCGTGAATTGAATGATATTTGTTATAAAGGGTGATCTAAGTAGAGGTACTTTTTTCAATATCCTCTTTTTGAAAGATCACGCGTGAGTCGTGTCAAACTGCTATATTATTTTGGTTCAGTGTTGTTTGGCATTTCATCGTGGAAAGTCTTACACCTGAACAACGTTTACAAATCATTCAACTTTATTACGAAAGTTCAAGTTCTGTAAAGAATGTGTTTCGCGCGCTTCGCTCAACTTATGATCAACATAATCGGCCTACTGGGCGTACTATTCGGAACACCATCAACAATCTTGAGACCCAGACTTTACGATTGGATAATATTCGACCGAATACACCACGTCCAGCACGCAGTGAAGAAAATATAGCGGCCGTAGCTGAGAGTGTACACGAAGACCGTGGATAGTCGATTCGACGCTGTTCGCAGCAACTCGGACTGACGTAAGGAACTACTTGGTGCATTTTACGTCGAAATATTAAATTGAAAGCGTACAAAATACAGCTTGTGCTAGAACTGAAGCCGCTTTGCTCTATGGGCTCTTGAAAAGTTCCAAGAAGATACCACGTTTTCGAGCCAAATTTTGTTCAGCAATGAAGCCCATTTCTGGCTCAATGGGTACGTAAACAAGACAAATTACTGAATTCGGGGCAAAAAGCACCCTGAAGAGACTGAAGAGCTGCCATTTCATCCAGAAGGAACAATTGTTTGGTGTGGTTTGTGGGCCGGTGGAATCATCGCTCCATATTTCTTCAAAAATGATGGCGGTGAGTAAGTAGTCGTCAATGGTGACCGTTATCGCGCCATGATAACCGATTATTTGATGCTTAAAATTGAAGCTCGTGATCTCCGCGACATTTGGTTTCAACGATACAGCGCCACTTCCCACACATCGCATCAATCAATGGACTTATTGAGAGAACACTTCGGTGAGCAGATAATTTCACGTTTGGGCCGGTCGATTGGCCACCAAGATCGTGTGATATCACACCGTTATACTTTTCCCTGTGGAGATATGTAAAGTCTAAAGTCTATGCGGATAATCCCGCTTCGATTCGGACCTTGGAGCAAAACGTCACGCGTGACATTCGCCAGTTACTAGTCGAAATGCTCTAACGAGTCATCGAAAATTGGACTCAACGGATGGAACATCTGAGACTTAGCCGCGACCAACCAATAATACCAAAGAATGTTTTTTCGAACGATAATAAACATTTTCCATAAAATTTGAATTTTTTGTGTTTTTTCCTTTAAAAAATTAGGGAATCTCGAAATGAATTACCTTGTAATTTAAAAGTTTAATCCTCTCTCAGATCATTACACATTCAAAATAAATAAATTAAACATATTTCTGTCTGCAATAGAAATTTTAAAATAGCCAATCTCAAATATAAAGAAAATATTAGTTTTATTGTGAAATTACTGTATAATTTTACATAGTGGCCGTTTTCGGCTACATAAATTCTTAAGATCGTTTTTTGTTAAGGATAAGTTAAACATATACTCATATTCGTGTACCTGCACGAGAACCAGCATAACTTTTTGAAAAAGCGTCTTCTCGGATAAAACCTTTATTGGAGAACATGAGGAAAAAATCAATGTATATTACTGAGAGAAGTTTTTGTTTTTGTTCTATAAGTACCTTAAATTATTAGTACACACATTTTGCTTGAGAAGATATCTGTAAAACTATCCGAAGAATAATTTTCAGGACATTTAAGACCTTTTCGAATTTGACTTTTAACGGTGGTCTGAAAATAATAAAAAGGTGTGAAATCCTGGTTCACGTCAACTTCAATGTAACCCCTATAGATATCCAATATTATTCGAAATAATTTTCGTGCTTGAAACTGAGCATTGGTAGATTGAATCCGGTTAAAGAGTCGATTAGACAGTCATAATTGAAAACAGGTGAAATGCCAGAATATGCAAAAAAGTCAGCACCAATAATAGGTTTGGTCGTATCGGCTACCACGAAGCGCCATGTGTAGTCTCTTTTGAGGCCGAGGTTAGGGCATAGTGTTAAGCGGCCATATGTGTTAATCGTCGGGTTATTTGGTGCAGTAAGAGTATAATTTACTCTTTGTGGTGTACCAGAAATGAGAGACTTAGGAAATGTGCATATGTCAGCGCCAGTGTCCACCAGATATTGGAATTTGCTGGCGTGATCAGTTACGAAGAGGCGGCTTGATTCGACGATTTGCAACATTTGGCTCTGTTTGCAAAGTTTTGATGATACCAGCAGATATTGTTGTCAGGTGCTGGCGAAAGTCTTCCAGAAAAAGGGAGAGAGACAGCGCAAACGAGGACCTAAGCGGGTAGCACTTTTCCCTTCAAGTGATGAGATTAGCTCACTGATTGAAGCTTCCAGGCAAAAAAACTTGCCTCGATGGCTGATGTAGTACGGTCCTGAATGCTATTGATGTGTGCTTCCGGCAACAGGATATCGTGAATTTTGACGAGCTTATTAAAAGTCATGTCATGTCATGTCTGAGATGCCATAATGGATTGCGTCATCATGGAGAAGATACTGCAATCGTGCATTTCGGGAGGGTATAAGACGTTCAACAAGTGTATCCTTCAGGAAAGTATAGAGCATCGTTGTCGGCATGATGAGTAGTAGGTCCTCTAACTCAGCAGCGGACTTAGCGTCAAGATGGGACGATGGGTGATGATATTTCATTATTTCGTGAATAATTTCAGAGAGGTGAAACTGCACTTCAAGGTTTGCAAATCACAAAGCTGGGCGTTCGGCATTGAAGGTAGGACACCGTATCGAAACCCGTTAAATCGGCTTGGCGCCATCTGGTAATTGCGCTTCTACGAGATGTGTTCAAAGGAAAAGGTGAATTTTGAATTTTTATTTGAAAAGTACTTATTTATTCATCAATATCTATTTTGTCCCCTTCAAAGTAATCCAATCCGTGCCAACGCTTTTTCCAATCCTCGAAGCACTTCTGAAATCCGCTTTTCGGTGTGGCCATCAGCTCTTTCTTCGATTCTGACATGATCTCATCAATTGTAGCAAAACACTTTCCTTTCATTTGTTTCTTTAGTTTTGGGAATAGGAAAAAGTCGCAGGGAGCCAAATTTTTTTACTAGGGTGGTTCTGACATGATTACAGTTCTTTGTTTTTGGCCAAAAAATCACGAATAAGCATTGATGTGTGAGCTGGTGCATTATCGTGATGCAAAATCCACGATTTGTTTTTCCACAATTTCGATCGTTTCAGCCGTATTGATTCACGCATAAATAGATAAGTATTAATAACCTCCGAGTGTGTTTTAGGTCCAAGCTTGTATCTCATGAACCATAGAATCCACTAAAACTTGGTACACACATATTCTATTACCATCTGGCCTGATTATAGTTTTAATCTGGCAAGATATAATAATTTTTCCCACAAACCGGCCTTAACCACAAGTCTACTAACGGAATTATTTCATATATAACTAAAATTGTGTTTTGGCCTAATCTATTTTTTGAATTTCAAATACCTATGTATCTAAAATGACTGAAATAGGAATAACCACAGACCTCACTTCAAAAGAGTATTTATTTATTTCTTTAAAAGTTAATATTACAATATAAAATTATAATTTAGTTAAGTAGCCATAGCAATAATAGGCCTTAGATTCTAACTATTTTTAACTATATTCAGATTTAATAATGTATTTTTAAATATCATTTTTCAAACAATAATAACATTGTGACGGATATCTCAAATACAAAGGACAGACAAAAGGAGGGCAGAGATGAAAATTCCCCGTACTAAGGACTGACAATAGAATTGGTAGTGCGATGGATATTGCCCGTTCAAAGGACAGATGGAAAGAGCGACAACAACTACTGCAGGCAGACGAGTTAGCGCATGAACGGAATGTTTCGACCATCGATAGGCATAAACGGAACGGTAGCAGCTATCGGAACAAACGAATAATCAGCTTATTCCTGAGCGCGTGAAAAGAATGTTTAGATCATCCTCTGGTATAAAAAGAGCGGCAGCAGCTATCACAATGTTAGCGCAAAATAATTGTGTGTTATACAGAATTGTAAGTATTGAGAACTACTAAACGTTAAGCTAATCCTGAAGATTGAGAGGCCAAACGAACAAATCTTGAGAGTTTTACTTGGCAATCCAGTGACCGGACTTGAAGCATTTTGGAAATCATCGATGATAGCTACGGAAAAACTTTACAATATTGATTAACCTCTAACCTACAATCATGTAACCTCTATGCAACGGGTTTCTGACAACAACCTCGTATCCAATTTACAGTTATATTCTGTAAACTGTTAATGCCCATGGTTTCCTCATTTTAGTCTTCTGTGTGTGCTTCAGACCATAGAACAAAGAATTAATGGGCTCTTTTAAGATATAAATAATCTTCGTTAATAACGGATACCCTACTACGCAGATATTGTTTACAAACAAATTTATTATTGTTTACTTCGTAAGCGCCTGTGAAAGGGTGTTTAAAGGCGAGTGTGCACAATTTTCCGAGGCTACTAACACAATACTCAGATCACACAATGAATTTGAAGAGCATGAAATGCATATACAAAACTTTAGGTATGTAGTAGGTATGTACGCATGGGTATATACAAAGTAAATGGTGATAGTAAATTCAACTGCTCAGTTGTGCTGCAGCAAATTTGTGGTGAAACTTAAAATGAAGTGTTCTTGTTCTAACACTGACTCTGTGAAGTGTGGCTAGCCTTAAGTCCTTTACTTTCCTCAACCGCATTGGTGAAGTGTTGGCAACTCTCAGTCCATACGAAATTAAATGGGAAGTGCTTGTAAACACTTATAAAAGCACTGATGCGATTTTCTTTTCCCGCAAACATAAAATAGCACACCAACGTTTATATACATGCACATATACATACATATATGTATATAATCTTAAGTGCGTTGTTACAAGTAGTTGCTGAAAGTTATAGGGGAATACTTATAAACTTAATATGAAATTTGAAATTTCCCAAATGGGCGCGATACTTAATTTAATTGTAATTTAGTTTTACACGGTAAAAATTACATTTTTTGATATTACAAATTAATATGAATATATTTTAACGAAAGTAATTTAAAGAATATTAAAACAAAATTGTGAAATGGGATATCTCACAAAGTTCATATTACGGTTAAATAACAGTTTTTTAATTCAAATTCAACAATACATAACTCCTATAAGTTCGCGATAGGATCGGATCTATAAAAAAACAAGAAAGAATGGCTGTTTTCGGCCAGGCCGAAGTCATTATGCCGTTCGTGAACATATAAAGCTTATAGCAAATTGTAAAATTCGATTTCGATGATATTCAGTGTCAATATAAACTAGAACTTACGTCGATAGAATAGCCAAAGCTCACGTACTTAGATGCTGTTTTTTTTTTGGTGGAGATTTTACCCAAAATCTCATATCTGAACAAATCGGTGGTATGGGGACTATATGATAGAGAATTTTAATTTGTAGGATTTTCAGTACCAATATGCAATTCATTATCTAGGTGTTCCAAATTTCATGTTCTTAGGTATTTTACGGATTTAGGACCCAAAATTTCAAATCTGAGAAATCGGTCGTATATAAGTTATAGGGCTCCAATCTGGCCGGTTCCGACAAAGGATCGTTTAAACGCATAAGTGATAAACTAGTTTGCATTTAAACAAACAGACGGACAGACGGACTAGGCTAAATCAACTTAGCTCGTCATTCTCATGCGATCGCTATAAATTTCGGTGGGTCTATTTTATCTCTTCTCCTTCTGGTACTTAAATACTTCGGACCAATGTTAATATACCATTTCATGTACATGAAAGTATAAGAAGTATTCAAGTATACAAAGTGTATGCGAACTAATTACAATAAAAATAAAGTCTGTAATAATATAAATAAATAATGAAAATATTAATAAATTAATAGAAATAAAAACACCACAAGATGATATTATCGTTTTCGAGCAAGACAATCTCTTAGGAATTTCTTTTGAGCTCAAGACGGGGTAGAAATAGGTGTCATGTAAAAATGTTTTGCAACTCAATATATTTCGAAAATTATATCTCTCAAACATAAACAAAATAAATACTATTCACCAGGCAACGCCAATCAAATAATCGTAACCTACTTAGTCTTACCATAAATTCTGTTACAAGGTTACAATGCCGTTAAAATTTGTATGTAGTGTCCACTCCTACATTTAGTATATAATAATTAGTTCAGTCTTTTCTTTTGTTTATTAATCTTCTAGTGGGGAGCTAAAGATAATGATTCCTTAACATAAGTATGTAAAAAACGCAAGTGAAACTTACGAGTATGAGCTTCTATTGATCGTTTACAGCACTATCGATCGTTTTTCCAAACGTCAAGTGGTTGTCCGTGCTTGAATGGAGCCAATTCAGCCAAAAATCTTCGCCAACGCATTCGTAGAAATCCTCTTAGAAAACGGAATATTAGGTCAAGGGAAATAAATATATCAACCAGATCAATCGCAAGACTTATTGGTGATGATTTCCACCGACGGTCAATTGGTCAACTTGTGACAACGGACTTCAAGCAAATTAGGCTCAAAGATGCAGGCGCTTTTTAGTGGTACGTGGTCTACAGCCACTAAAATATCTTTTTTACAGATGAGAAGATGTTTATAATAAGCAAAATGATAAACTATAAGCAAAAACTTCCACAGCCGCAAAAAAATTTTATTCTAAGGGTTCAACGTGGTCACTATTAAGCTGCTATAATGGTTTCAGTTCTGTGAAAAAGGGGTTTTAAGTAGGGAAAATGTATACCAGCTGAATGTTTTTGAACGTGGTAAAGAATTCTCCATTTGTTGGAGAGCTTTGGATATTCCACCAATATTCCACTCGAGCACACAAGGCAAAAGCCATCCGGCATTGGTTTCATAGCCGCATATGATTGGCTGCCTGGAAGTCCAAATTTGATTCCATTGGACTACAATTTGCGGTTAGAGTTAGATAGACCATATTATTGAAAATCCCACAGAAATTTGGCGAGTCTCAAAAAATTTTTGGAACCTCGCTCATTTAACTTTTTTTAAATTGTATTAAAGTTGAATTTTTATAATGTCTTATGAAGTATGCTAATATGACTCAGCGATCTACAAACGATCTATATTTTTATCCAAATCATATCTATCATATCTGTGGTAACCTTTCCAGAGAAAAAGTATGTTATATGTTAATCTAAACCAAAATCCCATCAACGTACTACGTTTCAGGCACATCAAACTTTCTCCTCTGTCAAATTGCGGCATTTTTTTTGTTTAGACAAAAGGATAGCTTCGTAGAAAAATTTACCAAGTCATAAAAATATTTGTTTCAACTATGTTAGATCAGTATGTGGTCCACTTGCTGAAAAGAAATAATTTTCAAGTAAATCAAACCATAAGCTCGTTTTTTTAATAGATCGAGAGCCCTTGGTCAAGATTAAGTAAGAAAAGTTGGTATTTATCTTAATTTAATCAAAAAACTAAATTTTAAGTAAGTCGAACAGTAAAAAGGATTTTTGAGATAGTTCGATCCTGGGTCCACTTTCCTGGAGAAAAAGTAATGTTCAGGTTAAAAAAAGTGTAAAGTAATCTACGTACCATATTCGAAGAAAATATAACCAAAAACACGTTTTTTTTAGCATAGGTCGACCCATGATCTACTTCCCGTACTTTTCTTAGGGATTGCTGTTATTTGGTCTAAACAGCGAATTGGTTAAGGCGTTATTGAGTTATAGGCATAGTAATTAGCACAACTCTCTTTTATACTCGTGTACATAGATTTTTATGAAAGGATCCTGTAGAAAAGCGAGCAATGAGTAATGACAGCAAAATAGAAATATTCATCAATATCATTATTTTAGTAGCGACTGTATATATTTATTTATTTAAGCACGATTTTTTACATTTGTCACCCTTTCTCAACTCTATGAGGAGTCCATTTAACACTTATTGGTAAACCGCAAACAAAAAATTCTTAAAGCTATAAAGCTGAAGTATTTGCTCAGCATGATCATACTTTTATGCGCCTAATGAAGTTATACTTAAAATATTTTTCTTTGCTTGAGAAAGCTAGAGTTCTCAAGTTGAGAACAACGCTATTTGTCAACTTGAGCTCTAATTTAATTTGTGTCAAAATATTTATTTTTTGGTATAATTTTCATATCTTAAATGTGTCCCCCCAAAAATTGCATTGTTATGACTAATAGCCACAAATCTCTTATGATAAATTGGAATCAAATATTACCACTATAGTTGAGTGCGAGTACTCATCAGAATATTTTTATATATAACAATGAATGACTGCATATTTCGCTGAATCATTCAATGCGAACACTTGTTGTGCGTTTGGCTTTGCAAAATTGTAGTTAAGCTAAGTGAGTCAGTCCATTTTCCATATAAGCGCCTTACTATTTACATATGTACATATAAAAAGTTGTGCCGTCTGCACCAGAACAATTGACATACTCGTATTAGCAATCCAAAGAGCAGTTACGATAGCGCGTGAAAACACTCATTTTCGGGATAAAATTTTGAACAAAAATACGTCTTTTTAAATGATTTGTTTATACCTTTCTTCAGAAAGATTTGGTACCAAAATTTTTGTAAAAGAAAATGCTTTTTCTTATCCAAAATGGTTGACAAAGAGTTGAGAGACAGAATAATTTAAAAATAAAGCTATCAAAATCTATTTTTTGTTTTTTTGTTTTTTTAGACACAGGAAACCTAAGAACATATATAATATATGCTCGGAGCTTTAAAACCGCTGAAGCGATTTTTGTCCGAGGAGGATTTTTGAAGGAGGAGCCTTCAATTTGTGGTTTTGAGTCTTGATGTTTCTACCAACAAATGGAGGGACCTACAGTTTATCCAAAGCCACCTCCGAACGGTCGATAGATTTTTATGAGGAGCTTTCCTCATTTCATGTCAGAAATACAACCAGAGGGCTTGACATTTCCTGCCGAGGGGCGAGCGCAATTATAAAAATTAATTGCCTTGAATGGCAGTACGCAATACTAACCATCCGGCTATCGCGGCCGCGTAACATATGAGAGTCGATTATTTTCATAAAATTATATCTATGGAGGATGTAACACGTGGCGAGAAAATTGAAAAAATATATCCCAAGTCCCAGATCTATTTTGCCTATTACAGAACTTTGTGCCAATTTGTGGGCTCAACGCGGGTATTCTTGAATATATGTAATGGTTATAAAATTTATGAAGGGAAACTATGATTAAATATCCTAACCTAAATCTGGCGCTACAAAGACTCAAGCAATGGTTCACGTCAGGCACTTATGCTTGCGATATGTATGCGTGTTAACAGAAAGCACTAAAGTCCAGTTGTATGGGAGGTAGTGCTATTTTTGGACCCATGTTAGTATTTCTTGACAGATGTTTGGAATCCACAGTAACTCTAATATTTACTAAGATAAATAAAGTTTAGCTTGTGGTTGTGCTATTTATGGAGCCATGTAAGCCATATTGTGTAAGATTTTACAACCGATTTGGTTGATTAGTTCTGTTGATTATTGCCTTATATATCTGATCTTGAAGCAAGCGAAATCTGGAAAGTAAAAACTTCGTTATATGGGATATAATCACACAGATTGCGCCCATGTTCATTTCATGCTCTTACTAGAAAGACAATTATAAGACTACAATTTTATCTAATTCGTTCTAGTTATTTCTATGATATACCTGTTGATCCAAAAGTTTTTGGCGCTACGTTCATCAGAAGTGTTTCATACTTTCCCATTCCTATATGACTTTAATTGTACATTTAGTTACAGCGGGATTGGGGCACGGCAGAGACTGCAAGATTAAGATCGATCCTCACTAGGTGTCCTCAAACAATATAGGATTCCTGCAGAAACAAAATGGATCCTGGACAACGATAGAAATGGAGACCATTGAATTTCTGGTCGACACCCACATTCTTGGAAACTCACAAATCCTAGCGTTGTTTTCATATACTTCTATATCTATAGATATTCCAATATCGGAGTAAATGATAGCATGTGCAATTGAAACTCTCAAGACTTACAAGGTACCTGGACCGGATGGTATCATCCCTGCTCAATTACAGAATAGTTTAGTAATATCCACGAGCTGGCTCAAGATAATCTTTAAAGAAAGTCTATAATAGTAACTACAAAGAAAAAGCTCTTTATGAAAGGGAATGCTACCTAGTTCTATTTCTGGACATAGAGGGAGCTTTTAACAACATTTTACCGGATGCTATTAAAACTGCCTTGTAGGATCTAGGGCTAAACGCCCATAAATCAACTACTGCTGTGTAGAACAGTAACCGCGAGCCAGGGAGGCTAACAGGTGTCCACTTACGTAAGTAGAGGAACGCCTGAAGGTTGCGTCCTCTCTTATTGAGTCTGCCATATTTGAATGATGTTGACCTAAGCCTAAGAACGAAGGCAAAATTTCTTGGTGTAGTTCTGGACAAGAAACTGAACTGCAAAGCCAACATGGTAAGTAGATATAGGAAAGCCTCCATTGTCTCTATGCATGTAAAAAAGCTTATGTTAAATGATGAAGCTTAAACCCTGAGATTTTCACCGGATTTTTATGTGAGACCAATATCGCTGTATGGAGTGGTCGTTTGGTAGCCTGATTTAAACAAAGGGACAAGCGTTAACATCCTAAAAAATTCAAATATATGCGATGATTAGTATAAGCGGTGCACTTAAGACCACACCAAATGATAATCCTCAACATCTTACCACTGGACTTAGTAATCCATCAGACAGTAGCGCTAGCCGTTCTTCGCCTAAGGGTGGAATAATCCACGGTTTGAACACTCGGCAATCCTTCAAAGATATAATTTCAAACCAGGCAGTAAAGATCGCTGCTGTCCAACTCTGGCTACAAGTAACAATTATACAATGCGAATCCCTAAAAGAGAGGAAAGGAGCACTAACTTTGATACTCCAGTCGATAGTATTGAGATATATTATTGAGATACGGATGGATCTGAACTCGATGGAAGAATTGGCAGAGATGTTTTCTCACGAAACCCACCTCTTGAGCTCTCTTTCAGGTTCATTGCAAAGTATCCTAGCTGAGATTTTAGCCATTATGGAGGTACAGACTGCATTGAAACTAAACTTACCAGCAAGGATATCTTCATTTTCAGCGACAGCCAAGTAGCGATTAAGTCGCTTGGTTCGCTTACAATACACTCAAAAATTCTAGAGAAGTAATGTAAGCGAATGAAGCGACTTTAATGCTGATTGGCTGTCAAACAGAACAGATTATCCTCATTTGGGTTACTGGTCACAAGGAATTGCAAGGCAGGCGAACTTTCCAGGCAAGGCACGACAAAGCAGAACGCATTGGTATGCCTCTTGTAAGAACGATGAGGGGAAAGAAACAGTATTTCTTCGCTTATGCAACTGCCCTACGTTGGGATACTCCCTGTGAGCTGGGAGGATAAGAATACACCCACGGCATTGGATCCGCCTTTTGTAAAAGGTGACTGAGATCCTGGTTAAAATTCCAAAGCTGCACGAAAGTTTTAATGGTAATAGTTTCGGCTACGAAGTCCGACCTCGGACTTCCAAATGGTACCACGGAAACAGGAAGCCCTCGGAACTTGCTCCGACCTATTTGATACGGGTAAGGCCCTTCGGGAAGTATCATGATGGCTGTTGTTTGAAAGGGTGCCCGACCAATAGAAAGACATTGGTTTGGCTAGGCCTCGCCCCTTAACAAGGTGGTAATGAGTCCATACCGAGTTACCAATTGGTATCACGGTGCAGGCATTGTGCGAGCTAGTGCTAGCATAAATCGTGTTTGAAAGCGCATGATTTGCTAGCTTTGTGCGGATTTGCATTATGATTTTGCGGCATATATTTGGCATGAATTATGCTTGCTCAATGTGGGGCACTAATCAGCGTCTCAAAACTGATTCCCTGAACAGGGATGTACCGTGAGGTTAGGTTGTCGACGGCAGGTGTGCACGATAAACCTAACGTATGTTGCCCTGTGTTGGGTAGAGGTAAGTTCCGATATCTCGGAGCTGCTCTGCTTGATGATTTGTCTAAGATAGCAGACATTAAGGTAAATTATTTAATGAAATTTATAAGGGAATCAAATTGGATGGATAGTGAAACTTAAGGATAGGGTAAAATCGTGCTATCACAATGAGCCTAATCTGCCTTAAGTGCATTGATGCTACCACATCTATAGCCACTCCAATCTAGCATATTGTAATTGAAATATACATATCACTCATACAGCAGGTCAGTTTTGGGCATACGGTGTGGTCAACCATCCTCATAAATAGTGGTTTTGTACCAACTGTGTGACCAACAACTGCAACGTTTACCTTCAATCCATTTTTATACTATCAAACTTATAATATTATTAAAATAGCAATCAGCTGTTCACTAACTTCACTAACTCCCATTGAAGCTGACTGTCGCCTACAACGTTCGGCTGATTATACGCGCAGTTGATCCAGATTAACGCTGCCATCTGTCATGGCTTTCGGAAGAACAAACCTAATATACTCTCTGCGTATAGTACGTTCGAGTATAACAACGTTAAATTTCAACGGAATTTTACATTGATATATTCGAGTTTAATTTTTTATCCGAAAAAAATTAAGGTAAGGATTATTCTCCGTTCTTGACTATAATAAAGGGTGTTTTTTTATAGAGGTATAGAACTTTAAGTTGGCATTACTTTTCAAGACCGATTTAACAGCTGTCAAGTGATTTATTCTCAGTTTGGTTTGGCAATTCATCATAAATAGACTCAAGTAAGGCGTAGATTCGTCGAATGGGCCCAAAACGAGATTACCGTTGTTCCCGAGTTTCATAAGCGAATTTTGTTTAACGATGAAGCGCACTTCTGGTGGAATGGCTACGTCAACAAACAAAACTGCCGCATTTGGAGTGAAGGTAATGCTCAAGTGTATGTTGAAACACCGTTACATCCAGAAAAACTGACTGTTTGGTGCGCTTTATGGGCTGGTGGAATCATTGGTCCGTACTTTTTCAAAAACGATGGTGGCCACAACGTTACAGTCAATGGTGATCGGTATAGAGCCATGATTACTAACTTTTTCATTCCTGAATTGAATAACCATGATGTCCAGGAGATGAGGTTTCAACAAGACAGGGCAACATGTCGCACAGCTCGTGCCACAATAGATTTATTGAAAGACACGTTTGGTGACCGCCTAATTTCACGTTTTGGACCTGTGAATTGGCCTGCAAGATCTTGGGATTTAACACCGCTAGGCTACTTTCTGTGGGGCTATGTAAAGTCATTGGTCTATGCGGATAAGCCACAAACGCTTGACCATTTGAAAGACAACATTCGCCATGTTATTGCCGATATATGTCCACAAATGTTGGAAAAAGTCATCGAAAATTGGACGTCCAGATTGGACTACATCCGCGACAGCCGTGGCGGTCATATGCCAGATATCATATTTAAAATGTAATTCCACAAGATTATCTTTCGGATAAATAAAATTCATGTCAATCGAATAATCCATCGTTGTTTTATTGCAACTTAAAGTTCTATACCTCTATAAAAAACACCCTTTAGTTATGGAGTTAAGTAATTTTTGTTGTGACGAAGAAATATTTGACTCAAATAACAATCATCGATTCTACCTAACAATTAAGCCATCTTTACTTGTTGCTATATAAATTCGAGTATAACTGTGTAGCGTCAATTAAGAGGTAAAGGAAACATTTTTTCGCTTTTCGCCCAACTAAGCGCTTAGGTTTTACTAGGAAATTGCAATAAGCCAACGAATGCAATAAACAATGACAAATGTACAGATAAATATGTATGTATTCTCAGAACTAAAGAATATTTTTAGTTTACGAGTATGACTAAGTGCACTTGTATATATGTGTATAACATATGTGTTTGAATGGCGCGACAAGTGTTTGCATTCACTTTTATACGAACTATTTTAAAGCTGTTTTTGCTAGTAATGGTTTTAATATAATTTCTTACTCTGAATGCATAGTTGTTTGCGAGCAAGTGGTGCAAATTTATTAGGGTTTGCATACTCTGACTACGAAAAGATACTACAAACACTAAATCGGTGGCTTTTGCCTGCAAAATATGACCTATCATGTGTCACAAAATATTTTTATAACTCTTTTATGACTAATTTCTTTATATAAAAATACAAAAAAGTATGGAAAGGAATATAATTATTTTATTTTTGATTTATATTAAAATTACATAAACATAATTTGGCTCCAAAACACTGAAAGGGTCGATGAACAGATATGGCGCTATATAAGGTGATAAATGTATTCTATTAAATCACAAACAGACACCATATCCGCTATTCTTGACATACAGTAAGCACAATAATTGATTCTATGACACATGTCGGGCTAGATGTCATTGTTGATTATGAACAAAAAGACCATAACATCCGACGACCCAGCGACACCAACATGTTGTGTATGCAGAGAGACACCTTAAGGAAGTATGTATGTTGGACCTACTTCTTTGCGTGCCGTTGCTGAACAAAATACCAATCCAACGCAACGGAGAAGAACTGAAAGTTGTAGCATATAAAAATAATCTCGTGTTGATGATAGGCTATTTACTACCATAATTAGTGAGATTAAGAAATAAGCTTACCGAAGGTCACACATCTGGTCCGCGAACAACGGAGCATTTTGTTGTTTACAAAAAAAAATAATAAAAAAAAAAAAACCAAAATACCTCCATTTCATCTTCCTTCACTCAGAGCGATACAACAATTCCTCCGACCCCAAAAGTATTTGGGGGTTTAGATTGATACCAAACTGAACTAGAAAATGAACTTTGAAAAACGAATAAGGAAACTTTATGTGGCCTATCACATTTGCAAGAGAATGCTTAGTATTAACCGGGACCATACACCAAATGCAGTGCTGTCGATGTATACGGCAATTTTTATACCAATTCTCACTCACTCCAATCACTAGTTTAGCGGTCAGCATTACAGAAACAGTACAGAGAGCCCTTGAAGGCTATTAAGTATGCCTGACTAACGCGATTAACATGCTCCTGCACCAATTGTTTACAGCAATTGTTCATGCGAAAAGTTACAGCATGTTTTGCATCAGACAAAACGAATGAAAAAAGAAAGGAACCAAAAGAGTTTTGAGCACAGCGATTTCCTAAACCACTTTAAATAAATTAGATTATAGTCTCCCGAAATTGGAGTTCTATAGTTACTTCTAGTTGAGGATACCATACAGATAATAAAGAATAAGTCTAGCCATCTTAATATATACCGTTGGATCCAAAATAGACTACAGTGTATGAAAGTTGATCGAGATATACTGCAAGAATATTGACATATCTTTATCTGTCCTTCTACCAAACTCAATTAGCATCTTTAAAACGGAACTGTTAGGCATATAAAAGACCTTTATTGAATAACTGTGGGGAGATACAAAAAGTAAGCATATATACGGATTTATTTCATCTTCGTCTACAGTTGTAGGAAGTCTTTGAGCCCACCGCCAGGTCCAATCCACTTATCAATAATCTGGGTTTCCGGCCATAGAAACTTTTTCGGTAACAAAAAAATAAGATGAGTTGGCCAAGTCGAGAGACTCTCTTGACAAGTTCGAGGCAGAGTTCAACCATACCCGTTAGGAATGATCAGTAGAGAGCTACACATACAATTTTAACAAATAGCTCAGAACAGATGGAAATCAATATACAACTTTAAAATAAAAAAGGAAGTCTCGCTCAATTGTGACCAAACTAGAACTTAGGATATATTAAATATATCCCGGGAAATTATATACATACTTACATCCACAATGATAGTGCATTAGACTTTTGGAGAATATGCGCATAAATTGGGTCTACCCTATAAGAACATTTGCCGCACCTGAAAACTGAAAGGGAATAAGGAAATTGCTTTTCACTACCTCCGTGAATGCCAGCTTGGGAGTGCAAAATTTCAAATAAGAAAAATCGGTCGTATATATGATTTAGTGGTGCGATTTGACCGGTTTCGAAATGCACGTTTAAATATATTGCTGCATCTGCCTACCAAAATATGATGATTGAAAACATCTACCAAACTAGGAGACTGCGTATGCTTATAAAAAGGATGGACAGAGGGAAAAATTAACTCAGCTCGTCATTCTGATACAATCGGCATAAAATTTGGTGGGTCTATCTCTTCTCCTATGGGTACTTACATTCTTCGGATCAACGTCAGTACACAATTTCATGTACATGAAATATAGAAAAATGGCGTATCTAGCGTTGCTTGAGCCCGATGTTAAAATCTGTTGCGTAGTATACTTCCCTACGTACCCATCTTCTTGCCACCAACACTTTTGTCGCCCTGGTGTGTTGCTGCTTCCAAAGTAATTGTTCTCATAAGAGCATGTGTGCTTTAAAATTCACAGATGTCGCCTGTCGTACTGCCTTAGCCTATGTGTTTAATGCTCAATGGCAGCGTTTGTTGATACGCTGATATCTGCATTTCAAGTGCAATTTTCACAATTGTCTGTGCTTGGTAAGTTATCTAAATGCGCATATGCATATTTTGTTTATATGTACTTATATATGCACATAAAATATGTAGTAGTAAGACCGTTGCTTCAAAAGTTATTGCGCCTTGAAACGCAATAAAGAAAACATGTTGTTGCCCATATCAATGAAATTGCAGAAATGAACCGCACATGTTCGGTGTAATAAAGGGAGGTAAGGAAAAATACTGTTTGTTTTATTTGATACTTGAGTAGGCGAGAATTGGAAAATAATATACTTGTATAATAACAAGTATTAAAGGGTGATCCAAGTAGTGAGTCGCGTCAAGTTGACATGTTATTTTTGTTTTGTTCAGCATTGTTTGGCATTTTTATCATGGAAAAACTTACGCCTGAACAACGTTTAAAAATCACTCAACTTTATTACGAAAAATCACGTTCTGTAAAGAATGTGTTTCGCGCGCTTCACTCAACTTATGGTCAACATAATCAGACTACTGAGCGTACTATTCGTACTATTCGCAACACCGTCACCCATCTTGAAACCCAGCATTCATTATCGGATAATATTCGACCGAATAGACGACGTCCAGCACAAAGTGAAGTAAGCGGCTGTAGCTGAGAGTGTACACGAAACCGTGGAGAGTCGATTCGGCGCCGTTCGTAGCAACTCGGACTGGCAAATGGAGCGACTTGGCGTATTTTACGTCGAGATCTTAAGTTGAAAGTGTAAAAAATACAGCTTGCGCAAGAACTGAAGCCGCTCGACCTTCCCAAGCGATATGACTTCGCTTTATGGGCTCTTGAAAAGTTCCAAGAAGATCCGACGTTTTCGAGCCAAATTTTGTTCAGCGATGAGGACCATTTCTGGCTCAATGGGCATGGAAACAAGCAAAATTTCTGCATATGGGACGAAGAGAAACCTGAAGAGATTTAAGAGCTGCCATTTCATTCGAAAAAGCAACGATTTGGCGTGATTTGTGGGCCGGTGGAATCATCGGTCCATATTTCTTCAAAAATGATGACGGTGAGAACGTAACCGTCAAAGGCGACCGTTATCGCGTCATTCTAACTGAGTATTTGATACCTGAAATTGAGGCAAGTGATCTCCGCGACATTTGGTTTCAACAAGACGGCGTCACTTCCTACACATCGCATCAATCAACGGATTTATTGAGAGAACACTTGGGTGAGCAGATAATTTCACGTTTTGGGCCGGTCTATGGGCCACCAAGATTGTGTGATGTCACACCGTTAGACTTTTTTCTGTGGGGATATTTGAAGTCTAAAGTCTATGTGGACAATCTCGCTTCGATTTAGTCCTCGGAGCAAAACATCACGCGTGTCATTCTCCAGTTACCAGACGAAATTCTCGAACGCGTCATCGAAAATTGGACTCAACGGATAGACCAACTGAGCCATAGCCGCGGGCAACATTTGAAAGAGAGAATCTTCAAAAAATAAATGCTAAATAATAATAAACATTCCCTACTAAATTTGAATTTTTTGTGTTTTTTTCATTAAAAAAGTAGGGAACAACGAAATGGATCACCTTTTATTTCTTTAATTTTTAATGAAATTAAAATTCAGCCAAAGCAATAATTATTGTAGAAAAATACTTTAATTTACCTAACATAGCTACAGGTTGAACAATACTGAGTATTTATGGAATGAGTCCAAAAAACAGTTGAAATACTCTAAACATAATATCAACGAATACGATTTTCGCGTGAGCAGTGCTTGTAAGTAGCATCCCAAGTTCATGTAAGCTGTCCTGATGCCATTGATTGGAATGAATTTTAAAGTGATTTTTAGCGAAATTTTTTTCAAATGAACGGACTACAGGTTACAGGACAAGGTCTCAACGCTCGCTAACATTGTTTTGTTGTTAGTTGCTCATGACCTCTCTGTCTTGAGTTGCATATTTTATGACACTAACTAGCTCAACCTTTTATTTAGATTTATCGGGAGTTTCTTAACCTTTAGGACAATTGCATTTCAGTTCGGCTTCACAGATGCTCTTTTAAATGATTACTAGTAAAAGTCCTTCTTGGATCGGCTGCAAATGCTCATCGGGTTGTTGGTATACCAAAATTATAATGTAGATACTCCGTAATATGTGGGCATGGAATAGAATAGAAAAAGTGTGATCTTGAGAAAAATATCTTTTCCATTACTGTGAGAGGTGGAAAAGTTTTGGCTTAAGCCAATTTTCCAGTGGGTAGCCAACAAACATCTGCTTGGAAGTTATGGAAAGTCAGAAGACGAACCCTCTGTGCCTCGTGTGTAAGATTTGGAATTCGCCGATTCAGTGGAATGAGAAAGCCCAAGTTTGATGACGGCCATGGCAAACTTTTGGAATATATGGAACATGAATACAAAAAGCGCTGCTGCTAAGCTAATTGATGTCCTTGTGAAAAATTAGACGATACCGAGATGGACGTGACAAGGACAAAAGTATGCTGGGAATTCTGAAATTCGCTGTAGTGACCATACAAAGGATTGTAAATTCGGTATTGGGTCTGTGTTGGGACATAACGCTGATTTGCGTGCAAGCCTGATGGAAGAGAAAGATGTGCTTACGAGCGCCTGGAATACAAACATTTAAGAAATCCAAATCCGAGAATTTCAACTCCAATTATATAGAATATTTAGCTATCTATTGCCCTCATCCTATTTAGTACGCTATATTATCTAATACTGCACTCACCTGTACATTAAATTCGGATTGTTGCCATGTGTCCGCCAATAGCTGCTGTGCTGTACCGATTGGGACTGCGTCAGTCGGTGCACACTGATAATGTCGTCTGTTGGTGATTTAATACGCACCGATGACGTTGACGAGTGCCGTAGGGTGCTGCGACGAAAGCTTATAGGACACCTGAAGATACCGCCAATACCTTCACTTCCAGTAGTCGCCTTACCACAACCATTTGAATGGTTAGCTTTATTTGTTGTTTGACGAAATCCCGGCAACTGTTGCCGTGTGCCACTATCAGTATTCTCGGTGTTATTAATATTTTTATCATTATTGCCGTTGGAATTGCATTTCTTATCGCTGTTGCAATATTTGTTGTAGGTGGTGTAGCTATTATTACTTCGACGAAAGCTTGTGCTGTTAGCTAGTTGCAATTGCTGTTGACCGTGCTGCGGACGAATGGTAAAGCGGCCACCCAAACTGCGCAGAGGAAAGATAGAACATATAAGAAATGGAACTCGTTAAAATGTGCATTGGAGGATTATGCATTTTGCCACAAAAGCTCTTTACAAATATTTATTAATAGGAAACGACAATAATATCATAAAATACAATATTGATAACTTGAGAGTAATAAGATTTTTAAGTCGAGTGCTGCTTCATTGTATGAATACATGAATGCGTTAGTGCATTTAGTTAATAAGTATTATTTTATCAGCTGTGGCCTTGGAATTTTTTCACGATAAATAACTTTATTAAAATTCTCAACCATTGCCGAAATCTGTTGTCATTGCCCCTACTTCTCTAGAGAATGTGCCAAAGACACCTCAATCGATATGATAGGCAGGCATAAAAACGAGAGTTTTTGTCGGAACTAAGTTCCAACTTATTCTATTCCGTAGCTTCTAGGAAATGAGTATGTGTGTGTGTACATAATTAAAGGTGTTAAATTAATGTTTGTTTTAAATTATTAATTATATCTGACTATGCCTCCCCGTGAACTCAGATAAGATTCAATTAACGAGGAATTACTCACTTTCGGCGTGGACAAAAGATTTAACTGAACGGATAACTTGGTTTAAAGATACGAGAAGGTTAAAGATCAATTAACAAGAGATTGTGTCGTAAGTCACAAAGCTATGCAGGAACTAAGAAGGCAGTAGTCACCCTTCGTTTGAGAGATTGAAATAATATTAAGACACACGAAAATAGTGGAATGATAAACTTAGACCGTTGTTGTTCAATATTTTTTTATTGGCAGCAGTTTCGGCTAACCTTTCTCCGGAAATATCTGCTAATATGAGGACAGCAAAGAAATTTGAAACAAACTTAAAAGATAGTTTGTTTTTCATCTTCAACGATTGTCAGGCAATAATAAATGTGTTTGGAATGATTGCAATAAACGAGCAGGTTATTTCCAGAGCATGAAGTATTCCTTATGGGATGTGAATTGTTGATGACTATTGAGTTGGAACTATTTGAACAACAAATTAGTCGGAAAGATTACTTGCGGTCGTGAACTCTTCCTGTTCAAACGGGTGTGGAATTCCAGGTAGTTTCCTTCCCTTTTGCAAGACTATTTTTAGTTATTACTAAAAATCAAATACCTACATTTTCTATCCACAAAGTCATCTAATATTTTAAACTGATAAAAATATGTATAGGTCAGTGGGCTCCCAAGCCACCTTAAGGGGAGAGTTAGGTGACATCTAGTCGAGGTGACCTTACAAATATAGAATTTATCTTAATATATCTAACGTATTATGATCGCGTGTTCTCATAAACAATACTTACCGACGAAATATTTCGCTCTCTGGATGCTCGGTTGCGAAGCGCGCTTTCTTACGCAATAATGGTATTGTCAAAGCATAGGAGGTGAGCATTATTAGCATTGGAATATAAAATGCCACAAGTGAGCCGAAAACGAAAAATGCTCTATTGTTTATGACACAAACGTTTGGAGCAGGCATTATGTTGTGACGATTTATGAGACCTTAAATGAGAATTGAAATGAAAATATAAACACATCTACATATTTAAGTACATACATATATACCTTAGTAAATGAAGCAAGGAGTATATAGAAAAGAAAATAAATAAAAATAATATTTTTTAGGTTTTTAAAATAAAATAAATTTGAACACAAAACCAGAAAAATATTAACGGAAAGATATTTAGAAATTAAAATTTTTTCTCGGTTAGTTAATGAATGAAATCAATTAGTTTAGAAATATTTTCGTTTTTTATACCTTTCATGTACATTATTTGGTATATTAACTTTGGTCCGTAGTAAGTAAGTGCCTGAAAGAGAAGGCCCATCAAAATTTATACCTATCGTATCATAATGACGAGCTTAGTTGATTTAGCCATGTCCGTCAATCTGTATGTCCGTCGGTCTGTTTGAACGCATACTAGGCTCTCCGTTTTTGACATATTTCATCGAAACTAAGCTTAAGGTTGTTTCTGTAATGTCTTGATTATTTCTCGGAACCAGCCGGTTCTTTCGTCTATATTATATAGCTCCATACAATCGATTCATTCAGATATAACATTTTGAGTCACAAATACTTCGATAAAGAATTGAAGAACATGAAATTCGGTATTCTACTTGTACATGAACGAAATATTGGTTCCGAAAATCATCGAAATTGGACAATTATATGGTGCAGCTCCAATACTACCGATTTGGTCAGACATGTATTTTTTGATCATAAATACTTCAATATAGGAGCTAAGAAAATCAGTTGGAAGTAAATTCGGTATTCTACACACATATCGTAAATTAAACGCTGGTGCTGAAAATCATTGAAATCGGACTACTATATTATATAGCTCACATACAACCGATACGTTCTATTTTGCTATTTTCTTAAATTTAAATCAATATTGAGATTAAAAATCAAAAATATAAAATCAAAATTTTGTATTTTTCAGCGAAAAGTTTTTTAGCTTAAAATATCAACAAAACTGAACAAAATTTTAATTGGTTCTAAATTAAAAATTCAGTTTGAATTCAAAAACAATATATAAGATTTTTTAATGAAATTCACCAAGAGAAAAATTTGTTAATTTCGTTTGGATATATTTTGTGTATAACTTGATAGGAAAATTAAAAAAAATACCTTTTTTTTTTACAAGTGGAAGGCAATACTGAAAAAACTCTTCAGATCGAATAGATAGGTTGATTAATTAATTTATAGTTATTTTCTTAAGTAAAAAAGCGCTTTTTGGCAAATGATATGGTAGCTGCATATAGAAAGTTCACATCAGACAAAAAAAAAGGGGAAAAAGATTAAGTGGAAAAATGTCTTGTGTTACGGGTGTCTCATGCATATATGTTCCCAGAATCTTAACCCCTTCGAAAATGTGAAAACCATCAAATAAAGTTCACTTGAAATTGTTCTTAAATTTACTCTTTCCTTAAACCAGTGTATTTCCATTAATTTTTTAATTTCCTTCAAGAAAAACATTAGAAACATTAATACACAAAATTCATGAATTTTATAATTTAACCGAAAAAACTGTTTTATTTTTATAATTGTACTGCAATCGTTACGCGTTTAAAAAAACTTTGCCCAGAAAAATCTAATTTATTAGTTAATGTTTATTATCATTCGAAAGAACATTCTTTGGCATTTATTTTTTGAAGATTATCTCTTTCAAATGTTGGTCGCGGCTACGTCTCAGATGGTCCATCCGTTGAGTCCAATTTTCGATGACAGGATATTGGTGGACAATCGACCGGTCCAAAACTTGAAATTATCTGCTCACCGAAGTGTTCTCTCAATAAGTCCACTGATTGATGCGATGTGTCGGAAATGGCGCCGTCTTGTTGAAGCCAAATGTCGGTTACGTCTTCGCCGGCATCATTTTTGGAGAAATATGGACCGATGATTATAACGGCCCACAAACCACATCAAACCTTTGTTTTTTCTGGATGAAATGGCAGCTCTTGAGTCTCTTCAGGTTTCTTTTCGTCCCAAATCTTCTTGGAAATTTTCAAGAGCCCACAGAGCGAAGCGATGTCGTTCGGAAGGTCGAGCGGCTTCAGTTCTTGCACAAGCTGTATTTTGCACGCTTTCTTTCTTCACTGCGTGCTGGATGGGGTCTATTCACTCGTATATTATCCAGTAATGAATGCTGGGTCTCAAGATGGGTGATGGTGATGAGAATAATATGCTCAGTAGGCCGATTATGTTGACCATAAGTTCAGCGAAGCGCGCGAAACACATTCTTTACGGAACGTAAATTTTCGTAATAAAATTGAATAATTTGTAAACGTTGGTCAGGCGAAAGTCGTTCCATGATGAAATGCCAAATCATACTGAATAAAAATAACTTGACAGCTTGACACTTGGATCACTCTTTATATGATTGATTATTGATTTGTTACAAACCGCAAAAGATAGCGAGGTGAAATTTGCAACATCATTTTCTGTAATGACTCTCCCGACATCTTTCTGGGGCCGATTCACATACCGTCCTATGGGCCTTGTCACAAAAAAATTGATATTAGGGTTATTCTCTGTGTCTAGGAAATGCATGCTAGAATGCACGATTGCAAGGTTTTCCTATCTGTGCAATGGTAGCAAAAATACCCTGTGCCGAGTTTTTGTTATTATTTGACTTGAATTTGTCACACTCCTTCAACAGGGTTGATATCGTTCTCTAGCATATTTTCATGGGAAATATTTGCATAAAATGTATTTCCTTGACACAGACACTAGCCCGATTGTAACTGGTTTCAAATGCAAATAAATTTTGATTAATTTGGGGGCCCAAGGAAAAAAATTTAAAAACGAATTCAATTTTTTTTCTGGGCTTAATTTAATTATTTTTAACCGTTATTATGGGCAGAATAGCATCTTGCACACACTAATATACTTTGGCCCAGACCATTATTATAATTTTCAATATCTGAGGAAGTAAAAATTTATTATATTTTCCATATAAATAGTTACCCAATACTGTTATTGAGCTCGACACCATCATAGCCATAACCCATACAATGGCAATTTTAATGCCAGCCAAACGCTTGGTTGAACGATGCCGCGATCCCAATGGATTACGTATGCCCAAATAACGGCCCAAACTGATGAAGCACATATGCAGGATACTCGAGGAGCAAGCCAACACATCGCACGTCACATAAATATTACACCATACAAAACCGAGCGGCCAGTAACCTTGAGAAAGAGAAAAGAGAAAACAATATCAAAAAAAAAAAGCTTAAAAGTTGTTTTGAATATTTAACTACAAACAAACATGTGCTTATACATAAGTATACGTAAGTGTAAATACACATAAGCAACTTTGTAGAGCAAAAATAAACATTTACAATTATAAATCTTGCAAACAGTTGCGGAAATAAATGAATTCAAATGAATGATATCTAACGGTAAACGGTAAGGTTTTAATTATAATTATGTATATTTAGCATACAAAATGAACTGCTGCAAAATGGGGACAGTAAGCTATTTGCATGTATTAGTGAGTAGTCAGTTCTATTCGTCCAAAGAAATAATTAATAGTCACAACAGAATTATAAACTTGTCTGGGTCATAAAGTTCAAGGTAAGTTCAAATGAGATGGACAAGTCAAAGCGAAATATTTTCTGCGTGAATATGAAATGAAATAGAGAGTGTACGTAGTCACCAACTTCGACTTAATTAAAGAATAAATGCAAATATAAATGTTTATTACGAAACAAATAAAACTTCAGTTCAGTTTTGGTTAAACTTTTGAAAATACGCTCTTTGTGGCTGTCAGTTTATGTTGTGATTCTATGTATGAGAAAAAACTAAAGTTGAATAAAGTTATTAATACATACATTACATTTTATATATATACGAGGTATGTTCAAAAAAAGGTGAATTTAAATTTTTCGCGGACTGTGTATATTCAATTGTCGATTGTTTTTTTTGTTATAATCGGACGCATATGTTTATCATCTGCTTGCATTATGAGCCAATTTCGATTAGTAGTTTGTTTTTGACAACGGAATAGATTAGACACGTTTTTGTGTGCTCTTCGATTTTTGACTTTTGAAAGAAATAGATCAAAGAATACGAGTATGTATTAAAATTTGCGTTAAAAATGGAATAAAGTGCTCCAAGGCATTTGAAATGTTAACTATGAGTGAGTTCACTTTGTCTCAAAAAAGTGTTTATTAGTGGTACAAGCGCTTTACAGAAGGGCGAGATGGTGTTGATGACGATGATCATCCTGAAGGTGCGACCGCGTCAACAAGCGAAGAAAACAGCGAAATAGTGAATAAATTGTTCTTGAAAATCGTCGAATCACTATTAGGGAAGTTGCATAGGATGTTAGAATATCAATCGGCTCACTCCATTAAATGTTCTCGAATGTTTTGAGCATGAAACGTGTGGCAGCGAAGTTTGTTCAGAAATTTCTAAATTTTGAGAAAAATCAATATCTCATTATCGGTCGTACAATTAATAGGGAATACTACAAGGGAGTTAAGCAAAGTTTGCGTGAAGCAATACGGCTAAAACGATCGGAATTGTGGATCACGATAATGCACCAGCTTACACATCAATGCTTATTTGAGATTTTCTTTGGCCAAAAACAAAACCGTAATCATGCATCATTTTCACTACAATTGAGCAGATTGGAGAAGTGTTCCTTCCATATACAAAGTATGCTCCGGACATCTGCTACCATAGTACCTCCTTGGTCTCTACATGATTATACTCCGTAGTCGCTGCATATTTTCATAGAATTTTCGAGCATTACCCTTGCTGGCCAGCTTCTTTTCATACACATTCATTTCAGCATCTTTCTTTTTTTTTTTTGTCTGTGAATGCGCCTTACTTCGCTCTTCAGTTCTCGTCATCTCCGCATGTGTTGCGGTCGACCGCAACGTTGCGAGGTAGGTTGTCCGTTTTCTCCCCACATTCAACATTCCTCATTGTAACAGCAGCGATTCTCCTATATGAGTTCTCTCGGAGAGCAGGAGACAAATTCACTAAAATTTCAGAACATTTAACGAAATTCAAAGCTTTAACATACTTTATTAACTGTTGTGAACAACTGAAAATAGTAAAAATATTTTTAACTTTTTTCAATAAATTTTTGTGGCCAATTATGACAATTTTTCATAATTTATACTTTGTGCGCCCGTACCAACACATTCGCAACAATGTATCTCAAACCCTTACCGAACAACTTCAAAATGAACTTTAAGAAAACACGGAAAATCACAATGACTGCCCATGAAATACCCATAACATATTTACGACCGTTTGAGCTATGTATTCATTTCCTCACAACTGTTAAAGTTAAGAAATAAAAAGTAATAAAACAATTTTCTGTGGAGAAAATTTGTGTAATAGAACAGGAGAGGAGCAGGAATGGCAGATTCAGCTGCTAAAACGACACATACATCTATCTATACAACACTTTGACTTATAATTAATTTTTGCTGCTGTTTACTCAGGCGGCCGCTGTTTCCAAACGGGTTAACGGTACAAATTTTATATTTGAAGTTGCTTATATGCTCATGAACTGCCAAATATTATTTTTCATTTTAGATTTTAAGAAATATGCGTTTAAATTTTTTTCACTTCGGTAGAGAAGTTTAGTAAATTGTATGAAACCACAAAAAAAAAAAAAAAAAAATTCAAACTTATTTTGGCTGCAATAAACTTGTTGAAATTATATTTGTTTGGGTAACCAGCACTGAAAGTTGTTAAATGGAATTGTTGGAATAGAAACAATGCTACAAATTGTTATGGTAGAAGCATAGAGCGAATTAATTGTTTTCTTACACGTATGTGTTATGATAACATGAAAATGAATTAATAATCGCACTCACGAACCGATGTAATTTTGATAAGGATTTAACTGTAGATTATGAGAAAAACTAATATTTATCCTCAAATTACAAGAATAGCTGTTATTGCAAGAAAAGCAGAAACACGATATCACGCAACGATATAATAAAAATATGAAAAAATATCACGAATGCAGAATACTAGGCCCACTAAATCCCTTCGTGAATACGTGTATCATATAGTTGCGTGCAATCGTGTAATTAATTTTTCTAATCAATTATAAATTTTGAAATAAATACTGAGTTCGCTTTCAATATAGATTATTATGATAAAAATATATCACTCCGTGAATACGACTTTTCATGGTTACAAAAATGGGTTCAAAATTTTTCATTTCCTCAAGTTTAATTTCAAATTCTTTCCTTCTGTGAGAGTGCGCGTATTTCAGAGATAAAGACAATAGGTATGGTGCACATATTATATTGAGTTATATATTTTGAGCTTTTCGGGAGTTTAATTGAAAGCAAAAACGTTGGTTTTCTTTTGCGCATCCTAAGCGTTTTGATGCATTATTGTATCTTCTTCAGTGAGTCTAAAAAAGTAATCATTTAAGTTATATATTTGATATGTTTTGTGGTCATGAAATTTTTTTTATCCGACCACATTAAAAAAAAGAAGAAGATATATTCCACATTATTTCACATTCTAACCAAAAAACTATCACGTCACGTTTGTGATTGAGAGCATGAATTAAAAAAAAATCCATTAATGCATATAATACATACCTATATACAATTTTATCCATTTTGTCTCAGAATCTACAGTGACAGTCTCGCCGCTATCGTTTTCAAGGAAGTAAGGTCCAACCACACCTACTAACCAAAGAGCGCACCAGACAGTCGGTTTCTTAAGGGCCTCTCTTCAATTATTTGAGGGATTTGGGAGCACTAAATGAGACAATTTTGCTTATACTTAATTTTGCGGATATTTAACGGAGTGGAGTGAGAAATATGCCTCGTCGCTGAAGAAAATTTTGTGGAAAAAATCGCGGTCCACTGCTTGTAATTGAAGCACCCAATTGACGTATCTAAGGCGCTGTGAATGGTCAGCTAGCTTCAGTTGTTATGTGAGCTGGACTTTATATGGATATAGGTGTTAGTCCAAGTGTAATATACGCATTCTGATCTTCGGCTACACTTTCACTTACAGCAGCGATATTTGAGGTGGAATGAGAAAAACGATGATATCTATAAACGATCCAGTCTCTTCAAGCTTTTTTTATTTAATTTTTTTTGCCAATTGCTTGAGTAGTTGCAAATCACATTTCAATTACCATTTTTGTGGTTGATCTCAACAATTTTAACGTATCGTATGGTTGTTAAGTGATCCATTTACATAATGTCTGACCCTTAACTAAAACAAAACATATTTGGTTCGACAGTTAAGTTTGACGGATTTCAATATACGGCTCTGAATTTTCGAAGCATATCCCTTTATAACGAGAGACACAGGCTAATTTTTCTTTTTAAAATTATTATAAAAAATGATGAATAAATATTTTCCAATGATCTTGCCTTTATTGAAATGCCGTAACATTCTTGTTAAGGATTGAACACCACTTAATAAAGCTGCCGTGGCTGGCCTTTCCGTATATTATTATGTCAGACCAATTTTCATCCCATTCTCGATTTTTTGGCCTATGGCTGCAGTGACAGTTCTAATGTTCTGCTTTAAGTCTCGAATCATAAGGATGGAGTTGTTTTTCCAGTTGCGGTTGAATACTGACCATTTTGGAAATAAGTTTTCAATACTTTCGTGTATCCAATATTCTTCAAGAATATTTTAAAAGGCTTTTACTGAGCATTTGACACATTGAGAATGTTTTTGATCCAGCTCCGATTTATGGTGTGCGTCTTGATGTTTTTCCTACAAATCCAGGGACCTACAAGCTAGTTACCGGCGACCTGGTGAACATTTATCAGGAGCTTTTTATTTCATATCAGAACTGCACTCGGAGAAGTTGATATTTTTTGCTGAGGGGGGCTCGCATTAAAGAAATAATTCAGGAGAAAAGTTGAATTTCTGTTAGTATTAAATGTTTTGGTGTTAAACTTTACGTTGAATTCAGATGTCTTCTGTCAATGTTAAAACCAGTTGAATACTTGGATGCGTATAATTAAAATATTAAATTGTATATTACCAAAAAGATTCATTAGATTGATGAACTACTTGACCTGATTAACAGAGTTCAATAGCGGGCTTTAAAAACGAACCCATAAAAAATATCCCATAACCGCGAAAAAATTGAGTTGTAGGATGCGTTCTTTTAGACGGTTTTGTTGCCCGACAGGAGTTGTCGATCGAAGTTTTTATATTAAGACTCATTAATCAACGTTCGAATAATCGAACAACATCCAAAATTATGGAAAATTATTTTTCTAATAGCGGTCGCCCCTCGACAAAGAATTTCAAGTCCTCCGAGTGTATTTTAGACATGAAATAAAATCTTCTCATAAATATCCATCGACGGTTCGGAGGCGACTTAGAATAAACTGTAGGTCCCTCCATTTTTTGGTAAAAACATCAAGACGTAAAACCACAAATCGCTTCAGCGTTACTCAGCTTACAAAGCACATATATATATATATATATGTATAAACAAATCTGCAAAAAAAATTTGAGAATTGGTTTGTTTGTTTGTTCTCCTAAGTAATTCTTATATATTTGATTTTATGTTGTAGAAAGCATATCGAAAATTTATCTAAATAAAGCATTAAATAGTAACCTGTCATGCATGTCAGACATGCTCCAGGTTTTTTGGTATCTTTTTCATTTGCTTAATTTCTCAGTGAAATAGTTATCCTTGCGTTTTACTCGCACATCTCCTAAATTTCTGGAAATTAGTCGAGATGAGAATGAAAAAATGTGATTTTATACTCAATTCAACTTCTTTTTTGAGAATCTGTCACAGTTGTGTTGAATTGTGTATCAGGCCAACAAAAACACAGTAAACTCAAATTAAATGAAGAATGTACATATATTATCATTCGAAAGAACATTCTTTGGCATTTATTTTTTGAAGATTATCTCCTTCAAATGTTGGCCGCGGCTACGTAACAGATGGTCCATCCGCTGAGTCCAATTTTCGATGACTCGTTTGAGCATTTCGACTCGTAACTGGCGAATGACACTCGTGATGTTATGCTCCAAGGCCTGAATCGAAGCGCGATTGCCTGCATAGACTTTACACCTTACATATCCCCACAGAAAAAAGTCTAACGGTGTAATATCACATGATTTTGGTGGCCAATCGACCGGCCCAAAACGTGAAATTATCTGCTCACCGAAGTGTTCTCTCAATAAATCCATTGATTGATGCGATGATGTGATGTGTGGGAAGTGGCACTGTCTTGTTGAAACCAAATTTTGTGGATATCACGAGCTTCAATTTCAGACATCAAATAGTCGGTTAGAATGGCGCGATAACGGTCGCCATTGACGGTTACGTTCTCACCGGCATCATTTTTGAAGAAATATGGACCGATGATTCCATGATGAAATGTCGGTATGAGAAGAAATTTAAGAGGTAGCACCAAAGTTTCATGCAGTGATACTGTTCGCGGTCTCCTTAATGGCTGAAAAATTTTATGCATCCTTTCCTCTGAAATCGTCGTAATTCCACAAGAACATAAAAATGTTCTTTTATATTTTTCTTACATCTTGCTAGTTCTCACAGAATAAAAAGAAACATCAACTCCTAAATCACCATTTAAATTTAAATAAGTCGCCATTTTTTCCCAATTTTTTTCTAAGCTACTTGCTATAATATTTCGGTCTAACTCACAAGCCAATGAGATGTTGAGCTGATAAAATTTAACTGACCATCACGAATTTGTCATAAATCACAGAAACCCATCTGTGCAGAGAACATAAAATCTACAACATAAATTCGAAATTGTGAAAAAAATGATAAGAAAAATAATTCAACTTTAAAACACAAAAATTCTGCTTAAAGTTAAACTAGTGATGTATGATGCATGCTCGTTGTTGCCGTTATACGTAAGAGCAGACTTTAAGTTTGCTGGTCAGCAAAAAGTTTACAAAACTTAATTTCCCTTGATCTGAGCTAATGAATTGAGCATTCATCTACCCCGTCGATTTACGATAAGTATATATATGACATGCTGCTTTATTTTCTGTTGAGAAATTTATAACTACAAAAAGGAGGTTATGCCGAAGAAAATTTGAAAGAAAGAGTTCAAGAATATTGACATCAAAAAGAAAAGCTAAAACGATATTAAGTGTAATTTGTTTTATTTTTGTAATTTGTTTTATTTTTATTTCAGTAAACGCTAAATCAGATTTTGGCCTGATAATTTTTAGAAAAATCACGCAAATTTTATGTACTTAGCTAAATTCTTAAGTGTAATTATGATATTTAAGATTAATCTTTTATTTTTACACAACTTTTGCTAACGTTTTTGTTAAAGTTTAAGTTAATTTTGAATTTTCTTCACATTTCGTACACAAATTAGTCATTTCCATCAAAAGAGAGGTAAATCATCTGCCTGTCCGTCATGTCTAATTCATAACAATCTTCTTTGCGTAGACACGCATACCTCAAATATTTATTGTAAAAAACTCACTTACAAATATTGCACTCATTTATTTTTACCACCAAGTAATTATCGTATCCCGATTGGTTACAAATAAATAATCACCAAGAGCCAATGCCCAGAGCAACGTTAATTGCTTTCGTAGGACCACTTTGGTGCACTTATAGACTTAATTACAGACATGCTCTAGCTTATTCACAACACACACACATGTCTTGTGTTTGCCCATTAGTATGTAATATATATATTGTTGTAAATGGGAGCAGAAATAATTCCAAGTATATGTGTATAATACATATAAACATATGTCGAGCTCTCAGCTATCATGCGAGAAGTACTTGTACGCAAGAAAGAAGGGCTTTTGTGGAACGGAAGAGTACTATAACATAGTTAAAAGGCTTTACAGAAAAAGCGAGTGTTTTTCTGTCTTTTTTGAAACCCTTTAGTAGGCACCCATTTGTCAGGTAAGGCTTCAATTAAATTAATTATCTAAAATCATAATATATAAGTAGGAGGTGGAATAATTTTTGGCTCATCAATGAACTTTTTTGGACGTTAGAAACGATGGAGCGGTATAGTGAACCAGTCATAAAAACCTTTAAATCAATACAATTAATAATACCTTCCAAAGGTGCATGATGAAGAATTACATTAGTAGAGGACGACACCATCTCAATCTACACGATGGGTTTAATATGGACTGTAGAGATATACTCAGAATATTTTAAAATCTAACATTCATTGCTTTTACCAAGCTGAGCTAGTAACTTCCTAGCAAAAGTACTTTGCATAGTCTCTAGAACAATAATTACATGAGGGAGGATGCGGTGCTTGCTTAGCATCACTTTTACTACATCAGCGCGTATGCGTAATCTAACTAATTATACTTATACTGAATGAGGCAACATATAGTTTTTTTTGTCAAACTTTAAACTCGTTTGAAATAGTCATCAAAGCATATGCAAAAAAAAAAAAAAAAAAAAAAAAAATTAAAAGTAAAAAGAATAGCTGTCTTCGACCATGCCTAAGTCTTAATACATTTCATGAACATATCAAATTTATTGCAAATTGCAAAATTCGATTTCGATGATTTTCAGTGTCAATATAAACTTGAATTTACGTCTCTAGAATACTCAGTTTCATGCGCCTAGATATTTTTTGGCGGATTTCTTACTAATAACCTCATATATGAATAAATCGCTAATATGGTGGCTATATGATATATTGTTCCGATTGGATAATACAAAATTTCATGCTCCTGAATGCTTTCTTCACTGAGCTTTTCCCCAAACCTCCCATCTGAAAATATCGGAGTATGGGATATATATATTCGTCCTACTTCGATCCAATTTACATTTCGTTATGTATTTGTTATATAGCAAATTTCACTTCCGTAAGTAACTTTGTTGATGAATTTATGACTCAAAATTTCAAATCTGAAAAAACAGTCGTATATATGCTATAGTGGTCCAATCCGACCCACTCCGGTTGAAATATCTCAAATATTCAGAGAGTAGTTTGCATTCAAACAGACAGACGGACATTGCAAAATCAATTCAGCTCGTCATTCTGATACGGTCGGTATAATTTTTTGTGGGTCTATATCTTCTTCTTCTGTTGCATGTTGATGTATATGAAAGGTGTAATGACTTGAATGAACATCCTGTAATGTGTCTCATAATATAAAGTGTTTTAAATTACTCAGAAGTGGAGTAATCAGCATTAATTTCACTTTTGACTTACAATATTTAGTACCGTTAAAGCTATTGACGCACTCTGGTATTCTACGGTATACATACCTTAAACTTCTTTTGTTAAAAGGTTATGGTTTTTTATTAAGATCTTTTCTCTACAAAAATTAGATAAGCGTGAAGGGTGATCCCTTTCGAAGTTCCCTACTTTCAAAAAAAAAAAAAAAAAAAATTAAATAATTCAAATTTCATGGGTAATGTTGATTGCCATTCGAAAGAACATTCTTTAGCATTTACTTCTTTCAAATGTTGTCCGTGGCTACGTGTCAGATGGTCCATCCGTTGATTCCAATCCGATGACTCGTTCGAGCATTTCGACTGGTAACTGAAGAATGACAAGCGTAATGTTTTGCTCCAAGGTCTGAATCGATGCGAGATTGTCCGCATATACTTTAGACTTTACATATCCCCACAGGAAAAAGTCTAACGGTGTAATATCACACGATATTGGTGGCCAATCGACCAATCGGCCCAAAACGTGAAATTATCTGCTTACCAAAGTGTTCTCTTAAAAAATACTTTGATTGATACGATGTGTGGGAAGTGGCGCCGCCTTGTTGGAACCAAATGTCGTGGAGATCACGAGCTTCAATTTCAGGCATCAAATAGTCGGTTATCATGACGTGATAACGATCGCCTTTGACGGTTACGTTCTCACTGGCATCATTTTCGAAAAAATGTGCACCGATGATTCCACCGACCCACAAACCACACAAAAGCGTCGTTTTTTCTGGATGAAATGGAAGCTTTTGAATCTCTTAAGGTTGTTCTTCGTCCCGAATGTGACAATTTTGCTTGCCTGCATATCCATTGAGCCAGAAATGAGCCTCATCGATGAACAAAATTTTGGATCGAAAACGTCGGATCTTCTTGCGAATTTTCAAGAACCCATAATGCTAAGCGATGTCGCTTGGGCAGGTCGAGCGGCTTCAGTTATTGCGGAGGCAGTATTTTGTACGCTTTCAATTTAAGATCTAGACGTAAGTCGCTCCATACGTCAGTCCGAGTTGCTGCGAACGAGGCCGAATCAACTCTCCACGATCTTTGTGTAACTCTCAGCTACGGCCGCTATATTTTCTTCACTGCGTGCTGGACGTGGTCTATTCGGTCGATTATTATCCAATAATGAATACTGGGTCTCAAGATGGTTGATGGTGTTGCGAATAGTACGCTCAGTAAGCCGATTATGTTGACCATAAGTTGAGCGAAGCGCACGAAACACATTCTTTACAGAACGAGAATTTTCGTAATAAAGTTGAATGATTTGTAAGTTTTTCCCTGATGAAATGTCAAACAATACTGAACAAAAATAACATGACAGCTCGACACGACTCACACGTGATCTGTCAAAAAAAGGCTATTGAAAATGTAGCTTTGCTTGGATCATCCTTTATAATACACAGTTAACCAGCATTAGAAATCAGAAAGTTGAAAAAATCAATATACAGTGCTCATCTTTTACCCATAACTATTTATAGCCGTACGAAACTTTTAAGTCTGTCTGGAAAACAAAAATGAATAAGTTTCGTATGTGGCCAGTTGAGATTGTGTCAGGAAAATATGTATGTTTTTTTAATAGACACGTTTGGTGGACATTTTTTTCCCTGTTACTGGCGATTTGCAAACAAATGTCGAATTGATATGATTTCGTATTCAGAATACTAGTTCTTAATTGAAATTTTTACATACCAGCTCATCCCATATAAAAGTTTTTTATATATGTGATTTTGTGTCATAAATATTTCTAAGAATATGAAAATATATATTCTACACTCATATATATTGCAGTGGTAAATGATGAAAATGATCGAAGTGTGACCATTATATATATAGTTGGCATACAATCGAATTGTACAGATATGAGGTTTTGGTCAAAAAGCCGATAAAGTATATAAGAGTTTAAAATTTTTTATTTCACACACGTAAAATCAAATAAATATAAATATTGACACTGAAAATCATCGAAATCGAATTTTTCAATTTGCAATAAATTTGATATGTTTATAAAATTTATAAGGACCTCCACATGACCGCACTTTGTTCTTGTTTTTTATTTTATTTTGTGTACGCCTCTTGTTTTCTCAAATTATATAAAATATATTTCTGAAGTAAATTTATTTTCAACCACTGGTCAATCAAGGACACGTGCAATATGAATCCGTTTTCATTGGCAGCAATATGAAAATAATTGTCGAATGTTTACATGTCTATGTATGTGGATTGAATTGCATAATATTTGAATTTTTCATAGTTGTAGTATTTTGAATGAGATTTTGATTCCATTTTAGTTGATTCCATTTAACTTCAGTTTGAGTTGATCAAAAACAAATATCAACCCACACAAAATACTTAGAAATTCAGAATAGTTTCGTTTGCAAATAGCAGCTGAATAACTTATTGCAAACCAATTTGGCTACAACTTTTTTTCTTGACTTACTCGTATAATGTCAGCATCTATTTTAGGCAAAATACCAAAATTAAACGGATACCTTAGGGCATAAGAATGCTGTTTTTTTTGTTATAAGCGAAAACAGCATGCAAAAGAACGAAAAGCGCACAACGATTCGAAAGAGTCTATAGCAGACAGATAATGATGAGGGTACTCGGTGTCCTATTTAATTTTCCATTTATTTACGTTACATACACTGTATTTTCTCAGTCGATTGTGTTTGTTTTACTTTTATAAGGGTTTCAATATACAATTGTTGTATGTATATAAGAATATACGAAAAAGCAGTAACGTGAAAAATAATGGTCGCAAACTTTCAAAACAGTAAAAATATATTGCAAACTGGCAAAATGTTACGTAAAGTTTATTATGAGACTTACTTTATGCATATACAAACGTTGGTTTGATCGGTTTCATCCTGAAAAGGCTATATCACAAGAAACCCAAGAAGGTGAATAGAACTCAAAAGCATGTCGAGGTCATCACTACAGGAAATATTTTCAGCAAATTTAACGAAATTTCAAAGAGACACTTCAGATATCATTTCTGAATACGTAAAAAATATATGTGAGGCATTTTCACCACTTATGGTCTTTTTTCTTTTCAATATGCAAAGTCAGAAGTATGAAGGGGTCAAAATGAGAGCTTGAGGTATCGTATTCATTCGTTTATTTGCACCTAAAGCGGCTTAATTGCGTAAACAAATTGTTTGTTTGGATTCCTCATGAATTAAGTGAAATTAACCCCACCCAATTGCCTAAATATATGCAAATCGTAACCACATAGACCCACCAATGAATACGTTTATTTATGATAACGGATCGTAGTTACCTCATAAAGCAAAATGAATTCCCATAATCGACAGCCGAAAACAATATTCAACAAAAGAAGATGATGCTCTCTGAGTAGTGGCCTGAGCAGTTTCCAAGAAAGCAACCTAAATTTAGAGTGTGAAAGTGAATTGGTGTGCTCTCGGTTCCACAAATTTTCAATCTTTTCTAATTGAATTGATTGAAAACTGCTGATAGTTATCTCATAAATCATTCAGTGAGAAGAAACCAACATTTCAATTCAATCACAGCAGAACACTCGGGTTCAAATCACAAAAATTTATATGAATTTGAAAAGCGAAGCATGAATTAAGTGATTTCTAGCCAAATCAAAAGGGAAATTTTGGAAGTTCAAATGGGGACACGACTGATAGATTCGTATGTCTACAGCAGTCGATCACAAAATAGAACTGAAAGAGTGGTGGTGAGAGTAGAGAATATGCAAGTATGTAGTTTATTAAATTCATTTTAAAATGTCTTTTTATTGAATACTAATGGTAATTTTTCAACACCAAAGAAAATTTAAAATCATAAAATACTTTTGAGAGCAAGATTATTCTACAATAATCAAATATCACGTTTGAGAAAAGAAACGAAGAAGAAATATTATGAACGAGTCAGTCAGAAAGGCGTGACATTCCATCATCATAAAACCAGACCCTCGTTTTTTTGATATCCTTTTAAAAATTAACAAACTTGAATTGGAAAAACATTTAGAGTGACCAAGACACCATTTGATTGTCATTTATTTTGCCTACTTCAAAACCATTCGAATAGTAGAACTTTCGATTCCAATCATGCTGCTAAAAATGAGTTGGATCAGTTTTTAGCTTCTAAACATCAATCCATTATTTTTGTTCTCAAAATAATCGTTGCTATTTTATTGCTTACGAGTGTATGAACCACTTTTACATATTTTACATACATACGCATATAAGTTATATGCAAGCGGAATAAATTGCAAATTTCATTCTAACTTATATATATTAAATAAATATACACTGGAGAGCAAAAATGAGTCTCTGGTTGTTTAAATTATAGAACTTTTTAAGCCTCTCCTTCTCTTCTTTATTGACGTAGCCATTGTTAAGTGACTTAAGCCGTGCCAAAAATAGTCAAATGCAGACACCAAGTGAAAACAGGTATGCATCCATATGTTGAAATCGAGATCGTCTACAACTTCAAAGTTATGACTGTCAATAGTGACGTGGGAGCCCAGACACGAATGCGATGACTTCTTGTTTGATTACAAGAGATATTTCGTCTTGTCCTCATTCACTACCAGACTCTTCCGCCTCACTCCTTTATCCAGTCTATAGAAAGAAAAACTAGCGCACTTGTTGGGGCCTATGATATAAATGTCTTCAACATAACACTAAAGACTGTCGGCCGCAATATTTAAGTGGTTAGCAGTGTTGATCATCATGCGGAAGGTCTGGGTTCGACCAAAATCCAAAATTATAAAAAAATCCTAGATGATTTTTCAAATCACTGTTCAATAACATTAATTAGTTTTTCAAACTATATCAGAATAGCCTGAGCGGAAGAAGTTATAGCTATTTCGGAAACCACCAAGTTTCCTCATTTCCTCATCAGTGAATATATGGAGAGAGGGAAAAGTGAAACATAACTATAAGTTAAGTGGGCGCACATATAGCCTGATGACTTAACAATATTTTCGCGATTCGGATATTCAAGTTCGGGTCCAGTTCGAACAAGGGTGTGTGAAATGATGTCTGCTGAATATGGTCTAATATAACTTGAAAAACTCATTAATATAAAAATTAATTTAAATAAAAATTAAGTTAATTTTTATACATTTTACGTTCATGAAATGGTATATTTCGCCCTCAGAACGTACACATGTCTAGAAGACTGGATACATGTCTTCTGTCTATCACAACATTATCGATTTGGTTGCGTGTTGACAGCCATGTAGCATGATGACAGTTCTTATGCTGGAATCTGATACTGCAGACAACCATATTTCGGACACCGATGAAGTCAATCAGCTTCAGTTCGTTAGGGGATGCTTCTCGTGGAGGCTGAATTTTCTGATTGTTGCGCCAAAAATACCTTCTTTGCTCACCCTGGCGTTTAAATCGCCTAGTACAATTTTAACATCGTCTCAGGGCAGCGCTCATATGTGCGTTCTTTGCTCTCATAGAAAGCATCTTTGGTTACATCATCCCTTTCTTCTGTCGGGAAATAAATCAACGATATGTTGAAGAACTTCGCTTTAATGCGAATTGCGGCTAGACTTCATACACCGCGATGAATGCCAGGACTCGACGACGGAGTTTCTCTCCCACCACAAACCCAACACCAAATTTGCGCTTATTTAAATGGCCGCTGTAGTAAATCCGTCCCAATTAAGTTACCGGAAATTCCAAGTGCATTCCCTCAAATCGTCGTCCCTTAAACATTTGCAGGGGTTGTCATCAAAAGGGGGTTCTCTCATCCAAGGAATTTGTTGACTTTTCATTGGAGTATAGTTTTTATATGGTGGGTTACAAACCCTATGCAAACCGCAGGGATTCCCCTTCTCACTTTAGCTCACCTCAAAATGGATGTTTGTTGGTTTTCCAGAGGTCTAAGACCGGAAGTCATGAGTTGATTGAACCATTTGTAAAAGAATCGTTTCTGGCCACTTCGAGGTGAACTTCTACACATTACCCCAACCTCCTTATATACATCCATACATTAATTTAAAGAAGTCACACGGAAGAGCGCAACTGGTACTACCCAGACTCAGTTTGCATAGTTTAGTTAGTTAGTTTAAGTTTTTCAGGATACAAAAATCGGACGTTGCTGCCGTTGCGGACTAGTGAAGGCTATTTTAAAATCGACGAAGAGGTGATAAGTGCCGATCATTTGTTTTTTGGTTGAAAAAAATTTAAATAAATTTAATTTGAATTTTTTTTTTACAAATATTGAAAACAAATCATTGTGTACCAACTTCTGTTCCTCACTGTACACATATGCATATTAGTGAAGGCATCCATTGGAGTATTTTTGATTTTTTGCTTCACATATGTGTGTGTTAAAAAAAAAAAGCCATTTCCAGTAGAAATATCGTAAACCTATGAATATCATTTTTCAATGCCAAAAGTGAGCAAGCAGTTGAATAAATTTTCCATTGATACGCTTCATTCGCTTTTAGCCTTTTATTTGCAGTTTCATACAAGCAAACAGACAAACGATTGTTAGTATGGATGCTGGCAGAAAAAACTGAAAATTTTGTTTTGATTTTAGCATCGGTTGCTTCAAATTTATCGAGTTATATGTTATATATTGACTATTATTCAGTAACTAGCAATACCACGTCTCACAATGTTGTGACTCTATGTCGATTTAGGCTATTATAATTGTCATTGTAAAGAATGATGCAGTTAAACCAAAATATGAAACTTTTTATTATTTTATTGGCCTAAAATCGTACTTATGTGCTTATAATAATTGGTATTTGCATATTGCAGTAGCAAATTTAATATATCGCACCCAGATCCATTTCCCAAAAGAAAAGCTGGTCCTTATCTTAAATTAGGTGAACTGCTACATGTGGACCATATTTCAAGTAAATCGAGTCAAGAATTCGATTTTTTTTCGGTTAGATCTTCCCCAGGTACACTTTCCGAGAAGGAAGAAACACTCTCCGGTATTCAATTAAGCCATCCCGAAAACATCAGCTGAGTGGTACATAGAGACAAAAATTCTTTTTATATAAGGGGTCATCAGAGTAGAGATACTTTCTTTAATAGCCTTATTTGACAGATCACGTGTGAGTCGTGTCAAGTTGTTATGTTATTCTTGTTCAGTATTGTTTGGCATTTCATCAAGGAAAGGCTTACGCCTAAACAACGCTTACAAAACATTCAACTTTATTACCTTCTGTAAAGAATGTGGTTCGCGCGCTTCGCTCAACTTATGGTCAACATAATCGGCCTACTGAGCGTACTATTCGCAACACCATCACCCATCTTGAGTCCCAGCATTCATTATTGGATAATATTCGACCGAATAGATCACGTCCAGAAGCAGTGAAGAAAATATAGCGGTCGTAGCTTAGAATGAACACAAAGACCGTGGAGAGTCGATTCTTCGCCGTTCGCAGCAACTCGGACTGACGAATGGAACGACTTATCGCATTTTACGTCGAGATCTTAAATTGAAAGCGTACAGAATACTACTTGTGCAAGAACTGAACCCGTTCGACCTCCCAAGTGACATCCCTGCGCTCTATGGGCGATTAAAATATTCCAAAAACATCCGACGTTTTCGAGCAAATTTTGTTCAGCGACGAATCCCATTTCTGGCCCAATGGGTATGTAAACAAGCAAAATCGCCGGATTTGGAACGAAAAGCAGTCTAAAAATATTCAGGAGCTGCCATTTCATCCAGAAAAAAATAGCGGTTAGGTGTGGTTTGTGGACCGGTGGAATCGTCGGTCCATATTTCTTCAAAAATGATGCCGATGAGAACGTAACCGTCAATGGATAAACGACTATTGGATATCTGAAATTGAAGCTCGTGATCTCCGCGATATTTGGTTTCAACAAGACGGCGCCACTTCCCACACATTGCATCAATCAATGGATTTATTGAGAGAACACTTCGGTAAGCAGATAATTTCACGTGCCGGGTCGGTCGATTGGCCACCAAGATCGTGTGATATCACACCGTTAAACTTTTTCCTCGGCAATCCCGCTTCGATTTAGGCCCATATAATCATAACGACGAACAGAGTTAAGATTGTATTCAGGTAGGAGTATAACAGAGTAATTATAATTTCCCTTCCCGTCCCAGATTTCCAATTCACTTTTTGTTGTGTGTTCATAATATTATTTAGTTTTTCTACTTGAAAAATGGCTTAACAAAGTTTCTTGGCCATGCAAAATCGAACCAAAATACTGTTAATTCTTTTTTAACTCAGCTAGCCAGCCTGTCTGCCAAAGCATTAAGATTTGCTGAAAAGGCTGTTGCAAATATTAATATTGTTTTCTAGTTGTTTTATGTAGCAAATCAAACACACCTTACATTTAGGTGTAAGTTTTTGGCCATGCCAAAGTCTTTATACCGTTCATGAACATATAAAATTTATTCCAAGTTGGAAAATTCGATTTCGATGATTTTTAGTGCCAATATAAACTTGAATTTACGTCGGTAGAATACCAAATTTCACGTTTTAAGATGCTTTTTTGGCGGATTTTTGATCCAAAGCCTTATATCTGACCAAATCGTATGTAAGGAGGCTATATATGATATAGTATTCCGATTTCGATAGTTTTCAAAAATCAGTCTGCAATTCGTTTTATGTGTAGTATACCAAATTTCAAATCTGAAAAACCGATCGTATATACACTCTAGTGTTCAGATCTGGCCGGTTCCGACAACCAATCAATAAAAGGTCCTACCAAGTTCGTCATTCTGATACGAGCGGTATAAATTTCGGTGTGCCTACCTTTCTCCTTTTGGTACTTACAAACTTCGTACAACAGTTAATATACCTTTTCGTGTACTTGAAAGGTATAAAAAGATAATAATAAAAAAAAAAACAAATAGAATAAAAATAAATAAATAAACAAAAAATTTAGGTTAAACAACTTAAACTTTTAAGTTTCTACATATATTTTTATACACACGTATAAATTCATATATTATAAATAAACTTTGACCAAAGTGAGTTGGCGCCAAATTTGTTTAGTTTGTAGCGCTTAAGATAAACTTTTATTATAACCACTTAGGAACACTTAACAAAGCGCTTACGGGTAGACAGTAGTACGAGGTATGTTCAAAGGCAAAGGTGAATTGTGATTTTTCGCGGGTTGTGAACATTCGATTATCGATATTTTGTTTTTGCTACACTCGGACACATATGTTTATATTGTGCTTTCATTAGTAGAAAATTTCGATTAGTAGTTTCTTTTAACAACGGAATAGATTAGTCACGTTTTTGTGTGCTCTTCGATTTTTGACGATTGAAAGTAATGGATCAAAGAATACGAGTATGTATTAAATTTTACGTTGAAAATGGAATAAAGTGCTCCAAGGCGCTTGAAATGTTGAGTCCACTTTGTCTCAAAAAAGTGTTTATAAGTAGTGCAAGCGCTTTACAGAAGGCCGAGCAGATGTTGATGAAGATGAGCGTCATGGAGGTACGACCACGTCAACAAGCGAAGAAAACATCGAAACAGTGAAAAAAATTGTTTTTGACAATCGTCGAATCACTATTAGAGAAGTTGCAGAGGATGTTGGTTCATGCCATTCAATTTTCTCGAAACAACGATCCGGGGTCATAACGGGTCATAACTGATGACGAAATATGTGTATATATATAGGTTTATGTCGTCGAAACCAATGCCCAGTGATCCCAATGGAAGCTGCCAGATGATCCAAGACCGAAAAAGTCACGCCAAATTCGAACAAATGTGAAGATTTTGCTCGCTGTTTCCTTTGATTACAATGGTGTGGTGCATCATGAGTTCCTGCCAAAAAGTCGTACAGTTAATAAGGAATACTACAAGGAAGTTATGCCACGTTTGCACGAAGCAATACGTCTCACACGATCGGAATTGTGGAAAATAAATTGTGGATTCTGCATCACGATAATGCACCAGCTCACACATCAATGCTTTTTCGTGATTTTTTGGCTAAAAACTGTAATTATGCCTCAACACGGTATTCACCAGATTTGGCTTTCTGCGACTTTTTCCTATTCCCAAAACTAAAGAAGCCAATGAAAGGAAAGCGTTTTGCAACAATTGATGAGATCATGTCAGAATCGAAGAAAGAGCTGATGGTCATACCGAAAAGCTCATTTCAGCAATGCTTCTGGGATTGAGAAATGCGCTGGCACAAGTGATTTTTATATCCGAGGGGGATTACTTTGAAGGGGACAAAATATATATTGATGAATAAATAAAAACTTAAAAAAAAAAATTCTAAATTCCCGTCTTCCTTTGAACATACCTCGTATATGTATTATAGTATACTTATATATAAAAAAATACCAAAAAAAGAATGAAAATGTAATATTAAGTCCGATTTGCCATTATGCTATGTTCTCACCATTATTTCCCAGTTTTCTGTACCACTTTCGCTTTTAATTCAATGCACTGAAGAAATTAAAACAAACAAAAACAAACGATTTTTTTTCGTTTACAAAAATGTTTCACAAGAAGAAGTAAACCTTTTTTTTTACATATAAATGTACATTTAAAAATAACCAAAGTAAATAAACTGTATGTATGTTTTATTGGTATAAAATCGATAAAAAGAAAAAAATTTCGACGGACTTAATCTGGAAACTTCTACTGAACTTTGTAAAGGGTGTTTTTTTATATAGGTATAGAACTTTAAGTTGGCATTTCTTTTCAAGATGGCGACCGATTTAACAGCTGTCAAGTGATTTATTCTCAGTTTCGTTTGGCAATTCATAATGAATAGACTCACGCCTGAGCAATGCTTGCAAATAGTGCAATTTTATTTCGAAAATAATGGTTCTGTGCGGAAAACATATCGCGCACTACGTCCATTTTATCGTCGACAAAGTCGTCCATCAGAGCAGTTAATTCGATTAACCATGGAACGTTTTCGCACCACGTTTACTCTTATTGATAACTCGCATCCCCAGGGATGCCGTACGGTGCGTACAGAAGAAGCTATTGCTGCTGTAGAGCGTAGCATTGAGGAAGACCCGAATGTTTCCATCCGCCAGCGAGCACAGGAATTGGATCTGTGTCCATCCACTTTATGGAAGATTTTGCGGAAGGATCTTGGTTTGCGTGCTTACAAAATCCAACTCGTGCAAGAATTGAAGCCAAACGATCATCAAGTAAGGCGTAGATTCGTCGAATGGGCCCAAAACGAAATTACCGTTGTTCCCGATTTTCATAAGCGAATTTTGTTTAGCAAAACTGCCGCATTTTGAGTGAAGGTAATCCTCAAGTGTATGTTGAAACACCGTTACATCCAGAAAAACTGACTATTTGGTGCGCTTTATGGGCTGGTGCAATCATTGGTCCGTACTTTTTCAAAAACGGTGGTGGCCAGAACGTTACTGTCAATGGTGATCGGTATAGAGCCATGATTACTAACTTTTTCATTCCTGAATTGAATAACCATGATGTCCAGGGGATGTGGTTTCAACAAGACGGCGTAACATGTCACACAGCTCGTGCCACAATAGATTTATTGAAAGACACGTTTGGTGACCGCCTAATTTCACGTTTTGGACCTGTGAATTGGTCTCCAAGATCTTGTGATTTAACACCGCTAGACTACTTTCTGTGGGGCTATGTAAAGTCATTGGTCTATGCGGATAAGCCACAAACGCTTAACCATTTGGAAGACAACATTCGCCGTGTTATTGCCGATATACGGCCACAAATGTTGGAAAAAGTCATCGAAAATTGGACGTCCAGATTGGACTACATCCGCGCCAGCCGTGGCGGTCATATGCCAGAAATCATATTTAAAATGTAATGCCACAAGATTATCTTTCGGATAAATAAAATTCATGTCAATCGAATAATCGATCGTTGTTTTATTGCAACCTAAATTTTTATACCTCTATAAAAAACACTCTTTACATGTATTTGCTTACGTAAATCTAGTTGTACTAGTATGCGATTACATCAAACATCAGTTACTGCCTGCAGTGAAATGCTAAATTAATATTTAAAATTCTAGTTAAATATTAACATTTTAAAGATGAAATCGTACCAGTCCGCCATTTATCGACAAATCGGCAAAAACGGGGTAGGCGACAACTTTCACCACCATGCCACGGGTGAAATTAATTTGCTTACACGCAAGTTAAACATTTTGTTAGTGTTTCGGTAGTTGGTGGCCGAGTGGCTGGATGCTGTCACTGGCTTTCGTGTGAAGCTTTAGGCAAATTTATTTTTATTTTTCAAAATAGCTTTCTTTCTTAACCTCAACAATATGATTACAATAAAATGCTCATAACATTTTAATAATTAATAGAATCGAAATGACTCTTATTTGGCAAATATAAAAAGTTAACCTCAAAAGGAGTCCAAAAATTAATGTTGTAGCTAAGCTGGTCGAAAATGACTTTGCCCATGAAAAAGATATGGGAATCTCTACATCCTTTTCACTGAGTATTATTCATAAAAATCTGACATTACGGCCGCTTTTAGGGAAAACTTTGTATTTTTAGTTCTAATATTATCTGGATCACAATCAAAGGAAAGATGATAGAATTAGAGCTTATTTACCTTAATAATTGGTCATAACGAAAATTTCTATTTATCAAGTATAAATGAGAAAATTGGAGTAATGAAACTAATTACAATTAATCTTAATACACAATTTCTAATGGTTTTGAAATGCATATGAAATTTAATAAGTAAACTTCAGAATGAAAGGAAAGGTTATCGCGACAAATATTATGTTATTTCTTATATTTCGTTACAATATTTTATTTAGATTGGTGGTTTTACTACTTGATTTACCTTATTTCAGAAAACTCTGCAGGTATTTCACACAGGTTTGGACCAAAATTCCACACATAACATTAATTATTACTTCCAGCGACTTCTGTTTAACTTCGTTTTCGTTTTCAAGCCTGACTTTTTCTATACTTATAATCAGCATTTACATTATTCCCGTCTATCACTACGTTCATATTTAGTTCTAAAATAGTTTCATAATCTGGACTTAAACTGTGTAGAGTTGGGATTGTCATGTAGTCTGCCCTTAGTACACATTGCTCAAAAATGTTCCCAAATATGTTGATCTAAGCGATTTGTTCAGACGTACTCTAAACCCTACAGGAGTAATGATTTCAAAACCTGACCAGAACAAATACAAGATTATAGAAAATTTATTAAACATAAGAAGGAAGTGCTGTCTTCTATCTTGCCGAAGCTTTTATTTCTTTCATGAGCACATTAAAGTTATTGTATTGCTTAAGTTTTTTTTGATGTTTTAAACCGAATTATCTGAAAAATCGATTACAGAGGGCTATAATAAGAGGGAAAATAATAAAAATTGACAATAATAAAATAAGTAAATTTGATTTGTATTCAAACTTATTTATATGCCAGGCAAGGGAGGATAAATTTATGCGGAACTGAACATTTAATAATTGATTGATATATGTACGTATGTAAGTTTTTGAGTTCGAGCAATGTGAGCAACTCGGCGCTGGTTCGTTGCTAAACTGCTCAAAGATTTGTTTCTAATTTTCTGGCTATTTACCATTTCAACGAGTAAAGATATTGAACAAATATATGTAGCTTTTGTCGTTCAATTGCTCGGACCATTGAAAATGTTCGAAATTAATCTCGATTTCAATTAAGTGATCGTTAGTACGTTCAAAGTGGAAAATCTAGTCATTGGACTTAAAAATTTGTTATCAGGTTTATGCAAATGACAATTATATACAATTATGAACTTTGAAAAGTACTTCCTGAATCAGTTTCACCTTAGTACCAACTATTATTTTAAAAATCCCATTATACCTTTGAGCAACAATGAAATAGTGTTCCCGAAGCTGTCTACGTACTTTACCTCTATGTATTGCATGAAGTAAATTTTTTAAGAAAAAGTTAATGATTATGTTAACAAAGTAGTTAGGACTATATTATTTTTTACGTAGCACAGTGTTTACGCTCCAAACCCCCTATCTCAATAAAAGGGTATTTTGTATATCCTGTTTGCTGACCGAAAAGAATAGTTATAATCGGAAGAGATCGTCAGAAAGAGTAGCATTTGGTCTAGAAATATTTAAAAGAACACCTTTTAATATTTCTTTGAATGAATCGATAAAAATTCGATATTCTGCAGAATAATATTATACACTCAACTTATCAGCAAGAGGAGGAACCTTATTATAATAATCTAATAACTCATGCTGGATGAAATTCATTAAAAATTCTACATTGCATTATCTAGAAAAAAAGTTGAGCGGATTCTTTAGAAAGACTCTTATCAAAATATTAAAACTATTACAAAATCCACAACTAATAATTATTTTTAACTTGAATTAAATTGTTGTTGTTGCCTTCAAAATAGAACCTCTGTTATATATATGTATATTTGCGCCAGCGCTTGTTAAAATCGCCGAAAAACATCTTAAACTCGATCTTTGAGATACCCTTTGATTCTTTCAGCGATGTGCTTTTGATGTCATCTACTGCTGTATAATGATGCTCCTTTAACGTTCTATTTTTTTTTTTGGAAATAAAAAAAGTTACGCAGCGCCGGCGAATTAAAGGTAATAATGAACAAATGTTTAGACACACTTGTAACTTGACCGTTTCAGATGTCGTCTGAAAAATCCATGAAATGAAATTGGATGATCGAAGAATAAAAGTTAGTGAGGTGGCATCTCAACTGAGAGTGCTCATAAAATTTTGCTTAAATAAGAAAAAGCTATCCGCGCGATGAGTTTCGAGATAGCTTACACACGACCATAATCGCAACCGCGTGACCACTTCAAAGTGTGTTTGGTGATTTTCAACCGCTATCCAAACGAACTTTTATCATTTCGTTACCCTAGAGGAAACATAGATCCCCTACTACCAAAGAACAATCAATGCAGTGGGTTCTTCGGGTGAACTTGTACAAAGAAGACCAAGATGAGTCTGCCTGCCAACAACGCCATGGCCAGAGTTTTTTTGGGATACACGAGGTGTCATTCACATCGATAATTTGAATAGGATAAAACTATCACCTAACTATCAGAACTTTTGGATAGATTCGTTATTGGTTTGAAGCAGAAACGACCGCATTTGGCGAAAAAAGTGCTGTTACAAAAACACAATGCACGGGTGCATAGTCACCATGGCAAAACTTCATATATTGAACTACGAAATGCTACCCCATTCCGAATATTCTCCAGATTTAGGTCACTGCGACTATTCCTTTTTTCCAAACCTGAAGATATGGCTGGGCGGAAAGAGATCGAGAGAGCAATTAAAGGCCATGGGACGATAAGTATAGTAAATCGGGTACAGAAAGGTATCAGGCTCATAATTTTAGGATTCTTATATTAATTTCGTACGTAACCACACTTTTTTTCAATAATGTTTTCACTTAATTTCGTAGAAACTACTATTATTACCTAGAACATATATTGAATTTAGATCATTCTTTTTAAGACAGAGAGAAAGAAAATGTTTCTTCAGTTTGATTGTAATTTTTATTCTAAAACGGTAAGAAATCTTAAGCTTGCAGTATGAAAGAATTTTATGGGTGCCAAAATTTCCTGAAATAATGCACCCGATATCTTTCTGGGTCCGATTAACTGTGCATCGATGGCCTTTCTCAACACAAAGTTCAAATGTCAAAGATGTAATTAATAGACTGTGATGGTGCTAATACAGTGAACATGCTTGCGTTCCAGGGTCACATGTTAGGAGGCAATGAGATAGGCCATCATCGTCTAAGGAAACTAGCTAATATCAATTCAGCTGAGAGTGGCTCTATTCATTTTTGGGTTGAAAAATATATCTCAAATTGAATATGCAAGCCTAAGTCATTTTATCAATGGGAAAGAAAGTCCAACAAAAAATATCTGACAGTTCCAAATTTAATATATAAAAGACCTTAAATTCTTGTTCGATCTGTGGAATAAATATGACTACCAATTGAGTATCTAATATTCGGTTCCACTCGAATTAGTTAATTTCTTTTATAACTTTTTGATTAAAACGGTCTGCTTATTTTCCTCACCAAACATAAATTGTTTATTATTTATTGTACAAAATAGAAAGCAAGAAAAAATATTAAATTGAATGAAATAGATACAACATCGGTTTCTTCATGTAACTTACCTAAAAACGCTGGTATCGCTCCTAGCGGCATAACAAAGAGGCTAACAAGAAGATCAGCTATCGCCAGCGAGAAAAGAAAATAGTTAGTGACGTTTTGTAATTTCTTATCGCGCGCCACAGCCAAACAGACTAGAATATTGCCAAGACCACCGGCAAATATGAAAAATATGACAAAAAGGAAAATCCACTCATATTCGTTTTGTTTTTCCAGCTTATTACCCACTGCAAAGTCATAGCTGAGATTGCGTGGTCCCCATAGAGACGCCAGCGAATTACTGCTATCACTTTCGGTGGAACTGGCAACAGTGCTATCAGACAGATTGTCATTTGCAAGCACATCAAAGGCATTCCACGACCAAAGTGCATCCTCATAAGCGCCTGTAAGCCAACTAAAGTTGGTGAGTCCAGTTGTTGAATTAATAAGTGGTGCGCCCAGTTGTGGCCATAAATCGGTATTATTCAACTTATTGTGAGTGCTATTAAGGAAATTCTGCCAAGCATCACTTAGCGGGTTGCCATTAAAATTCGTGCTGGCGGCTAGACTCTCAGTCAAATTTCGCTGTAAGGTGTCATCAACAACGGCGACGGCCTGTGGTGCTTGATTGGCGGTTGGCTTTCTAAGAGAGGCTGTCATTTCCTCGTACTGTATGCGCAGGTAACAAACGAAATCTTCTAAAATTGAAGCGCTATGGCTTTCGGTTGTTGTATTAAAATTGGCTTTCTCCACGCTGGTCGCCATGACAGCATCTTTTGTTGTCGCTTCCAGCGTGTCGCTATCCAATACTCCGCCGGCCGTTCCAACACAATTCATCGCCTGTCTTTGTACTAAATTGCAATTTGCACTCTGTGCTGTTATGTCACTAAAATTAATACTATCAACTAAATGACTAATATGATCACCATGTAATTGCTGTTGCAGTTGCCCTCTCTGCCGCTTCGTTAGTACCAAATTGAAATTGGCTACTGGCCGTTGCAGCTGTTGCACTATTACTTCCGTATTTATTACACAATTGACGTTCTCCACGCCGCTACTACTACCGCCCACTGTTGATTCTCCCCATGGTTCTTCACCAACTTCGTTCTGCTCCAGTCCTGTTTCATGATTCGAATTGTTTGCTGAGATTGGCTGGCATTTGTAGCGTGCTCTTTGTATTGCCGCGTCGAATTGACCAAGTAAACAACGGTATGTTTGATTAAATGATGCTTTGGATGTTTTTGTAGGTGGATCGGTGTCCATAGTATCATTTGCGGTCGCGTCGGTTGGGAATGCTGCATGCACGTATCGTATTGAACCAGTAGTGATATCGCCCACTTTGACGTCGCCGGTAGACTCGCTGTTGTTCGTTTGTGGCTGACACCAGATGTCGGTTTCCCAGAATTGAGTCCGTGCTGCATTTGCCAGCCGGCAGGTGTATGGTAGAGCGATATTGGCATTTGTTGTTGTACTTGCTGTAGTGGTCGTGTACAATGCTCTTTTTGGTCCATGACCAAATATTTGTTGCACATCCATTTCATTATAAAGCAGTGCGTTAGAGTTGTATGATCTATGGCTCTCACTTTGGTGCTTTGGTGGGTGGAGCGTTAATGGATTCTTATTAATTTTATATGTAGTAGAAGAAGTGTAGAGCTTTGATAAGTATAACCTGAAAGAAAGAAGATTAAATAGAATTATAATATGAAAAATTGTGAGAATATAAGATTACTTAGATTAGATAAAATACAATACAATATACATATAACGTTTGGAATCAAAAACTGTTTCAAACTTCAATTTATGTTATTTCTACGGGGAATGTATCTGAGTGGGTAATTTAATAATAAAGCCCTCTCTATGCGAACAAAAGCCAAACCTTAAGGCGCTCATCATCTGATGAGCCGCCGCTAGTAACATATAATGGATAATGGAGCATAATTATTGGAGTATCCTGATCGAAATTTTCGTGCAACCAGTTAGTTATGCATTTGTATTGTTAAACGAGATTTTAGATAAATATTTCGTAAAAAAACTAAACTTATGAAATCAAACAAATGATTGAGAAATATTCTAAGAGATTTCTTTTTTTTTCATTATTCGTTTCGGTATAGGGAAAGACAGTGGAGTGCTGCTAATAATTTTTATAAAATTAGCAAATATTTATATTCAACAAGTGATACCCAAGTGTGTTGCGCTAAACCAAAACAAATATTGAAAAAGTAAAAATTTCTATTTCTCTTTTTGTATTAATATTTCAATCATTTGTGCGATTTCATAAATTTTTTGTTTTTTTTAGAGAATATTTGTCTAAAATCTTTTTTTACAATATCAATGCATTCCCGAATGGTACAAAAACATCCATCAATTGCGCTTTTACACCAAGCAATTAGTGTAGCTTTTTAGTTTTTGGCAGTTTTAGAATCATATTTTTCGATGCTTTCACCTGGTTGCAAGTTAAAATTTTCAAATATATGGCAAGAATAATTAAAAATACGTTTCACTGAGTAACATCATGAGCCATCTGCACTAAATTTTTTACCTGGCTGTAACTCTTTATTGATTTTTATATTAAAATTGTGAAATCAATCTTTAAAATCAAAACTTTCAGCAGGTGGGCACCTCTTAAAAATATTTTTGCTTTAAGCCTATCTTAAATATCTTCAATTTGATACCCATATTGTATCATCATTATCTTAACAATTTAAAATTTAAAATTTAAAAAATATGGCATCCCTCTAAAACTGTTTGCCTTATAAGCCTTAAAAATTCTTCTAATTCTAATACCCTCGACATAACATGTTATATAACTAACCAATTTAAGTGTTTTAAAATACAATAACAGGTGGCAACTCTCCTGAAAAGTTTTTTCACCTTGCGCTTTTGAAATCCTTTTAAAATGATACTTATATAGAAATTTATAATGTATACTGCATTTTATCAATTCCTTTATATTAAAATTTTTAAACATGTGGCAAAACCAAAATATTTTCTCATTAAGGAGGTATAAATAAATAAATAATTGTTTTTTTTTTAATTTTTTCATAAACTAACCGTTTAAGAATATGTCTCTAAAATGTTTTTTGAAATTATAAATTATTTTTGAGGATATAGCTGCGTTGCTGACGTGGCTTCCAAACCGGCTCGGCCTTAACGCGAAACTTTAAATTCGTTTTTCTGGAAATTGTCTTTTTTAAAATGATAACCACGATTACTCAAGCTCTACTGAACCGAATTACCTGAATTTTTTTGTGAAATTTATATCGTATCGTATGAACTACGCTCAACCGCAAATTTTAATATTTTCTATTTTTAAAAAATTAGGAAATCTCAAAAAGAGTTGTAAAAAAATTGGTCGTTTTCTCAAACAGCTGCCGTTTTGTGAAATTTTTTTTAACTATTCACTTCATCAGCTGCTAACTTTTTGAATATTAAATTTTCCTACATTTTGTTCTGTATTCTTGAATTATGAAATTGTTGTTTGCCTTTTTTTACGACATTTTAAAAAGTACCTTAAATTCAAACTTCTAGAACGGAATACCCCTTAAGCGTTTCATTAATCACTACAGTCTGATACCCAATTATATATAATATATTTTATTCATTTTATTACTTTTTTCAATTACAAATTTCAGAACATATCGGTTGGTGCGTGAAAACGCAATTTTTATGAAAAAAATTGCGGTTTGTTATATTTGTGCTTATGCGTTTGTGTTAGTATGTATATAAAGTGTACTAATGTTTTGAGATATTTAGCGAGGAGAGCTAAACAGGTTATGTTATTCACATATGAATTAAAGGTTATCTTATATTCTACGAGGCCTCTTAAATAAGTGACTGACTTTTTGAATTCACCGTTGAGTTACTGTAAATACAACACTGCTTCCGTTAACTGTTAATCATTAATAAATAGATTGATGTAAAATTTTGAGCAAGACGTGCAAATTAGTTTATGTTTTGACAGTCATTGAAAGCAGCCGAACACGGAAATATTAATGAAAATGGAAAAAAACCGAACATCTTCAACCGACTTAGCATAATTTTTCGCATAAAAAACCATCACCGAAACCAAAGAAAGACTTGATAGATACTGTTGAGGCTCTGCATCATCAATTTCAATGGTTAAGAAGTTGTTTACTGAGCTCTGTTGTGGCTGTACCTGTGCAAAAGGTCGTCACGCCAAAAATTCACGAAAAAAAATGGAATAATATTAGACAATCGTAGAATAAAAGAGCATGAGATGGCATATCAACTGAGTGGGTACATCACGTTTGACATCAATATTTGGATATGAATAAGCGCAAAATGGGTGTCACAAAGAACAATCAAGGCAGCGGGTTTCTCCCGGCGAACTTGCACCAAAGGAGGTCAAAATAGGTCTATCGACCAACGAGGTCATGGCAGAGTTTTTTTTGGGATGTACGAGATGTCATTAACATCGATAATTTTGAATATGATAAAACTATCACCGGCGAATATTATTCATAGCTTTGGACAGATCCGATATTGATTTGAACCTGAAACGACCGTATTTGGCAAAAAACATTCTGTTCCAGCAGGACAATGCAGGGGTGCACACGTGTGTAGTCACCATGGCAAAACCTCATATATTATATACATATATATTAGGCTGGGCTTTTATAGATTCGGGTCGAATGAAGAGGTCATCACAGAAACAAACGCCTGTTTTGAGTGTCGTAAAAAACCTTTTATTTGAAAGGAATACCAAAATTGGGAAAACGCTGGACCAAATGGATAGAACTAAATGGATACTATGTTGATAAATAAAACCTTTATCTGTCGAAAAAATTTATTTTATTTAAAAACACATTGATTTATCAAATTACCTTCGTAACTAAGTAGATAGTTTAGATGAAGATTAAATACGCAAAAACGCATACATGAAAAAACGCTCAGGGCTATTTGAGCATAACGGAGACATTTCTAACCACACCATGTTCAATGAAATGTATCAACTTGCAACTAGCTTAGCTGTATAATTGCAACGTTAATGGTTCAAAGACTGTGTCTTCCACCTCATATACTTTCGTTTTTCAAGTTTCAGGTTGAAGTGCTCCTTCTTAATCCAAAGTTAAAATTTCTACAGTGCCCGTAGTTTTGTTCATATTAAATGCTGGTATTAGCGTCGGCCGGAATAGACGAGTAGTTAGCATTGCGTACTACCATTCGGAAGTTCTGGGTTCAAGTCCATGTACGACCAAAATTAGAGAAAAAAAAACTTTTATATTTGCGGTCGCCCCTCGGCATGGATAGAAAATCCCTTCGAGTGTCTTTCTGACATGAAATAAAAGCTCTTCATAAAAATCTTTCGCTCCCTCCATTTTTTGGTAAAATATCGAAATGCAAATTTTTGAGGAGACACTCGACACTCTCTATCCAATATATATATATATATATATATATATATATATATATATATAAGGCGCTTTGTATCTGAAGCGATTTTTTTAGCCGAGCTCATATATATATTGGCCTCTTTTTTCATGCCAACGTTACGAAGAGACGCTTTGTGGTGCTCTGTGGAAGTAGGACCGCATATTTAAAAATAGTTCATGCTGTGAAAGAATGTAGTATTTCAAGGAAGAAGGGAAATAAATATTCAATATATGAACGTTTAGAATTAAATAAATTAATTTTTTACAATATTGTGAAGTTGCAATTTGAGCAAATGAATATTTATTTTTCATATTCCTAAAAAAAATTAAAAAGAGTGCTAGACTATTGTACCGGTAAATAGATTCAGTATATTAATCTACGCACATATACATATATATATATATAGAGAGAGATGCATTTACGAATTATTGAGTTAGAAATAATGTATTGCCTTATTTATTTTTGATCAAAAGAAAATACACAAACGATTTAGTTTGAGCAATCAATTTAAACAAATTGTGTAATGAGTCAGAAGAATTTGCTTTATATTCATAAGTATGCATATCAACGATTATTGTAAGCATATTTTATGGATTTACACGCACATACTCGCATGCTAATATTACCAAATAGGGCAATTCATAGCAAAGTATTATTCTCGTTTCACTTATTCATAATAAACATAAATATTGTAGTATCATTTGACAGACATACATACATACATACAGGTATGTTCAAAGGAATAGGTGAATTTTAATTTTTACTTATTTATTCCTCAATATCTATTTTGTCCCCTTCAAAGTAATCCACTCGGATATAATACACTTGTGCCAACCCTTTTTCCAATCCTCGAATCACTTCTGAAATGCGCTTTTCGATATGACCATCAGCTCTTACTTCGATTCTGACTTGATCTCATCCATTGTGGCAAAACGCTTTCCTTTCATTGGTTTCTTTAGCGTTGGGAATTGGAAAAAGTCGCAGGGAGCCAAATCTGGTGAATACGGTGGTAGAGGCATGATTACGGTTTTGTTGTTGGCCAAAAAATCTCGAGTAAACATTGATATGTGAGCTGTTACATTATCGTGATACAGAATCCATGATTTGTTTTTCCACAACTCCGATCATTTGAGCTATATTGCTTCACGCAAACGTTGTATAACTTCTTTGTAGTATTCCTTATTAACTGTACGACCTTTTGCAGGAACTCATGGTGCAACACACCATTGTAACCAAAGCAAACGGTGAACAAAACCCTCACCTTTTTCTTTGAACATACCTCGTATATATTTGCAGTTGTTTTTCAGCTTTTAGAATATAATTGTTTCATAAATTACAAATAAATTATGATTTTGATTTTTGTTTTATTTGTATTTCTGTCATCATTGGTCTATAATTACATTATCAGAACGGACTTTAACGTACGTATGGATTTTAATTCCTTCACATCACATATTTCTTCAATCGAAATAACGTTTCAGACGAATGGCGATTTACAGAAGTGTCTTCACGAAATATAATACTGGAAATGTCAGGTCTCGAACACGTGTTAGTCAATAGAATTAATGTTTTCCGAACTGTGCATATCAACACCATCTGGTGGCAAAATCCGCGGTATCTGTTTAAATTATCCAATAGTTTACAAAGAAAGCAAAAATAATAAAAATAATGCGATGGAATTAGGTTTAAAGCTTTTTTATATTTCTCATGAATTAAGAAGATTATTTGCGAATTATATGTCATTTGACAACAAGCTCTTGCATATCATTTAAATTTCATAACTGTAAACGCCCACTTAAGCGCTCAAGGATACAGGCATAAATGTATGCATATGTGCGAGTATGCGTGAAATAAAACAGAAATGCGTAGTTATGAGTTAACTCAATAATTGCTTTAATGCAATAAGAATTTATCATATTCATATCACAATTTGCACTTCCACTACATAAGTACGTAGATATATACATATATGTGCTAGTATTTTCATATTGCTTACTGATAGAAGCATAACAAAAATGACACAGTTCGGGTTAAAAACTATATCCAAATAGTGCTTTTCAAGATTTTAAAACCATTTCAAGTACTGATAGATTAGTGCTGATAACATGTCAATTGGAAAGTCCCCGCCTTTACGTATATAGATGGCGCTACTAGAATTAATTGATTAATGATTTTTAGTTAGCCATAATCTTCAAAAGACGCTTGTAAAAATTTGACAACTGTCGGATTATTAGTTTGTGAATTACAGCATTTTGAGTGAAACAACTTTTATTAGTGTGAGAAAAATGGATAAAAAGGAATTTCGCGTGTTGACCAAATATTGCTTTTTGAAGGGATATACTATAGTTGAAGCAAAAAGTTGGCTTGATGACGATCACCAAGGATTGGTATGCTAAGTTTAGACGTTATGAAATGAGCACCGAAAACGGTGAAAGCAGTAGGCGCCCAAAAGAGGTTGCTGCCGACAAAAACATCAAAACAATTTACAAAATGATTTTGAATGAATGTAAATTGAAATTGGTTGAGATAGATCTAACGATATCAACTGAACGTTTTCACCATATCATTCACAAATATTTGGGTATGAGAAAGCTCTGTACAAAATGGGTGCCGCTCGACCTCTTTTTTGACCAAAAACAACGACGAGTTGATAATTCGGAGCAGTTTTGGAGAAAAACTCGAGTTTTTGCGTCAATATGTGGCAATGGATGAAACATGGCTCCATCATTTCACTCCGAAGTCCAATCAACAGTCAGACAATCAACCGAGTGGACTTCATTCCCCGCTCCATTACATTGTGGCGAAATTGAGAAGTAAATGTCAGATGAAAGAGAGAAGCCGATAACTGGCATGTTCTGGAGCGTAAAACGAGAACATTCGTTATCGAGAACGATTCGATTATTCTAGGCGATTGGTTGAGAGCATCCGACTACTATATAAGGGCGACACTCAGCTGTAAAGTGAATCAGTCGTAAAGTAAACGCGTTGGTGATTACATTAAAGTAATAAGAAAGATTACATTGTGAAGTTGTAATTCAAGTAATTGTAAATAGTGAAGTGAATTGTAATTGAATTGTGAGTTACTGAGTAATAAAAGAACATTTAATAAATTCTTTATAAAATAAAGAAATGCGAACATAGTTGGTGACTTTTATTTAACAATCCAGTTATCGTACCCGAAGGATTTGGGAAATCATAGAGGTTGATTCAGCGAAATTCGTAACAATATGTATGGTAAGAATACACATCGCATGTGGTATATATCAGTACTATTTCGGATATAATTTCTTTAGTCATAAAAGTCAGAAGAATTTATGCATATGCATATTTGTAAATTTATATACGAGTATATACATATGTATGTGCATGCGTATCCTTATCGTTGCGTAGAAAACTATATGAAATTCATATAAAAATATTTATGTCTTTATTCAATTAAGTAGTAAACGCCAGAGATTTAGTGTGTGATAAATATTTATTGAATTATTTATATATGGTAAATGCTTTCGGATATAAAAAGTGTACATTAAAAGAATACTATTTCTATTTCCATTAGGAATTTAAAAAGTAGGTAGGAGTCCACCACCAATCTGACAGTGATAATCGATCTCAATTATCACGGTATTTACGAAGAAAGTGAAAGATGAATGTGTGACAACTGATTTTTCTCTTGTAAATAAAGATACTGACTACCTTAGAAGGAGATGGTATACATTGTCCCCCATTAATTTACAACGGTGAAAAGGTTTTAACAAATTTTGGGGTTTAATTTATCTATTTAAGGTCACTTAGGTAAGTGTCGACTGTTTGGTAATGCATACTATTATGTATGATGATTTCCCGTGCTTATATGGCTGCAATATAGCTGAGTGCTTAGCATTTCGTACTACCATTCAGAAAGCCAGTACCTGAGCCCTAGTTTGTCCAACATCCAAAATTATAGAATTTTTTTTTCGAATTGTGGTCACTACTCGGCATGGAATGTATAGAAGAAATTGTAGGTCGCTTAATTTCGATGAAAAAACATTAGCACGAATAATAAAATGTGAAGGAGGAGCTCGACCGAAAACCGCTTCAGCGGTTACAAATAATCTTATGTATATATCGTACGATTAAACATAATTAAAACAAAAAATGATTACGCTGGTTAACAAAATTCAAATTTTTTATAACGATTTGTTAACGATGTAAAAATAGATAGTCCTATAATAATTATTTAAGAACTTCTTGCTCTATATATAGTGTACTTACATGCAATATATAAAAGGTGATCCATTTCGTTGTTCCCTCTTTTTTTAATAAAAAAGAAAAACACAAAAAATTCAAAACTAATGGGGAATGTTTATTATCATTCGAAAGAACATTCTTTGACATTTATTTTTTGAAGATTATCTCTTTCAAATGTTGGCCGTGGCTACGTCTCAGATGGTCCATCCCTTGAGTCTAATTTTCGATGACTCGGACCATTTCGACTGGTTACTGGCGAATGACACGCGTGATGTTTTGCTCAAAGGCCTGAATCGAAGCGGGCTTGTCCGCATAGACCTTAGGCTTTATATATCCTCACAGGAAAACGTCTAACGGTGTAAAATCACACGATCATGGTGACCAATCGGCCGGCCCAAAACGTGAAATTATCTGCTCACCGAAGTATTCTCTCAATAAATCCATTGATTGATGCAATGTGTGGGAAGTATGAAAAATGCGCCAAGTCGTTCCATACGTCAGTCCGAGTTGCTGCGAACGGCGCCGAATCAACTCTCCACGGTCTTTGTGTACACTTTCAGCTACGGCCGCTACAATTTCTCCAATACGCGCTGGAGTAGGCCGATTATGTTGACCATGAGTTCAGCGAAGCGCGCGAAACCCATTCTTTACAGAACGTAAATTTTCGTAATAAAGTTTAATGATTTGTAATAGTTGTTCAGGCGTAAGCCTTTCTATGATGAAATGCCGAACCATACTGAACAAAAATAATATGACAGCTTAACGAGACTTACGCGTGATTTGTCAACAAAAGGCTGTTGAAAAAAGTACCTCTACTTGGATCCCCTTTAACATATATAAGAATATATAGATATAGAAAATCCTATCATGATTTTTTAAGAACTTCTTTCTGTAGATATATTGTATTTACATTTAAAATATATATTGATATTTATTTTTAGTTATACATCAATATAGAAATATCATATGCAAGTACATATTTAAAGATTCACTCTATCATACTTTAAACGAAAAATATGTACTTCTACGTAGACTCGTAATATATTTAATGTACACTTAGCTAGCCTTATAAGGTGAGTTACGTAGTAAATGAAGCCTGTATACATATCAATGTACACATATAATTGTAACGAGGGCGTTGTAAGAGTTAGTCTACCACTAAATGTCAACACAAAAGACAATGAGCAAATTCTCAAAGCAACATCGACATCAGTATCTACTGCACTTCATACAAAAACACGATTTTCAACAACCACTTTTAATTGTAATGCCAATCAAATTTCCTATTTTATTATTTAAGCTTTTCTTAATATACACATTTTGTTATTATATTATCGAAGAATTATTGTATCATAGAAGACAATTAAGAATGACGTACGTACATATGTATACCAGATCTATACATATACATATAATGTAACACTAAAATTGTATACTAAAAAGAAATCTACAAAGGTTTATTTTTCTACATTTAAAGTCAGTAAAATAGCAAACGCTATAACTTGGTTTTCGGCTATTGAAAAAATCCCTGCACGGCAGTGTGTGGAAATATGGCGAAAACGGTTCCACAAAAAAATGAGTAGGTATGTAAAGGGTGATCTAAGTAGAGGCACTTTTTTCAATCACATTTTTTGACAGATCACGCGGGAGTCGTGTCAAGCTGTCATGTTATTTTTGTTCTGTAAAGAATGTGTTTCGCGCGCTTCACTCAACTTATGGTCAATATAATCGGCCTACTGTGCGTACTATTCGCAACACCATCAACCATCTTGAGACCCAGCATTCACTATTGCATAATATTCGACCGAATAGACCACGTTCAGCAGGCAGTGAAGAAAATATAAAGCGGCCACAGCTGAGAGTGTACACGAAGACCGTGGAGAGTCGATTCGGCGCCGTTTGCAGCAACTCGGACTGACGTATGGAACGACTAGGCGCATTTTTCGTCGAGATCTTAAATTAAAAGCGTACAAAATACAGCTTGTGCAAGAACTGAAGACGCTCGACCTTCCCAAGCGATGTCGCTTCGCTCTATAGGCTCTTGAAAAGTTCCAAGAAGATCCGACGTTTTTGAGCCAAATTTTGTTCAGCGATGAATACCATTTCTGGCTCAATGGGTATGTAAACACACAAAATTGCCGCATTTTGGACGAACAGCAAACTGAAGAGATTCAAGAGCTGTCATTTAATCGAGAAAACACAACGTTTCGGTATGGTTTGTGGGTCGGTGGAATCATCTATCCATATTTCTTCAAAAATAATGCTGGTGAGAACGTAACCGTCAATGGCGACCGTAATCGCACCATGATAACTGACTATTTGATGCCTGAAATTGATGTTCGTGATCTCCGCGACATTTGGTTTCAACAAGACGGCGCCACTTCTCACACAACGCACCAATCAATGGATCTGTTAAGAGAACACTTCGGTGAGCAGATAATTTCACGTTTTGGGCCGGTCGGGAGGCCACCAAGCTCGTATGATATCACACCGTTAGACTTTTTCCTGTGGGGATATGTAAAGTCTAAAGTATATGCTGACAATCCCGCTTCGATTCAGGCCATGGAGCAAAACATCACGCATGTCATTGCCAGTTAACAGTCGAAATGCTCGAACGAGTCATGGAAAATTGGACTCAATGGGATAGACCATCTGAGACATAGCCGCGGTCAACATTTGAAAGAGGTGATCTTCAAAAAATAAATGCCAAAGATTGTTTTTTCGAATGATAATAAACATTCCTCATTAAATTTGAATTTTCCACGTTTTTATCTCTAAAAAAGTAGGGAATCTCGAAATGGATCACTTTGTATAAAGTTTGGTGAAACTAGAGGGATTGCTAGAAGGCACGTGTTCTGAAATTAGCATACTCGACGAAAGATGGTTGATTGCTTCAAAAGTGAAAGTTAAGAATCTAATTGCGTGTGGTACTCACTTAGGCCCATGAATATGATTATTATGAGTAGATTTGACAAACTTTTTTCCTCAAAATCTACTTATCTTTAAGGTTAGAGCCAGAAGCTTCACGAAAGGTAAGAATTATTTAATGACTTAACGCCCAGTACTCAACAGTCGTCTTTGATACGCTTAAATCAGCCGATTTGCCTCTGCTTAGTGTTTTGGGATCAAATCTCAAGTCAATATACGTTAAAAATATAAGTTCGCTTTAGCTCAATACACGCAATTTTTCGGGCTTTCTATAATCAACGATGCCACACATTTGTTTTTGAGATGTGAACGGAGTTGGATTAGCTTATTTTCAAATAAGATCAAAGAGTGTATGGTGCATTATAAGTCGATGGCGACTTTAAGAAAAATTAGCCAGTGTCCGTGGTCATTATCCTCTGGCTTGTAGCAGGCATTGCAACTCTTTTGACTACTGCGACCGCTAAAGTTTTTCTCTAAAATACCCTCTATTGGACAACATTTAAAGGCGTCGCAACTCTGAGACAAATTACAATGCTCTCGGCATCAGTTCGTCCGTCTTTTTATCGCCCGTCTGTTGCCTGTTACATGTATTTGGACTGTGTATTCAAACACATTACATTAATTACTACTTAGCTACATACAAGAAATTTAACAGATTCCCCTTTAAAAGCCGATACCCATTTGATTTGATTTGACAATTGTTATTTTTAGTAGCAAAATTTCGTATTGTAATATTTGGATAAAATCATTGCTCTTGGGGCGGCTTTGTATTTTGAGCCATCAGTAAAGATATTAATATCTTCACATATGGTGTTGCCGATGGCCTTATCCCTTTGATCATTCCATTCATCCATATTTATCCATTCAAAGATAAGTACAGAGATTGTAGAAGGCTGAAACCCCCCTTTCCTCTCACATTGCATGTTTAGTCCGTTGCCATGTTCTTCACACTATAATCATAAATCATACCAACAGGTATTATAAACAAACAATGCTAACATCTAAAACTTTTATACAAACAGATGGCTCATGTTTGTAATATAAAACCTCACCACCGAGCAGATTAAATATATATATACATATGTAACGTATATACGTGAATAAATATAGTTATGTATGTGGTTAAATCTGGATGTAGCTTAGGTTACATCATCTTAAAATTCATACAAATTGAATAGTAAGCCATCCATCTCACCAGCTGTCTTATGGTTTTGGCATGTCAATAGCGGTTGTAACTGTGCATATTTGTGGTTTATTTGTCTACAAAATTTGACAGTTATTAGTTGTTGTGGGTACATTTGTTTTCCTGTGATTACTTGTATAAAAGCTGTTGCATGTTATGCATCCTCCATAACCGAAGCCAACGTAATAATGGAAATTTAATATTCTGGACAACCACAGATTCGTATTTTTGAGTAAACAAGTCATGTCGATCCGTCTGTTATTTCATATACTTTTTGGGTTTTAGGTGTCAGTTGTTTGTCCGTTTCGGTTAGATAATTTCGAATTGAAGCAATTGAATTTGCATAGTTTATTTTGAAGGAGAATTAGTATCTATAGGGTTTTCCAATAAGAGTGATATGATTTCTAAAAAAAAAACACACTAATTGTTAAGGAAATTCAAAAGTTTTTTATTTAATGTGAAGTATAACACTGGCCTACACTCATTTTGGTGCCTAAGATTTTAGACCTGATTTTGGGTACATTTTGTGAGCTGATACGAGAAAACTAGTCACATTTTTAATATCAGCTCTTATTTTTTTTTTTTAAATTTCAATACCAAAGTATGCAGAATGCAAGCGAATTACCGTTAATCGGTTTCCGTTTATCTTTCATTAAATACTCACCACATAGGTAACAAAATTTATAAGGATCGTTAATGCAACATCTCGCCTTACTTGCCATACTAAATTTATACGATTAATTTCATAAAAGTCGTTATAACATTGACTGATTTCGAATAAAGCCGGAAAAAATTTAAAATAAGAATCGTAGGTAAACAGAGCTGTCAGCTGACATCTAGTAGCAGCAATGTATTCATACTACCTACCTTACCGACTACAGATGTGAACAGAGCTGCACCAAACTAAAAAATTTTTTTTGTAGGGCAGTGTAATCGATACAATTAAGTCCTGACTATAATATCATTCAAAAGGCCTCAAACCCAATTTTTGAGCCCTTTTTCGACTAAATCAAGTCGTATGTCATGAATAGCACGTTCAATATTGACTTCTAAAGCTTGAAGAGAGTCTGGTTTATTGCTAAAGACCAACGACTTCAAATAACCCCACAAACAGAAGTCTAATGGTGTTAAATCACAACTTCTTGGAGGCCAATCAATGTCATAATATCTTGAAATAATCGAATTTTCATACTTTTCTCGCAATAGTTCGGTTGTTGCACGTGCAGCCCGTTGGAGCCAGATGTTGTTAAGATCAACTTCTTCCAGTTGGGGCCATAAAAATTTGATTATCATCGATCTATACCGCTCTCCATTGACATAACGGTGCTACCATCTTCATTTCGAAAGAAGTACGAACGGATGATACCACCAGACCAAAAACCACACCAAACTGTCAATCCAGGTGAATGTAATGGTTGTTCATGAATAATTTGTGGATTTTCTTCGCACCAGAATCGACAGTTTTGTTTATTTACCGCTCCACTCAGATGAAAGTGAGCCTCATCGGAGAAGATGATTTTCTTAAAAAAATCGTTATCACTTTCTAGTTGTTTCAAGTCAAAATCAGCAAATTCACGAAGGTTCGATGAGGAAATTGTAAACATTGCTGAATACAATGAAAAAAAAGACAGATCATGACATATTAAAAATGGCCAAAACGACACTTAGAAATCATATCATCCCTATTTGAAAACCCTTTATATACATATTAAATGGTTGTCTAGCATTGCGTACTACAATTCGAAAGGCCTGGGTTCAAATCCATGTTCGAGCAACATCCAAAATTATAGAAAATAAATTTTTCTAATTGCGGGCGCCCCACGGCATGGAATGTCAAGCCCACCGAGTGTATTTCTGACATGAATTAAAAAGTTCCTCATAACGGCTTAGAATAAACTGTAGGTCCCTCCATTTGTTGGTAAAAATATCAAGACGCAAAACCACAATTTGGACGAGGAGCTCGGCCAAAGATCGCTTCAGCGTTTACAAAACGCAAAATATATACTTATATAAAATATTTAGTTTATTTATTATTCCTTAAGAAGCGACTATAATCATATCTCTATTGCTTTAATAATATTTGATGGTATGGTTTATTTAAAAAAATATTTTAGTGGTTTTAAGGCGCCGCCATCGGTTTGCTAGTGGAGTATGGATGGCTATTGCTGGCACTTAAATTTTTTATTTTTTATTTTTGCGCACTAATAAAAGTAGTATAGTACCCAGCAGCGAAAAGCTATGTGTTATTTTCCATTGTAGTTATAGTTCATAGTTTTATACCACTCCACGTGTAGTCACTATAATGGTGGGGTTTGTCAATCGTTTAGTATACCAGTTGCGCTGTTGGCTGAGTATTTTACGCTATTTTTACCGAGGGGATGATGCATAATCTGACAATTAAATTGTCTTGTTTAAAATAAACAAAACTAGTAACACTCGTGGTAACAAAATGTATTGTCTTCTTCTTCTCAATAGGCCCAGTCATCTTTTACGCTATTAAAGCCAAATTAACGGAGGCCAGCAAGTGGTTTTTCTTTTCGAATTGACTGACATACATTTGAAACACCAAATTAATTTAGTTTCTACTCCACTTACCCCACCTGATCCTTTTTTTCTGCTTTCACCATTGGGTACTGGGTACGCCCATACAGACGACAGCTAGCGTGGCCGCTGCCTCTTTATTCGCTGAACTATGATAAAGTCGCCGTAAATATTGTACATCTCATTATTCCATCGTCTTTTTTATTCGATTTTGGTAATGCGCAAAACATTACACAGCTTTTGGAAAAACATTTCACTCAAAAACTTAAAAGTGCATTCCAGACATAGCGGTGTAGAGGCAGTTTGCTTTCGCGCTATCGAAGGCCGCTGCAAAGTAGACGAAAAGATGTTATGTGTTGAATCTTTTCCCGTCGGCCTATTCCAAGACTTAGTCTATGGTGTTTCGATCACTACATGGACGGTGGCTTTAGCTCACATTACACATTACGATATATAAGATCTTATAGGAAATATTCCTTGACAATTAGACACCAATTTTTATCGATAGAGCAGAACGTACTCAGGGTCCAGTCATCAGGCATGGTCTTCTGAGCATCAGTTGTTAAATCAATTTGTTGGGTCCTACAAGAGTATGCTTCGGTCTTGAACCATACCGTAATTCGCCGGAGCGTTTCATAGAATTCTTGAGCATTATTCCTTTTCGGTCAACGTCTCAAGCTTTTCACACTCACTAATTTTTGCCTCTTACCTTTTTGTTTGCATATACATACATCTCGCTTCCCCCTTAAACTCTTTATTTCTATCATAGCCCTCACTGCTGTAGTTTTTGTAGTTTTTCGACTTCGTCCCATCTTTGTGTTTGTTGACGAGCGTTCTTGCTGCACAGGGGCAAATTTGTATCTTTGCTGATGGTTCAAACCGTAAGCATGTCAAGAACACTGGGGACATGTCATCGAGCTATCACAAAATGATCGATCTAGTTTGGAGATTTTCGGTCCTGAGACAGACCAATAGCTTGATGAATTTTCTTGCGTTGGGAATATAGTACTACAGACAAGTATATTTCGAACAATGGAGAAGTTAATCAGCCTAATTTCTTGAAATAATCGAATCCTCAAACCTTTCTCGCAATAATTCGGTTGTTGCACGTCTTGTTGGAATCAGATGTTGCTAAGATCAACTTCTTCCAGTTGTGGCCATAAAAATTTGATTATCATCGATCTATACCGCTCTCCATTGACAGTAACGATGCTACCAGCTTCATTTCGAAAGAAGTATGAACCGATGATTCCACCAGACCAAAAACCACACCAAACTGTCAATTTAGGTGAATATAATGGTTGTTCATGAATAATTTATGGATTTTCTTCGCACCAGAATCGGCAGATTTGTTTATTTACTGTACCACTGAGATGAAAGTGAGTCTCATCGGAGAAGATGATTTTCTTCAAAAAATCATTATCGTTTTCAAGTTGTTCCTAGGCAAAATCAGCAAACTCACGACGTTTAGGGTGTTCCAATAACGAAATTGTAAATAAACATTACTGAATACAATGAAACAAAGACAGATCATGACATATTAAAAACGGCCAAAGCGACATAATGATGTATGAAAGAAAAACACTTATAGATTATAAATTATATTTATTTAAATATTTATTTGAGTTTGCTCCACTGAACAGCATTTACCTAAAGTATAAGTATAAGTGACAGCACGAGCATCTCATGCTGGTTGTTTACACCAATTGCTGTTTGGCTGTTTGTCGTTGGTGACATCAGGTGAGGTAGTGGCATAAGGAGAACGGCCTAGTGCCATTTCAATCGCCAGACATGTGTGAGTTACTCCTAGTACGTGCGGAATTTCAGAGTGCTGTTCGATTGCTGGCAAAAAAAGTTGATTAGCTAAGTTTCGCAAGAACTTTCGCCGCTTGTCTGTACTCTGGCTATTGTTCTCGGAATAAATTATGAATGCGGCTAGAGCACTTCTGTCTAGCAAATTAAAAAAACATTGTGAAGGGTCAACGCATAGTTTTACGTTTAGTGGAATGGAAAGTAGAAAGCATTTTATCCATCATATGGACGCTTCCTTTGTTTGCATTGTAATCAAGGACATATTGCGGTTTGTTTTTTGTTTACTAGAAAATATTATGCCTGCGCTGATTCTTTTTAGGCTTTAGGATATCAAAGCAAATTTTGTTTTGAGAAACCCGAAAATGGTTGATTCTTCTACTCGTTTCCGATTAGCCTTCATCTTTTTGATTTGGCACAAAAGTTTTATTTTGACGAAATGTACCAAGAAAAGCCAGACCTTTGGATATCAAATGTTTCCCCAAATTTAATGTTGTGAAAAAATTGGCACAGTTTATTGTTCTTCCGGTGTTCTCCCAATGACAAACTAAATTTCGCACGACATTTTCTCCCACTTTGATTGCTCGGCTTCCATTTGAATGCATTCCTGTGTATAAGTATATTTCGCTGTTGAGTGGATAGAACCAAATTTGTATCCCATACTCTGCAGGCTTGTAAGGCATGTATGTATATACTGCGTAAATCTAGTGCGTCCGCGATAGGCGTAAAGTTGTTCGTCTACTGTTATTTCTCCCGATGGTTGGTAGTACTTGCGAAGTCCTCGTTTTATTTGCTGCCAAATACGCATCAAAATTACTTATGCATGTACACATACATATGCATTCTCAATGTGTAGGCATGTTAAATTCAAACATTTTGCAGTGGAATACAAAAATGATGCGGCTCTGCATATTTGCATATATTTTATATGGAGTCTATATTACTAGACAGCCGGCGAGGAGATGGTAATTTTTTAATGTATGGTCTTTATTATGGTCGGTAGCTCTAGCGTAAACCGAAACCTCGAACGAAAAAAACTCCATTTTCTACTGCATATCTCTAAAGTTTTTAAACAAAAACGAATGCACGGCAACGCAGGTTTCCGAGCGAAATAAATAGTCTCATATATATTTCGCGATAAAAAAGAAGAAGACTAATTTTCAAACATATTAAAGCAAACTTACATATAAAGCAATTTATGTGAAATTTTATTTTTTTCGTCAATACTGTAGACTTTTACTTATTTTTATGTTTTATGTATTTCGTTTCTTCTTGTGTAAAGAGCTGTTCACAATAGAAAAGCGTCTGTCAAATTTCCGTGCCTACTACATTTTTTCATCCACGAAATATATGAGCTGCGTACCGACCAAAACTCTTTAGACTTGAGACATGTGGATGTCGAACTTTCTTTGTTTTTCTCTTTTATTTCTGCAAAAATGATACAAATGTAGACAGCTGACCCAGGCCCGTACGCGGGGGGGTTTTGGGTGTTCAAACCCCGCTTCCCCAAAGAGAATTGACTTTATGATTAAAAAATATATGTTTTTAAAGCAGCACACAGTGTTCAAAAATAGAAAAGGTAATTTTAGTCGCATGAAATTAAAAACCTTTTCAAGTAAAAAACCGATGATACAGTTTTGTATCCTATTAAATTTTAATGCAACAAAGTGCAACTTTTAACTAGAATTTTTTCATATAAGCAATTTTAGTTTTTTTATAGAAAAATATGCATTATGCCTGCAGAACATAAATTCTAAAAATTCGCGGTTACTTTTAAACTACAAATTCTACTAAAAAATCATTTGAAATTGAAACGGAATTAGAGTAATGTTCCGTAAACTCTATGGAGGGTGTATGAATTAATCGTATATAAGGCTAGTATCTCACAAACTGAACCAAAAGGAACATTTTTAAAATTTGTGCAATAAAATCTTGTTCCTAAATAAAATAGTACGGAAATACTCAGCGGTGCTGAGCAACAGTTGTGTTCGCTGAAAGCTCGCAATGATATTGTTTTTTCCTTGAAAAATCAGGATCTAGGCGTAGTAGTGGTGCTAGCAGATGCTGCAAGAAATATTTTGGTATCGAGGAGGGAACTTGCGGAAGAAAATTTTCAAACAATTTATCAAGCATCATTGGTTATATGTGATGAGTACGATATTGAAATTCGGAAACCAAGAATTGCACGCACGAATTTGGAGATTTCCATTGAAGAGTACTATAGAATTGCAATTTACATCCCTTACTTGGATCTTTTCACAATGCATTTGCAAGATAGAATTTTGAAACACAGAGACATTCTATCTAATTTTACTTGTCTCTTCCCAGACAAAACAGAAGATTTTGATATAGAGTCTTGTTGTAAGCTATTCAAGACATATGAATCTATTTTACATGACTCATTGCCAGCAATATAGACGAGTGAGGCACAGTTGTGGAGCAAGCGCATAGCGGGTATGAAGATCAATAATTCTTTAGAAGCCCTTGATATTTGTAATATTGATGCTTTCCTTAATGTATATCAAATTTTGAGAATTCTGGCTGTTTTTCCTATTACGACTGCAGGAAATGAACGAACATTTTCAACTTTGCATCGTCTTAAGACTTATTTAAGATCGACAATGAGTGAAGACCGCCTTAATGGTCTTGCTGCACTTAATATTCATCGCAATTTAGAGGTCGACATTGAATTGGTATTAAAAGAATTTTTCTCTATACACCGACGAGTGGCACTATTGAATGATTATTAGTTTTAAAATATGCAACTAAAATGTGATTTTTGTTTAACAAAGAAAAATTATAAAATAATCATATTTTAAGATATTTCGTTTTTGTTATTGAAAGTAGTTTCTAGCGCCCCCTAGATACACCCACCCTCCTCCGACCAGCTAACTCTTCCTTTGAACACAGTATTCCTTAATCCGGTAGTAATAATAATGTTTACTGAATTTCTGCACTTTTGTTGTACTTCACGGGTTTTTCCTTGTAATAAGTTTTGTTATGTCTTCGCTAATCTGAAATCACTCATAGTCCGGATTAAGGCCGGAATTATTTGATCAATAAATAACGAAACTCTACTATATCTTCATACATATATAAGCATATATGTAATTGATAATAAAAGATATCCAACTATGTAATAATGTAATTTGCATATTTATTTGCCAATTTAACCAATATTTTTTTCTAAATTATTTGATATTTCAACCGTAAGGTACGTTAACATTCGCTTGGAAATACTTATATGTTAAGCACCGCTGATGTCATCTTGTATTTAAGAGTTTTGTTTAACGCGTATTGATTTTGACCTAAACGAAAACTTTGTTTTTATTACCTTCATTTCCTTTTTGGCGCTCAGTGTAATTGTTTTACGTTGCTTTTACTAGAAAATCGACTGCTTTTGCAGGTGTTGTCTGTCACAGAATGCCTTGAACGCTCTCAAGCCACATCTGCCATTCTACCTCAGTACGTAGACGAATCAGTATGCTGCAGCAGACAGTTTTACATACAAAATTCGCGATTTATTCGAAGGTGGTTTAAAACTAAATGTGTGCTTCAGAAATTGTAATATCTACTGAATAAAATCCTCAAAAAGCATATAGAAAAAAATTAGTAGAAGTTTTATTAATAATCATCCGATATTAAGGATTTTAATTCATCCGATCTTCATGAATTTTCTTGCTAAGTATGAATTCATAATCTGTAAAGCAAAAACGAAGTTTCGTGCCCATATTTCCCAAAATTCGATAAACTTTCTTACGAAAGTAATCAATCATATGTATTTAATGTTTATTTGAAATTCATTTAGAGGTCAGTTTAGAGCAGGAAATATTAATTTTTATTTTTTTTTAATGAAAAAATTGTGCTCAGAAAACTATATTTATTTTTGATGGGAAAAAAATTTAGAATATTATTATTATTATTTCTGAAGGAAATTTTTAAAGTCAAAGTGACAAGTGTTGATAAGAAATAAAACTCAAAAAGAAGTCATTATTGTTATGTTGGGTTAGTGAGTTTTTTGCAATCCTGCATACTTTTGGACATAAATTGTCTAAGAACGTTATGAAATATCATTATTTTTGATCAAAAAACTTAATAAGCAATATGATGATTATTTTCGACCACAAAAATAAAAAATATACCAACGGAGAAGTAAGAACTAAAGGGTGATCCATGAAGATGTACTGTTTCCAATAGCTCTTTTTTGACAGATCACGCGTAAGTCATGTCAAGCTGTCATGTTATTTTTGTTCAGCATTGTTAGTTATTTCATCACGGAAAGACTTACGCCTGAACAACGTTTACAAATCATTCAACTTTATTACGAAAAATCACGTTCTGTAAATAATGAGTTTCTCGCTCAACTTGTGGTCAATATAATCGGCCTGCTGAGCACACTATTTGTACCACCATCACTCATCTTGAGACCCAGCATTCATTATTGGATAATATTCGGCCGAATAAACCATGTCCAGCACGCAGTGAAGAAAATATAGCGGGCGTAGCTGAGAATGTACATGAAAACCATGGAGAGTCGATTCGGCGCCGTTCGCAGCAACTCGACTTGGCGCATTTTATGTCGAGATCTTAAATTGAAAGCATACAAAATACAGTTTGTTCCAAAGCGACATCGCTTCGCTCTATGGGCTCTTGAAAAGTTACAAGAAGATCCGACGTTGTCGAGACAAATTTCGTTCAGTGATGAGGCCCATTTTTGGCTCAATGGCTATGTAAACAAGCAAAATTGTCGCATTTGGTATGAAGAGCAACATGAAGAGGTTCAAGAGCTGCAATTTCATCCAGACAAAACAACGGTTTGGTGTGGCTTGTGAGCCGGCGGAATCATCGGCAAATATTTATTCAAAAATGGATTTATTGAGATAACACTTCTGTGTGCAGATAATTTCAAGTTTTTGGCCACCAAGTTCATGTGACATCATACCGTTAGACTTTTTCCTGTGGGCATATGTAAAGTCTAAAGTCAAGCGGACAATCTCGCTTCGATTCCGGCCTTGGAGCAGAATATCATCGGTGTCATTTGCCAGTTACCAGTCGAAATGCTCGAACGAGTCATCGAAAATTGGACTCAACGGATGGACCATCGGTGGCTTAGCCAACATTTGAAAGAAATAATTTTCAAAAAATAAATGCCAAAGAATGTTCTTTCGAATGATATTAAATATTCTCCATGAAATTTGAATTTTTTGAGTTTGTTATTTAAAAAAGTGAGGAACCTCGTAATGGATCACCCGTTAAAAGTGATTGAAAATATATAAAATAGTTTTAATGAATACTCTTTGAACGATTTGATACTTCTGAAAAATTAATCTTAATTAGTGAGCGAAAATTATTATATTACTAAAAAGGGATTTTTTTTATAAAAATATAATAATGATAATGATTACCATCTCTGTTATTAAAGATTATGCCATACTTTTAAAAATGATATAAAAAAGTAAATAAGTCTGTTTTTCTGATGGAATCGATCATTAGATACGCGGCTGATATATACGAGGGCTTCCGTTTACATTTCTGATTGCATGCGTTTCAACCAACTGTCTCTGGTTGGTTTTCCTGATTTCATGTAACTCTTTAGGATTTCTGGAAAATTTTCGGATACTTTTTTGATAATAAAGGGTTGCATATTTATGCATATTTACAACTAGGTTTGACAAATATGTATTTGGCTTCAATAAATACATGTTCTTTATTTTAACATACAAAATTATATAGATTTTCTGCTTTTAATAGCTTTTCGCCAAAGCGGATTGTATTCGAAACTAAAGAATATGTTCGAATGAAACTTTTCACAGATACTCCATGATGCGATGATCCCCTGTAGGCACTCAATCATCAATTCTACTCATTGAACTCTGAACTTTATTAATTAAATATTTTGATTGCATAAAACTAATTTCTATGAAAAAATATTCGATTCTATACTTTTTTATATACAGTTAGCTTAGCGTAAGTTTATAATTTAATAAATATTGATATTTCACACCCTGTCTGTCAACAAACCTTGTTTATCAAAGTTAATTAATTATTTGTTTTAATCCATTGGAATTTTATTTACACCACATGAGAAAAGTCTCAGTCTTTATTGCAAATATTTAACCAGCAGGAAATAATATAAAGTATATGTACATAATGGCGGCCGCGATGGCCGAGTGGTTGGCATTGCGTATTGTCATTCGGAAGGCCTGGATTCGAGCCCAGGTTTGGCCAACATACAAAATGATATAAAATTAATTTTCCTAATTAGGGTTGCCCCTCTGCAGTGAATGTCAAGTCTTCCTAATGTATTTTTTACATGAAATAAAGCTCTTCTTAGAATAAACTGTAGGTCCCTCCATTTGTTGGTGAAAACACCAAAACGCAAAACCACAAATTGGAGGAATAGCTCGGCCAAAAATCGCTTCAGCGGTTACAGAGCGCCAAATATACGGATGTATATATATGTATATATATATATGTACATACTAATACAAAGTATATGTACATACTTTGAAAAAATTCAGTAAATTTAAGGTGATTGATATATGTATATTTCATAGTTATACCTAAGGGGTGAATAGGAAGCTTCCCGCTTCGATTCAGGCCTTGGAGCAAAACATCACGCTTCTCATTCGCAGTTATCAGGCGAAATGCTCGAACGAGTCATCGAAAATTTCACTCGACGGATGGACCATCTGAGACGTTGTCGCAGCTAACATTTGAAAGAAAGAGATAATCTTAAAAAAATAAATGCCAAAGAATGTTATTTCGAATAAATATTTCCCATTAAATTTGAATTGTCTGTGTTTTTTTTTTCTTTAAAAAAGTAGAAAACTTCGAAATGGATCATCCGTTATATGAAATGTTTGTTTATATATTTGTTTTATAGGATCCCAGAAACTGCCCGGCAGATTATAAAGAAAATTTGTCAGTTTGTTTCCATGGTTCCCGGGAATGTTTGGACAAAATCGCATTTATTAGGAAACTTTTTGCTTAGATTAGTATGAACACTACCGGAAGTGGCCCGGAGTGAGGCAGACTTACTCGAAAAAAACCATATTTATGGTTAGAATAATTATTTTCTTTTAAGGAGGTGGGCCGATCTTTTTGAATATATATATAATATATATATATATATATATATATATATATATATATATATATATATATATATATCATATATATGTATTGGTTGTGCTGTGATTTGGTTAAATTTTTGCTAATATGTCTATGTGGAATACTTTTGTTTTCCGATAATGAACCAGAGACTCAGTTCGACTTGCACGAAGTTTTGGCTTTAAGATTAATATAAACAATATTTTCTTTACGGGAAAGGGATTACCGACAGACTGTCAAATCGTATGTAACATAGGTATTATTTTTGCGTGATATTATGTCTTTTGTGAAGATTGTGGGAATCTGCATTTGATGTTCCTACCAGTTTTGGTGATCTTCCTCCTCCTCTGCTTCGAACAGCAGATGCAGTTACACTTGCAGAGTTATTCAACGAGTTGTGTATTCAGTCTGAAGAATTTAATGTTGGCAAGAGTGGTAACGGTATATCCCCTCTTGCTAAAGAGTTTGAAGTTCTAGTTGTAAGACCTTCAGTCTCAACTTCATTTCATACTCTTGTATTCACCTCGCACAGCCTGGTACTGTCAGAAATCGTTTTGCAAGATAGCAGGTAGTCTTGGAGAATTTAGCATTTGGTTCGTTGGTATATGCAGACAGGAAAGATTTCGAAAGTAATTTTAAGTTGTTACACAAAAATGTATGTGACCATGTACGAGTATGATGTATAACAAAAGACTATACAATGCACGTTTAATACTTTGTATTTAATTAATTAGCATAGGGATCGCCAGTCATTACATCCTGACCCACAATAACGGGCTCTTTTTGTCTTTTTTCGTTCATATTTATTTGCACGGAGTGTTGGATTTTACTTTGCAAGCGCAAGTACCTTTACGAGAGAGCTCAGTTTGATTCAGGCTGAACGAAGGTATCTAAGGGAAACTTCAAACTTTCCTAAACCATCAATATTTTCTGGTAGGGTAAAGAATGATCCCTGTCTGATTCACTTTCACATCGATTATTAATACAGAAGAAGTTTTTTGGACAACCACTACCTCTAAGCTTACTCGCTCGTATTTGAAATGGCGTGTGAACACCATTTTAATTGTTTTATTGCCTTTTATCATTTACGTATTCTGTGCGTACTTTTGTGGTACTGAAAATGCATGCTTTTGAAATACCTAATTTGAAAAATGATGAATGCTAGGGTGAAGCACTAAAAATTATTTTTTAAATTTTATTATTATTATAATTGGCGCTTTGCAACCGCTGAAACCGAGCTCCTCCTTCAATTTGTGGTGCGTTGATGGATATTTATGAGGACTATTTCATTTCATGTCAGAGATAAACTGGGAGGGATTGAAGTTTACTGCCGAGGCGCAACCGCCATTAACACAACATAAAAGAAGTGCAGCCTTTGTATTATAATATTGCATGCTTCTTTGAAATGAATGCATAAAATATCGGTTGTATGGGCGCTACATGTTATACTTGTGCGATTTTGTTGATTTTCAGCATCCGTTTTTTTGTTATTTTTATTTTATTTTTGTTTTAACGACGAACCCAGCGTTGCCCAACCATCCACCAACCCGGCCGAGGGACGCGCCTGATGGATAAACGTAAAATCCAACAAATCGGTGACCGAAAACCAGGCACAACCCGAACTGGCTTGAATCCGAGACTGATCGCGGAAGGTCGCGGCTACACTTGCCATACACTGAGCAGCTGCAGATTTGCTCATCAGCTGCTATATAGTAATTTGTGATTAAGAAACGTTGAGAATAAAGAGATTATTTGTAAGTTTAAAACTCTCAGTAAATATTTCTTTATACAAAAAAGTGAGTCAGAAGAATCAAAGCTGGCGTAATAAGAATTAAAATCGTAACAAAAACATCTGAATGGGACATGCATTTCAAAAGTTGTTTTGCATAAAGAAAGCATGAAAGTGGCCTAAAGTATCTAGATTGTCTTATAGGGACACTAAAGTGAAGCTCGCTAAGTAGGTATGAACTATTAATAACCTTTTATCAGCTTAGTTAAAAATAAAACTCCAAGCATCTCTTGGCGACTCTGGAGTTAAGGAAGATTAATAAGCCTTAATCGGTTTTTAGAAGTAGGGAGATTTTTATTGGCATCCCAATGTAAATTCCTTAACGCGAATAATACGAATTGTTTTGGTACAAATTCCAATTTATCACTATGCAATTGATAATGTGGATTCCATACAACGGAACCATATTCCAAAATGGGCCTAACGAATGAAGTGTAAAGTAATTTGGTAATATATGGGTCATTAAACTCCTTAGTCCACCGTTTAATGAAAGCTAGGGCTCATTTAATGTTATTAGTTCAAGAATTTATATGATATATAAAATCTAGCTTAGGGTCCATTGTGACACCCAAGTCAATGAAGCTTGTTTAAATTTGCTTCATTATATATATTTATATAGAATACCAATTTGATGTTCTTAGGTGCTGTTTTGAAGTATGGATATGATATATAGGTATAAAAATTCGCGAAAAAAGAATCTTAGAGCATAAAACAATAAATAAAAGTAACCTTCCGGATGGTAGTGTGCATTGCTAACAACTCGGATATTTCGGCTGACATATTTTTTTAATTTTATTTTAAAAAAAAGATACCCACATTACACCTGAATTAAAAAAAAAAAATGTTTTCTCTATTGTGTTAAAATCAAAGAGAGTGTCATGCGAGTCTGGCACACATTGTAATTAATACATTTTGTATATGTAAGTGTGAGAATTAAAAACATCTGCTTGACTTTTAAACAAATACGAGTTTGCTGTATTGTGGCTAGAAAATTTATTTTTTATGTATATATATATACATACGTATACGTATATGCATATTATACAGCTGTTATACGTGTGTATTTTGTGTACTTAAAACTATTATATTGTTTTGAGAAACGTTGGCAAGTGCGCCTTGCATTCATCATAGCAGTTTTTTTTTACTGTAAAGGCAAAACATCTGACAATTTAATCTTTGTTTGCCAGAAAAAAATTGGTAATTGATATTTTAATTTAAATAAAATTTTAAAGCAGACGAATTACTCAAGTATAACAATGTTTTGAGAAATCGTTAAGGAAAAATAAAAAAAAAGCGGTAAAAAATATTAAATAAATAAATAAATATATAAAATATAAAGATATAAAAATATGGTTAAAAAAGAAATATATTGTGCCGGAAATCCCAAGTATAAAGCGCAGATAAAAGCAGTGGTAACAGCTATCGCAGGCAGACGAGTAGAAAACACAGTGACGTTAACATCGGAATACGCTGTGTGTTTTAGAAAAGGATAAACTGTGTGGAACGGAAAATATTTGTGTTTTATAAAGAATTGTAAAATAAATAATTGCGTTATAATGAGTAGGATTGTAATTGTTGAGGACTAAATAAACGTTGAATACGCACCCGCCTCTGTGCATCAAAGAACACCCATTAACAAACACAAGGAAGGTTCGACGTCAAAAAAGTGCAATCACAGCAGACAGCTAACAGATTGTCTACTCGGCTTTCTCACCTACTCTTTGAGAGAACTCATCAGCAATTCAATACAAGAGAGTTGCAAGGAAAGAAATAGCAAACTCCTTACGTACCGCTGCGTCGGAAACAGTTGGTTTTCAACAATGCCAGAAAAATAGCTGGCACGATGAGGAATGTGCAACTTTGCGATCAACTACAACACGTGCGGGGTGGTTTAGATACCGATAGCTGAAGAGGGCAGCGAGACTCATGTGTAGATGAAAAAAGAAAGAGGCCGAAATGCGTGAGTATGAAGACCTTGAACAGCTGGCCGACAAGGATAATGCTCGAAAATTCTATGAGAAGGTGCAACGACTTATAAAAGGTTTCAAGACCGGAGCAAGCCCATGTAGGGACCAAGGTTGTAATCTGGTGACAGACGACCATAGCATACTTAGTGTACGGAAAACCGAAACCCCAATCGATGACGATGGTATAGGCGTTCCATCACATCATAACGATTGTCTCCTTAAAAAACAATAAAGCGGCGGGAGCCGATGGCTTACCGGCAGGTCTACTCAAATACGGCGACGACGAACTTACATGGCGCATACAGCAGCTTCTTTGCAGAATATAGTCGGACGAAAGCATGCCCAACGAATAGATACTAAGTGTGCTCTGCCCAATCCAAAAAAAGGGAGTCCTCACGGTTTGTGCCAATTACCGTGGGATAAACCTACTTAATATCGCATATAAAGCCTTATCTTGCGTATTGCGTAAATGATTAAAGCCCAGAAGTGCTTTCAGAGTTGGGAAGGATATCTCCAGGCCGTTCGATACCAAACGAGGTTTCAGACAAGGTGACTCTTTACCGTGTGAATTCTTCGATTTCTACAAGAGTGTATAATTGTTGGCGTATGCCGATGATATTGATTTTATTGGCCATTAAAACCGCCCCGTATGTTACGCTTTCTCCAGGTTAGACAAAGAAGCGAAGCGCATGAGTCTGGTAGTGACCGAGGGCGAGACGAAATATCTCCTATCATCGAATTGGAGACTCGGTTCCTACGTCTCTGTTGATAGTCATAACTTCGAAGTCGTAGGTAAGTTCGTAGGTAAGTTCGTCTATCCAGGAACCAGCATTAACAACACCAACAAGGTCAGCCTTGAAATCCAACGCAAAATCACTCTTGCTTACAGGTGCTACTTTGGGCTCTGTAGGCAATTGAAAAGTGGAGGACGTTACTCGACGAACCAAAACTGCAACTCTAAAAGTCTCTCATTATTCCCATCCTGATATATGATGCAGAAGCTTTGACGACGTCGACATCAATTGAGTCGGCATTAAGATTTTTCGAGAGAAAATTTTTACGAAAAATTTATGGTCCTTTACGCGTTGACAACGGCGAATAATGCAGACGATGGAACAATGAGCTATATGAGCTATTCGATGAAGTACCCGCTGGAGGAAGCAGAGGAAGAGGAAGACCTCCCCGTTGGACAAATCAGGTGGAGAGCAACCTGTTTTCACTTGGTATTTCCAACTGTCGTCAAACAGCGAAGAGAAGGAACGAGTGGCGAGCTATGGTTGATGCGGCTATAATCCGCTTATGCTCCAAAGAAGAATAAGAAGAATAAGAAGCAGAAGAAGCAGAAGGAGAAGAAGAAGAAGAAGAAGAAGAAGAAATAAACGTTGAGTAAATTCCGGTAATTAAGAAGCCGAAGAAGTCTTGGGACTTTTCTTTACAGATCCAGCGATCGGATTCGAAAGATTTGTGAAATCATCGATTTTAATTACGAAAATCGTTACAATATATAAAAATAGATGCAACGAAGAATAAATTAATAAATTAAAAAATAGCTTAAGAATTGGATAAGTAAATAAAAAAACAAGAAATAATTGGGTGAAGGGAAGCCTCCTTCCTTTAATGATTTTTAAAAGAAGCGCTAAATCTCTTAGCATATTTTGCTCCAAAGGCGAAAACAAAAAAATTTCAACTTGGAACGGAAATACAAAGTTTCTTTTAAATTTCTTTTTTCTTTTCCCTTATATTTTGAGGTGCTTTGTCTTTCAGGATATTCCACAAAAATTTACAAAATTTAATGTTATAGTCATTCACGAAAATGAAGTCACATTGTGCAATCGCGCATTTATACAACTTGTTGGCAGCCAAGTAACGTAGACATACATATGACACACATACATATGTTTATTCATCCATACATATATTTGTATGTACTATAACACATAAAAATTAAATTAAAAACTCAAAGTATATTGACCCAAACACATGCTTTGCACCATAAACTGTTTTAAAATCGGAAGGAGTAAAAACTTAAGTAACTGTATTAAGTGTGATGAGGAAAATAAAATAAAAAAAATCTGCTTGGCTTCATTGTCCACTCGATTATTTATCGACGCGCCAGTAAACCCATTTAATTTTCATTTATTTCTTTTAGCACAATTTAAGCTTAATTTCAAATTGAGTGGCTTCTGAAGTTATGTCTATTTTAAGATAGCAAAACTTTTCTTGTTAAGAGAGATAAGAGAGAGAGGTTTCGTAGATATTTATTACTGTAGATAAGATGCCATTTTTAAATTTACACAGTTATTTATGGAAGCAGGATTCTACTAAAGCGACGCGTAAATGTATTTATGTGAATACTTATTTTAAGTTAAATTTTTATTAAAAAAGTATCTTGACATATTTAATAGTTTTAGTATTTTGGTTTTACATGTGAATTTGATTATTTAGACAAATAGTTTAATATGTTTTACATAACATTACATAGTTATTGGTATTGTTTTGCAATTTAAGTTTTGAATAAAAATTTTTTATTCAGATTCCTTGAAAATCCTCTTCTGGCAATAATTATTTAGGCTGTGCCGACATCAGCGCAAGAGTCTAAATGGTCGTTGTCGCCAACTTAAAATTATTTCAAAAATCTCCGCGGAAAATTAGTTGATGAAAAGTTGTTATTGTAAATTGAGAAATGCAATTATTTGTTTAATTATTTATTTTAATAATTGTAATTCCATTTAATGGAAATCCAAAATATGCGAAATCATGCATAAGCAGAGTGACAGGCTTGTGAGATATGTCATGCTTTTAACTGTCATTTTAGTTTTTGACGATTTCTATTCTATATTATTTCATAAATATTTTGAGAGTCATTACTTCTTTAGGTAAATCGGACTAATTCGAGCTTAGAGACATCCATTATTTGTTTAAATGCATATTGCATAAAGGTTGTCTCTACTCGCGGCAGAACATCAGACTTTTTAGAGTTTGCAAGGCTTGCCCTTTCTTCTTCTTATTTAGCATAGGCATCGCGTATGCGATTATAACCGCATCAACTATAGCGCGCCACTTGTTCTATCCCCTTGCTGTAGAGGCTTCAATTGGAAACAAAAAATTAAACTAGGTCGCCCTCCACCTGATCCTTTCAACAGAGGTCTTCCTCTTCCTCTGCTTCCTCCAGCGGGCACTTCATCAAGTACTGTCAAAGCTGGAGCGCTTTCATCTATTCGGATGACATGGCGTGGTCAGCGTTACCGCTGTCTCTTAATACGTCGAACTATGTCAATATTTAGTTATATAGCTCGCACAGCTAAACCTTCCATCGCCTGCGGCTAATGTGCGAAGAACCATACATCTTCCGTAAAATTTTTCTCTCGAATACTCATCGGATATTAACATCGTCTAAGCGTCTGCACCATATGTTAGAAATGGAAGGATGAGCAATTGGCGGAGTTCGGTTTTGGTTCGTCGACGGAGGACTTTACAATAGCCCATTCAGTCCAAAGCAGTACCTGTTGGCAAGAACGATTCTGCGTAGGATTTCAAGGCTGACCTTGTTGGTGTTGTTAATGCTAGTTCCCAGATAGACGAAATTATCTACGACTTCAATGTTATGACTGTCAACAGTGACGTAGGAGTCGAGTCTCAAATTCGATGATAGGAGATATTTCGTCTCGCCCTCGGTCACTGCCAGACTCATGCTCTAGTGGGCCACAAAATAGGTCTTTTTGAGATTTTTTTCGACAGCTATTAAATAAATCTGATTTTTAACTGCTTATAACTATTTTTTAAGAAAAATTTATTTAAAAATGGCGGCTATACAGCGTTCTCCCTAGGATGTCTTCATTTTTTCGGGAATCACGGCCGGACATACAACTCCTGTAATTTTTACATTTTAGTAAGTTGTTGAACGATTTCCGTAAATAGCATTAACTACAAAAATACGTATGATTTTTTCGATATATATATTTTTGACAAAATGGCAGGTCTCTAAAGGGAAAAGTAACAATTTGGCATAAAAAATTGCTCGAAATTCGTTAATAAAAAAACTATGCAATATAATCCTACGTACTTCTGTAGATAATATATTTCTGAAGATGTTTTCAAAATTTCATGCGAATCGGTTCGTAAATTGTTGATATATGTTTCTGGCCAACTTTATAAAAGCAGTTTTGAGATAAACGCGTTAAAGTTTTGAGTATGCCTTACGGACTGAAACAGACGCTTCAACTAGAGAACGAAAATGGGGCATTTAGAAATTTTTATTTGTCATAATCTTTCGGCATAACATTTTTTTTAAAGGAAAAAAATCCATTTTCCTAAAATTCTAGAGAGGCCTAACCCCTTAATAAGATATGAGTTAACACCTTTGTAAGTTGTCGCCATTCCACCAAGTTTTTTTTTTTTAAATAACCCTAGACGGTACCAATATCGGCTTCGCCGTGCATATTTATTGTTAGCTTGTATATATATTATTTTAGGAAGTGGCAATTCCTGACTAACCAAGTGTTATTAGTGTGTATATTATTCAAATACAGGCAAACTCTCTATATGCAAACATAGTAATTAAATTTTTATTTTTGGTAATTACAGATCTCCCTCTACTGACCCTGAGACTTTCATTAAATACATAATGGCTCCATATAAAAGTCCACCCTTGATTTATTTTGCCATCGTTAAAGTTAATTAAATTCTTCTCGAACACATACTCGTAAATGAATATTATGTATGTTAATGTAAGCGTTTAAATGTATGTTTATATATGTAATTATTGACATTTACAAAAGTAGTCAAAGTTGTGGTCGATGTTAACCAACAACCAACGGCCAACGACCATCAGTTACATTGATATTAAAATAAAAATATTAATGTGTCGAACAAAAAATAGACGTTCGTTTCACGTTGCTGTGGTGAGTTTGACAAAAATAATTGGCGGTGATGCATTTCAGTGGTTAAATAACATGTCAACGATTTGCGGTTTTCGCGACTTTTTAAGGTTTTTTTTATTTACATTTGCATTAATTATTAAACAGAAATGTCAAATGCATATTTGCAAAATTTTTTATACATACGTAAATATGTAAATATGTATAGTTTCGTTTACGATATATATATATATATATATATATATATATATATATATATATATATATTTGGCGCTTTGTAACCGCTGAAGCGATTTTCGGCCGAGCTCCTCCTCCAATTTGTGGTTTTGCGTCTTGATATTTGTACCAACAAATGGAGGGACCTACAGTTTATTCTAAGCCACCTCCGAACGGCTGATGGATTTTTATGAGGAGCTTTATTTCATGCCAGAAATACACTCGGAGGGCTTGACATTCCCTGCCGAGGGGCGACCGCAATTAGAAAAATTTATTTTCTATAATTTTGGATATTGCTCGAACCTGGGCTCGAACCCAGGCCTTCCGAATGTCAGTACGCAATGCTAACCACTCGACTATTGCGGCTCGCTTATCGTTTACGATATACGCGTAAAATATTGTATGAACAAGTGGGGACTTTCCAAAATTAACGGCACTTTTGCAATAATTATTTTGTTATTAATTTAAATATGAATAAATAGCTTCACATGCATTTTTATTAATTTTTTTCATTTTACATTTCGTTAATAATGCTTATAGCGTACGCCCTTAAATGATGTGTGATATATATATAAAATTTAATTTTTTTCAATAAGGTACTTCAAAATAATTTGAGCATTTCTATGCAAGAAAAACTGAGGGTTTTGGGGTTTTCGCCAAAATCAAAATTTTGCTTGACAAGCATAATTTTGGTGGATTTTTTAATATCTCTGATCGGGGAATATATGTATGGAGCTTTGCAGCCGCTGAGCGATTTTTGATTGTGGAATGCACCCATAAAAAAGTTGGATGCTACTGCAATATTTGCATTATATTATTGAATTACCATTTGTTTGGACATTTCAATGTTGTCGATCGTCAAATTGAGTAAATTTGACACGACAGGTTTTTAAATCATACAGACTTGTTTTGTGCAAAAAAAATTTTTTTATACTAGTATGTAGGTATGTAAATATTTAGATATTTGAATAAGTTTTACTATAGACGATGAGCTGAAGGTTAAGATTGTGTACTTATTATAACTTACTTTATATGTATACGTTAGATTTTTTTTTTAGATATTTTAACATATTTTCATTACTATGAATTACATATAAGGGGCGATCCATTTCGAAGTCTCCTACTTTTTTAAAGAAAAACCACAGAAACTTCGAATTTAATGGGGAATATTTATTATCATTCGATAGAACATTCTGTGGCATTTATTTTTTGAAGATTATCTCTTTCAGATGTTGGCTGAGGGTATGTCTCAGATAGTCCATCCATCGAGTCCAATTTTCGGTGACTCGTTCGAGCATTTCGACTGTTAACTGGCGAATGACATGCGTGATGTTTTGCTCCATGGCTTGAATTGAAGCAGGATTGTCCGCATAGACTTTAGACTTCAAATATCACCACAGGCAAAAGTCTAACGGTGTGATATCACACGATCTTGGTGGTCAATCGACCGAGACAAAACGTGAAATTATCTGCTTACCGAAGTTTTATCTCAATAAATCCATTGATTGATGCGATGTGTGGGAAGTGGCGCCGTCTTGTTGAAACCAAATGCCGCGGAGATCACATGCTTCAATTTCAAGCATCAAATAATCGGTTATCATAGCGCGATAACACTCACCATTGACGGCTACGTACTCACCGCCATTATTTTTGAAGAAATATGGACCGATGATTCCACCAAACCACACCAAACGGTTTTTTTTTTGATGTAATTGCAGCTCTTGAACCTCTTCAGGTTGCTCGTAGTCCCAAACGTGGCAATTTTGCTTGTTTACATACCCATGGAGGCAGTAATGAGCCTCATCGCTGAACAAAATTTGGCTCGAAAATAGAGCGAAGCGATGTCGCTTGGGAAGTTCGAGCGCCTTAAGTTCTTGTCCAAGCTGTATTTCATACGCATTCAATTTAAGATCTCGACGTAAAATGCACCAAGTCGTTCCATATGTCAGTCCGAGTTGCTACGAATGGCGTCGAATCGACTATCCACGGTCTTCGTATACACTCTCAGCGACGGCCACTATATTTTCTTCACTGCGTACTAGACGTGGTCTATTCGGTCGAATATTATCCAATAATGAATTCTGGGTCTCAAGAGGGGTGATGGTGTTGGGAATAGTACGCCCAGTAGGCCGTTTATATTGACCATAAGTTGAGCGAAGCGCGCGAAAAACACTCTTTACAGAACGTGATTTTTCGTAATAAAGTTGAATGATTTGTAAACGTTGTTCAGGCGTAAGTCTTTCCATGATAAAATATCGAACAATATTGAACAAAAATAACATGACAAAAAAAGCTATTGAAAAAAGTACCTCTACTTGGATCCCCCTTTAAAATCTGTACGTAGTATGTAAATTCCTAGACTTATAAATTGTGAGAGGTTAAAGAAAGCAGACGAGCCTTCCCCGGCAAGTTAATCTTCCTACAGTTTGCATTTTAATACTTGTTTCCAGAACCAATGACAGATTTTAAAGGATGTCTGAATGAATTATACCTCGTTTATATACACATATGTATTTATATTAAGCAGTGGGCAGGACTCAAAATTCTCTGGTAAATATATCAAAGCGTTCCTCTATTAAATATCGGTAATTTAGACAAGTGAAAAGTGAAACAATCCCTCCATAAATATGTCCATTTAGTTATGTTTAAGCGACGAAGAAAATATATATTAAATTTGTAAAATATTTTTCAAAAGCAAAAAAAGGTGAAAATTCCGAAAATTTTTTTTTTACCTATACTGCTGTGCTTGGCAAGTGTTTAGCTAGATCAGTCAGTTCTTGAAAGAGATGTTCAAAGAATTTAATAACATCAAATCACAGCCACAGTTACAAGGAGGTTAACCTAAATTTAATAAAGAAAGGGGTGTAATTTAAACTTGATAAATGAAAATCAGATCCACATTCGTTTAATATTTAATTAAAAGGCTTGACTTCAAAACCAGATATGTATCCTACAATCAGTACTCTCTTTTTAGGAGAATTTGAATAAAGTAGAGTTAAAATTAAAAAAAATCTCTTTTTACATTGTTACAATTTGGCTACATACCTCGATGATTTACGAAATCTTTCGAGTCCGATCAATAGATTATTAAATAAAAGTCATCGACCAAGCTTGCAGTTTCTTATTTAGAAATAATTTACTCAGAGTTCTATTATAACTCAACAAATAATAATTTGCTTAATTATTTAGAATTACTTATTTTACAACTTTCAAGGTGTACTACTTTTACTTCACAGTAATGTTATATCCTACGAGTTTGTTTTGTAACTGACTTCCAGGAGCGTGTATATAGAGATGTGCTCGGTAATGAATATTCTCGATAATGAACATTCTCAATCGGCCTCTCTCTTTGCCGGGAGTAATGTTAATGCTAGTTCGGTAATGAGAATTTCAATGCTGTAGTTTGAAGTAGTTTGAACCGACTCGGATCATTATCTTGTAGCAGCAAAAATACGCACCCGCCTCTGTGCGGCAAAGAACGCCCGTCAACAAACACGAGGAAGGCCAGCAGGATTTCTGCTCGACTTGCACACCTGCTCTCCGAGAGCACTTGCGATCAATTACAATACATGCGGGGTGGAATAGATACCGAGAGCTGAAGAGGGAAGCGAGACGCGTTTGCAGACAAAAAAGAAAGAGGCTGAAATGTGTGAGTATGAAGAGCTTCAGAACCTAGAAGACAATTTTATGAGAAGATGCGGCGACTTACAGAAGATTTCAATACCGGAACAAACTCGTGTAGGGACCATGGAGGCAATCTGGTGACAGATTTCCAGAGCATACTTAGTGTATGGAGAACACTTCCCCAACCTGTTCAATGGCAATGAAAGTCAAAACCTCGGCGTTGGCGAACCCGACACCCCAATCGATGACGATGGTATAGATGTGCCACTACACGACTATGAAGAAGTTCGAATAGCGATTACTCGCTTAAAAAATAACAAAGCGGCTGGAGCCGACGGCTTACCGGCAGAACTATTCAAATGCGGCGCCGAAGAACTGACAAGAAGCATGCAGCAAATTCTTTCCAAAAAAAGAGAGACCACACCGTCTGTCAGATTAAAGCCCTCCGTCAACAAACTGATCGGACCTTATCAGTGTTGATGGATGAAAGTAGTTTATTTAGTACCCGGTGGCGGAAGCAGAGAAGCGGAAGAACTCCACTTCGTTGGAGGGATCAGGTGGAGAGCGACCTGTATCACTTAATATTTCCAACTGGCGCCAAACAACAAAGAGAAGAAACGAGTGGCGCGCTTTTGTTGATGCGGCTATAATCGAGTAAACGCTGCCTACGCCAAAGAAGAAGAAGAAGAATTTTGAAGTTCAAGAAGTGGTATAATCCACCTCTTTCGGAAATTGTACGAGAGATAATGTTTGTGCTAGAATCTACTATTTTGCCGTCAAGGCTGAGTTACCGCATCTGAATAGTAGAATGCTTTGAGATAATATATTACTGCAATCCGGAAAAATCTATTCCGCAAGAAGAAATTACTGGATAATTCTAGAACCATTTCCAAGAGAAGGCTGAGGAGCTGATAATGCAGGATCAGTTCCAAAAAACACCAAGTAAAACAAGAACAGTTCGTAAAGAAATAAACTCCCCAAGGCAGTAGGTAAGTGGGATCAGATAATTTTTATTTCAGCATAAAAATATCTCACATCTTTGAACACATGTAAAAGTTCTTACAGTGCTTTTTAAATTAATGAAATCAATTAGATATTTGGAATTAAACAATAATAAATTAGTATAAAAACTCAATCATATTCATCAAGTGCAACCACAAATTGATTGCCTGATTGATGAAACACATGAATCCCACTGTATTAATCCCCACTGCGCTGAAAACAAAAAACAAACAAAAATTGCATAAATAAACGAAAATCAGAAGCAACTACGGTGTATTAATATGTATAAGAATGGAGGCACACGATTAGTTAAAAATATTACAACTTTTCTGCCATCATCGTCTTTGAATTATGCATGTTTCGGTTGACTTGCTACTGACAAAAACATTCACAAATTTTCATTTATTTTCACACTTGCAAACAAATAGCAGTTTGCAGTCTTATAATGAAATTTTACGTTTCCATTTACGTTTTATCTCACAATTTAGCATTTATTTCCATTTTTTGCATTTCATTTACGTAAAATTTGAACAAGTGCGAATATATTAATAAATATTTTCATTTCTCAAAATTTATTTCGACACATATCAAATTGAAATAATATTATAACTAGGGGGTATAAAGTAAAATAGAAAAAATAAAATAGAAAAAAATATATATAAGCAGAAAAATAGAGAGAAGTAAATAATTTGTAGCGAAGTAATGGAAATTGGCATTACAATTCAACAGCGTTGCGACGAGTATGCTTGGTGCTGATAACTGCCACTGACAGTGTGCATACATAAATTTGTGTATATGTATGTACATTACTTTGAAAAGCAGGAAATAATTGCTTATTGAAAAATATTTCTAAAAAGTGACTCTGTTTTTGAAATTCTATTTTTTCAATGCCATTCTTATTATTGTTATATTTTTGTTTTTTTATGTTGAATAAATGAATGTTTACCGTTTTTTCTCTACATTTCGTAAAATACGCTTTGCTCTATATAGAATCTATTTTTTCTCCCATTGACAATGACATACATACTTCTTTACTTTTGTTATTGGCGTACATATTGAACTTGAACTGTGGTGCAGATTTCACGGCTAACTGAGCTGAAACAAATTTTTAATCAACTTCGTTAATGCCTATATGCAATGCTGAAATCTCATTACAGAGGCTGCTCAACGACGATACACTTGCTGGAGAGAGATCTTTTCTTTAGAAACGAGCTGGTCCTCTGCAAACAACGCAAGTACTCCATACAAGCGTGATATAAAATGATCCAAGTAGAGTTACTTTTTTCAATAGCCTTTTTCTTCAGAATTCTTTGGTATTTTATCATGAAAAGACTTACGCCTGAACAACATTTACAAATAATCCAACTTTATTTACGAAGATTCACGTTCTGTAAAGAGTGTATTTCGCGCGCTTCGCTCAACTTATGGTCAACATAATCGGCCTACTGAATGTACTATTCGCAACACCATCACCCATCTTGAGACCCAGCATTCATTATTGGATAATATTCGACCGAATAGACCACGTCTAGCACGCAGTGAAGAAAATATAGCGACCGTGGCGCCGCGGAGTGTCGATTCGCAGCAGCTCGGACTAACGTATGGAATAACTTGGCGCATTTTTCGTGGCGATATTAAATTTGAAGTCTGCCAATTATAGCTTGTGCAAGAACTGAAGCTGCTCGACCATCCCAAGCGGCATCGCTTCCCTCTATATGCTCTTGAAAAGTTCCAAGAAGATCCGACGTTTTTAAGCAAATTTTGTTAAGCAAGCAAAATTGCCGCATTTGGGACGAAGAGCAACCTGAAAACATTCAAGAGCTTCCATTTCATCAGCAAAAAAAAATAACGGTTTGGTGTGGTTTGTGTGTAATCCTTGGTCCATATTTCTTCAAAAATGATACCGGCGATAACGTAACCGTCAATGGCGACCGTTATCGCGTCATGACAACCGACTATTTGATGCCTGAAATTAAAGGTCGTGATCTCCGCGAGATTTGGTTTCAATAACACATCGCATCAATCAATGGATTTATTGAGATAACACTTCGGTCGATTGGCCACCAAGATCGTGTGATATCACATCTTTAGACTTTTTCCTGTGGGGATATGTAAAGTCTAAAGTCTATGCGAATAATCCCGTTTCGATTCACGCCATCACGCGTGTCCTTCACCAGTTACCAGTCGAAATGATCGAAGGAGTCATCGAAAATCATACTCAAGGGATGGACCATCTGAGACATAGCCACTGCCAACATTTGAAAGGGATAATTTTCAAAAAATAAATGCCAAAGAATGTTTTTTCAAATGGTAATAAACATTTTCCACCAAATTTGAATTTTTGGTTTTTTTTAGGTAGGGATCCTCGAAATGGGCACCTTTTATATACTCCACGCGAATAATATCCAAAACCTACCACAATCCATACAAAAAATGTGGTGAATTTAACATTGTGATATCCTATGGCTGGATTATATACTCCACCTCTGCATACAGGGGATTATATTTTGGAGTATATGCGAAAAATTATATTCGAACATAATTTTTAATTTTGATTACCATCTGCTAAGTTGAACAGTTAGTAAATATCTTTTGGCAGAAAATACTCAAATTTGCTATGAAATAATGCGGTGAAGATTTGTAGACTGAAACATATTCATGACTGTAGGGAAGTGGAGGTGGAAACCGATGTTTAGAGTATATGAGTTTATGTAAAGAACGCTACTCCAACTTTCCTTGTCATTATGAAAGCGTTAACCCATATATATATTTGTTGGTACTCTATATATGTATATACATATATATAATTGGCTCTCCTCTAATTTGTGGTTTTGCGTCATGATGTTTTTACCAACAAATGGAGGAACGTACATACAGTTTATTTTTATTTCATGTCGGGAATATAATCGGAGGGCTTTAAATTCCCTGTCGAGGGGCGACCGCAATTAGAAAAATTTATATTCTATAATTTTAGATGTTGCTCGAACGTGGACTCGAATCCCTGTCTTCCGAATTGTTTACGTAATACTAACCACTCGGCTATTGCGGCCGCCCATACAGTTCTTTTTCAGTAAAATGGAAAAAAATGTCTTATGGGCGGAGCTAAAATTATTCCATACATATATATGTATGTATATGTAAAAGAAAAAATTAAACTAAATAATTATTTCCAGCAAATGAAAAAATCTAACGTTTTGAAAAAAATATATGGATTTTTGCAATAAAAATTAAAAAGCTTAGATTTTTTTCTCAACTAATTTTTTATGGTTTCACATCTAATTAGAGAAGTAAGATTTTATAAATATATGTATTACGAGTACGGCATCTAACGACATGGAAGATTTTTTTTGACTTCTATATCCGCTCCGCGTTTATTTTAAATAAACTGCCCCAAAACACAAACAGTTAACCACAGAAGTATTTTACATATGAAGATGTTTAAGAAAATACTAATTTTTCCTAATTTTTGTCTGATTAATTTGGTAACTTAGATGCATGTTCTTATGGTTATAACTTACTGCTATATAAATAATTTAAAGCAAAAAAAAAAAATGGAAAAATGAATTTAACATTCCTTTTTATCATAAGAACACTTAAAAAAATCGTAATTCATAGGTCACAAAAATATTTTGCGTTTAACTAAAAAAATTTAAAAAATTCTTAAATTAATTTTTATTATGGCCACCTATTTTTGGTGAAAACGTTATCAAAAGGCTTTGGAATAGATTGTGTATTCTTATAAAATAATTTACTGCTATTTTCTTCATTCTGAGGGAAAACATCTTGTGGTCAGTTTTGTATGCAACTTTGTGCTAAGTGTTGCAGATTGTTGTAATATCTACTTGCTCATAATATACTTTACAAATCAAACATATTGTAATCAAGTAGTATTCTCTAAAAGCTAAATGAATTTTTAAAAAACTTTTAGTTTGAATAATTTTGTGTATCCGAATACATAAACAGATGTGCAAGTTATATCTAAATATTTTGGTGAGAATGATTGATGAGTACCATGAAAAGCAGTCAGTAAGCATCATTGTTTCGTTCGTTCACCTCAAATATCGCTGTTCTAAGTAAAAGTGCAGCAAAATACCCGAACCTGTCTATTCCCTACGTTCTCAAGAGCTGGGACTTTCGTACGGCACATTATGGGTTTATTTTCCACTTGAACTCACACCTACAGCTGACCACTCACCTCACAACGCCGCACTTACGTCGATTGGGTGCGACGAGACGATTACACACAAAAAAAAATTACTGTCTTGCGCTCTTTGGTCTAGAGGTGTGGTTGGACCTTACTTCTTTGAAAACGATGGCGGCGAGATTGCCACTGTCAACTCGGAGCATTATGGTCGTATAATAACCAATTTTTGTTGCCCTTCAATTGAAAAACAAAACAACAAGATGGTGTCATATGTAACACGACACGAGCGAATATGGCTTTATTGCGAGAGAAATTTCTGAGCCGAGTAATCTCTCGTCTTGACGATGACAATTGGCCACAGAGATCGTGCGATTTGATATCGTTGGAATTTTTTTTGTGAGACTACGCGGCAGACCGCGGATAAACCTTTCACTCTTGAGCACTTGAAATCCAAACTTCGTCAGGTTATGGGATGGTTTATGAGATACCGCCCAATGTGTGTCAAAAAGTGGTCGAAAAGTACTTCAAACGGATCAAATTTTGCAAAAATACATGAGGCGATCATTTGAATGATGTAGTGTTTCACATTTAACACAATACGAAGGTTAGAAAATATTATTTTAAATGCATTTGGAAATGGAAAAAACTATTTTAAATGCATTTTATTTACGTTTATTTTGGAAACCTCAAAATGTATTTCTCTATATATATATATATATAATTGCCAGTTTGTAACCGCTGAAGCGATTGTCATGTAAGAAACGCCATCAGAGGGCTAAATTCCCCTGTCGACACTCGTCGATAGTTTTAGATTTTGCTCGGAAAAGGACTCGAACCATGATTTTCCGAATGGTTGTACGCATTGCTATGCACTCGGCCATTAATTCCAGCAGTAATATGTATTTATGGCACCCTGTTGTGCAAAAAGTAGAAAATCAAATAAGTTTTTGTCGAAAATACAATAGTAGACCAAATACTTTTTTAGGCGCAAAACTCCGTTGTCTCACCGTTTTAGAGTTATTATTACATAACGGAATATAATGCGTTTCGGCAGTCTTTACGTTTCTTTCAAGCAAAGACCATACGAAAAATACTTCTGTGAGTAACTGTAAGTAATGTACCAAATACTTTTTTTTCTCATATGGTCTTTTGAAATAAAAATATACGCACGTTTATACTAATACATACATATGCATGTTCTATATGAGTCATCAGCATTGCGTTATTGCAAACAAAAACAAAACGGAAATGTACAAATTGCATTTCGCAGAGTCAACTGCGCAGCAATTGATAAATGCTTACCATATCCCCCCGTCAGGTACTTTTTTCGCAGGTATGAAGTGTATCGGCAGAATGAAGTGCTCGAGCAGCCACTCAGACTGTCCACAGCATATGCTTATAGGTAGATAAGATGGATAACTTACTGAGTGTGAAATTTTCTATTTTCTGCAAAGACTTCATCAATGTTGTCAAAAAGGAATATATTTCATATGAAAAATACAAACATTGGTATTCTAAAGAAAAAAAAGGGGAAGACATTGATATAAAAGGAGTAAAGTGGTAGCGCTAGAGATCAGTTAGAGTTTGATTTTGCCCGCGAGGCCTATTATATGTGAAAGAAATATTCAAAAAAAAAAAGGAATATATATATACATATATATATATTTATATATACATATACTTATTAAAGTGTAAAGCGCACGCCCACGCTAGAGGAGATTAGAGATTAACATCCCAGCAAACACATCAACACTATTCGCATACACATGTCACAAACGAAAAGAAATCCATCGTACACCATCAGACCACCAGAACGTCATCGAAATTACATTAACACATCACACAACCACAACATCTTCTTAAGAGATCACATAAACATACACCACATGATAATATCAGCAACCACCAAAAATCACACAGACGCACCACAAAATAACACCAACAACCAGCATAAATAGATAAACCGATAAGTTATAAAATTTATTAAACACAAAATTTAGAACTCATTTATCTCATATTCATTTTCTTATATAAAATTATAATAATTTTATATCTTCAAGTGTAACTTTAATGTCAATCCCTTTTAAATTCTCATTTTTTTGCTATTTCTTCTTTTCCCTTGTTTTACTTTATTTGGTTTATTAAACAACTCACTCTCTTCTGCAAATTCCATTTTCCATATTTCTCTGTATTCTAGCACCCACTTTTAATTGTAATACAAATATTCGAAAGATTGAATTATACATTAATTCTCATATTATAATATATGAGGTTGTTATACAATATATGTATATGTAATTTTTTAGTAACTCAGTATAAAATATATATATTGTAACGAACTTGCTAAATTCACCTCGATTATTCTCCTTTTTGTTTGAGTCCGATCACTGGATTACTAAACAAACCCAAGATTTATTTGTTCGGCTTTTTGTCTTTCAGGAATTTATTTCTATGGTAATTACAATTTTCTTATTTAACAAATCTTTATCATACACAATTATTATCTGCTTCACTCAGCTTTATCCGTTTCTCAAACACACGCTAGGACTGAGTCTTCAACTTCATTCATTTCAAATAGCTGCTGCAGCTCCTTTTATACCTCAACAGCGTGTATTCGCTGTCTACCCTTTTGTTTGTCCTTGGTATGGGTAATTTGCATTATACGGCCGCTTCTTTATTTTCTGTCCTTCCGGGAAATTTCATTTACATTGTCAACAGTTTTGTTTGTCCTTGGTATGGGATTTTCGCCATACTGCCCTCCACCTAAGTCTGATCGTCCCGATCAGACATACCATCTGTTCCAAATGCCGCGAGCCTTTCTAAGTGAACCACTTTCATTTTGGTCCTTGGTTTCCCAACAGTCTGTATTCGATACACTACGTCGTTCAACCGTTTTATTACTTTGTAGGGGCCTTCCCAATTGCATTGCAGCTTCGGGGACAATCCTTTCTTTCGTTGTGGGTTATACAGCAGCACTCGATCGCCTTCTTGAAAACCCTCGCAGTTCATCGCTTTATCATATCTGGCCTTTATCTTGCTGCTCATAACTTCGGTTCGCTGTCTCACAAGAGCATGTATCTCCCTCAGCTCTTCTTCTAGGGCATTTGGTGCCCTCTCTCCAATCCTTCTAGCATCGCCACTTACTCCAAACTTCAAATCACTAGGCAGCCGAAGTTCACTACCGAAGAGAATCTTTGCGGGTGTTTTACCTGTTGTCTCGTGCACCGCTGACCGATATCCCATCAGAAACAGCGGTATGTGGATATCCCAATCATCTTGATGTTTGTCCACGACCTTCCTCAAGTGCTCTTCCAGGGTTCGATTGAAGCGTTCTACCATGCCATCCGATTGAGGATGCAGAGCTGTCGTTCGGGTTTTCGAATACCCAGTATCAAGCATACTTCCTGGAACACTGCCGATTCAAAGTTTCTTCCCTGGTCCGAGTGCAGTTCTATAGGCGCACCGTATCTGGAAACCCAATTGTAAGTGAATGCATTCGCTACTGTTTTGGCTTCCTGATTTGGAATTGGGTAGACCTCCGGCCATTTGCTAAAGTAGTCCATAACCACAAGAACGTATTTGTTTCCTTGCCTGCTCATAGGGAATGGACCGGCTACATCCATGGCAACCCGCTCAAATGGTGCGCCTGAGTTATACTGCTTCATCTGACCATGACTTCGTGACTTTGGCCCTTTAGCTGTAATGCACTCCCTGCAGTTAGCAATCCACTCAGCGATAGATTGACGACAACCAACCCAGTAGAACCGCTGCTTGATCTTTTCCAGCGTTTTCGTAATGCCTAAGTGCCCACCACTAGGACCATTATGGAATTCCTTGAGAACGTCCGGAATCCTTAACCTCGGAACTACTATTAGTTTTCGGGAGCACTGGCCGTCTTCACTTTCCCATATTCTATACAAACAGCCAGATATCAGCTCTAAACTATTCCATTGCGCCCAGTATGCCTTTGCTATTGGACTTCCTGCTGCCATCTGTTCCTTATCTGGCCGTCTGTCCATCCTCAGTCCATGCATTAATAGTTTCAAATCTGGATCTTCCTGCTGACATTTCCGTAGATGACTTGACTCCCACTCTTCCGCTGGTGTAATTGTCATTAATCGGACGTCTATTATGTCTTCTTTGCCTTCCGCTTTGGAGCAGTGCTTACATTCCAAGCTACATGGTCGACGAGACATGGCGTCAGCATTCCCGTGAGTATTCCCTTGGCGATGCTCTATACTGTAGTCGTAACTTTGCAGTCTCTCAATCCATCGGGCTAGCTGTCCTTCAGGATTCTTGAACTGTAGTAGCCACTTCAGCGCTGCATGATCTGTTCTAACTCGGAAGTGTTGGCCATACAGGTACTTGTGGAAATGTTTGATGCAATCCACCAACGCTAATAGTTCTCTCCGTGTTACGCAATAGTTCCGTTCTGGTTTCCCAATAGACCGGCTATAGTACGCAACTATCTTCTCCTGTCCATCAATCACTTGTGAAAGTACACCTCCCAGGGCATAGCCACTAGCATCTGTATCCAGAATGAATGTTGCACCTGGAACCGGGTTTAGAGCTTCGAAAGCCTGATCTTGTTCTCTGTTCCACTCAAAGGATCTATTTTTCCTGGTGAGCTCATGGAGACTATTAGCAACACTGGAAAAATTCGGAACAAATCGCCGATAGTAAGTACACAGACCCAAAAAGCTCCGTAATTCATGTAAATTCCTGGGCCTTGGCCAATCCTTCACTGCTTCTATTTTCTCCTTTGCTGTACAGACGCCCTCGGTTGTTACATGATGACCTAGATAATTAACCTCTTTCTTAAATAGCGAGCACTTCTGAGGACTAAGCTTAAGGCCAGCGCTAGCTATCCTCTGAAAAACTTCCTCCAAATTGCCCAAGTGTTCCTCAAAGCTTTTGCCAAGTACGATGATGTCGTCAAGATACACCAGACAAGTTTTCCAATGCAGTCCCTTAAGCACATGATCCATTAATCTTTCGAAGGTTGCAGGAGCGTTGCATAGTCCGAAGGGCATCACCGTGAATTGCCAAAGACCGTTTCCAGCACTAAAGGCAGTCTTCTCCTTATCTCTCTCACTTACTTCCACTTGCCAATAGCCGCTCTTAAGGTCGAGTGCTGAGAACCATTCCGTGCCAGTTAACGAGTCCAGAGTATCATCAATCCTGGGCAAAGGATAGCTGTCCTTCTTTGTCACATCATTTAGTCTTCGATAATCCACGCAGAACCGCAGCTGGCCATCTTTCTTCTTTACGAGCACTACCGGCGAGCTCCATGGACTTTCAGATGGTTCAATAATACCGCTTTTACTCATTTCCTTTATTATTTGGCTTACAGCTTCACGTTTGGCTAGTGGAACACTTCGAGGAGCCTGGCGAATCGGTCTAGCGTCACCAGTATCAATACAATGTTTCACAACGTTGGTCCTGCCTGGGTTGTTGCCATCCTTGTCGAATATATTGGAGTATTTGCTCAGAAGTTTCTTGGCCTTATGCTTGTATTCCTTTTCCAACCCTTGCGTCCATTCATCTACATTGTCCTTGATATCCTTTATGTCAATGGAACCGCTTTTAGGCGCATCTCCGCAATTAATAATGGCGTCTACCTGCTGACATTGCCCCAATACAGTTCCTCTTCGAAGTTTCATTGGTGATATAAATTCGTTTAGTACTCTTACTGGGATGAGTCCATCACTTTTTGTTTTAGCCAGTGTTTTACCGATGATTACGTCCGATGTGGAATTTCGTGCTGTTTCGACAACCCATATTTTGTTTGTCCCACGATCTCCATCAATCTTTGCCCAAACAACAGCTTCTGACTTCGGTGGGATGAGTTCGTTGTGTTCAAGGATCACTTGCTTGCTGTTGTATGTAGAATTATAGCCGATACTAAGTGGTACTTCCATGTTTTTGTACTCCATTACTCGGTTATCCATGTCGATCTTTATTCCTTGGTCTAGCAAGAAGTCTACTCCTATGATGACTTCATCAACAATCTGCGCGACTATGAACTGATGTAAAATCGCAACATTTCCTATCGCGATTTCGCATGTTATCTCTCCTACAACTTGGGTGTCCTCGCCAGTTGCCGTCCTCAATCTTGCTCCAGGCAATGGCCTTACTTCTTTGTTGATTAGGTCGTATCTAAGGATGTAGTGCGATGCGCCCGTATCAACAGTAAGTATTCGCTCATGTCCATCCACATATCCACCAATTGTCACGTTGCTCGCCTTCCTACCAATTTGAGAGACGGAGATTATTGGGCATTCAATTGCAGGAGCTAGCATACGCCCATTTCGGCTGGCTCGTTTTAGTTTAACGACTGGTTAGAGTCGGATTCGTTATCTTCAGCCCTTCGTTTTCGTTCTGCTGAATTGTTGTTTCTGCTCGAGCCCGTCTTGCATTCCCTCGCGAAGTGGCCTGGCTTCCCACAATTGAAACATTTGCCAGCTTGATTCTTCTTTCCATCGATTGATTTAGGGTTTTCAGAATCTCGTTCATCACATCTGGTGTTTCTACTTCCACACGACTGACTTTGTAGGCTGGCCTGCTTATAAGTGAAGCCGTTTCACGGGTTTGGGCATAGGCGACAGTCTCAGAGAATGTTGATTTTGGATTTGCGTATGTCTCTCGTTTGGTGTAGATATCCTTTATTCCACTGATAAACCTCTGTATTTTCACCCTTTCGAGGTGTTCACCAGATGCGTCTCCAATAGCTAGATAAGCCAATCTCTCAATTTCGGATGCGTATTCTTGCAGAGATTCGTTGTGTCTTTGATCGCGCTTCTCCAACTCCATCTGGAAAATTTGCCTCCTGTGTTCGCTTCCATATCGTCTTTCCACGGCACGCATTAATGCATCATAATCATCTCTCTCATATTCTGGGATTGTCTGTAAAATTTCCGCAGCAGGTCCTTCTAACGCAACGAATAGTGCAGCGGATTTTTCCTCAATGCTCCAATTATTTGCTTTTGACGTCTTTTCGAATTGAAGCTTAAACACCTGGAACGGAATTGTGCCGTGGAGGGTGTTTTTATCCTTGGAGCGTTCATCGAAGTGGTTGGACGATGCAATGGCAAATCGCGGACACGACCTTCCAATTCGTTGACTTTGGTCTCCATTAGCTCCTCTATTTTGTTTTGCCGACCTCCCAATTCGCTGACTTTGGTCTGAATAAGCTCCTCTATTCTGTCTTGCCTCTCCTCGATTACGTCCTGTCTCTCCTTCAGTTCTGTGCATTCTTTAACAACACTCTCCTGAAGCTGTATGAGCCGGGATGAAATACGCGCTTCTTGGTCTTGCATTTGCGATGAAATGTGGGCATTCATTTGTGACATGTTGGTATCCTGTTCATCCAACTTTTGCGTAATTTCTTTTGTAATGTTGGCATTCATTTGCGAAATTGCTGCCAATAACATGTTCATGTCCATACTCGTAGATGAGCTAGGAGCCTTTTCTTCAACTTTAGTTGCTGACTGCTCTGAATCTTCCGTAGTCTCAACAGCCTCTTCCTTCTCCATTTCTTTCTTGGATGTCTCCTCGTCCTCACGGCAGAATTCATATTCGCTCAAATCTATGCCTTCTGCTTCCAAAGCTTCTCGCAGCCGTGATTGTAGTTCAGCCTTATTCCCGGTTGAAGATAATCCCCTCTTCGCCAATTCCTTTTTGAGCGGTAGTATCGTTAAATCTTGAATCTTGACCATTTTCAAATATTTTTGTTGTTGTTTTTTTTTTCCGGCATTTGTTTAGCAATCCCACTTCTGACACCAATTGTAACGAACTTGCTAAATTCACCTCGATTATTCTCCTTTTTGTTTGAGTCCGATCACTGGATTACTAAACAAACCCAAGATTTATTTGTTCGGCTTTTTGTCTTTCAGGAATTTATTTCTATGGTAATTACAATTTTCTTATTTAACAAATCTTTATCATACACAATTATTATCTGCTTCACTCAGCTTTATCCGTTTCTCAAACACACGCTAGGACTGAGTCTTCAACTTCATTCATTTCAAATAGCTGCTGCAGCTCCTTTTATACCTCAACAGCGTGTATTCGCTGTCTACCCTTTTGTTTGTCCTTGGTATGGGTAATTTGCATTATACGGCCGCTTCTTTATTTTCTGTCCTTCCGGGAAATTTCATTTACATTGTCAACAGTTTTGTTTGTCCTTGGTATGGGATTTTCGCCACAATATATATATATATTGTATAATTTTTAATTTATTTAGCTAAAGGAAATTTCTTTTCATTGTAATCACATTTTATTTTACTGTTCAATTCCACATTCCACTCCGTTCCGCTTTTAAACTTTAAAAATATATATATATTAATCTCTTTATTTTATAATCCTTATGTATGTATGTATAATACGTATGTGTACTTTTCCTTCAAGCTTTCCAGGTTTCCAGGTATGCTGGCGCTAGCATCGTGGGACTTATGCAAAATATTAATGAGAGCGGTGAGAGATTGATACATATGCATAAACTTATATACATATTAGGGTAATCTTAGAGTGCCCAAACGAAAAGGGGGTGAACAAAGATATATAAATGTAAAGTTATAAGCATATAAAAAGAAGGAAATTCAAAAATCAAAAAAAAAAAAAAAAAATATCAAAAAAAAAAAAAGCAATAATAATAATAATGAAAATAAAAGGAATTGAAGATTAGAAGGAAAGTGAAATATAGTTAGTATAATGTATAGGTATATTGTATAGAATAAAATTAGATAAGTAAATATTCTAATTGTGAATTCATATAAAATATTATAATAAACAAAGAAAAAAAATGAAATTTAGTTGAGGATTTTTCTTTATTTAAAAATGGGGTAGGCACATTTTCTTTGTAGGTTGGTGTCGGGTTTGCCGCAGCATACAAGAGGATATGGGTGAGATACCTGACATGGCTTACTGACAGACGATAAACGAATAACGAACTAGGTCGCGATAAGGGGACTTCACCACATGAAACTCGAGGCCATGGTGAAGTCCAAGGACAGGCGTATCATACACTAGCGAGGGGTGGGCGGCTCCACCTGACACGGACAGGACCTTTTTCTTTCCCTTTTCTATTCCTATTCCTTCCTCCTTCCTAATACAATTTTTTTTAGGCACGAACCCCTAAATTTGTTTGTTGTAGCTGTAGGCAAGGAGAAGTGGCGAAAGACCCGCCCCAATAGGCCGTCGAGCTAGCCTGCGCCAACCAGCATGCCACCACAGCCACCGCCTTCTTGCCCCAAAAGCCAGTTACGCAACAATTTTTATAAAAAAATGCTAAATAAATTTGCTGAAAGTGTAAGGAAAGTTCTCTATCAGAAATTGCATAATTTTTTAAACTCATACATGAATATTAAGATGGTATATAATTTGGGCTTTTAAGGTCGGTATGCAGCTCTAACGAAAAAAACTTATATATATATAATTGTAGTAGGCACGAAAATTTTACAGATTAATTTTCTATTTTGAACAGCTCTAGCTAGTTATGTATACTAACGTTTTCCATGGCTAAATATAAATAAAATATGTAGAAATTGATGAAAAATTAAAAATATTACATAAATTGCTTTATAAGCTTGCTTTACTACGTTTGAAAATTAGTCTTTTTCTTGTTTATCGTGAAATATATGTGAGACTATTTATTGCGCTCGGAAACCTGTGTTGCCGTGCTTTCGTATTTGCTTAAAAAATTTAGAAATAGGCAGTAGAAAATGGAGTTTTTTTCCTTCGAGGTGCGTACTGCTTCATAAAAAAAATTTTTTGCACTTTTTAATATGAAGTTTTTGATTTTCGTTAGAGCTGCATACCGACCTTTACGAATTTTCGAGCAAGTCGTTTCCAGATATTTGAAAATAACATTAAAACATTTAAACTATCAATATTTCAGACAGAGAGTCTCAATTTAGAAACTAGGTACGAAATTACATCCAAATCGAAGCAATGAAAAAATATATATGTATACTTATAATATATAAACTATCAGATACCGGAATGTGAAAGAATATTTTTTGATATATTTTTCTTTGAAATAATTTTTTCCGTTTTCGCTGATGTAAACATACACATATTTACAATTAGAGAGACACAGCGGTTATGAAATTATCTGGAATTCGGCAATTCTTACAGATACATAGTGTTTCTCGAGCTATGAAGACTTTTTGCTTCTACAAACTCTATACAACTATATAAATATTTTTAGTATTGCCTTTGGATAGTTTGACAAGCAATTTAAATTTTTGTAATATTTTGCGAAAATAATTATTTAATTAATAAAACTGTGTTGAGCTTTAAATTTTTGAATGAAATTATAATTATCGACGATTTTCGACCGAACATACTGTTTATTTCAATTCGCCTCTGAACATACGGTGGATTTTTATGAAGAAATTGTTCTTAGATAGATGAAATTATCTACAACTTTAAAGCTACATATGACTGGCAACAGTGACGTGGAAGCCGAGTCGAGAATTCAATGTCGCTTTGTTTGATGACAGGAGATATTTCGTCTTGCCCTATTTTGCTACCCGACCCATAGGCTTCCTTATCTAGTTTGAAGAAAATTGTTGTTGAGGTCATACTCACGCATTTCGGCCTATTTCTTTTTATACCTTTCATGTACATGAAATAGTATATTAACTTTGGTCCGAAGTCCGTAAGATCGTATCAGAATCACGAACTGAATTGAATTGAATTGATTTAGCCGTCTGTCAGTTTGGACCACTATAGCATATGAACGACAGATTTTTCAGATTTGAAATTTTAGGTAATAAATCCGACAAAGAAGTACCCAAGAACGTTAAATTTGGTATACTATACATACCTAATGAATTGTAAATTTGTTTTTTGATCGAAATCGGAGTACTATATCACATAGCCCCTATACAATCGATTTGTCCATATATGAGGTTTTGGTTCAAAAATTCACCAAAAAAGAATCTAAGAAATGAATTTGTTATGCTCATGAAAGGCATAAAGACTTTGGCATGACCGAAAACAGACGTTCTTTCTTATTTTGTCTGCACATGCGTCTCGCTTCTCTCTTCAACTGTCATTATCTATCCCATGCCGTACGTGTCGATCGCAACGTTGTGAGGTAGGCAAGCTGTTTTTTCTTCACTACGGCACAGCAAAACCCGGAAAACCAATAGTTTCGCTGTATGTAAAGTAGGAGCGAACGCAGCAAGAGGGTTTCGGAGCTTCAAAGATTACCTTTTTAACCTATTTATTTGAATTTATTGCGAAAAAATTTGAAGGAAACTATAAAGTATAGCAGAATATGAAAGGACTTTGACGCTTGGACACATAAATAATCGAACTGCTTTTATAATGTGTACATTTCCCTCCTGATGTAGAGAGGGAAAATTAATTAAATAGTCATTGAATTGTTTTTAATTGAAGTCAGTTCATTGTTGAAGTCAGTTTAATTCAAATTTAATAATTTACCAAAATAGGACAAAAAGATATATTTGTATACTGAACGTGTAAATGTTTATAATATTCCTTACAGCCATTGTAATTTCTAATATCCTATTAAATATTATTTTATTCCATTATTACATTATTACATTATTACGTAACTATGTTACTTACGAATATGTATGTTTTTGAAACTTATTAATGCTATGCAATAAGCAAGTTTTGATTTCACGGACAAGTTGCTGAAGCTCGATTGTAGAAAATTTATAAGCTTACTGCACTCTGCTTCTTATTTTATTATTACAGTGTTAACGTTTAGGTACTTTAAGAATTTTATTCTATCGAGTTGCTCACAAAATTTGTTGTATTTTTCAATTTTCTTTTTTCTTTTTAAGCAGCTGCGATGCGCTTAATACGCAAAAGTTCGATAACCGGTCGCGCGATTTTATCGGACTCTGTGCTGCATTGTAAATATTAGTGGTTTCTGCGCGGTTTTGTTTGCTTAGACTTGCGTGTAACTTTGGTTTGTGTGTTTTTGGTTTAAGAAAATTCTTTGTAATTTTTTTTCCTTTTTACTGAAGCAGACACTTTGTTTTTTTTTTTTTTTTCGTGACTGAAATATTTTATATCACCCTGTATTGATTGTGTATATGTATGTAAGCATGAGAAAATTAAGTACTTTTAGTGATTATGCGTATTTCTTTATACTTTTACGGTTTTTATTATTTTTGTTCGCTTTGGTTGTACTGTTGTACTATGCATGTCGGCGCCATTGTTTTATGATTCAATTGTTGCAGCACTTTTTCTTTTATTACGGTGTGTGCTGTATCTACATATATATGTATATACTTATATGCATTTGATTTTTTTTCTTAGGCTGTATTTTTTTGTATGTTTTAATATTGTTGTATATTTTTAAAATAGCGTCAACTATAAATATGTGTTCACACATACACACATTCATATAATTCACATTATATATAAAGGGTGTTTTTTTACAGAGGTATAGAACATTAAGTTGGCATTACTTTTCAAGATAGCGACCGATTTAACAGCTGTTAAGTGATTTATTCTCAGTTTGGTTTGGCAATTCATCATGAATAGACTCACGTTTATGTTTAGCGATGAAGCGCACTTCTGGTTGAATGGCTACGTCAACAAACAAAACTGCCGCATTTGGAGTGAAGGTAATCCTCAAGTGTATGTTAAAACACCGTTACATCCAGAAAAACTGACTGTTTGGTGCGCTTTATGGGCTGGTGGAATCATTGGTCCGTACTTTTTCAAAAACGATGGTGGCCAGAACGTTACAGTCAATGGTGATCGGTATAGAGCCATGATTACTAACTTTTTCATTCCTGAATTGAATAACCATGATGTCCAGGAGATGTGGTTTCAACAAGACGGCGCAACATGTCACACAGCTCGTTCCACAATAGATTTATTGAAAGACACGTTTGGTGACTGCCTAATTTCATGTTTTGGACCTGTGAATTGGTCTCCAAGATCTTGTGATTTAACACCGCTAGATTACTTTCTGTGGGGCTATGTAAAATCATTGGTCTATGCGGATAAGCCACAAACGCTTAACCATTTGGGAGACAACATTCGCCGTGTTATTGCCGATATACGGCCACAAATGCTGGAAAAAGTCATCGAAAATTGGACCTCCAGATTGGACTACATCCGCGCCAGCCGTGGCGCTCATATGCCAGAAATCATATTTAAAATGTAATGCCACAAGATTATCTTTCGGATAAATAAAATTCATGTCAATCGAATAATCCATCGTTGTTTTATTGCAACTTAAAGTTCTATACCTCTATAAAAAACACCCTTTACATATGTTATGTATGGTTTGTGAATTTTTCAAAATTATTATAGAGTAACTTTTATTTTTAACTCACTACTTTTTGTTTATACCAACATTTTTAACGTATTTTTTTCCCGCACTCTTTTTGTCACCATTGAATCATTTTGTGGAAACTTATTAGTAATTATTTTTAAATTACTCTTTTAGCTGATTACTCATATTTTGAACTTTTATTTTTGTAAGTTAAATTTTTTCTTATTTGAAGTATTATTTTGATTTTTTGTTAGCCCTTGACTTTGGTTTACTGTTGAAACACTTTTTTCTCTGTTTTCAATTTTGCACTTATTTTATATTATTTTTTGTTCTTTTTTTCTTATAATTAAAACCATGTATATATATTAACATACATATACAGTACATATGTATGTATACATTCAAACATATCCACATTCATTGCAAGGCGAATTTATCAAGGTGAGAACAGGAGAACAATTACAACGATTCCCATGTATATTGTCTTAGATTTTGAGTTGTGGTTGACAAAATCATGGAAAATTATTTGGCTTCTGAAACTGCAAAAGCTCTCTGTTCCACACTTTTTTCGCACAAATCACAATCAAAAAATCAACTTCTCAAGATTTTCGCATTAAAAAGAAAAAAAGAAAATCTAACCGTATTCAAGCAAACAAAACATAATGAAAAAAGTTTAATTCGTTGCCATAGTAACTCCAACTTGTTAATTTCGCCTTGTCTTCAGCATTTAATATATTGAATGATATTTTGTTTGCTTTACAATTTGTCAGCAACAGTTTAATGTATCAGCAACAATAAAAGTCTGCAAAAAAAAATTTAAATAGTAATATAATTGAACTGTAAATTAGAAATATTTAAAAATGTTATGCATACATATGCGTGTATAAATATTCCCTGCAGGTAAGTGTATATACACATAGACCATAAAGTCTGCGTTCACGCAATACATTTTTTAAGTAAAGTAAAAATACAACTGAAATAATTCAAAATTTTTTACATAAATTTATTCAATATATTTTTAAGTTTAAAATGCAAAAAAAAAACTGTATTCCTATTTTCATTTTCGAGATAATGGTATCTAAGTCCAGCAACAAGTAAACATAGGCATCACAAAGTCGGCGTTCAGTTTGCTTGATTTGAGAATACCGTTACTTTTCATGAAGATGCTTCTTCTTTTTGCATATTTTTTATTGTCTTTTATTCTAATTAATAATATAAAGAGTTCGTGACGTGTTTTAATATTAGTTTAAAAAAAAAATGGAAACCAAAGAGTGTTAGTATTTCAGGAAGAAAATAATTATTAAACTGTTGAAAGATGTCGAAAGTTTCCGAAAAATTTGAAAAACTATTCGAAGAACGTATTCCTCCCTCTAGAGCGTAGTAAATAATTTAAAGCAAACCGGTATTTTAACGTCGGAATCCCAATCTGGCCGCCCAAAAATATTATCAGTACTTGCAGAACGCAAAATAATAAATCTGGTGAAAGTTAACCTGTGTGTTGTGTGTCGGGTGAACGCAGACTTTGTGGGTTATGTGTATGTAATTAAATTATAACCAAATCAAATAACTCGTTTACCGTTTGTAAGCTACAATCTTTAACCAAGTATGGTCACAAACATAAGTATATGTAAATACATATCTACATGACATGCCGTACATAAGCAACTAAGATGGGTTGAACCTCTATAAAATAGTAATACATCCTTTCATGCAGCGTTGATCAAAACAATAAATTCGCCTTTGTATGTTAAAGCGAAATTTCCGTAAGTAGATTTGAAATAATTGATTAACATAAACAAAATACGAAGAAACTAAACTAATCATTTCTATAAAGCTTTCCTTAGCAGCTTAACTGATTTAAAGGCTATAATCCTTTGTTTATTTCTCGATGAAAAGCCGTAAAGTGAGGTTACAGTTCCATATGCTTCTTTTTCGTAATCTTTATTTATGTACACTGGTATTGTTCTGAAACAAAATAATAATAAAATTAAATTTGACACTATCGAAAGGCATAATTTGCCTTTTTTATTAAGTATTATTGGCATTGTCTGCTTTAAAGATTAAGTGGCACGTTTCATTGCACATTTCTTAAATTACTAAGCAACCAGTTGTGGATTCGATTGTATATACACTAGCCAGAAAAAGTCTTCGCTCATAAATTTTTTATTTTTGTTTTTTTTTCCAAATAAGATTAGTGAAATTATATTAAAGAAATAATTCTGAGCATGCAAGAATTTTGGAAATTGTTTACATAGAAACTAAGATAACTACATATTTCCAGTTAGACTTGAGCGTAATACGCAGAAAGAGTCTCCGCTCAAAGGTCTTTTTTTTTTAAGTTTATTTTAGCGTGTGACTGTAACAGAATGCTGTTTTATCGATTATTTGTATTATTATTAGAATTATTAATTCTTAAGATGTAAATAAAATTTTTTGGTCTTTGTTTGTTTTTAGGTTATTTATTTTAGTAGCAATGAACAAAAAGAGAAATGAAATTGGATTGGATGAACCAAAAATTGTTTTAATAGAACGCGTTTAAGAGAAAGTAATACAACTTTTTGCGAATTAGGAGAAATGGTCGGTGGAGCTGAGTTTTCAATTAGATGCGTTATCAAAGCCTTTTAAACAACTGGAATCATTACTTCAAAACCTCATTCCGGTCGCCAAAAAATATTAACAGATCGGGAACGAGGAGAGTTATATCTTTGGTTCAAAGAAATCCCCGTCTTAAATCTGCCCAGATAGTGGAAGAAATTAAAGAACGATTTCAAAAATTAATTTGCAGCGATAACGCTAGAACGTACAACAATATGTATATGGGCAAACGGAGTAGGTGAAATATAATTCAAAGATTGCATAACAAATAAGTTTGTTTACTTAAATATTTTAAAAGGGAAAATAAAAGAAAATGTTGAAAAATTGGGGTTGCCTGTGAAGTTTTACGCTCAACAGGACAACGACCAAAAGCACACTGCTGACGTTGTGCGACTTTGGCACCTTTATAACGCTCAAAAGTTGTTACATACACTTTCACAATCACCTGACCTCTATCTTACGGAGCACAAGTAGGCTTTTTTAGAACGCAGAATTCGCACTTATAGCATTACCAGCAAGTAGATGCATAAAAACTGTCATCCTGGAGGAATGAGCCAAAATATTCGCGGAAGAGACAACGAAACTGGCTGAAGTTCTAAAACACCACGGTTATCCCACTAGTTACTAATTCTTATTATTTATATTGATTTAAATATTTATTATAATATGAGTAAAGACATTTTCTGATACCTATTTTTTGAATTAACTAGAAAATGTGTCTAATATTAATTTTTATCAAATGATATAAAACAATTTGTGATATCTGTTCAATATTTTATACATAGCAATAAAATAATTTGAAAGAGTTATTTGGATTTAATTTAATTTGAAAAACATTTCCTGATTATGAGCGAAGAATTTTTCTCGCTAGTGTACGTATTTGTTATTCGTCACCTAGTTATGTATGTACGAAAAATTGCTTAAAGGCTTAGAACAGTAATCGGATTTAAATTTTACCGAAAACGTTTTCAAAATGTTTACAAAAGAGTAATATAATAAAAAGGAAATTAAAAAAAATTTACACAAAAATCAACAATATAGTATCTTCCAATATCAAAATAGTTGTTCCGCCAATTATTTTCCGAGTTTTCTTAAATTTAATCACAGAAGATGTAAGATAAATGAATTTGTGTTAAATAAACTTCAATTATTCGCTTTAAGAAGTAATAAAAAAATCTAAAAATAAGCAAAAATGTTTTCTTTTTCAATTTATTTATTTATATGTGCGTGTGTTCAAACACAGACACCCTCTTTACGTGCGCATTAGTTTTTGCAGTCAAGACCTCAACATAGGTAAGACTAGCTAAGATTTGAAAATTTTTTTCATTAAAAAACGTATTTTTTTGTCAATAATCTTGAAGAGCCTGAAGAAATGTCTTTTCCATAACCGAGCAAGTTTGACTCAAATAATATCCAGAAGCAGGTATGGGAATATGCAAAATTTCTGCTGAGTTGCACGATTATTTATGACTTGTTAATTAAATGACTTGAACTGCATATTTCGTGTAGGAGTGATTGCTTGGCTTACACTTATTTCCAATATTAAAGTTAAGACTTTAGACTATCTGCAGTCAAAAGTGGCTGTTTTTAGTTGTAGATGATTAAAAATTAAGTTGAAGATGGACAATTAAATAGAACTATATCGGCATCTCTTACTGTGTTACTTCCAAGAGAACAAAATACCTTAAAAGCTCGGCAGTAATTATGACCCGTATTAAATTTTGGATTTAATATTCGACCTTAGCTGGTTGTTGAAAATCGAGGAACGAATTCAATGGTCATTAAAATTAGGTTAAAATTTTGGGTGAGCGTCGAATTTTCACTGAAATAGAGTTTCAGTTTCGCTTGTTTGGGAGTAGCGGTATTTTGTTCTTTAACAGATATTTTGGCAAAAATTTACGAACAAGGAGTTGGAAGCGTGCCCCATGGTTTTATGCTTCTGGTATAAAAGGTACAAAGTAGAGCTTCAGATAGAGCTTTCATTTTCGAGCAGTGCGAGCATTTGAGCAACGAGCACTCGCGCACCATTTTTCGAGTCGAGCATGAGCATTTCGAGTATTTTGACAAACACTTTGACTTTTTTCCCAAAACTTTTTTTTATTAATATTAAATTTATATACGCAAAGTTTAAAAATCATGGAAATAAAAAAAAGAAACTTTGACAAAAAAAATTAAATTTTTTTTGTTCTGCTAAGCAGTTGAGCAATGAGCGAGTGTCGAGCGAGAATCGAGTTGCTCGCAGTGCTCGGTATCTAGAGCCCTAGTATAAAGCTTCACCTTCTAGTGAACAAAAACTTTGTCGTCTTTTCCTTTTGTTGCGAGTATTTGTAAAAATTTAAAGCAAAAAGCCGATTGCAGTAGCCGAGCGATTAGCAGTGCCACTCGAATTCTGCTCTGACCAATCTACATGCAAACTTATTGAGAGTTAATTAAAATAATAAAAATTATGGAATGTCTGTGCATTTCTGTAATTAAATAAAAACTCCTCATAAAAACCATTAATCGTTTAAATGCGGTTAAGAAAAAAGTGTAGGCCCTTCCATTTGTCAGTAAAATATAACAACAAATTGGAAGAGGAGCTCTGTCGCTGCGGCGGTTACAAAGCAATATATTAAATCTCACTTTTTGGTCGACCGACAGAGAACAAGTCACCATAAGGCTTTTTATCAGCGAAAGCGTGTCATAAGACCACCAAATGACAATTTGTTCAGTAGTCTCTTTCAATAAAAGACAAAGATCGAATGCATTTCGTAATATAAACCTATGTGAAGTTTACGGTGACGACTGTCCTCCTGTCCATGTTTTATGGTGGAAATTTTAATAACCAGCGGTTGGTTATAAGCCAAACCACAACTGATAACGACAAAATCAGCTTTAATGGAACATTCGGTACACAAACCAACGAATTAAATGCAATCCACAGAACTGAATTGGGGAACTGATGCCACATACACCCTATAGTCAAGACTTAGCCCATCAGTTTTCTCCTTCGCTACCTTGAAAACGTTTGAATGGTTAATTTTTCGATTTTGATTAAACTGTTTTTTAGAATGGGTTAAACCAGTTTTTTTGGATTTTAAAATCTAAGTTTCTTCGGGCGTAGAATTTTTCAAATTCTCGAAAGATGGCATAATAGGTGAGACAGACTTTAAAATTTAAAAAATTCGTATGTTAAAGAAATGTTTTACCACATAATTATTTCAGTGTTGAGAATTGAAAAAAAATTAGGAGAAAAATCATTACATATATTATTCAGTTGTTTGATTTAAGAGATTTCATTGTATTTATATATTATTTTTTTTTAAAGCCATTAATTCTGCAACTCACTTTTCTATAGTTGTTGATTGCCCACTTAAAATTGTTTTGTTTAGTTATTGGCTTAAATATCAGATTTTTCGACAATTGAGCATAATTCTTTATTTATTTATTTTCGTATGACTTTCAGTTGAACTCCGCTTTTGTGGTTCATTTGCTTTTTTTGATTTTATTTATTTTTGATTTTTTGTTTTCGCTTTATCGGGTGCACATCATAAAAAATACACAATCACACAATTTCATTTATTTATATCTTCACATTCTGTACAAACAATTTAATTCACTTTTATTATTTATTTATTAAAAAAAAAAACAATAACCCAAATGATGCTAAACGAGAATTAAACGCGCCAAAGCGACGATCAATCACTAACAGTTGTAATTCTTTGCCAATTCGATAATGTAAATTTCATTTCGTACACTTTTAATTGCTCTCCATCCGCGTCAACCAAACGTCCCGCGGCAAAATTCAAAACAAACTGACAGTGCGATTTTTCCAAAACTGGTCCAGCCGTAGTAAGGTAGCAATAGCAAGTGGCAACGGCAGCCGACAGCAGCAACGATAATAAACAGCGCCAAAAATGCTTTAGCAACAACAATAATAAAAACAGCTGGCTTTGAAGAACATCTTCTTCACATCAGCTAGAGGGAAAATGCATGGCACACATATACACTTAAACATTGCTTTGATGCAAAACCTCACTTGCACCCACACGAAACAATTTTCCGCCCAAAAAAGCTTTCAAAAAGCTCTCTCACTTTATCTTTTCCTCTCTTGAATCCTCTCAATTATTTTATGAAAATATTGGGAATTTTCAATGAATTTTTTACGCTCTCGAGACTCTAGCGTTTGTTTTGGGTAATTTTTTCCACAACGTGTTGTTTACGGCTAAGGTGAGGCTGTGAAAGGGGAACTCCTAGTTCGTTGAACACGTGCTCGTAAGCACAATTATGCACAGATACAGTCAGTTAAACCGACAACGTTTTCAAGTGACTATACCATACAAGTCAGAATTTGTATTTTTTTTTTTTTGGCGTGCGTTTGGTTGGGAGGCAAGGTGAGATGAGTGCTACTCTATGCTTTTGCTATATCAATTTGTTACGTTGTGTGTTTTTCATTGCTTCTTTTAGCTTTTAATGTCGTTGTCGTTGTTGTCATTTTTGTGTTTTGTGTGGCAACTTTGTAGTCACTTCTGCCTTGATTGTGTATTACTGACGGCCAATTATGAATGACAGAGAAGGTGGGAAATTGTTAGTTTTTACCTTAGATTTGTGCTTTTTGGTCGTTGTCGCACTAATACCTGGTAACTGTTATTAAAATTAGCAATGGTAAATAAAATATTTACCGATTAGATGAGTAATAAATACGTAAAAGAATGGAAATGTGTAAATTGGTAGTTTTGAAAATTATTATGGCCTGAAAAATATATGTGCTTGCATATGTAGTCCCGAAAATATGTGTAGTTTGAAATCAAATTATATATAGCTTCGTTTTTTCTTAAGGCTTAAATTACTTGTGGCATGAAATTATAAGCATTTGAATCTCTCAGCATACACTTAGGAGTAACTCAATACTTTTGCTCCCATTGTAACACGTTTCACAACAAATTAAAATGTGTACAGTGGATTCTACCGTGAGCGGACAAAGACGTAAGTCCGGTTAGTAGATTGTCCTTAACAAACTCCAAAAAATATAGTGTAAGTTCGGGTATTGAGGGTACAATATTACCCCACGCTTACATTAAATAGCGAAGCGAAAATTTTTCATGTACATGAAATGATATATCAACTTTGGTCCGAAATATTTAAGTACCAAAAGGAGAAGAGATTGACCCGATAAATAAAATTTATACCGATTGTTCAGAATAATGAGCTGAGTTGACGTAGCCGTGTACGTCAGTCAGTCTGTTTGAACGCAAACTAGCCTCTCAGTTTTTGAGATATGTCAACCAAATTTGATACACCGATTTTTCAAATTTGAAATTTCGGGCCACAAATCCCTCCAAAAAGCATCTAAGAGCGTAGAATTTTATGTTTTACTGATATTCACATTGAAAATCATCGAAATCGAATTTTACAATTCGCAAATTTTTTTGTATATACATGTAAAGTATAGGGACTTCGGCGTGACCGAAGACAGCCAGTCTTTAATGCCTAATATTTTCGCCTAACAGATTGAAAAAGTAAGGTGTCTCTAAAAGTTCGAGCATAAAAAATCTGCTTGGTTCTTGGAGGACCAGGGTAAAGTGCACCACTGTGTAGGACTACTAAAGAAAAATTTAGAGAAGTGAAATATGAGTTCAATTTGTTTCAAATTCTTCTTCCAGTATGAGTTTAACAATGTCTGGTCATAAGCAAAATTTTGTGTGGGTATTGCAGACTATAATCTGAAGAAATTATTCCCCACATCATCCACATTAACCGCTTTATAGCTCAATAGAAAAAATATTAAAATCATTTATATCAAGGGCCGTAAATAATTATTATCTGTATTTTTTCAACGAAATAAATCATTCACTTATGAAAGCCGCATAAACAAACGAGTTTTACTAGAAGAGCGATATTTTGAGCGAAAAGAATAACGCTCACAGTCATAATGATTATTTTTTGAACAATATATTTTCGCTCACAGTGATAATGATTATTGTTGGAGCATTTAAGTAAAACTTTAAAAGTAATTATTATCAACTGAATAATACTCGTATTATTAAAATCAATAAGTAATCATTAAGTTGTGATTTTTATTTTATTATTCATAATGATTACGTTTCCTAATTTATATGTATAATGAAAAATGGCTTTATAAGTATTTCATTTTCGTAATACTTGTAACTGTTTATGTTCCTATCTAAATTTTTGACTTTTGCAAATAATCATTTTCTGAAGATATATATATAGTGTGAGTGAAAAAGAAGTTGATTGTTTTAATAGTTTGAAAATATAGTTATATTTTTGTTTATTGATATTAATCTTCTTATTGCTTTAATTGTAGAAGTTCAATTCCAAACTGGCGCATGTAGAGCTTCGGAGTCATTTTCTTATTTCCATTAAATGCCAAGATCTTTGCCACAGACCGCGAGGTCTGCTCGTTAACTAAGTAAATAGAATCGTGAGTTTTCTTCGCACAAACTTCGAATCGCTTCGCCTAAAAAATTAAAAACATATGTACACATATTTTTACACATTTGAAGCAGTAAACACTTAATTCTTACCTAAAACGCATTTGATTTTGATTTTGTTTCTCCTTTTTCCATTTCTCAAGGAAATTATCTAAGGAATTATAATTACTTACACATAGACGCATATATAAATTTGACAGCTGTCGGATCATTAGTTTGTGAATTATAGCATTTTGAGTGAAGCAACATTTGTAATTGTGAACAAAATGGATTTAAGGAATTTGGCGCGTTGATAAAATATTCCTTTTTGAAGGAAAAAATACAGTTGAAGCAGAAACTTAGCTTGACGACGAGTTTCCAAATACTACTTCAGAAACCATCAACCATCAAAGATTGGTATGCTAAGCTTAGACGTGGTGAAATGAGCATTGAGGACGGTGAACGCAGTGGACGCCCAAAAGAGATTTTTACCGAAAAAACATTAAAAAAATTCACGAAATGATTTTGAATGAGTGTAAATAGAAATTGAATGAAATAGCAGCCAATATAATGATTTCTACTGAACATGTACATACATCATATTATTCACGAATGCAAAGTAGGTGGCGCACTAGCTCACATTTGGACCAAAAACAACGACATAATAAACTCGAGTTTTTGGTATATATGCGATAATGGATTGTCACGGACAGTTAGCGAGTTAGTTGTCAACTACACAGGGAAGCGTGAGCACGCGTCGCTCCGTAATCTCGTATAGGGTGTTTTCTTATAGAGCGACACCTTTTAACAAGTATAAGTGAAATTTATATTATCTTTCTGTATTAACATTTTTCTAACAAGTGTAAATCCTTGTAAATATATCAAATACTATTAAATATATTATTAAGAAATCAAAACCTGTTTTACAGGATGAAACATGGTTCCCGAAGTCCAATCGATTGTCATCCGAGTGGACTGCATACGATTAAATAAACAAAACTGTCGATTCTTGTGCGAGAAAATCCACAAATTATTTCTGAACAACAATTACATTCATCTAAATTGACGGTTTGGTGTGGGTTTTGGTCTGGTGAAATCATCGGCCCAACTATAAGTTAGAATTGAAATTTAATAAAACCAATTAAAAATTTTCTATCTTTTTAAATTTGCTCAGAAAAACATCCAATTTTTGTTTTCTCTCTTTTTAATATACCATTTTTTTGGAAATTCTTGCACATAACATATCTCTATATACATATAAAAATCAATGACAATTTTGATGAACGCCTATAACTTGAGGATCACCAGATCAAATTACACCAAATTTTTAGGAGTTATAAAAGGATATTAGGAGAAGGTTAATGTGAAATTCCAGAGATATGACCATTTTAGTGAATATTGGTCATACAAAATACATGCGACAACATCAAATACATGTAAAATTCCAAAATAAGCGTACATTACGTTGTATGCGGTGTTGAAAGAGAGAGAGAGAGAAAGAGTGAAAAAAATTGAAAATTAAATTAAATTAAATACATTTTTTTTTTAATACTGACTTAAGAATAATTTTTTTTCGATTAAAACAAATATTTTGACATTTCTTCATACAAAGCTAGCAGTTTACATTAAATTTTTTTGATTTTATTTTTATAGGAGTAGCAAAGCACGCAGGCGTCCGCTAGTAATACCCTGCAAACATTTATAAATATACTCCCCTGTGCCAAATTTTAAATATATATATTTATATTTTATACCGATCGCAATCACTACGCGAAGTTACAATTGCGCAATAAGTTCTATACTCGTATACAGAAAATGTGTGAAATGAAACTGAGTCAGTTTCGTTTCGCTGTTGAGCTCTGCTGGTACGGAGAAGGCGTGCAGAATTTATTATTATTTCAATGAAAATACATAAAACAAATGTTTTGCAGAGATGGATTATATGGTCCAGCCCTAGGACATCACAATGTTAATTGGACCATATTTTTGTATGGATTGTGGCAGGTTTTGGATTACTCTATTGTCCGCGTGGATTATATATTTCATGCGTGCATGGAGTACTCGCCTTGTTTGCAGGGTATATATGTATGTATAAAGTACATATATGTACGCACGTACAACAATAAGTTGAGCAAAAATAAACAAACATGTCAAATTCAAATTTTATTTTGCATATTTGTTTGTATTTCAAAACTCAAATAATTTTGTGGCAAGTAAATCTGAATGAATTCTCTCCCGCCCATCCTTGCAAAATGCCGTTAATCCATTATTTTTTTTTTGTATTTGCTATTTACTTAAGACGTTTGTTTAAATAATTACCAAGTTATTCGGTGAGAAATTGCAACAATTAGTTATACATATCTACACGAGAAATTTATGCTTAAGAATAATTAATTTAAATGTTTGAAAAGTGAAAATTCTTCGCATACATTTATACTTGTATATGTATATATTTATTAAATAATATATTCTACGAGTTGCAAAGATGATCAGATGAATGTAATTAATGTGTAATAATTTAATAATATTTATTTACATTGAAAGTATACAAGATAACACAAATAAATTAGATAAACAATATAATAAAGTACCCGTTTGAAATGTAACTTATTTATCTATGACGTGAATTGGTCTAGACCAAGGCTTTTCGGTATGACATATGAAACACTTTCCTGCGCTTTTAGAGGGCTATTTTGACTGCAAACTCTTCACTCTACAGTCAAGTAAAATATGTTTAAGCATATTTCAAGTAAACAAAAATTTAATTTTAGACATGAAATGTGCTTACTTAGAACTGTTTATCGCATAAATTACAAACACAATTGTTGTCGCATGAAAAGTCAGTTTTAAAGTAGTTAAAAAAGGCTAAAGGAATTGTAAGCCAAATGTTGCCAACAAAAACAATAAGGTGTGTTCTTTGTTTCAAATTTAATATTGCATATTTGCTGCGGTTGCTGTTTATGATTTTCTACTCTCAACTCAGCTGCCATTTATCCACTCAAATAAATCTATTTCTTTTATGTACAGCAAAAAGAAAATCAACATAATTTGCATTTTGTATATATCGTGCAAGACAGGTAAATATTTTTTGTTTGCCAGCTGACGTACCGTTATAAATTTTAATCTATATATAAACAAATTTACTACATACTACAAAGAAAACAATTTAAATAATGTGTTGTACAGCAGTAGCAACCAAATCAAAATAACGCGAAGGATAAATGAGTGAATTGAGGAAAAAAATTTTGATTGAAATTTATACATACCGTGAGATTGATGATAAGATTTGAGAAAAAAAAAAATTAAAAACAATAATAATAATATAAAAAATAATTAGATCAAACAGAACCAAAAACCACAAATAAAATAAAATAATATAGTGTTAAATAAAACCATTAAAAAAATAAAATAACATAAAAACATAAAATTAAAAAATAAAATGAAATAAAGTTAAATAAAATAAAATAAAATACTATAAAATAAAATAAAATACTATAAAATTTAATAAAATTAAATAAAGAAAATTAAAAGAAAATAAAATAATCTAAAATAAAATAAAATAAAATAAAATTATATAATTTAATTAAAATAAAATAAATTAAGATAAAATCAAATAAAAAAAAAAAACAAAAATAAAATAAAATAACATAAATAAAGTAAAATAATATAAAATAATATTAAAAAAAATAAAAAAAATAAAAAAATAATTTAAAATAAAATAATAAATAAGATAAAGTAAAATAATATAAAGTAAATTAAAATAAAATAAGATTAAATAAAATAAAATAAATAAAATAAAACAAATAAAATAAAACAAAATGAAATAAATAAAAATAAAATAATAATAAAACAAACAAAAATATAAAAAATTAAATAATTAAAAACAATGTAAAAAAAATAAAAAAATTAAATAAAATAAAAAAGAGGTTAGAAAAATAAAAAATATAAAATATAAAATAAAATAAAATAAAGTATAATATAATAAAATAAAATAAGAAAAATGAAATAAAATAGAATAAAATGAAATAAAATAACAATAAAATTAAAAAAAAAAATAAAATTAAAGAAAAATAAATAAATAAAAATTAAGAAAGTAAAATAAAATAAAATAAAGTAAAAAAAATATAAAAAAATTAAAAAATAAAAATAAAAATTAAAAGAAAATAAAATGAAACACAATAAATTCTAGACGTTTATTTAGATTTGACACCAATCCTCGTATCTGGGCTATATAATATAGCCGATTTCCGATTTCGACTATTTTCAGTACCAATATACCAATCCATAATATTTGTGGATGAAACCAAATTTTATGCGCTTAAAATCATTTTTTGACTGAGTTTTTTGACCAAAACCTCACATCTGAGTGTATGAGAGCCATATGTTATATTCGTTCGATTTCAATAATTTTTAGAACATATTTGCAATTTGTTACATATGTTAAGTATAACAAATTAAAAAAAAAACTGGAAAATCGGTCGTTTATATGCTATAGTTGTCTGATCCGATCGGCTCCGTCAAATGATTTTTAAACGTATCTCAAAAATTGAGGGACTAGTTTGCGTTCAAACAGACAGATGGACAGACGGACATACGGACATGACTAAATCAACTCAAGTCGTGATTCTGATATGATCGTTATAAACTCCGATGGGTCTATCTCTTCTCCTTCTGGTATTTACATACTGCGGACCAAAGTTAATATGCCATTTATTGTACATGGAAGGTATAAAAATAGTCATACCAAAGTCTTAATACCTTCATATCAAATATAAATTCTCGTATCTGAAAAATCGTTCAATATCATTATTAGTAGAATTTAAGTTCGTGCCAAGATTGGTTGAAATATCACAAAAGCTGAAGAATGGACAGACGAAGATAAAATCAAATTAGCTATCTGTTCTGGTACGGCAGGTATACTTTTTGGTTAGTCTATCGTTTCTTCTTCTGGTACTTCAGGCCAAAGTTAATATACAAATTCATGTTAATGAAATATATAAAAATCAATTAAACACAGTGCAAAATAGTCTGAATATTTTAGTGTGTTTGTTACTCAACTCCTTCGAAACGGTTTCACCGATTTTGAATATTTTTTTCTGTGTGTGTTCAGGTGGACTCGAGAATGAAGATTGCCCTTTCTTTCGGGAAGTGGACCAGGCACCTACCTATTTGAAATGAAATTTGTTATAAAGATAGTTTTTTGTTTAGATTAGTTCGATTTATATGAAATTCGTATCTTCTTAGTAAGTGAACCACATATCTCTCTGAAGCTCAATTATGAATTTTCAACATTCTTTACCTATCTACTCCTTTAAAGTACCGATGGAAAGATCTAAATCAAACAAAATACAAAAAAAAACAACAACTCAATAATGTGCTTCCCGGTCTTCTAATATACGATATAAATAATTTTAAAATAACTAAATAAAACAATTATTAGTTAAACAGAAGCTTCGAAGTCTCTAAACCTTCGAATAATGCTTTTAACTTCTATGGAATATTTTAAAATACACGCTCGGCTTTGCCATTTGTTAATGCTCATTTAAGATGCATATTTTATTTCATAAGTGCTATAAATCTTGTGTATCTTTGAAAGCTAATTGCTTACTCTACCTCCTCTTTTGATCACGGCACAGAGAGTTTAAATGACAGAAAATACTTCGTGCATTTATATAAGGATCAAACTGGAAACTTTGAATTGGCGTATTTAAAAGCAACCCACATGAGCAACTTTGCTTTAGGAAATTCAAATTATTATCTTTGTCAATGTACATATATCTATAACGAAAGGCGGTAAGTAGCTATGTGGAAAGAGCTTTTCTCCTTACGTACAGCTGTTGCCTCATTAACTTGAGATAAACAGTATTAACGGTAATACAGTAAGTTCAACTTTGGCGTTGAAGCACGAACAGCTTACAGGTAAATAAAGCGGGGGGAAATATGCCAGCATTTACATATATCAGTTAGTATGCTTTCGAAATATACATACATATGTATATGCAACAACAACGTATATTCATACATGGTTTACATTTGTTGTTAATGTAAGCGTGAATGTATGTAATGAACCTGCAGTGAAATCATAGACTATATATATATTTGGCGCTTTGTAACCGCTGAAGCGATTTTCGGCCGAGCTCCTCCTCCAATTTGTGGTTTTGCGTCTTGATGTTTTTACCAACAAATGAAGGGACCTACAGTTTATTTTAAGCCGCCTCCGAACGGCTGATGGATTTTTATGAGGAGCTTTATTTCATGCCAGAAATACACTCGGAGGGCTTGAAATTCCCTGCCGAAGGGCGACCGCAATTAGAGAAATTTATTTTCTATAATTTTGGATGTTGCTCGAACCTGGGCTCGAACCCAGGCCTTCCGAATGTCAGTACGCAATGCTAACCACTCGGCTATCGCGGCCGCCATAGACTAGTAGGGAAAAATTCAAGTTTAATACTTGTATTTTAAAGATGAAATCATAACGGTTCGTTATTTGTATAGCATTTAACCAGTGACGGGAATAGCAATAATTTTCACCATCACGCTTTGCGCATGTTGTCGCTAACGTATTTCTAGTACACAAAAACTGATTTCCTAATAAGATTTATTGAAGTGAGCAGTTAGTCGTTGCTTCGTATATTATCACGATAACCTCTCTCGCATGTGGTCCATGGCTCGAAGCTCACTGCAGGAGAACTCATATTTATTTTCATTGTTATTTTTTTGGGAAATATAAATTCACGTATACTTCAATATGACAGTTCGTAAGACATTGCCGCGTCAAAAATAGCCGTTGTCTGTATAGAAAACTAGCGGATCCCAGCGTGCTTTGCTACACCTATGAAAAAATCAAGAAAATCTAACTGAAATTTTGAATTTTCGTCTTTTTTTTTAGAAAACGAAACGAAAAAAATTGATTTAAAAAGTTTTTTCAAACTTTTTTCTATTACTTTTTTTTATTTATATTTAAAATTTATGTTTATTTCACGTTTTCACTCTTTCTCTCCCTTTTTCAACACCACATACAACGTAATGTACGCGTATTTTGGAATTTTACATGTATTTGTTGTTGTTGCATGTATTTTGTATGGACAGCGACCAATGTTCACTAAAATAGTCATATCGGAACGGCTGCACCTAAAAATTTGGTGCAATTCGATCTGGTGGTTCTCAAGTTATAAGCGTTCATCAAAATTTGCATTGATTTTTATATACATATGTATATACATAGATATATGGAAGATGAACTAGTTCGTGCAAAAATGCAAACTACTTGAAATCTAGTTACAAACTAGTATTCTTCTTTGCAGGGCTGTTAATACAAATGTGTGTATATACGAGTATAAGCATGGATTTATGTGTGACATATAAAGGGTGATCCAAGTAGGGGTACTTTCGAAGAAATTGCTGGAAGACATTACAAGCTATCCCCCAACCCAGCTGCGACAATCACCGAACCTGAAGACTAGCCAGGCCTTTCCAACAGCTATTCAATACGCCAACCACTACTTCCAGGTATGTTTTGAAAGACTCCTCAGTTTCCTCAAAGATGTAAAAGAGCTGTCCGAAATCTATGAGACCAGCTTAAATTTAATACCGAAGACGATGACTAAGCTGTTTCCTAACAGTGCTCTGCGCTGGTTTTGAAATAACAACAAACTATGGTCAACATTGGAATTTAGAACGGATTTTGTCAAATTCTTGTCTTTTCGATACTTAGGGACACTTCACGATTAAATCCGCTAAAGAATGCAGCGACCCCAAGATTTGTTAAAATATTTCATCTTAGAGTTGCAGAGTCTGGGAAGGTCTGAGTGTTCCAAGTAGAGATACTTTTTTCAGTAGGGTTTTTTTGACAGATCACGCATGAGTCATATCAAGCTGTCATCTTACTTTAGTTCAGTATTGTTTGGCATTTCGTCATGGAAGGACTTACGCCTGTATAACGTTTACAAATCATTCAACTTTATTACGAAAATTCACGTTCTGTAACGAATGTGTTTCGCACGCTTCGCTCAACTTATGGTCAGTATAATCGGCATACTCACTATTCGCAACACCATCACCCATCCTGAGACCTAGCATTCTTTGTTTTCATTATTGGATAATATTCGACATATGAAGCATTTTACGTCCATATCTTAAATTAAAAGCGTCCAAAATACAGCTGTGCAAAATACAGCTGTGTGCTCGACCTTCCCAAGCGACATCGCTTCGTTCTATGGGCTCTTGAAAATTTCCAAGAAGATCCCACGTTTTCGGGCCAAATTTTGTTCAGCAATGAGGCCCATTTCTGGCTCAATGGGTATGTAAGAAAACAAAACTGCAAGAGCTGTCATTTCAACCAGAAAAAAAATGATTTTGTATGGTTTGTGGGCCGGTGGAATCATTGGTTCATATTTCTTCAATTATGATGCCGGTGAGAACGTAACCGGCAATGGCAATCGCTATCGCGCCATGATAACCGACTACTTAATGCCTGAAACTGAAGCTCGTGATCTCCGCGACATTTGGTTTCAACAGGACGGCGCCACTTTCCACACATCGCATCAATCAATGGATTTATTGAGAGAACACTTCGGTGAGTAGATAATTCCTCGTTTTGGGCCGGTCGATTGGCCACCAAGATCATGTGATATCACACCGTTAGACTTTTTCCTGTGGGAATACGCAAAGTCTAAAGTCTATGCGGGCAATCCCGCTTCGATTCAGGCCTTGGAGCAAAACATTACGCGTGTCTTTCGCCAGTTATCAGTCGAAATGCTCGAACAAGTAATTGAAAATTTTACTCAACGGATGCACCATCTGAGTCATAGGCCCGGCCAACATTTGAAGGAGATAATCTTAAAAAAAAATTAACGCCAAAGAACGTTCTTTCGAATGATAATAAACATTTCCTATTAAATATGAATTTTCTGTGTTTTTTTCTTTAAAAAAGTATGGAACCTCAATATGGATGACCCTTTATATGCATTCATGGATAGCATGTATGTATACATCTTACCTTTTAAGGAGGGTTTCGATATCTCTAATGAAATAAGTGGGTCTTTCTTTGTCTTTGAAGTAAATGTAAGAGCTAGAAATTTTTTTTCGGAAATTTCAAATGTTAGTTATTATTAAAATTAGTAATTAAATGCCTCAAAATTTATGATTCTTTTTTGCTATAAGATTTAACCAATTGAAATTCGTGTGCTTGCTTTAATTAAGCTATCCAAAATTAAAATAATCTTTAACTCTTAAGACAATTTAGGAGAAAATTTTAGAATACAGCGCACGCTCGATAATGTGACCTAATTAAAACCAAGGCAGTTCACGTTATTAAAAGTGTTCATGTTTCCGAATGCTCAAAAGCAACAAAATAATACATATTTATTTATTAAAATTCACATTTGATTCATGTTTTCATTACATATTAATTTTCACTTAAGACATACCAAAAGGGCTTAAGCAACTCAGTTTTTAAATTTTAGTTTTTGATATGAGTAGATAGCCTGGCATCATAGACCTCAACTACCCTAATTTCAAAGCTCTATGATAAGCCAAAGAGAAGTTATGGCTTGAGCAATTTGGACTTAAGCGCCACTTTGTATAACTTTACAAATTTTTTGAATAATAAAAATCGTCTACTGAAAAATCTTTTTCCAGTCGCTTAAGCCGTTTTGGCGGTTATGGCATGATGTAATTAGAAATTTAGGTTATATTTACAAAAATCAGTCATCTTTTTTTGTATTTTCTGCTTTTATAAAATTTGAAACACAGCTTTCTCCCTTAGACGTCTCAGTATATTTACATCGCTTGGATCGACGTTTTCATGACCAGTCGATGTTATCACCTTGTTACACAGTCTTCATCGGAATCTCCCTCTTCTCGATGAACGTCATATGCATTATCCTCTTCAATGTCTTCGTTCCATTTATGAACAGTTGGTAGCGTGTATTCAGCCTGAAAGTTTTAAGAAGAAAACCATTTTCAGTAACTTTGTGCTTATCTGCGAAAAGGAACAAAGCTCAGCATTTAAGCTGTTAACGATGTCGACGGTATTGCTCAAAAAAAGAGCGCAGTTCAGTTCCCCATTTTTTTTAAACAGATCCACTAGCTGAGGTTGCGAAGACAGTTGTTCGCCTGATATTTGCAGCAGTCGAATACTGTACCTTTTTCTAAATTATGGAAGCCATCCATCACTAGCGTTGAAGTTTGATTTATTTTCTTTCAATTTTGCATGCAGTGAGCTTTGACCTTTTATTTCAACATTAAAGCACTTACTGACCAGTTCTTATCCCTCATTCTGATAAAACAAAGATAAACATTTTGGGCAGTTCTGAAGAGCGCAGTGTTTTTCTTTTTCCAGGTCCGTTGCATGCGTTGTTTACGCGGTTTAATATCACTTGTTTTTTTTTTTTGCTTTAATGTTAGAAATTGTTGATTTAGCAACATTATATTTCTTTGCTAAGAAGGTCACATTTGAGCCTTTTTGTAAAAAAAAAACTCAGAATTTCAGCTTTTTGCTTTAATGTCAAGCGCATAGGGTTTTCAGAGCTCATTTTTACCAGACAATCTAAGGCAAAACACTCCATGCAAATCCCAAATTGCGACTGAAATGTTTTATGCGTTACATGCAAAGGTCGTTTTTTTACAATTAGGGGACTCGCCAACTTCTGAATTAGCTGAGTTCAATGTAAACAATATTCAAATAATTTGAAGTTTTTTGTTCACGTTATAGAGTTTTTGTGGATTTCTTCACGTTTTAGAATGGTCAATGCACAAAAATGCCTGCCCACGTTGTGGGGTATTCACGCTGTAGAGCGTACACGTTATCGGGCGTGCCCTGTACTTTCTAATCATATGTTATAGAAGTCAAAGTATCCCTAATTATCACGAATAGCAATTTTTGAGAACATATTTTTTATTCGAAGACAAATTGGAAGAATTAAAAACAAAACACATGAAAACAATCCAAACATATCTAATTTTTAGTCATAATCTTTCAATACCCAACTCAACCAAAAGTCTGTTTAATACAGATTAAATTTTGGTCTCAGATAAATAAATTTATATTAATACAACACGTTACCATAAATAATCACCTGGCCTATAATGTAAATACAATTACTTTTAAATTGCTTTTGAAATCCATTTAAGTAAAATGATGAATATTCTCATAAATATTTCACCTCACTTATTCAATATTACACCTGTCATTTGTAATTTATTTGATTATGTTTACATTCACTATTAAAAAATATAACCTGTATGCATAATAAATATCATATTTTAATCTAATTTACATACATTAAGAACATAATGCAAGTATTTAAATTATCCACACATTCTTTCAAATACACATATGTATGTATGTACATGTGTGTTAATACATATATAATAGAAATGCACCCTGCAAACATTTGTGGACCATATGCTCCATTGGAGTACTTGCAAATATACGCCTCTGTGTGAACTATTGGACCAATTCATTTTTCTGTATCAGCATAGTGCGGCACGACCATTCTTCGTGTTTTACCGATAGCAATCACTACACGAATTTATAAGTACAATTGCTCAACATGTTTTATACTCGTATACAGAAAATGTGTGGAAATGAAACTGAGTAAGTTTCGTTTCGCTGGTGAGCTCCGCTGATAAAAGAAGACGTGCAGAATTTACTATTATTTCTATGTATTCTGAATTTCGATCTTTGTTACGGTTTTATACGTTGTAATTTAGTTGGCGGAGAACAGATCGATTGTATATTTTCTTGTATTAATTAATTATAATACAATTTTAACAAAAATGTGAGAAAACTCGTTTTTGATACTTGGAAAAGTCATAGCGATGTCTTTTTTTTAGTTTTATAAGCTTAATGGCGCTTTTTGATATAAAACAAGAGCAATATGAAAATTTAAGGATCTTTGATCCACCATTTAGTCCACCAGTAAAAGGCTCCATGAATTCAAGAAACTTATTCAGTGACTTTGACACTGTTGACTGACTGGGAAGGCAGTTCCGTAAAAAACGCCACCTACTACTCGATTAGGTGAAGTAAACCATGTCAAATTACTTGATTGGGTTCCTTGCGCAAAAATATCCAGGACGTACTTGAAAACATCTTTATTAAGTCTAAAGGTTTTTTTTTTGGATTTAAATAAGTAAATTTATTATATGAAAAATTATCAATCACCAGCTCAATTTCTTAAAATGCATCACTCATCTGAAATGGCTGACACTTGTCTCTCAATACTCATGAAATATCGCCGCGGCTCTTGATTCCATTTAACGTTGAAAACAAAACAATTTTATATTTATTTGAATTATATAAAAATTGTTTGCCTTTGTTCGCTTTGCTTTTTTTTCAATTTCACACATTCACATGAAACCAGCTGATATGTATTCTCTTTTCCTCTTCTTCTTTCGATTCGATCGTAACTCAGAATATCTAATTACGATTATGGCGGAACGGAGAGCGGGAACGTAACCGAAATGTAGAATAGCACTGATTATTATTAATATAAATTTATATATTGTAATAAATGTTATTATGTTTTACTAATTTCTCATCAAAGCGATGTTATTCGAAACTAAAAAGTGTCTTCGAATGCAATTTTTCTAAGATACTCCATAATATAAGTACTCCACGTAGTACTCAGGTGTTATGCAGCTGTGGAGTATAGAGCGCAGCCTTAGGACATTACAATGTTAATCATTCCAAATTTTTGTATGGATTGTGGTTGGTTTTGGATTACTCTGTTTTCCCCGCATGGAAATACTCGCGTGCATGTAATACTCGCGTTGTTCGCAGGGTATTGTTGTTGGCCTTTATATGGTTGTATAGGTATGTTTGGGAAGGTAATGTGACAAATATTAATGGAAAATTGTATACGCACCTATACTACATACATACATTTTGTGAATGTCTGAAAAAATATTCCATTCTTCGGTTTGTCTGTCCGCTACAGGCATGGAGCTCATGTCTACCAAATGTAACTTTCCTTTGTAATTATTTTTATCATATGATATCATGTAACATGTACATACCCCCTGTATATTTATTATAATGGTTGTTTTTGAAATAATGAAAAAATTGTTATTGTAAAATAACATAATTTAATTCACCTTACTGAATAACAATAACAAATATGCACATTAACATATCTCGGCTGATTTAATTAGAAAAAGAAAAATTAAATTAAAAAAAATAAATAAAAAATATTTTGAAGGTTTTGGGTTTGGAAAAAAGAAAGAAAGCAGTCAAAGTACTTATCTTTTTACAAATCTTGTAGTCAATTCTAACTTTCATATGAACATTTTTAATATATTCATATCACTTTAGTATAAATTTGTTGAATTTTTGGTAGGTGGGACAGAAATATGTTAGATAAAATTCTCATTAACTTATTAATTTATTCTTCAATTCAGTTCATTTATTTTTTAATATTCAGGCTTGACCAATGGTTATGATTTTAATTTTTCCATATTTGAATTATTCTGAATTATTTGGACATCCTGACTAAATAAATCGCTTTGAATTGCTTGTTTTTTTCTTAAACGCTTTCTAAGTATTTTATTTCACTATCCTTGCATGCTTGAAAATAACTGCGAAGTCTACTGTAATCTAGTTTATTCATATTCACGATATATGGAAATGTGATATTGTATGTAGATTTAAATGTATGCTTGGGTGGTTGAAGAGCCAATCGAGAAGAGTAAGTAAACAAAAGAGGAGTGAGTGAATATTAGGCTCGATAATAATTCGGCCAGACAAACACGCACCGACTCAGCTGTTAAGACTTTTGAGTTCGCCATATAAATGAGAAGCTACCACCGTCTTACGGCAACGTTTTTGACAGCAGTAAATGATAAGTCAACAGCGATTTAATTTTTTCCGTAAAGGCAACTCAGACGATTGCTCTCTGCAAGAACAAGATTATTGGTATAGTATAAACAAAGATCATAGAATGATAAGTGAATTGAATTGGGTTCAGAAGAGTATGGAGATCATTATTTCAGCAAATTTTTATACCTAAAACATATTTCGATGCAGCATCTTTCAAATCTCTAATTTTTTACCGTTTCTGTATCAACTAAAAAAATTAAAAAATTAGCAAATTTTGCGTATATGTATGTCTTATGGGATGATTATAGATTCTAATAAAAATAACATAAGGTTAATTGTTTTATATGATCCTTAAAAAAATTAAGAGATAATAGTAGCACGTAATATGTTACGCGGACGTCTCAACCCAGGTTGTTACTTCCATGTAAAACCACTAAAAAGTCATATTCCCTATAAAACATGTTTTGGGATGACGAGTGGTAAAAATATCGGAGAATACTTTCGCAGCAGGTTTACTCCGGTGATCTGATCCGGCCGGTTCCAAGCAATGTTCATTAAACATATAGGTGCATCTTCCTACCAAGTATAGACGGACATGGCTAAATCAACTCAGCTCGTTATTCTGATAAAATCGGTATAAATTTCAGTTGGTCTATCTCTTCTCCTTCTGGTACTGAAGTATTTCGGACCAAAGTTAATATACCATTTATGTCAAGTTAATATACCATTTCAAGTACATGAAAGGTATATAAGACATCTGATGTCTATACATCGTTCGCTAATTGAATCTATGTCAAGGAGCATAAATTTCGTTTTTTTAGCTAATAACAACCCTATATGTAAATATTTTATATGTAATTTTTAAATCAATTTAACACTGCGAAAAACGCGAGTTCTCCATGCATATATACTCCACGCGGGCATTAGAGTAATCCAAAACCTAACACAATCTATTCAAAAAATATGGTCCAATTAACATTGTGATGTCCTAGAGCTGGACCATATAACCCATCTTTGCATAACACCCGAATACTCCATGGAGTACCTACAGGGGATTACATTTTGGAGTACATGCGAAAAAATATATTCGAACATACTCTTTAGTTTCGAATACCATTTGCTGTGGTGAAAAGTTGGTAGAAGATAATATATATATATAAATTTATCTTAATATTATTAATTAATTGTTAATAAATATATAATTTCTATTAGTTTACGTATTTGTTCTACGTATTTTCATAGAAAGAGTAATAAATTCTGCACGCTGGTTGCATGCCCGCAGAGCTCAACAGAACGGAACTGACTCAGTTGCATTTCCACACGTTTTCTGTTTACGAATATTAAACTTTTTGCGCAATTGCAGCTTCGTATAGTGATAGCGATCGGTATAACACGAAGAGTGGTCCCGCCGCACTAATCTCCTATAAAAACATGAGTTGGTCCATTAGTTCACACAGAGGAGTATATTTGTAGGTACTCCAATGGACCATATGCTCCACAAATATTTGCAGGGAATTTAGTATAGAATTTTTATAGTATTCTATACTGGCCTTGTATAGAACAAATTGAATTTTGGAATACAAATAGAATTCGCTTTTGAAGATAGCTGATGGTATTTTCCATAATTGGTGAGTGCATTTAATAAGAGAGAACTTTTTAAGATTGAGAAACTGAACCAATTTACAAATTTAAAATTATTTATTTACTTTATTGCCTTTTTTAAACTTTTTTAAGCTTTTATTTATTGTATACATCTGTATAGCGGAAGTAGTCTTCTACTCAGTTATTGGTGCCGAATATTTCAGCTGTTAAGACATTTTGGCATTTCATTCATGAAAAAGTGTTTTTATTTAGTAAACATTTTGTTTAAGTTGGCATATGTTTTTTTTCGCTAATCAGCCATTCATTAATATGTAGAATTTATAAACAAAAGTTGATGTTTGTATTATATTCTCGCATGGGAAATTCGAAATATCGAATTTATTTTCTTCTTAATTACATTGGATGACCTTTCGTGGCGCGCACAATATCCAACGTTTTGCTTGAGAGTGTACAATATTTATGCGAATGTAGAACTCAAAATTGAGCGGATATATACCTCAATGCATATGTGTAGAAATGCTATGTATTGAATTAAATTAAGTAAAAAATAGCGGCTAAATATTAGCGCACTTAATAGTTGTTGGTTAGTAAAAAATTGAATAATACAACAAAAGATTACATGGCAGGCGTTGGCTCAGTTGGTAGAGCACTCGCATGTGATGCCAGAATCCGTCGGTTCGATTCCTGGCAAAAGAAGTCTGATGAGGAGATGTGGTGATCTCCGAAACAGCTGTCACTTCTACCATTTTTTCTTTGTTGTATAACAAAATATTCAATGAAAAAATAATGCTTCCAACAAAAATAGGCCTTTGAATACAGCTCATTACACATTATAATCATTACAACTTATAATCAAAAAATAAATTAAATTAAATTTAAGCATATACAGTGGCGGACAAAAGTCTGCACACACCGCCTGTTTTCGTTGAATTGAAAGTCCAAAAGGTTTATTGGACAATTTAAAGACACAGTTTATTTCAACTATTTTCCCTTATCATAAAAATCAAATCAAATCAAAATAATTTTTTAACATAAAAGAGTAAATCTATGAAGAAAGCGTATATCCAACAATGACAAAAGTCTACAAACAGTAAATGCATAACTTATCTTAGCGCGAAAACTTTGGTTAATATCAGGTAACCTGATCTTTTTAGTATTTAGTTGGTTCACCGTTTGCGTCAATAACAGCTTGAAGCCATCGTGGCATCGAAGCTACTAAATTTATCAATTCTGAGTGAGTAATACTGTGCCAAGCTTTAATAAGACTCTTCTCTGAGTAATGCTGGGCAGGAAATTTGATTTTTTCTAAATTTTTCGTTCAAAAATCTCCCAGACATATTCAATAACATTGAAATCTGGGCTTTGAGGGAGCAACCAATACTTAACAATGTGGACCGTATACTTTTGATTGTTATCCTGTCCAAAGATCCAGTCTGCGCCAAGCTCCTAACTGTCCACCGAAGGGTTCAGAATAGCTTCCAAAAATGACTTATATTTCAACCGATCCATATTACCCTCAATAAAAACAAGCTTTAAAACTCCAGATGCCGCAACCGCTCCCGAAACCATTACGTTGCCGCCACCATGCTTCACTGTTGGTACTATATTCTTGGATTTAAGTGCAGTGTTTTCTTTTCTCCAAATTTTTGCTCTTCCGTTGCAGCCGAATATATTGAACTTCGAGTTGTCTGTAAACAAGACTTTTTTGTCAAAAATCCATTCCCTTGTCTAAATGTGCTCTAGCGAACTCCAAGCGAAGTTTAAAATTTTTTTTTTAGAAAAAAGAGGCCTTTTACGTGGCATTCTACTGTAGGTTATCGTTCAGAGCTCTTCGAATTGTTCTTAAATGAACACGCTTTGTTTATGAGTTTGCGATGTTTTCGACTAACTTTGGAGCAGTAACTTGAGGATCATTATTTACTTCCTTTAGAATAAAGCTGATGTCTCTTCGAGTTAGTTTCTTCGGGCGGCCAACATGCGCCCTTTTTTCGGTGGATCCATTTTTTTTAAGTTTTTTGCAATGGTCTATACCTTTCACTATACGATTTCTTCTCTTTTCTGTGCTGAATAACCAAGACTCGTACGTCAATGGATATTTATTTTCGCGGAGCCATTGTTAACTTGTTAAATTAGAAAACATAATAAATAAAAAAATAGAAAAAAAGGGTAAAAAAAGGGTACCTAACCGCCATAACCACACAGCATATCGTCATGCCTGCTAGTAAACCCGTGGTGTATGTAGACTTTTGTCAAGGATATTTTTGCGTTTTTTCGCCATAATTGTTTTATTTTATGTTAAAGAATGTTCGAAAAGGATTTAAAATACAACTGTATACCTACATTTTTCAGCAAAGTGATAGTACTTCCTACACAACGAATACAGGCGGTGTTTGTAGACTTTTGTCCGCCACTGTATGTATTAGATTCTCATATGTAGGTTTTTATGCAGTAAGTTCTATGTAAGTGGGTATGATTTTTTTTTTAATTTTTAGGTAATTCATATCAAACCAGTAACTTGGTACACTGTATATGTAATACATACATCTAGTAAGTTCTATTTCGCACAATCTTAACTGACACCCAAACAGCCTTAATTTTTTTTTTGTACAGAAAAGGTTAAACAAATGCTGAACATCTATTAACCTTTTTATATATTGAGAATGTTTAAAGGAAAAAAAAAAATTATATTTTTCCAAATGTTTTTTTAGTCTTCCCGCAAAGTAACCTTTGGCTGCCTATTAACTCGCAAAAGATTAAAATTCAATCAATCATATAATGGATAAATATAAAATTGTTCTTGAGTGTTACCCAAAGGTCGCATAAACATATTTTACTTTAATACACGCACAAATTCGAATTTTAATGGCATAATCAATTACAGCTTTGAAGATAATTGTTAGCATGTGCAAAAGTATGTTTTTAAGGATAAAATTTTTGATGTTTATGTGCTTCAATATTAATATTTTTTTTAATTAAAATTTTTTTTTTCAATTATAAAAATTAATAATATTCAAATGTTAGTAGATGTTGTGTTTTCATGATCAGAACGGGCAAGTGGAGTGAGTGGCCTAGGAACTTTATTTGACAGAAATCGAGGATAGCGATGCCACCATGAAAGAAAAATAATGGAAAGAGTTGCTTAGAATTAATCATAAAATTGCTACCATTTTTCCGATTTTTGGTTTCCAGGCACATCAGTAAAAGGCAGACCTTATCAAGCTCTTATATATTATGACTTTAGTGGCCATTTTATTGTATTAGTTTCAATGGGTTTTGACCTTTCCTGTACATGAAATAATATTTTAACTTTAGACCGAAGTATGTAAGTACCAGAAAGAGCAGAGATAAACCCACCAAAATTTATACCGATCGCATCAGAATTACGAGTTGAATTGAATTAGGTTATTACTTCTAATTCAATTCAACTCGTAATTCTGATACTTTTCGATATAAATTTTGGTGGGTTTATCTTAGCCCCTATACAACCGATTTGTTCAGATATGACGTTTTGGGTAAAAAATCCGCCAAAAATCTAGCTTCTTCTTCTTCTTCTTCTTCTTCTCATAGCCACATGAACAATAGCGCACCACACGTTCCTTCTCATTGCTGTTTGGCGCCAGTTGGAAATATCAAGTGAAACCATTTCACACTCCACCTGATTCTTCCAAGGTATTGGAGATCTTTCTCTTCCTCTGCTTCCTTTAGCGGCTACATCATCGAGTACTTTCAAAGCTGGAGCGCTTTCATCCATTCGGACGACATGAGCCGCTCTCTCTTGATTCACTGAACTCTGTCAATTTTGTCGTATAGCTCGTACTGCTCATCACTCCATCGTCTGCGTTATTCGCCGTTGCCAACGTGCAAAGGACCATAAATCTTCCGCAAAACTTTTCTCTCGAAAGCTCCTAAAGCCGACTCGTCGGATGTCTACATCGTCCAGGCTTCTGCACTATATGTTAGGACGGGAATGATGAGCGACCCGTACAGTTTGGTTTTGGTTCGTCGAGAGAGGATTTTAATTTTCAATTGCCTACTCAGTTCAAAGTAGCACCTATTAGAAAGAGTAGATATTTGGTGTCAAACAACTATCTAGGAGCATTAAATTTGGTATATTATAAATTGCATGTTGGTAGTGAAAATCATCGAAATCCGAGTACTATATCATATAACTTCCATACAACCGATTTGTTGTGATTTGAGGTATTGTGTCAACAATCCACCCGAATAGTATCTAGGAGCATGAAATCCGTCAAAAATTAATCTAATTAAATTTGCTATTCTACAGACGTAAATTCAAGTTTATGTTATATTGAGACTGAAAATCATCGAAATCGAATTTTGCAATTTGCAATAAATTTGATATGTTCATGAAAGGTATAAAGACTTCGGTATGGGCAAATACAGCTTTTTTATTGTTCTAATTGCAGTCGCCTCTCGGCAGAGAATGTTAACCCCTCTCAGTGTATTTCTGACATAAAATAAAGGCTCTTCACCTTGTTATCACGAAAAAATAACGATAATAATAATACTTATTTTATGACCGGTATATTTCTCGCTCTTAATATTAATTATTATTGTTTGAGCATTTAAGTAAATCTCAAAAAAGAATTATTATCAGTTTAACAAAATTTTAAAGCCCCACAAATAATCTTCAACTCTTAATTTTTGTTTTATTACTTATAAATATTACAGTCCCTGGGTATAAAATAAAGGGCTAATAACATATAGATATACATTAGGTTACCTGGATATTTGTGCACAAATAAAGGTACACAACAACAGTCAATATGCTAATATCTCAATTTCAATGTTCAACTGATGAAATCATTGCATTGGTTTCCAGGCTTGTATATGGATTGTGTTGCTGGATGATTAGCTTGGCATTACAAAAGCTAATTATATTGAAACATTTCATGGCATTCTGATTTCCATAATTTCAACTCAGATTAATCGGTTTGCTACTTGTATAAATCTATACATGTTATGAGAATTATCTTCAATATTATTACATAAGCAGTACTGTTGGATGTTGCAGCTTAAGAAAATGTTTGAGTGTAGGTAAAGGATATAAGGAAAAGCATGTTTACTTGAATACGAGTATAGTTTATCTTTTGCTGCAATTAATATAAACTTAATGTGTAATAACAGGTCAATAAGTTAACAATTGAAGTTACTACTTAACTTGATGATTCCATTCTTATGGTTTGTATCCCTAATTTTCATGTTGAAATTCACCATTTAAATGTTTATTAATTTTCTCTTTGCTGATAATTTGTTACTATTGAGCTTGTGAAGAAAATTGTTGCCTTATCAGCGGTATATACATTCGCTAATACACAAGGAACAAAACATGTTTAGCCTAATTTGTTCTTCCAGAGAGGACTATATACATTCATTTGTTTACTCAGGCCGAAATAGCGTATGTTAGCAAGGTGAATTCCATATTATAAAGGGTTTTCCAATAGGGATGATATGATTTTAAGTGTCGGTTTGGCCATTGTTAATATGCCCTGATCTGCCATTTCTTTTCCAATGTATTCAGTAATGTTTACAAGATCATAGTGGTAAGATATACAAAAGAACAACATTTATAAATTATTCAATATTATTATCAAAATAATCGTTCTGCAATTGCAACTTTTCGTGAGCTTTTGCCATTTTATGGTCACACTAATCATCCACCTGTGCTCACTATTCGTCGAATTGTTGAAAATTTCGAGCGCACATTTTCTTTACGTAACGCTCAAGTACCAATAAGACAAAGCACCAGTCGAAGTAATGAAAATATTGCTGCCGTTCAGGCAAGTGTTGCTGAAGACCGCAATTTGTCGATTCCAAGACGTTCTCAAGAATTGGGACTGTCTCAAACCACAACCTGGCGAATTTTTAGAAAGGCTTTGGGCTTGTCTCCATATAAAATTGTTCTCACTCAAGAACTGAAGCCTTTGGCCACCATAAACGTCTTGAATTTGCTGATTTTGCATTGGAACAACTTGAAAACGATAACGATTTTTTTTAAGAAAATCATATTCCCGATGAGGCCCACTTTCATCTGAGTGGTGTGGTAAATAAACAAAACTGTCGATTCTCGTGCGAAGAAAATCCACAAATTATTCATGAACAACCCTTACATTCACCTAAATTGACAGTTTGGTGTGGTTTTAGGTCTATTGGAATCATCGGTCCGTACTTCCTTCGAAATGAAGCTGGTAGCACCGTAACTGTCAATGGAGAGCGTTATAGATGGATGATAACCGACTTTTAATAGCCACAATTGGAAGAAGTTGATCTCAGCAACATCTGGTTCCAACAAGACGTGCAACAACCGAATTATTGCGAGGAAGGTTTGGAGATTCGATTATTTCAAGACAATGTGACATTGAATGGCCTGCAAGAAGTTGAGGTATAACACCATTAGACTACTTCTTGTGGGGTTATGTGGTCATTTAGCGATAAAGCAGACTCTCTTCAAGCTTTAAAAGTCAATATTTGATTTAGTGGAAAAAGTGCTCAAAAATTGGGTTCATCGAATTCGTTCCTGCAAAGGAAGTCGTGGAGGCCATTTGAATGATATTATATTCAGAACTTAATTTTATCGATTGTATTTCACATCAAATAAAAAAACATTTGAATTTCTTTAACAATTAGTGTGTTTTTTTATTTAAAGAAATCATATCTTTCTTATTCGAAAACCCTATATTTGCTGACATTGTTGTTGGTCAAGGTATATAAGAATGTTTAAAATTTTATTTATGACTGTAACAGTGACGTGGGGGTCAGAACACTACCACAGCCATTTGCTTCACTTTCATGTTCAATCTGAAGAAATCTACAATGCCAGTATTATACGTTCTTGCAAAAGATTATATCTTCTTTGTATAAATTAAACGCATAGTGCAGCTGAAGATTGCTTTAAAATCAAAGAGGATCGGATGGTAACCGTTTTTTTTTCGCACGAGTATTTTCTAAGCTTTGGCATATGATAAATATCTGGTCTGGATATAAAGGTCTGAACCACACTGGTATTGAACCATTGACGATACTCTTTAATCTTTCACCAATACCCTTGATTAGATGCAATATGTGCAGAGGGCTTGTCTCACGATTTTTGGTGCAGACTGTGGAGTCAACCTTCCAATGTATTTGAAAGAACACACTCTGGGCCCAATCGTCGCGCATGTTTTCCTATGATCATATTCTGCCAAGAAGCTGATGTATGTACGTTGTCAGTTCCTCGTCACCATATTTGAATAGCTCAGTGGGCAGAGCAATTATACTTTTTGTACTTCAGCATAGTCGAGTCGAAGAACTACGTCTCCAACGTCATCTATTGGGGAATCGGGTCGTCATTTCCGCGTATTTCACTTTTACTGCAGTTCAGCAGACTAGAAGTGTGCGAGTCGAGCATAAAACTATTTGGCTATTGTGAATGCATCTTATCAATTTCGACACTTCCTTATGCTTGTTAAAGAGAGCGAGAGAGTGTATCATTTATGCTCTAAGGTAATTTTTCAAGCTACCACAACGTGGTTGTTTTAGCTACGAATTCAACGACCGTTTATGGCAGGCTAGTGCTCACAATTACGTTCTAGATATCCATAAGATGCATATTTCATCACATTATTCTTCTCTTTCGCCGGGCCAGTATTTTCCCGTCCTCGTATTTCAGATCTTCTTTACTTCTTTATATACTCCCTGTGGTACACTTTTTAAACGACGATAATATCAGCCTTTAATGTCCCTCATAACTTTGAGAGTTCAACTCAGATGTACTTTGAATTTTTATTCGGTATTCTTAAAGGATTTCACTATAACATAGGTTTTAACAAAACGAGCTTTTGACCTAAGGGGGTAGTAACTTATTCCTTAAAATATATTTAGTTAAAGTTACCGGTTTAAAGAAAAGCAGTTTAACTGTAATAACCTACTAAAGTATTCATGCCTACTTAATGCTACTTCCATGCAGTTTGCTGTCATTCCAATAAATCTAATATACAGTTTATTCAACACATTGTCACCATTAGTATCTGATAATTTCAATTCTGGTTATAATTATACTTCCCTGTCTATGTTCGTAATGTCAACCACAATTTTCAGGTGTGTCAAGAACAAGAGCAAATATTTACTCATATGTAGTCACGCTTATACTTACATTTTTATTTAGACACTTTAAGAAATTCAAGAGATTTACACGTACAAATAATTTCTTCTTCAAATATCAATATTTATTATATTGTGGAAAATGCGTGATTATCTATTGGTGCTTGCATATCTACAATTTAACATACATATATGAGTATTTATATACTTATGTACATATATTGATTTATGTGCTTTTGTTTTATTTGAAATAAGTATGTTCATGTGCGATGAAAGTGAAAATAATCCTTGCCAACCACGACTACCCACTTTTCCCTTTAAAAATGGAAAATTTGAAATTTTAAGAGCACAGCTATATATTGTCAATGACGTGATTGAGTAAGTGTAACAAGGATGGCAATCACATGTACAAGGAAAAAGTGGGTAAAATCTGCACTCTCTTTAATAAAATGCCTATGCTATTACCCAGTTTTTTATCCAGTTTTGAATAAAAGTTTGCTCAAATTATCTAGTTTTTTACCCAGTGCGGGTTGGCAGGTATAGCATTTATTTATTGTATGTTAAAGAGGTTTAGAGGTGTGAATGTGAATGATGCTTAAGTAACTTATGTATATGTGTATGCTTTGTATAATTAAAAGAGTTTCTAAGGAATTTGTTTAAAGAAAAATAATCTCGAAACTCTTTTATATTTTCTGTCCTTGTCAGAAATTTTTAAAAGTTTTCAAATGGAAAAATGTAAACCGAAAAATTCATCTCAAATTTACAATGATTGCATAATAAATATGTATCTTATAAATCATGATACAATAAGGAAAGGTAACAAAGGGTGATCCATTTCGGGGTTTCCTAATTTTTTTAAGAAAAAGCAAAGAAAATTCAAATTTAATGGGGAATGTTTATTATCATACCAATAAACATTCTTCGCCATTTATTTTTGAAGATAACCCCTTTCAAATATTGGCCTCGGCTACGTCTCAGACTCGTTCGAGCATTAAGATTGGTAACTGGCGAATGACATGCATCATGTTTTGCTCCAAGGCCTGAATCGAAGCGGGATTGTCCGCATAGACTTTTGATTTTACATAAAAGAAAAAAGTCTAACTGTGTGATATCACACGATGCTGGTGGCCAATCGACCGGCCCAAAACGTGGAATTACCTACTCAACGAAGTGTTCTCTCAATAATTGATGAGTGGATAGTGGAGCCGTCTTTTTGAAACCAAATATCACGGCGATCACGAGCTTTAATTTCAGGCATCAAATAGTCGGTTATCACGGCGCGATAATGGTCGCCATTGACGGTTAAGTTCTCACCGGTATTGTTTTTGAAGAAAAATGGAGCGATTACTCCACCGGCCCACAAACCACACCCAACCGTTGTTTTTTCTGGATTAAATGGCAGCTCTTCAATCTCTTTAGGTTACTCTTCGTCCTAAATGCGGCAATTTTGCTTGTGTATATACCCATTAAGACAGAAATGGGCCTCATCGCTGTTAAAAAAAATTTGTCTCGAAAACGTCGGATATTCTTGGAACTTTTCATTTCAAGAGCACATAGAGCGAAGTGATGTCACTTCTGAAGGACGCACGGCTTCAGTTCTTGCACAAGCTGTATTTTGTACCCTTTCAATTCTCAGTTCTCAACGTAAAATGCGCCAAGTTGTTCCATATGTCAGTCCGAGATGCTGCGAACTGCGCCGAACCGACTCTCCACGGTCTTCCTGTACACTCTTAGCTACGGCCGCTATATTTTCTTCACTGCGTGAATGCTGAATCCACTAATGAATGCTGAATGCTGAGTCTCAAGATGGGTGATGGTGTTGTGAATAGTACGCTCAGTACGCCGATTATGTTGACCAGAACTTGAGCGAAGTGCGCGAAACACATTTTTTACAAAATGTGAATTTTCGTAATAAAGTTGAATGATTTGTAAACATTGTTCAGGCGTAGATCTTTCCATGATGAAATACCAAACAGTACTGAACAAAAATAACATGACAGCTTGACACGACTCACGGGTGATCTGTCAAAAAGAAAGGCTATTGATAAAAGTGCCTCTACTTAAATCACCCTTTATATGTAGCCTTAGCTATTTTTTTCATTACAATAGATTATTTAGATTGGTGCTTTTACTACTTGTTTTTCCTTATTTCAGAAAACTCTGAAGGAATTTATACAGGTTTAATTAATTATTACTTCCAGAGATTTTATTTTATCTAAAATCTCCTTCTGTTTCACTTAGTTTTGATTTTCAAGCATGATTAAGTCTATACTTTTTAATCAGAATTTACATTACTCTGGTCTATCACTGCTTTCGTATTTCGTCCTAAAAATATTTTTGTATTCTGAACTTAAACTGTGTAGTGGTAGGATTATCATGTAGTCTGCCCTTACTGCACAATGCTAAAAAGTATTCCAAATTATGTTGAATTAATCGATTTGTTCACACGTACTCTAAACCATACCACCACCTGTAAAGGATTCGAACCCTGGCCAGACCAAATACAATATTATAGAAAAATTATTAAAAATAAGACGAAAGTGCTTTCATCTCTCTTATCGAAATCTTTGTTTCCTTCATGAGCATATCAATCGTTTTGACGATTTGAACCGAATTATTTGAGAAAACGGTTACAGAGGCTATATAAGTAGATATAGTCATCCAAATTCAATCATTTTAATGTCAATAGCTATTTCAATCTACATGTTTATAATATCAAATTTTCTGCGCTTAGATTTCTTCTGGCAGCTTTTTGAACCAAAATCTCATGTGTGAGAAAACCGGTTTTATGTAGACTATATGTTACAGTGGATGGATTTTGATGATTCATTATATGGTGTAGGATATCAATAGAATAGCATGATCTCAGATACTTTTTTGAAGTGTTCATAACCCAAAATTAACCCAAAATACTAAATAGACTGATATACTGTTGGCGTTCAAACAGAAAGACAGAGGACACACAACCAAAAGAACATGGTTAAATTGGCTCGTTTTTTTATCATATGATATAAATTTTAATGGGCCTATCTCCTCTTCTTCTGGTACTTTCTTACTTCTGATATAAGTCAATAAACAATTTCATGTTTATGAAACGTTTTATTCAATTTAGAAAATAATTTTTTAGATTTACATTTACTCTGAGATATATAAATACGTTCTATGTGAGTTCATTTGAAACCATGGGCGCTTCTCGAAAATAATAAAATTTGTGTATTCAAACTTATTTGTATTCCAGGTAAAGAAGTATAAATTTAGGTGGAACTGAGCATTTAATAGCTGATTGATATATGTATGTAAGTTTTTGAGTTCTATATCCTCGGGTAACGAGCAATGTGAGCAACTCGATGCTTGTTCGTTGCTCAACTGTTCAAAGGTTTGTTTAAAATTTTATTCGATCTTCAGAAGAAAAATGTCTAATTTGATTTGTGAAAATTTCTTCAAAATTTCAACGAGTAAAGAATATTGAACAGATATATTTTTTGTCTTTCAGTTGCTCGAGCCTTTGGAAACGTTCGAAAAATATCTTGAGTTCTATTAAGTATATGTGATCTCAGTAGGTTCAAAGCTGTAAAAATCTAGTCATTGGTTTTATACGCATGACAATTATATACAATTATAAACTGTAAAAAGCAATTCCGGAATTAGTTTCACCTCTTTACCAACCGAGCGACGTATAATCTGCTACAAAATATTATTCAAAAATAAATATTAACAAACAAAATGAAACAGTGTCCACGACTCTCGATTTCTTCAACTTTTTACTATTATTCCACAAAATCCCTCTAAAACTCCCTCAAAATTTTAAAGGAAATGACTTTGTTCTTTTAAGACAGTCATAATGATGATATTAGAGCGATAAGCTGTCTATGTACTTCACCTCTCTTGATTGTATAATGCATATAAATGACATAAAGCAAAAGTCATTGGTTTAATGATTCAGTTGACATCTACACTTTGTCATTGCTAAGAATTTTCTAATCTATTTCCAATTAATCAATTTGTGGATTCTCCTCATGTCTGTCATCTTCTCATTCAACTGTTTCCATTGTGTCCGAAAGATTATGAGTGCACGTGCGCTGCAACAATGCGTTGAGTAGAACACAAAGAGTAAATTAATAGCTAAAAGCGAATGCAAAAATGCTTGTATTAGATAAGACTTGAGAATTACGCAAATCGATTTTAAACTACAAACATGGCTTTTATTGATCAAAATACAAATGAGTTGAGTTTTCATTATATTCCCAAAATATTTATTTTTTTAATAATTTGTTTTGTTTTGCCATCTTAATTCCAATTCTCGAAACAGTTATGGTATCTTCTTGAAATCTGTCAGTATTCCTCTCCACTTTCATCGAAAAATGCCATTATTGGGAACAGGAAAAAGTTGAATGGTAACAAACCTGGTGAATACTGTGGCGATAACATGTTTACGGTCTTGGTTTTCGGCAAATAATCGCACATAACCTCAAGATGATCGCAGAAAACAGAAGCCCAATTTTGAAAGCTGATCGGACTTGGCGTGTTTTTACGTTTTTTGCTTACCTGGTATTTTCAACTGGTACAATAGGGATTTAGTTTGATTTCATAATTAATGAGTCTCACCTTCTTCAACATTTTCAAGCAAATCAGAATGAATATTTACTCAGTTTGGTCAGAATTCAGAAATTTTAGAACAAAATTCATGCCGAAATTTTCGAAAATATTGTTTGCTATGAGAAAACCGATATGTTGATACCCCATCAATTTCCCTGATGGTGACTTGGTGGTTCTCCATAACAATATTCCTCATTTTCATCGGTTCTACTTTTGAAAACACAAAGCTCCTGAGATAAATTATTATTATAAATTTTTATTTCACATGCAATGACTGCAAAAGCGACTTATTTTGTGGTAGAAGTATATGTAAAACAAAATTTCATGTTGCAAATTTTGGTCTACTGTATTGCGCCTGTGCTAATAAAAAAAAATTAATTGTCATATAGGCATTTTGTTTGGAAAGTATTTCTTATTAAAAAAAGTGAAATTAATAAATATTTCGAGCGCGGACTGCTATAACCATATCCCTTTTTTATGCCAAAATATGGACGATATTTTTTTTGTTGAAGATTTGTCCAAAATAAGTTCAAAAATTGTTAGCAGATGATTTTACATTTTGGGAAGGTCGAATGGCCACCAAGGTCATGTGATATCACACCGTTAGACTTTTTCCTGTGGGAATATGTAAAGTCTGAAATCTATGCGGTCAATCCTGCTTCGATTCAGGCTTTGGAGCAAAACATCTCGCGTGCCATTCGCCAGTTACCAGTCTTAATGGTCGAACGGGTCTGAGACGTAGCCGAGGCCAATATCTGAAAGAAATAATCTTCAAAAAATAAATTCCGAAGAATGTTCTTTCGAATGATAATAAACATTCCTTTTTTACTACTTTTTCTTTAAAAAAGTAGGAAACCTCGAAATGTATATAAATTTATCACTTGTTGAGCTAGTTAACTCCATAAAATAGCCTCCCTATGGTTATCAGGTACCTCCAACCAAAGCTCTGCACTGCTTGTTGTGTCTCTGTTTTAAAGGACATTGTTGTTCCCTTAGAGAAATGACGTAGGCGTTTTGCTCCTTTGTCCATTATTAACTGAAGGTCCATCAGTTTTTCCTCCCCCAGTAAGATCAATTACTATCTGGTGAATGTCAGGTTAAGTATTCTAATGTATCCGCTCTTACAGCATTTGTTTTCCTAACCGAACCTACTTTAAAGGCATGCCCAGCAAAGAGTTATACCAGCAACCTAAAGGACGAATCTCTTTGCCGGTGGAAGGGACTTCGTAGGTTTAGCTTGACGCGTTTTCTTCTTAACTTATGCTATTATGTAGCCGTTCCTTTGTTCCAAATGTCTGTTAGCCTAAGGATGCAAGAGAGTTTCTGATGCATAGTATATTCCCCTGAATGAGCAGGGTAAGTCCATAGTTAGGTCTTGGTTCCCTCCGCGAGGGCAGGCATCTTGACTTGATACAGAGGCTTAGCTGAGTCATTTATACATAAGCACACTTTTGGATGGAAGTGACGTGGCGGAAGTTAGTCTAGCAACCAAAATCAGTTCTTCCTTCCTCTAATCCAGGCTGTAATCCGAAATGTCTTAATAGTGTGAAAGAGAAGTAAGCGAAAAATGAACTTAAGAGGCAGCGCCCAGGGTAGTCAGAAAAGCCGGCTGGAAAGCGGCAGAGAAGCTTTAAAAACAGTGAAATACTAGAAAAATTCGGCAACCTTGATGATAAGAGGCCATCTAAAAGTAATGTATGAACACTTGAATCCTATGATAAGGTACGAATCTTGTGCGTGGTAATGTCGGTAGATGTTCTGGTACTGCTATAGACTCAAAACTCTAATAATAGAATGAGGGATTAGAAAGTTCACGTATCTTAGCTTACAAAGGAGAGACAGAGCTAATCCTTCTGAAAGAACTCTCTCTTTAGCCAGTAAATTTTTAAAACATCCCTAAGTATATCCAAAGCTTTGTTAGGAAACTTGAGACTTTGTCCATCCGTTTGATGCTGTGGTAGCTGCCAGAAGCTTTACTGTTTGTAACTCACACACTAACAGATGTATTTTCTATGTTTTATTGCTTAGTGTGCATGACATGATCGAATATAGTATCGTAAGACAAATTTTCTCGCGCTAACGATTTTGGCTCTTGAGCGTTGTTCAATGATTTAAGTCAATTAAAATGTTTGGTCGATGTTGAATTTATCAGATCTGAAGCCATATCGGTATTGTCTAATAAATTTGAAATTTAGCAAACTGATGAAGAACTTCCTCCCTTAACACTGATTGTTCTGATGGTCAGTTTTCTGATCACTTGTCTGCTTCTTAAAGCAAGACAAGCCAATGTAGCTTATGCTTTCTTGTGGAATTTCTAATTATTTTTTTTTCAGGCAAATAACTCCCAAAACCTTTTATTTCGGCTTAATTGTGACCTTGACATTGAATCCTCTCCTCTTTGCTACCTTTTTTTTTGCTACAATTACTAACATTATAAAATGTGAGCTAACGGTAAAGTCAATCAATAAACCATCAAAATACTGCCACAAAAGTCAATGGCCAACAAATGCGGTACTAAAACTTGTTGACATATGAAAAATATTTCCAATTAGCAATATTATAGGTGCTGACCAAATGAAATTGCAAAGAAACAAAAAAGAAAAATAATTAATAATAAAGCAAATAACCACCAGATGGCATTTCAAAAGCAAATCACTACTAATTGGCTACGACATTTGATAAGTTTGATGATTTACCTGGCCATGCGCAAGCACACGAGCAAATGAGTTTTTGTCGCATACTACGTATTAGGAAAATTAGCAAAGTTCATAAAGCAAAGTGTGAAAATTTACTAGAAGTTCTATGGAATTACTTAGCAAAGGAGAGGTTATAATTACATATGCAGAGAAAAGTGTAATAGTAAGACTAGCTGAAATGAAAGCAAACTTTTAGTTATGCATACAAATGTATATGAATGAAGGTAGAGTAGCTGATTAATTAGCAGTGGAATTTACATATATTGCGTTCAATTATACTGTAGTTTTCATATATCAGGAATGGAATTGAGAATAATGAAAAAAAAAAAATGTATGTACACTTCGAAAGAGCCCATTTTTATTTTATTTTATCACAAAAAAAAAAAAAAAATTATTGATTGTGGCCAATATTAAATAACTTCATATAAAATTTAGTATTTCCTACTTAAATGTAGCCCAGACTAACGTAATAACCTACCTCAACATTACCCATCATACATACGTATATGTTGTCTTGGTATATTGCCATTGAACTTGTCTGGGTTTCTTCGTAAGAAATATAAAAACAAAATGTAATAAAATATATATGCATAACAAACAATCTCAGTTTTTTATACATACGTACATTACATATGTACGTACTCTCTAGTTGTAAAAATAATTAATTGAAAAACAGAATAGAAAAATAAAATAAATCACTTACGTTGGATGTCGGCGAGACGTATAAGGCCTACCATGCTCGTGTTTGTTGCTCTATAAAGATAGGTCAATTGAAAAGTCACTGACCTGGCATATGATTTTTAATTAGCGCCAACTTCATAAAAAGACGCGGGGCAGCTGTCGGATCATTAGGATGAGAAAAAATGGATAAAAAAGAATTTCGCGTGTTGTTAAAATATTGTTTTTTGAAGAGAAAAATTCAGTTGAAGCAAAAGCTTGGACGCATTCTAAGATTGGTATGCTAAGTTTAGACGTGGTGAAATGAGCACAGAAGGCAGTGAACTCAGTGGACGCCCAAAAAAGGTTGCTACCGATGAAAACATAAAAAAATCCCACAAAATGATTTTAAATAACCGTAAATTGAAATTGAATGAAATTGTAAGCAATCTAAAAATATCAACTGAACGTGTACATCATATCATTTACGAATATTTGGGTATGAGAAAGCTCTGGGTGCCGCGCGAACTCACTTTTGACCAAAAACAACAACGAGTTGATGATTCGGAGCAGTGTTGTTCAACCGTAATAAACCCGAGTTTTTGCGCCGATATGTGACAACGGATGAAACATTTCACTCCGAAGTTCAATCGACAGTCATCGGAGTGCACTGCATTCGATAAACCCGCTTTAAAGCATGGAAAAACGCAACAGCCGGCTGGCAAGGTTTTGACGTCTGTATTTTGGGATGTGTGTAGAATAGTTTTCATTGATAAAGAAAGAACCATAAAAATCGACTATTACATAGCGTTACTGTTCCATTTAAAGGACGAAATCGCCGAAAAATGACCGCATTTGAAGAAAAAGAAAGACAATGTATCGTTCCACAAGTCAGTGAAATCGATTGCAAAAGCTCGTGAATTGGCCTTTTAATTGCTTCCGCTCCAGGTCTAGCACCCAGCGACTACTTCCTGTTCTCAGATTTCAAAAGAATGCTCGCCGGGAACAAAAATGGTATCGGAAAGTTGGAGGGTCGCTATAATCAGAGTATCACCCTCGAAGGGAACTATGTTGAAAAAAAACATTAATTTTGCCAAAAAAGATGTGTTTTACTATGTAGGTCGTGGACTTTTCAATTGAACTGTAACATGATCAAAAGAATCGCAATCACTTTTTAGTGTGCAGTATGATATTTCTCATTAAGACTAAAAAACTTTTCTCTTTTTGTTTTTAAAGTGTAGCATAATGTATGTATGTAAATATATATTTACAAAAACTAAAAATTTAAATGGAAGAAATTGTTCTCTCAAAGTTTACTAGCATGACCTTGACATTGAAAATGAAGAGCTTTAGAGACAGTACAAAAAAAAAAAGAACAAAGAAAACCATATGATACAAAAATGAGTGGCGCATATGATTCTAAATTTTTTTTCTCTAAAAGTTTTCGTTAAACTTTATTCGTAATACTATTATTGAAGGAATGTGATCATGCAGGTATTATATGTAGGAAAAAATTACATGTGCATTTCGAGGTTAATGTATTTTTAAGACCGATTAAGTAACGTGAAATGCATTGGTGATAATTTTTGTCAGTATCTCGGCAAGTAATAGAATTCTATTCATTTTCAACATAAAATATTTAAATTGGATATGGTTTTTAGGTTCAAATGGCGAGTGCTACACATTTATCAAAGGAGGAGCCTGGACTGATTAAAAGTTTGCATAAATCGAATCGTCATAGAAATACTATTTAAAGTTTTTAAAATTTTTTTGAAAGTTATGGTACAATTAAGCGAAGTGGAAGACCGACTAAAATCGTTGACAGATGTAAGCATGAAATTCGGTGGCTAGCAACGCAGAAAAGCATGTTTTGCTTGGACATCAAGGCACATTTAAATCTAGGCGTATCAAGAGGAAGAGTGCAACAAATCTGTACGAAAAACAAGTTTGTTAGATTAGGTTAGTCTGGTATTTGCTGAAAAACTAAAATTTTGGACAGAAGAGTTCAAAATGGTTTATTTTTTAGGACGAAAAAAAATTTAATCTTTATGATGATTCTTGGACTTTCCAACAAAACGATGAACCAATCCATACTGCGCGCGCGACTAAAGACTTCCTTTAAATCGGATCTGTATGAAGGTTTGACAACTTACTGTCCTCTCTCTTGAGTATATTTTATTGTACAATATAAACAATAAACAAATATTATTTGAAATGAATTAATAGGAATAGAAAAAAATTCACAGAAGCGTCCATTACATGTCACCACCGGTGGTGAATTAAAAATTACTTATACTTTGTATGAAGAAATTTTACGAGCTAAAAGATTTCACACAATACACTCGATAGAATTTCATTTGTGATATTTATTAGGCTAATTCGCGCAGATTTTGGCAGCCCTTTTTGCCGTATTGGGCAGAGTACATATAGATTCCAATCGATAGGCATGCATTTATCCGATCAATTTTTACAAAGAAAGCTCTTCGCCACCGCAGCTTTGTCTTTTTTAAAGTGAAAATTGTTTTTCGGACATATTAATGGAACATGTGTTCCATCGTCATCGTTTGGTGATTTGGTTTCGAAATTACGGGGTGTTTCAATTTCACTGCTGTTAGCTTTTAACAGGCTGGGAAGTTTTCTCTCCCTAAATGATTATGCTGCGGTCTATAAATTTTGTATCTTTTCATAGAATCTTCAGGTAAGCATCACCCCTGTCGGTTGTTAGCTCTTAAACTCTTTTTAATCACATAATTTTGCCTTTCTTTTTTTATGTCAACAAATGCCTCTCTTCAACTCTCGGTATCTCGTTGCGGCCTTATATTTCTTCACTGCTTTACGACAATCCTCATCTTTTTTCGACATTGCCGAACCCAATAGTACTATTATGCTGTCCAGTTTCCTTATAACGGTTTTTGCTGGGTACTTTTAGAGAGTAACATATGAGTGTAAGCCGAGTAGAAAATATTTTGGGTGTCTGCTGGGATTACAGCTTTTCGACGAGAAATGTTCCTTGTGTTTGTAGATGCGTGTTCTTTGTCGCACATATTTGAGCTGTCTCAAGTTTTATAGACGAAGTCTAAGTATATTCTAAACACTTTAAAAATTTCGTTCGTATGTCATAACCTTATTGATCTGACGGAGATATTTCCAATTCGTAAACCGTAGTTGACATTTCTCGTGTCGTTGAAGTTAATCAACTTTGAACCATTTAGGGATGTTTCATCACAGATGTTGAATTTTTCAATTGTTGGGCCGAAGATATCTTCCTTGCCTACTCGGGTGCCAAGATCGCCAAGCACTCTACTCCGTTCTTGTACCCATCCAGCGCATTTTTGGATTGCGCGATGTCAGCCTTTATTTTTACTTTAGCAACATCCCGCCGCGACCACAATAGACGACTGGTTAGCTTTGCGTACTACAATTCGAGTCCAGGTTCGAGCAGCATCCAAAATTATAGAAAATTAATTAATCTAATTCGGGTCACTCCTCGGCAGGACTTTTTCATGTAAAGGGTGTTTTTTATAGAGGTATAGAACTTTAAGTTGCAATAAAATAACGATGGATTATTCGATTGACATGAATTTTATTTATCCGAAAGATAATATTGCATTACATTTTAAAAATGATTTCTGGCATATGACCGCCACGGCTGGCGCGGATGCAGTCCAATCTGGAAGTCCAATTTTCGATGACTTTTTCCAACATTTGTGGCCGTTTATCGGCAATAACACGGCGAATGTTGTCTTCCAAATGGTCAAGCATTTGTGGCTTATCCGCATAGACCAATGACTTTACATAGCCCCACAGAAAGTAGTCTAGCGGTGTTAAATCACAAGATCTTGGAGACCAATTCACAGGTCCAAAACGTGTAATTAGGCGGTCACCAAACGTGTCTTTCAAAAAATCTATTGTGACACGAGCTGTGTGACATGCTGCGCCGTCTTGTTGAAACCACATCTCCTGGACATCATGGTTATTCAATTCAGGAATGAAAAAGTTAATAATCATGGCTCTATACCGATCACCATTGACTGTAACGTTCTGGCCGCCATCGTTTTTGAAAAAGTACGGACCAATGATTCCACCAGCCCATAAAGCGCACCAAGCAGTCAGTTTTCTGGATGTAACGGTGTTTCAACATACACTTGAGGATTGATTACCTTCACTCCAAATGCGGCAGTTTTGTTTGTTGACGTAGCCATTCAACCAGAAGTGCGCTTCATCGCTAAACAAAAAAAAAAAAAAAAAAAAAAAAACAGAACCATTATTTTTGAAATAAAATTGCACTATTTGCAAGCGTTGTTCAGGCATGAGTCTATTCATGATGAATTGCCAAACCAAATTGAGAATAAATCACTTGACAGCTGTTAAATCGGCCGCCATCTTGAAAAGTAATGCCAACTTAAAGTTCTATACCTCTATAAAAAACACCCTTTATTTCTGACATGAAATAAAAGCTCTTCATAAAAATCCATTGTCCGTTTGGAGGCGGCTTAGAATAGGATGCTCCATTTGTTGGTAAAACATCAAGACGCAAAAACTGCAAGTTTGATGAGAAGCACTGCTGAAAATAGCGGTTGCCAAGCTCCAAGTATATATATAACAACCAGCAGTTTACAACGGTCATCAACGCTGGGCGAGGAGGTGTAAACTAAAAAGACATTGAAATAGCGATACGCTTGCTACACGATTAAAGACGCGCTCCCTGTGAACGGCCGCTGCTGTAAAATTACAGTTAACTGTTAAACCATATATTTCGAGGAGGTTTCACTAAACTTCTTCGCATTTTAGCTGCGGTTAAAAACTTCACATGCTCGATTAGCGCATCACGCACGAAGGTAGCTCCTGTTTCCGCGATATGTGACAAGGATCCACGAGTAAAAACTGAGTGGAATCTTGCAAATGTAACCGCATATCCAGTTTTAGGACTATACACCAGAGTAAAACTACTTTCGGACGATATACATAAATCATTTAAAGAGGAAAGAGTTTATGTGAATGATATCCCATATTCTGCATTAAATCTTTTGTATAGGGGTTTCCAATAAGAGTGATATGATTTCTTAGAAAGAAAAAAAACACACACACACACTAATTGTTTAGAAAATTCAATTTTTTTTATTTACTGTGAAGCACAATCAATGCAATTAGGTTATGAATATAACCTAATTAAAATGGCCTCCACGACTTCTTTTGGGAAAACTAATTCGAAGAACCCTATTTTTAAGCACTTTTTCCACTAAATCAAGTCGTATGTCATGAATAGCACGTTCAATATTGACTTCTAAAGCTTGAAGGGAGTCTGGTTTATTGCTAAAGACCAATGACTTCAAATAACCCCACAAGAAGTAGTCTAATGGTGTTAAATCATAACTTCTTGGAGGCCATTTAATGTCACAATTCTTGAAATAATCGAATCTCCAAACCTTTCTCGTAATAATTCGGTTATTGCACTTCCTTGTGACACGTAGCCCCGTCCTGTTGGAACCAGATGTTGCTAAGATCAATTTCTTCCAATTGTGGCCATAAAAAGTTGGCTATCATCGATCTATAACGCTCTCCATTGACAGTAGCGGAGCTACTAGCTTCATTTCGAAAGAAGTACGAACGAATGATTCCACCAGACCAAAAACCACACCAAACTGTCAATCCAGGTGAATGTAATGGTTGTTCATGAATAATTTGTGGATTTTCTTCGCACGAGAATCGACAATTTTGTTTACCGCACCACTCGGATGAAAGTGGGCCTCATCGGAGAGGATTTTCTTAAAAAATCGTTATCGCTTTTAAGTTGTTCCAAAGCAAAATCAGCAGAGTTATTCATGCGTATATCTTGCAATGATTAAATTGTAAACATTACTGAATACAATGAAAAAAAATTACAGATCATATCATCCCTATTGAAAAACCCTTTAATTATTCCAATTGTATTTAACTGAATTTTTGTGTACGCAAATTAGTATAACAGTGTTCTAAAAAAAAAAAAAGCTTTGTATAAATTAATTGCTTTAAGGTTCGGTTCACAAAGCTAAACGAAGCATCCGATTACAACAAATAAATTGTACATATGAAGGGAAGGAAATTTATTTTTACATACCAATATTTTTGTTTTTATCAGCCTTTCTTGTATTTTATCATATTTGTATATATTTTAGGGTCACCAAGCTAATATATAAAATATTAATTTAAAGCATTATTTATGTGTGTATTGCTGAAATAAAAATATTTACTTTCTTAAAAATCCATTTGCAGTCCGTAGACGTAGAGAAAAGAGGTATAAGCTTGGCCAAAATTGTTTAAGACGTTATAAAGCACCAGCAGTGTGGTAAATATTTCGAAATTTATCGGAGAGCAGCAACAAAATATGCCGTTAGCTCATCACCACTGGCTACACTGTGACACATTTTTTTCTTTTATGTTATGTGAAAACTTTGACTGAGCTGTTTTTTTTTTGTGCTGTCGTGCATGGCGCGGTTGACTTCTCTTGTTGAACAATGACGAGCATTCGTGGTTTCGTTATACCGACGTAAGCAGGTAAGCGGGACAAGTTTCATCAACAGCAACAGTATTCCGCTTTAACGCCACCACAACAAGTAACCATTATTTTACAGCATCAACTCCTCGTTAGCGGTAAGCCATTGTTCATTGATAATTTCAACGATTGTACATATGCATGCATATGCTCATTGTGAATGTGTACACGAGAGTATGAACATTTGTGTGTGTCTCCATATAACCGTGGCTACCTTTGTTCAGTCTACATAATAACATACTGTCCCTTTCAAGGTTTTAGCGGGCGCTGTACTCGTTTGATTTTTTCATCATAACAACGTGCTTTACATAATAGTTGATATTGGATGAAAAATTTTCCGAATTTTTTTTTTTAAGATTTAAAATGAACCCAACATAATGCTCTCATAATCAAAAAGTGAAATTCTTTGCTTAAATATGTGAATGAAATCAACACGAAAATATATTTTTTTTATTAAAACAAGAAATGAGTGGTGCTTTTCTTTCATGAATATTTCAAATTTATTGTCATTTGTAAAAACGAGTTTCGATAATTTTCTGTGTCAATATTTATTTGAATTTACGTGTATTGAATACTTAATTTCACGCCTTTAGATGTTTTTTCACTGATTTTTTAACCAAAACCTCATATCTGAACAAATCGGTTGTATGTGAGCTATATGATAGCAAATGATCAATACAGAGAGACAGACAGACAGTTACACGGTCAGACGGATTAATCGGTATTGATCGTACGGCAACACTAATTCAATCGTCTCAGCACGTGTATGAGAGCTGACATTAGAAAGAATAAACTTCGTTAATAAAGGGTGATCCAAGTAGAAGTACCTTTTTCAATAACCTTTTTCTGACAGATCTCGCGTGAGTCGTGTCAAGCTGTCATTTTATTTTTGTACTGTACTGTTCGATATTTCATCATGGAAAGACTTACGCCTGAACAAAGTTTACAAATCATTCAACTTTATTACGAAAATTCACGTTCTGTAAAGAATGTGTTTCGCGCGCTTCGCTCAGCTTATGGTCAACATAATCGGCCTGCTGAGTGTACTATTCGCAACACTATCACCCATTTTCAGACCCAGCATTCATTATTGGATAATATTCGACCGAATAAACTACGACCAGCACACAGTGATGAAAATATAGCCGCCGTAGCTGAGAGTGTGCACGAAGACCGTGGAGAGTCGATTCGGCGCCGTTCGCAGCAACTTGGACTGATGTATGGAATGACTTGGCGCATTTCACGTCGAGATATTAAACTGAAAGCATACAAAATATAGCTTGAGTAGGAACTACACAACTTTTCCAGGCGACATCGCTTCACTCTATGTGCTCTTGAAAAGCTCCAAGAAGAACCGACGTTTTGTTTAGCGATGAGGCCCATTTCTGGCTCAATGGGTATGTAAACAAGCAAAAATGAGCCCTATTTGGGACGAAGATCAATCTGAAGAGATTCAAGAGCTGCCATTTCATCCAGAAAACACACCGGTTTGGTGTGGTTTGTGGGCCGCTGGAATCCTCGGTTCATATTTCTTCAAAAATAATGCCGGTGAGAACGGAACCGTCAATGGCGCCCGTTATCGCGCCATGATAACCGACTATTTGATGCTGGAAATTGAAGCTCGTGATCTCCGCGACATTTTGTTTCAACACAACACAGTCAATGGATTTATTGAGAGAACACTTCGGCGAGCAGATAATTTAATGTTTTGGGCCGGTCGATTGGCCACCAGGATCGTGTGATATCACACCGTTTGACTTTTTCCTTTGAGGGTATGCAAAGTCTAAAGTCTATGCGCACAATCCCGCCGTGGAGCAAAACATCACGCGTGTCATTCGCCAGTTACCAGTCGAAATGCTCGAACGAGTCATCGAAAATTGGACTCGATGGATGGACCATCTGAGACGTAGCCGCGGCCAGCATTTGAAATAAATAATCTTCAAAAAATAATTGCCAAAGAATGTTCTTTCGAATAATAGTAAACATTCCCCATTAAATTTGAACTTTCTGTGTTTTTTCTTCTTTAAAAAAGTAAGGAACAGCGAAATGGATCGCTCTTTACATTTCTATAAATCTTCATTCACGTAAACATTTATTTTGTTCCGAAAATAAAAGAAAAATTCGAAATAGGCGCTCCGAAAAATTTACGTGGTTTACGTTGAGAATACGGTAAGTAGTCGGCTAGTCACTCAAAAGCCGATGAAATTCTGCAAATGGTGAAGGTAGACTGACCTAAAAGCTTTTAGAAGATAGTAGAGGCGTTGGGCATCACTCACGTGCTATTTTGGACCCATTGAAGTAAGAAGCTCGATGTATGAGTGTCACAAGAATTAACGCAAGGGAACTGGATTGACCGAATTAGCTTCAGTGCAGCATTACTGAAACGCGGCAGAATCGAACTATTTCTGAACTCATCACCCGGGATGAAAAATGGGAATATAAAACGAAAAAGACATGCTCAAAGGCCAATAACTCTCCACAACCGACTTCAAAGCCTGAATTGACTGCAAACAAAGTGATGCATTTTTACATTAATAATAATAATATTATTTATTAATATTAAATATTTATAATAATAATTTGCATATAAAAAATAAAATTAAATGAATAATAAAAAAAATTCTGATTTTTATATCTTACTGAAACTGCTTTGTCTAGTAATTACCATTGCAATGTTTTTCTTATATCATAATCAAATATTCATAATTTAGATTTGCGTGGTATATAGCCTTGTTTTTTTTTAAACACACAACACATGGTACATACGTATGTATGTATTCATAAACAAATTTAAGTGTTCATAAATATGAGTATATATAAAAACCTGCTTTTTTTTTAAATTTGCAAGCTTTTCCCTTTAACAGTAAGTGGGCCGGGCTTCATACTATACCATCAAAGGCCGTGTGGTCAATCTGACGGTACTAGAAATTCAGTCAGAATACTTATGAAATTATTGCATCTATCCCATTAAAATAAAATAAAAACAATAACAATTTTTTTTAATAATAAAATTTTTAACATTTAAACTGAGTGACATTTCTAACAAGGAATACTTATTTTGAAAACTTTTTTTCATTTTCCACAAACAGTTTTTTTTTAGAGATGATGCTGTTTTTACGTGTTTTTTTTTACAATTACAATTGACTTGACATTTCCGCCTGTCCTTGTTTTTAGTACGTCGTTCACTTGTTTCCGAATTAGATCCTTGTCTGTGAGTTGTAGTTGAAGTAATTTTTTTCCACATTCTCTGCGCGTTAATCGCTCATATCGAGAAAATTTTATTTCTCCGACCCTACGAGTTTATAGTTCTCAAAACAAGTATATTGTAAAAAAGGTGAACAGGCCATCTCCGATATCCAGCTCTTACGGTGAAGTTGCGTACCATTTGATCGACGATGTCTACACCAAATTTTGTTTCATTATAAAATTAAATTGTCTCAGGTAGGTTTTATTGATCAGTACCATTGCTCATGCTGGGGATTACTCAAAATAATAGTATTTTTTCCTGGTTTTCGTTGATATACAGTAATGGCTGTATCGGTCTCAGTTTTCATTATAAAAGTTTGATATTTTGTAGTGAAAATACATCTAAAAACCGGCGGTATCTCTCATCTCACAATACTAGCCAACAAAGACGTGAACAGTTGTCAGTGGTAACGTTGCGGCTCTTTTTGAAATAAGGTTGTACCAGTTTCGAAACCACATATTCGGGTAATGAAGTGCCATTTGAACCGGTCCACGTCTTTTCTTAGATACGGAAATTTTCCACATAGGTACTTAATCTTCACTTCCACAAGCAAATTACTGTTCATCAACAGTAAAACTTCCTCCAGGAATGTAACACAATATTACAATTATCTAAAAAAAAATTCAATATATCCGAAATCGAAAAATCGCTTCAGCCGTTATAAAGCGTAAAAATATATATTTATATATATATCCAAAATCATCTAAATTTTTTTAGTAGCTAAGCGGCGAGAACGTTGCTTCTCAAATAAAAACGTTCAAATGTTCAAATTTTGTTAAAACCTAGGTAGCTCATATATGGTCTCCAGAAGCATAAATCTCAAACTTTTCGATAATATTTTTGTAATACGATTTGCCCCTTGCTTCAAAATAGGCCTCAGTTTCGATGATCTCCTCTTCATTCGACGATCATTTCTTTCCATCGAGCATTATTTTGGGATCTGAAGATAGGAAATAGTCGATGGGGTCAGATCTGGAGAATACGGGGGATGCGGAAGCAATTCAAAGCCCCAATATTGGACTTTCGCCATCGATTTCAATGACTTGTGACCCAGTTCATTTTCTTGATGAAACAGCATTTCCTTTTTCGTCGATGAAAATTATTCCATGCGCATCCCAAAATACAGACGCCATAACCTTGCGAGCTGACTGTTTCGTTTTTCACGCTTTGGAATGCTTTCATCGTTTGCAGTCCACTCAGATGACTATCTATTTGATTTCGGAGTGAAATGATGGAGCCATGTTTCATCCATTGCCTCATACCGATGCAAAAATTTGGGTATATTACACTTGAACATCTCCAAATACTGTTCCGAATCATCAACTCGTCGTTGTTTTTGGTCTAAAGTGAGCTCGCGACGCACCCAGAGCCTTCTCATACCCAAATATTCGTGAATGATATGATGTACACATTCAGTTGATACTTTCAGAGTGCTTACAATTTCATTCAATTTCAATTCACGGTCATTCAAAATCATTTTGTGGGTTGTTTTGATGTTTTCGTCGGTAACAACCATTGTTAGGCGTCCACTGTGTTCACCTTCTTCGTTGCTCATTTCACCACGTCTGAACTTAGTATACCAGTCGTTGATGGTTGATTTTCCTGGGGCACTGTCCGGAAATTCGTCATCACGAAAAATTTTAAATTCGATTGTATTTTTTTCGCAATTTTTTATCAACACGCGAAATTCCTTTTTCATCAATTTTTTCACAATAACAAGCTTCACTCAAATAAAATTTACAAACAAATAATCTCACAGCTATCAAATTTAGACACTCGTCTTTTGAAGGTTAGGTTAGGCTAACTATTAATCATTAATTAATTAATTCTAGTAGCGCCATCTACGTGTCAGGCCTGGGGCTTTAATTGACCTATTATTGTTATGTGTGGCGATTGCTCACCAAACGAATTCAATGTCTACGAAGTATAATATAAGCAAAGTAAACAGCTTATTCCGAATTCAACATGCACTTATATGCCGTCACATTGACGGTGTGCGGTCTTAGTAGATATTTGTAAAGGAATCTCATATATAACATATAATTTGATATTTTTTATATAGATTTAGCCTAAAAATTGCAAATTAGAAAAAGTCATAAAATATTTAAATAAATAAAAAACATAGGTTGCGAAATATTTAAGAATGAAAGCATCGCTCGGTCAAATTAACGGCGTTGGTCTTTTTAGTGTTAATAGATAAAAGCTGCGAAAGTGAAATAAATTTTTGAAACTTTGCTAAATGGTTTTGTTAGAGGAAATCATAAGGGGATGTACGAGTAAGCTTTCAGATTGAGCTTTTCTTTAATCCCTCAAGACTTTGCTGCAGCTTTTATAAGTATGGTGAAAAACAACGTTTTATTCAGCTTTTATAACAAGGAATGCAAATGTTTTTCCTTTTTCTTTAATTTTCAATAAATATTTTGTGTTTAGCTTTAGCTAAAGTCTTTAAAAAGATTTTAAATTAAAAAAAATACACTTTTTATTCTCCCAATTGGAATTATAAATGTATAATATTTATAATTTGCAGACTATGGGGAGCTGATACGTAATTGAGAGCACAATTGTTCGAGAGTAGCGATTATGCTTATTTATTAACAACAATTTTCAAAAAAAATGGGAAGGGGAAAGATAGAGTTGTAGGTTGGTGTGTTATGGTAAGTAAAAAAGGAAGTATGGTGAGAAGGGAAATTAAGTGTATTATTCAAAGAAAGATAAGTACATTTGAGTTTTATATTAATTTAGAAGTTTTTTTTTTGGAGATTTGTTTGAATTGAAGGTTTTTGTCACTAGATGATGTTGGTCAATGCTAATGCTAAAAAAGTTATTTGATTTGAAAATGAATACAATTTCTGAAGAAATATATTATGTGATGCTACAGTGAACTCAGGGTTTCAACTGAGGCTCGCTGGTCTAGGTACGGATCCTAAAAGTAGAAGAGTAGGCCCTTGCAATTGCTTTCCAAAAGGAAAGATATAACTTTGCCACCTCTAAATAATTATGAACTATTTCGTAAAGGCGGAGGGTAGTACTATTCCCTATGTTAATTTAGGTAAAAAGCTGCCTATGAACTAAGTTTCAAGTAAATTCATCCATAAATAAATTTTTTTGAAATACATCGATTCCAGGTCCGTTTCCCTGGTGAAAAAATAGCAAGGCTTTTTTTTTCGAAAAATCGTTCCCTCGTCCACTTCCCGAAGAAAAGGTAATTGTTTTCATAAAAACCTTCTTCTAGCAGTTATGAACAATTTAAAAAAATAAAAAATAAAAATTATTGAAAAATCGGCTAAACCGTTCCTAATTGATAAATTTTATTTAACTAAATTAATTTAATTTTCTGACAGGTGGCAACTCTTTCAAAAATAGCCAAACCTTACAGCAACATCCTCTGGGCTCCAATGAAGCCATTCTGAAATTTTCAACATGATTGACCGAATGGTTTCGATGTCTTTAAGTTACATACAGACAAACATTCATCTTTATGCGAGGGCTCTTTTATAAGTCAGTGAATTTTTGAATATGCCTCGCAATCACTGTAAATACAACACTGCTTCCTTCGACTGCTATCGACTAGTAGAACGCTGCGCTATTTAGTGTAATCACTTCAAAAGAGTGTTTGGCGATGTTCAACCGCTATCTAAACGAATTTTTGATATATCGTTAGCCTAGAGGAAACATGGATCCATCACACAATATTAGAGACCAAAGAACAATCAAGGTAGAGGGGTTTTCGGTGTGAATTTGCACCAAAGAAAGTCAAGGTGGGTTTGTCGGCCAACAAGTTCATGGTCAGAGTTCTTCGGGATGCACGAAGAAGATAACACTGTCACCGGCGAATATTTTTCAGAACTTTTGAACAGATTCGATATATATTTGAAGGTTGAATTAAGAAGTCATCACAGAAATAAACGCCTTTTGGAAGGGCCTTGAAAAAAACCTATTATTTGGAAGAAATACAAAAATTGGGAACACGATATCAAATACCCCTCGTATATTTAGATAGCTGATGCAATAAAAGACATCAAACAAACTTTTATATATGTACGACACAATTGAAATTCTTGTTACAAATGAAAAAAAAAATACTACATCCATAACATCATTAACGGGTGCAAAATCAAAACAACAAACAACCAAACTAACAACGCACAGTCTGCCTTTGCGCCAACTGAGTTTATCTTTTACATATAAGAGTGTGTGTGCATGTACATAAATATTTAAGATCTTTTTACCCATTAGCTTTTTCAACGCACTTCTTACTCAACGTTACTAAGCAAATCAGTGATAAAAACAAAAATCAGCTGATTTCAATGGAGAATACCAATGTACTTCTGTTTGTTTATTTGTCAAACATTCATAAAATCACGTTGCACAACACATACATATGTAAGTACATTGTAGAGCAGGACATAAAAACAAACAACAAATTTTCCATTTGCCTTTTCAGTGAAAGTAGTGAAAGTGCTCTGGCTATGAGTGAATGTGAGAGAAAAAGCTCAGGATTTGGAAAAAGCTCTCCTTCTTACTAGAGATATTCATGTATGTATATGTGTACTTCTGCATGTGAACAAAGTGGATAACTGTAGTCCAATTGAATTCAGTTTCCGAGTTAATTTGAAAGCGTTTGGTTGCCTACACGGAGGTGACATTCCGGCGCGCCATATAAACTTGTTGTAAGCAAGCAAGCAAGCAGCATTTTGTAAATTTATATTTGCATAGAAATAAATTGTTGTTTCATTTTTGTTTTGAAGCTGTGTTCCACGCTACTTGTATACAGTATGTCCACATGTGCACACCTCCTGTAAGTAAGCGTAATAAAGGAGAATTTGAATGTGGAAAAGTGCTTGCTTGGCATTGCGATAGTGAAATTCATTCATTTACGTTACGGAAGAAGGGAATTGTAAATAATATTGTCAGGCAGGTTGTGTGGCATACATACACACATACATATATATAATATATCTCTTAGCAATCAAAATTTTCCCTCTCGTGTGATTGTGCTAAGCTGCTTATCGCTAACGGAGCATTGCGAAATCTCTGTCAAGTTAAGTGTATTTGTGTCATTGTCAGCTGTATGTGTGCCTACCAGGGCGTATACGCAACAAAAAGAGCGTAAGTTTCTATTTACTAAAGAAGCAGCAGCAGCAGTCATCAAAATAAAGTGTGAACACGTAGATTAGTGTGCGTACAGTTTTTGAAGGGGAGAGCTAAAAAATTAGATATTTTGAAAACTAAAAAAAAAAAAATGAATTTTTGGTAAGGAAATAAATAATAAATTTGTATCGAATTTCCCCTTACAAGTATCTTAGTTTGCTAAATATGTGCTAATCTATGGATAAATGTGCGTCTAAAAAGGATTAAAAACCAACAGAAACGGGTAGGCTAACAAATACAAATGTATTGTTGTTGTTACTGCACAAAGTCAATGACCTGCGACTACGTATGCATATAAATGTACATACTGCTTATGAGTAGATATAAATATATATGTATATAACATTGCTTTTTAAAAGGCATAATCGCAAAAAAATGATGTTCATGTTTTTCACCAGAGAAATTTATATTTTAAAATTTTAAAACATGTATATGCAACTGCTAGTAGTGTTTTGATATAAAAATGTTATACAAGCTTGATTAGATTATACAAATCTTTTAAATTCAATCAATTATCAAAATACGATTTTTGTCAGACTAAACTGAACAGTTAATATAGTTATCATTTAGAAACACCTAACTGTGAAGATTTTTGATCTTAAGTCTTAATATATGAAGTAGGGTATATTAAAATAATAAAGGGTGATCCAAGTAGAGGTAATTTTTTCAATAGCCTTTTTTGACAGATCACTCGTGAGTCGTGTCAAGCTGTCATGTTATCTTTATTCAGTATTGTTTGGCATTTCCTCATGGAAAGACTTACGCCTGAACAACGTTTACAAATAATTTAACTTTATTACGAAAATCCACGTTCTGTAAAGAATGTGTTTCGCGCGCTTCGCTCAACTTATGATCAACACCCGAACGGATAGACCACGTCCACCACGCAGTGAAGAAAATTTAGCGGCCGTAACTGAGAGTGTACACGAAGACTGTGGAGAGCCGATTCGGCGCCCTTCGCAGCAACTCGGACTGACTTATGGAATGACTTGGCGAGATCTTCTATTGAAAGCGTACAAAATACAGCTTGTGCAAAAACTGAAACCGCTTGAAAAACTCCAAGAAGATCCGACATTTTCGAGCTAAATTTTGTTCAGCGATGAGGCCCATTTCTAACTCAATGGGTATTTATACAAGCAAAGTTGCCGTATGTGGGAAAAAGAGCAACCTAAACAAATTCAAGAGCTGTCATTTCATCTAGAAAAGAACAACGGGTTGATATGGTTTCTGAGCCGGTGGAATCACCAGTCCATATTTTTTCACGTGGGGTTTGTAAAGTCTGAAGTCTATGCGGACAATCTTGCTTCGATTCAGGCCTTGGAGCAAAACATTACGCGTGTCATTCGCCAGTTACCAGTCGAAATGCTCGAAAGAGTCATCGAAAATGGGACTCAATGGATGGACTACCTGAGATGTAGCAGCGGCCAACATCTGAAAGAGATAATTTTCAAAAAGTAAATGACAAAGAATGTTCTTTCGAATAATAATAAAAATTACCCATTAAATTGAATTTTCTGTGTTTTTTTCATTAAAAAAGTGCGAAACCTCGAAATGGATCACGCGTTATATATATTTTATAACCGGCTTTGTGGCTTTTGCGTTTTAATATTTTTACCTACACATAGAGATATATTCAGTTCAGTCCAAGCCGCCTCCGTGTGGTCGATATAGTTTCATGAGTGTGGAGCTCTTATTTCATGTATCGGAGGGCTTGAAATTCCTTGTCAGAAATAATAAAAGTCGAAGTGAGCCGAAAGTAACAAAAGTTATTTTGTATTTGTGATATTTATATACATATTTACACATTTACATAATTACAATACGTGTGTATATTTGTATATACATATATCTATATCTATCTATATAAAACATTTCTGTCACAGTTTTTGTCCTCAAACTCCCCCCACTACGGCAGAAGCGCTTTTAATGAGAATTCATATATATATTCGATAGGTTTTTACCTAGTTTTCATACCCGGAAGTGTACCGGGACTGACATAATCGAAAAAATTTTAGGGTTCGATTTGCTGGAAATTTAGCACTTGGGTAGCTTTTTGCTTATATTAGTAGGAACACCATTATTCTCTACGGAAAATGAAACATGGACCGACTTATTGGAAGTCATATTAATAGTTCGCTACACTTGAATGATGATTTCCAGGATGAGGGTTGATTTAATTGAGAAAAAATTGAATTTTGCTTTGATTTGGTTAAAATTTTAGATGATATGCCCAAATGGAATACTTTTGTTTCCCGAAAATGGACCATGAATTGAAAATAGTTAAAATTTGCTTTAAACATTTTTACGGGAAAGAGATCATCGACAGACAGAGAAAATTTGAGATAATTTGGATGTAAGCATTTGAAAAACCAATCAGCAAAAAATTGGAGAAAATACAGAAAGTCACAACAACATGTGGTGTGCTCTGCCAGTATATATATTTATAAAATCTATATGAATTTCCTACCACGAATGTCATTGTAAATATTCTGGTGTCATTCTTGCGGTTACTCAACTCGGTTCCTTTGACTAATTCAATTACCATAACTAACTACACCTCACCCTGCTGCTGACACCAATAACAGCGGGCAGTTCGTGGTTCAAGCGAATGAGCAGTTTGTCTGGCTGTCTCAGTGTTAATGTAAAGTGGACAGGCGAATGACAAAACTAAATTATGCATATGTACATATGTATGTATGTTATGTGCGGAGATTGTGCTAAACGGTTATGCTGTTAACAAGGTTAAATGAAAATTCATGCAAATGCCAAATATCACAGCCACATTGCGATTATTAATGCATATACTAAACTGTGGAGACTGACAATAAACTAATTAAGTCTAAATAGTAAAATAGTTGTGGAAGAGAGTCCACCGAGTCCACCGAGTGCAAGCAATTTAAATTTTATCTAATGAAAAAAATAAAATTAAAGAGCAAAGATTTTGCAGACTTTAACTCAGATGTAAGTGGAAATAGATTTGGGCTGCCATTCAACTGGGAGTGGACAGAAATGATTCATGATTTGCTGTTTTAGAAAGAAGGCATAGGGTTTGGAACACACCACATACGAATTCTGTTCCAGTGAAAAATTCTAACACCATTCCTTGAATGAGAAACCCCTCATGTGATGACAATCTCTGCAAACATTTTATTAATCACGATTTGAGGTCATACACCTGGAGTGTCCGCTCCCTGAAAACGAAAGTGCGCTGTCCAACTTGTTGGTATCTGTGTTAAAAAAAGAAAAACTAGCTTTAGCATCGTTCAAGAACTGCTAACTGAACAGTAACAAAATAAGGTTGAAGGTTGTGAAATATACTGCAGCGAAAATATGAAGGAGCGCAAATATGGTGTTGAATTTGTGATGGCAGAGAGACTTCGTCATTGAGCCCAGACATTCACCCCAGTGGATCCACATCAAAGCGAAATTTTTGAACTTATCGCTGATTTTCAATTACGTCTAGATGAAAGAAATAACAATGTGACCAAAAATGAATTCTAAGAGCGCCTGGAATATATCTTCGGCACAAAAAATTTCCTGAAATTGATCAGATAACGGGTCATGAAAAATCATAAAACTACATAAGCGTCACATCCCCATCATATACACCCTCAGTATAATAGAGAACGCCTCGAAAGGAGCACTTAAAAGGTTCGACGTCGAGAAAATGCAGTCACAACAGCTGACCTGTCAGGTTTCTACTCGACATGCACTCCTGCTTTCTCAGTACATTCATCAGAAACTCGATAAATTTAAGATTTCTACGGACTTCTACCACAGAGACAATCGGTTGGGTCAACAATGTCCCAAAAAAAAAAACCTATAATGATGAGAAATGTCGGACTGAAGTCAAGATCTAGCAACGCTGCGATCTACAACTACACGAAGGGGGTAGGAGAGATACGGAGAGCTGAAGAGGGAAGCAAAATGCATTTATATACAAAAAATAAGAGCCCAAATTGCGTGAATACGATGGAATGCTCGAAAGTTATAAGAAAAAATGTGATTTCAAGTCCGGATCATACTTTCATAGGCAAAAAGGAGGTAGTTTGGTGGCCGATGCCCTGAGCATACCGAGTTTGTGGTGGGCACATTTCTTCAGCCAGATGGTGAGTCTGGAAACGTACCAATAGCCAAGCATGACAACATTCGATTAGTGTATTTCCATTCAAAAAAAAAAAAAAAAAAAGGGAAAATATCGGCGAGCACCGGTTTCAGACTGGTTATCTTGTGATTTCTTCCAGCTGGTGAATTTAATAATTTAATAAGAGTTGCAGAGTTAAATAGAGAAAGTGAAATGTTTTATAATTGAAAAATTAATTGTGTAAGTCGTTGATATATGAGATAGTCCAACGTATTTAGAGATAGTGGCTACGCTATCGTACGTGTGAACTGCAATACCCCAGCTTTTATGATTTTCGATGTTCTTATGATTCGAGAGAAATATTTCAGCATTGGGCAAGAGGTTACTCATACGCCCTGCACAACGTTCGCTTCGTATTTTAAGTATTGTGCTCAGCTCAGCATCCTCCTCTCTCTTGTTTTTTTTTCAATTCTTTTTTTTTTTTTGAAAAATCTCATCATTCGAAGTTTCTTTTAAATGCAATGTATGCTTCATTTCATAAAATGCGTACATAAATACTACATTTGCAAATTTTTCTTTGAGAGTAAAACAAATGTCTGAATTGACGAAGTCCTTGACAAAGTAGAAAGCGAAATTAAGTTAAGCAATGCGAGAAAAAAAATTAAATGAAATGAAATGAAGTAAAAAAAAATGGTGGGAGGAAAAAAACGTCTTTTGCGCAAAGCGTATACAATTATAAAAGAAAAAAATGCAGAAAACAACAAAAGAACAAAAGTAGAATTAAAGAAGAAAAAGCGCTGACAGACATTCAAAGAAAATAACTGTTTACTTAAAGAAATAACAATAAAATCAAATAAATTCCGTAAAATACATATATACAGACACTAATATATTTCTGCTGACGGGTAGCCTGACAAGCTTGGTGACAACATGCACAGCAACAAAGAATGTATTATATAAAGAGAAATGCGAGTACATAGCACTACTTCGGGCAACATGTTGAAGCTTCAAGTGATACGACTATTCATGAATGCTGGCGCTGTTTTTGCAACAACAAAAAAAGTTAAATAAGTTGGTTATTAAGTTAGTTATATGTAGTTTGTCGGCTAGTATTGGCTTGTCCGCCATTTGGCAACTAATGGCATTTTGTCTTGTCTGTGTGGGCTTGTGCGTGTGTGTCTTGTAGAGATCCACTGTGTTTATCAGCTGTCAAAGTAAACGCAAGGAAATGATTGCTATAAGCTATTATTTGTTTTGGATTTATGAAAGTTACATTTGTAAGAAAAAAAAAATTGTCTCGAAAAATTTCGTTTTATTTTGCCCGCAAAAGTATTTGCTGCTAATTCAACTTTCAGTTTAGGAAATTTTGTAAAAAAAAAAGCATAATATTTATATATTTTGAATGATTTCAATGATTTTCAGTGCCAATACAATAACTTAATATTTCAATAAATAATTTTATATATTTTCGTCGAATGAAGAGATGATCACCGAAACGGAGGCCTATTTTAAAGCAAAGGACAAACCATACTACAAAAATGGTATCGTAAAGTTTGAGGTTCACTATAAACAGTAGTGTATCACCCTTGAAGGGAACTATGTTGAAAAAAATTTTATTTTGTGTTTTGCTTTGGTACCCGGGGACTTTTCAATTGACCTGTTATTTGTATCAAACTTCAAGGAATGACGAGACAAATCGCTTTAGACATGTCTATCTGTTCGTCCATCCATCCAGTTTGATAACTTAAATAAGGATTGATATACTTGGATGAAATTTGTTAGAGGCTATTGCGGTAAACGGAAATATAATAGGGGTGAAAATCTTTTGAGTGGGCGTGGCACCACCTAATTTTTGGATCATAAGATATGCTTCAAAAACCATTTTCAGGGAAAGAATTCGACAACATTTTATAATCATAATTCCCATAGTCTATATAGAGCTTTTTACTTTCTACTCCACCGCTTTACCAATATCTAATATCTAGGGCATTAATTAACCAAACTTGAAAAACGTGCTACTATTAATGAGCTCTTATGTGTTACTATTGGGAAGTTCCGACCAATAACCAAAATTATAGAAAACTTATTTTTCTGATTGTGGTCGCTCCTCGGTAAGAAATGTTAAGCCCTCGGAGTTTAATCCAGACACGAAATAAAAGCATCACTAATTGGAGTAGAAGCTCGATCGAAAATCGCTTCAGCGATTACAAAGCGCCAATTATATGCATATATATAAAATCATACCAAAAATGTTTGTCATACGTCATACAGACGTCATACAAATTAATTTTGCAGTCGAAAACCAGGACTGCATACTTGGGACTGTTAAAAAGTTTTGAAAAACGCCACACCGTAGATAAATATAAAATATATTTTTTACATGAAAACATGATATTAAAACATATTATGGTCTAGTGAGGAATTTTAATAAATCATGATATTTTCATAATCTCCTGTGTTTTTTATTCCTGTTCTCTTAACGAAAATTAGTTCCGACCAATACGAGAAGAAACGAATGGTGCCATATTATTGATTCGGCTATAATAGTAGTACAACAGCAATGACCAAATTTAATACGTCCAAAGAGGTTTAGATCTATTAAACTTAATATGTTTTAAATATAATAACTTAGTAATCAAATAATAAGGAAAACGAAAATTCAAAAAAAAAAAAATTAAATGAAAAAATTAATTTTTATACCCTTCATGTACATAAAATGGTATATTAACCTTTGTCCGAAGTATGTAAGTACCAGAAGGATCACAGAAATTTGTGCCGATCGTATACGAATGACGAGCCTGGTTGATTTAGCCATGTTCGTGTCTCCATCTGTATGTTTGAACGCAAACTTGGTTCTACATGTTTGATATTTCTACCAAATTTGGTAGGTAGATGCACATATACGTTTAAATGATCATTTGTAGGAACCATATCGGAGTCGGCTAGATTGGGCTACTATACAATATATGTGCGCGATTTTTCAGACCTGAAAATTTGGATCATAAATACGTCGCAAAAGTAAAGGGTTTTTCCAATAGGCATGATATGATTTCTAAGTGTCGTTTTGGCCATTTTTAATATGTCATGATCTGTCATTTTCTTATCGATGTATTCAGTAATGCTTACTTCGTCATTGGCCCACCTTGAACGTCGTGAATTTGCTGATTTTGCCTTGGAACAACTTGAAAACGGTAACGATTTTTTTAAGAAAAATTATCTTCTCCGATAAGACTCACTTTCATCTGAATAGTGCGGTAAATAAACAAAACTGTCGATTCTGGTGCTAAAAAAATCCACAAATTATTCATGAACAACCATTACATTCACCTAAATTGACAGTTTATTGTGGTTTTGGGTGTGGTGGAATCACCGGTCCATACTTCTTTCGAAATGAAGCTGGTAGCACCGTTATTGTCAATGGAGAGCGGTATAGATCAATGATAACCAACTTTTTATGGCCTCAATTGGAAGGAGCTGATCTTGACAACATCTGGTTCCAATAAGACGGGGCTACGTGTCACAAGGAAGTGCAATAACCGAATTATTACGAGAAAGGTTTGGAGATTCGATTATTTCAAGAATTGTGACATTAAATGGCCTCCAAGAAGTTATGATTTAACACCATTAGACTACTTCTTGTGGAGTTATTTGAAGCCATTGGTCTTAGCAATAAACCAGACTCCCTTCAAGCTTTAAAAGTCAATATTGAACATGCTATTCATGACATACGACGTGATTTAATGGAAAAAGTGCTCGAAAATTGGGTTCATCGAATTCGTTCCTGCAAAAGAAATCGTGGAGGCGATTTGAATGATGTTATATTCAGAACTTAATTGGATCGATTGTACTTCACATAAAATAAAAAATATTCGAATTTCCTTAACAATTAGTGTGTGTGTGTGTTTTTTTTTTAAGAAATCATATCACTCTTATTGGAAAACCCTTTACCTCAGAACGCAAATTTTGGTATTATACTGCACCTAAATAATTAATTGCATATTGGTTCTGAAAATTATCGAAATTGGAAGGCTATAACCTATAACTCTCATACACCGATTTGTTCAGATGTGAGGTTTTGGTTAAACTCAGTCAAAAAAGCATCTAGGAGCGGGAAGTTTGGTATCCTGCACAAATAAATTAAAATAAATTTTGGTGTTGAATTTCGTCGAAGTCGGAATACTATATCATATAGCCCTTATGCAACCGATTTGTTCAGATGTGAGTATTTGGGTAAAAGATCTGTTAAAAAAAATTACAGAGCAACATCTAATGTGGTATTCTACAGACGTAAATTTAAGTTTATATTGGCAATGAAAATTATCGTAATCGAATTTTGCAATTTGCAATAAATTTTATATGTTCGTGAAAGGTACAAAAGCCTTTGGCATTGCATAGAAAACAGCCCTCCTTTTCTGTTTTTCTTGTTAAAGCGGAGCCAAATTGGCTTTATCGTAATAAAAATTGTATTGCATAGATAAAATAATTAATTAAAATATCACTTTTAGCATACAAAAGAAAAGTAGCAAATATTTATACTAAAATTTTAAGTTATACTCCGTCTTAATTTTTTTCCAATATTTTTAAGATTTAGCTAACGTAAATCATTAAAAATCTGGACCTTAACACTGTCCAAAATATATATATTTGCATATAATAAAAGTCTGATACTTGCAATTAAATGTATATGTAAATAAAAATAATTCATACATACATATTATAGAATAAGGAAATCAGTAAAAGCGAAGACTAAATGTACATATATAACACATATATATGTATATTCTCATACTGCAAGCACTTTGGTTGGTATTCCTCAAACAGTTTTTCCCCTTTTGAAATCACTTAATGTAATTGCAGTGACGTGAATAAAGTGAAGAGCATAAAAGCTGTGAAAAACAGGAAAAATATAATTTAAATAAACGTAAATAGATATTGCATAATAATAGTTACTTTTTGTTAGAATAATTGAGTAAGAGTAGATTTGTTACACTTATGTGCATATTATTATTTACCGAAAATTTAATAAACGAAAGGTGTTTATTGAAACAATGAAGACGTATTAAGGAACAAAAATAATAAAAAGTGTTTCTACGAATAAATAAGTGAACCAAAAATATATATTTTTAATATATTTTTAAAAAGTTTTTCTTTTGAATTCACGTAGGCATGGCCCACGTGATTATAACCTAGATAACAATAGTCCCACCAAGTGAATCCATATGTTTCTCCGCTTGATCATTTTGCCAGAAAGGAAGGTTGTCCTTGCCACTACTAACGGCTAGTGTATCGAAAACTTTCACTTGTCGTATTACCAACGCCTGTGATATTCGTTACAACCCATACGCAGAGGTCCATTTATCTACCGCAAAATATTTCTCTTGAAAACTCTATATAAGATGGAATTGTTATCTTCCACTCGTCTGCACCAAAAAGCAAGACGGGAATAATAAAATACTACGCAGTTTTCAATTGCCTAAATATCCCAAAGTATCATCTCTCTGCAAGGGTGATACTTTGTTGAATTTCATTATTGACATAGTTGTTGTTGTCGTTGTTGGTTTCTAGGTAGTATACCCTTTCATACCCTTCTCTGCTTTGGGCAGTTGCACTCTTCCTATTTAGCTCTGCAGGTTGTATTATTTTTTTCAGCATCAAATAAAGAAAATCACATGATAAAGAGTTATCTTGTCTGAAACAAGATCAAACGCCTCAGGTAGTGCTGGACGATAGCTTTCTTCTCCAAAAGTGGGGTATGAAGCTATGCTGCTAATCCTAAGATTGCAAATACCAAGCAGTTCTGTTCGTATCCTTCTCAGAAAATAGTAAATTTCCAATCACACAAACCATAACCTATCATTCAAAGTATTCTCCAACAACGTAAGTCAGTAACCTCAAAAAATAGAGCTGTTTTTGGCCATGCCGAAGTCTTTATATCTTTCTTGAACATATCAAATTTATTGCAAACTGGAAATTCCGATTTCGATGTTTTATAGTATCAATATAAACTTGAATTTACGTCCGTAGAACAACAAATTTTACGCAATTAGAAGCTTTTGGTAGATTTTTGACCCAAAACCTCTAATCCGAACAAATCGGTTGTAGGAGGCTGTATCATATAGTATTCCGATTTCAATAATATAAGATTCATAAAATGTGTGTAGAATACCAAATTGAAATTTGTGTGGGAGCTACATGCTATAGTTGTCCGATTTCGATGATTTTCAGAACCAATTGGTAGTTCGATCTAGCCGATTTGGACAAATAATCACTTAAACGTATATGTGCATCTGCCTGGGGGACTAGTTTGTGTTCAAACAAACAGATGGACAAACGGACATACGTCCATGCCTAAATCAACTCAGCTCGTCATTCTAATGCGATCGGTATAAACTTCGATGAATTCACCACTTCTCCTTCTGGTACTTTCATACTTCAGACCGAAGTTAATATGCCATCTCATGTATATGAAAGGTATAGAAAAACAACAACAACAAAATGCAGCCAACTCATTTTTCTAACTTTGCCACCCGACAACAGCTGTATACAATTTCTTTTCAAACTGCTTCTCCCTCCTCACCACTCATTGCTTACAGTCTTCTGCTGCCACTTATTGGTGTGAGCTGATCTGATTAACGAAGGTGCTTATCTGGAAGTACTATGACGGCGTTTGAAGGCAAGTTGAGTATTTTCTTTTCTTAAATTCAAGTGTGGCAACAGTGTAGGATTTGCCGAACACACATATCTACTTGCTACATATGTATAAGTATATATAAGTATATAAGCTGCGCTTAGTGATATGGAGAAGAAGAGGACTAATTGGAAAGTAGTTGGTAATAGAAGAAGTGGAAACACAAGTAAAGACAACCATTTCTTTGTCTGTAACGAATTTAGAGAAGTTATTTTTTACAGACAGTAGTAATTTTGTTTTATTTTCTCTTGCGCATACATTTTTTGTTTTCAATTAAGAAATAAATACGCACATACTCACGTGGGATCTGTTTTTGGTAGATATTTTCTTCGTTTTGTCAGCTTTATTTAAATTATTTACTTATGAATGCTACGTGATTTTTCATCTGTTTAAGAATAATATTTATTTGCTCTTGTTTTAAACATAAATTTATATATATATATATATATATATATATATATATATAGGATGAATAAATTAATTCTGTTCGTTCTGCAAGCTGTGGCTGATCTCAGAAACGATTATCTATTTCATTGAAATGATTGCATATCTGTCAACAGTAAGTAGAGTGCATCAGTCTCTGTTTCGAACAACAATATTGCTTTTTTGTTCAAAGTGTCTGGATTTGTATTAAGTAAACATCATTATCGGAAAGTTTGCTTTACTATTTTAATTGGAAACAAGTGAGAGTTTTGCCGCTTCAAAGGTAGTGATTTTACCGTCGAAGACAAATAGTGTCGTAGCTAACCAAAAAAGTTTGAAGATGAACAAAATACGTATTTACTACATCAAGTTCTATGTCAAACGCGAAATGAACTCGTTATCGACTACAACGCATTGAGCCGTGCATTGCACGAAAAATGGCCAGAATTGACCGAAAAACATGACACGACTTCAATATTACGACTATAAGCAGAAACGTGGAATCCGAGTCGTGAAGGCGATGACTGTTTATTTGATGACAGGAAATATTTCGTATTGTCTTCGCTAACAACCAGACGCTTCACTTCTTATTCAACTCAATTCGCGGTTGTTGATGCCAATCATATTAATATCTTCAGCGTATGCCAACAGCTCTTATACACAATAGTACTTTCTTCATACAGATATGTAACTCGTATTATTTTCTCCATCAATAGATTAATAAAATCACACAATAAGGATTCACATTGCCTGAAACCGCGTTTGATATCAAATGGCTCCTTCTATCGAACGCTACTTTAAATTCGATGAACAGGTGTACATTCTCTTCTCAGGGGTCGTCTATAAGATTTTTCGTAGGGTGAATATCTGGGCAAGGTGATTTGTAACATGCCAACGCTCGGCCCAACGTAGCTGAAGCTATTAGAAACTACCTGGAAATGCTGAAATGGAAGGTCTTACTCCACTCACTTTCCTCTTTCGGACTACTGGCTTTTTCCAAGGATGTAAACGGTTCGAGTCTTTTTGAAGAAATCGAAAAATGGCTCTGTTATTGGTTTGAGGACAGAGAGAAGTCATTTTTTAGAAATGATATTCGAAAATTGCCGAGAGATGGGAAAAAGAAGTAGCTTCTGACGGACAATGCTTTGAATGATGTATTTTTTACTTTTTCTCATTAAAAAATACAACAAATTGAACACAAAAACAAACTGAATAATAATTTGCAAGCCAAATATTTTGCGCTTTGTAACCACTGAAGCGACTTTCGGACGATTTTAAACACTCTGGTAATATTCAAATGAATTTGATTTCCATCGTAAGAGAAATTCACTTCAGTTTGTTGACATTTAAAGCAAACCTTGCATATAATTGAAATTATATATAACGCCAGAGCAGCAACTGAAACATAACGATACCTAACAAGTAAATATTTCAAAATACCTCCGAGGTGTGGTTAGTACCACTGTACAATGAATGCAACCGTAAGACCACCTTTTGATGCGGTTGAAGCGCAAAACAAAGACTTTTTGGCATTGCACCAATGACGCAACATGAATCAACGTCACACGATTAGCCATCTGTTATTCTGACTACTAACCAGAGGAGTATGGAAACTATCAGATGATTTCCCGGAACCAGCTCACAGCTAAGAGCAGCCTATGTATTTGACAAGAACGGATAGAAGTTGAATTTGGATTTTGACAGCTAGTATGGTGGAATATAGTGCAGCATATGGCCACTTTGATATTTTGTTAAACAACTTAATAATTAGTTTGCCTAAAATTTTTCATTTCATTAATATGTTTTATATTTTTTCGATAGGAAATATCACCCATATAAAAATATTCTATACTTATTTTAATAGTATATTGAAAAAAACGAAATAAGCCTTTTTTGTTCAAATTGTAACTACAGAGAAACTCACCAAAAACGAAGTAGTATGCTTATAAGCAACCTTGTCGGGGTGAATTTCACATAAATATTAGTTTTCAAAGAATTTTAAAGACGCTAACAAATAATGGTATGTAATAAAATTATTAAACCATTGTACATTAGTAATATTTGTCATTATATAGCAAAATATAATGGTGATGTGAGAAGCTCACCAGCACAATACAAAATTTTGTGTTATTCGCAGGAGAATAAGTCCCAGAACTGACAAAAATCAACTAACACACTTGCAAATCAAATAAGAAAAACAAATTGAAAAAAGTCAAATACCGCGCATGTGTACTCTATAAATTTTGAAAAACAAAACCACTGCCTAGTGAAGCTTATGACCTAGCGGAAGGTCCATTATGATTTGATAAAATAACGATTAGCGTGGGACTAAAAGTGGGGCGTTCTTCGGCAACTTTTCCGCTTTACGGTAAGTGTTGCATGGGAAACGTGATGATAGAATGTGGTGGCAAATTTGGCTATTGTTCCCGTATACGTTGCTAAGCTATGATCGCATGAATGTGGGCAATGGCATTTTTACATTACAATAAGTTTTGGTTAATTGTTTGCTCATTAGAAAAGCATATATGTATATGCTAGTGAAATGTCTTTGAAATAAGCATATTTTTTTTTGTTTATTTGGAATAGGACGGTTTGAATAGAGATAGATAGATTCATATGTCACTCTGGATTTAACTTTTTTTATAATGTTGAAAGCTTTTGAATTTAAAATTCATAGCATATACATATATAAAGCAACAAAAACACAAAAAATTAATTTTCAACAGGGTTATCTTGTACACGAAAAGTATGAGTTAAGGAAAATTTGTGAAAGCCAAAAGTGCAATATTTTAATTAATAATAGACATAGAGGTAAATACCAAATATTATTTGATTTAATTTTTCTTAATTGCTATTATCTTTTTCTTGCTTAATTTTATTAAACAGAAAACTAAAATTCGATATATATATTCTACGTTCTTTTCTTTATCAGAACCAAATATAAAAGGTACTAAAGAAAATTTTCTCAGTTTATATGTTTAACATTTTATATTTATAAAACAGATGTAATTAAACGGAATCAGAGTGAAAACGAAATCATTTGAAAATTTTACTACTATAAATACTACATATATTAGTTCTAAGGGTAAATATAGTATTATATGAAAATAATTTATTTTTGCCGCTGTGCAAGCCCTTGCACACACCATACGATAACTGTGACATCTCGTATTGCTATTTTGAAACGAGTACGGATGAGAGTTGAATTTTATACATCAAATGTCAAAGAAAAAAAAAAGAGTTTCCATACTCCCTTATACTCGGCTACTAACTGGGTTCTAAAGGTCAGAAATCAGCTTGTGATCAGTGCCTTAGTATTTTTGTCCGAGCTGTACGCTTTGAGTGTGTACTTCGGTTCGCGTATCCAGTTATCGGCGCCGGTGCCATTGTCTCCATTGAATTTTGGGATGTTGCTTTCTATGTCACTAAACATTGTTGCAAACCTCGTTTATTTTACATTTTAGCTTAATTATTCTTAGGAGCTTCCAGTATTATTAGCTCATCCGCGAATGGCGAGTGGTTTTGTAGAATCGATATTTTTTGTTATGTTGACGTCTGGTCGTTTCTCTGGCACTGCTTAGGTTTCTGAAGGTCTGTTTGTGGAAGGGCTTTTTTTTGCTGAATACTTGCTTACTGAAGATTTGCTTCCATTTTTGTAACTACATTTTATTCTAAGCCGCCTCCGAACGACTAATTGATTTTTTTGAGAAGATTTTATTTCATGTCGAAGGGCTTGACATTCCCAGCCGAGGGGCGAACGCAATTAGGAAAATTTATTTACTATAATTTTGGATGTCGAGCGAACCGGGGCTCGAACCCTGGCCTTCAGAACTCAAAAATAGAAACTCAAAAAAAGTAAATTAATTTCGATAGCAGCTTGAAAAAAGCAAATAAAATTTCCAAATAAAATAAAATTCTCATTCTCATTTTAATGTGTGAGTAACATAAGAAAAGTAGTGATATCAATGTTGTTAATTTCCGAAGTGGTAATTGGATTTTCCTTTAGATTATTATTTGTGTCTTATTTTCTTGAGACAGTATCAATAGTATTTGGTGTCAAAGAAGAACTCAATTTATCTCACTAAAGTACATAGCTTAAGCATACTTATATTGTAGTAATATGTGCATATGTATGTGTATCTAAGCAAAAGTTTAAGGCGCCATAAGGAAAAAATGTAACTTATTTGGGTGTGGCTGCTATTCGTAACATAGAACTTGCTTTTCGTAATTGAAGCAAATTTTTGGTTGTCAGCAAGCAAGCAACCAACCACGTTGAACGCAGAACCTCACAACACAACGACAATATTACGCCTACACCATCAAGTATGTACGCATATGCCCATGAAAATTTTGTTGTTAGGTTATTCATTGCTTCCAGTTTCGGACCAACTGCTGTTAAGTTGGTAAGTTAGTAAAGAGCAGCATCAATTGCAGGAGAACCAGCAATAAATATACGGTCGTTATTTCAATTCAAAAAAAGCATAACCACAGGGATCAAGAAACGAAAATGAGTACCTACCACTCAGGCGCTTGTTTCAGCGGTTTAATATCTTTGTACTACATACAAACATACATAAATATATGTGTTTATGTATAATGGAGTGGAACCTTTTATAAGACATGTGTCTCGATTTTATGGTATTTGGATTAGTACTGAAAGCAGTTATTACAAAAAAACAGCTACTTAAAGAGTAAATTATAAGGGTGATCCATTTCGAGATTTCCTACTTGTTTAAAGAAAACAAAAACACATAAAATTTAATGTCGAGTGTTTATTATCATTCGAAAGCACATTCTTAGGCCTTCGCTTTTTAAGATTATATTTTTCAAATAATGACCGCGGCTGAAATTATCTGCTCACCGAAATGTTCTCTCAATAAATCCATTGATTGATGTGATGTGTGGGAAGTGGCGCCGTCTTGTTGAAACCAAATGTCGCAGGGATTACGATCTTCAACTGCAGGCATCAAATAGTCGATGATTCCACCGGCCCACAACCATACCAAATCGTTGTTTTTTCTTAAAGAAATGGCAGCTCTTGAATCTCTTCAGGTTGCTCTTTGTCCCAACTGTAGCAATTTTGCTTGTTTACTTCCCATTGAGCCAAAAGTGGGCATCAACAAAATTTAGCTCGAAAACGTCGGATCTTCTTGGAACTTTTAAATGGCCCATAGAGCGAAGCGATATCGTTTGGGAAGGTCGAGCGGCTTGAGTTCTTGCACAAGCTGTATTTTGTACGCTTTCAATTTAATATCTCGAAGTAAAATGCGCCTAGTCGTTCCATACGTCAGTCCGAGTTACTGCGAACGGCGCCGAATCGACTCTCCACGGTCTTCGTGTAGATCCTCAGCTATGGCTGCTATATTTTCTTCACTGCGTGCTGGACGTGGTCTATTCGGTCGAATATTATCCAATAATGAAAGCTGGGTCTCAAGATGGGTGATGATGTTGCAAATAGTACGCTCAGAAGGCCGATTATGTTGGCCATAAATTGAGCGAAGCGCGCGATACATATTCTTTACAGAACGTAAATTTTGTTGTCCAAGTCTTTCCAAACAATACTGAAAAAAAAAAAAATAACATGACAGCTTGACACAAATCACGCATGATCTATCAAAAAAATAAAAGGGGCTATTGAAAAAAGCATCTCTACTTGGATCACCCTTTATCCCAATTTTTTAATTGGGGTAAGCATTACGTTTATAGCCGAGTCTTCAATATTGCGCCAGTCGTTTCTGCTCTTAGTTGTCGTGAAGTGAAGTAAAGTCAGGTCCCTCTTTTCCGGATCTTTCCAACAAAATGGGGGTCATCCTCTTCATTTTTGAGTCACCTTGTCTGAAACCTTGTTTCTTTTTGAACGACTAGGGATTTCCTTCCCGTTACTGACCAATTTATTAAAGATATTTACGAAATTCTATATGTAGTTATATATTCACAGGTTTCTCTTAAATTTATCGTGTTCTCTTCCTGTCAATGAGATTACTTATTCGAAAACACTGGTCTTATTTTTCAGTATAGAAAGTTCTAGTACAGATTAAAACATGAAACTTAAGTAAATAAATTGACAAATAAATTAAATCGAAATAAATTAGCGAGTAATATGCGGTAGTACTAATATGTGAGTATATATATGTACATACAAGCAGCTGATTTTACTATCTAAACTACCTATATGTATCTATTTACTTCGTAAATAAGCTTTCGATTGTACATATTTATTTATGTGAATATGTAAATAGAATCGCCTGCTTCTATTTTCTAGTTGGATGAATCACTTTCAATTAAATATCACAATATTTTGTTCCCAGCAAAGATTGAAAGAATAACACGCATTATATATGTAGATATGTATTTACGAGCAAAATATGACAACAATCCGAAAGACGTTGACAACAACAAATATATTGCTTTTCTTTTTGTTTCTATAGTAATTCTTAAGCCATTGAAACTATATCAAAATGGCACATGGCACATAGCGCTTTATACATATATTAGTAGGACAATAAGAACAGAAGAGAGAGGCCATATCGAAGTTTTGTACCTTTCATGAACATATAAAATTTATAGCAAAAATAAAAATTTTATTTCGACGATTTTTAGTGTCAATATAAACTTCCACCTGTAGAATACCTAATCTTACGCTCCGATATGCTTTTTTAACGGACTTTTTACCCGAAATCTCATATCTGAACAAATCGGTTTGCACAAATTTCAGGATCTTAAGCACTTTTTTGACGAATGTTTGACCCAAAATTTCAATTCTGAAAAATCGGTCGTATATATGATACAGTACTCCTAACTGGACGATTCCGACAAACGATCGTTTAAACGTAGAGGTGCATCTTCCTACCAAGCTTGGTTGAAACATCTGAAAAACTGAGAGACTACTTTGCGTTCAAGCATGCTGACGGACAAACCGACAGAAGGGCAGACGAAGGACGTTTTCCATTCACACAAACATGTTAATTTATTGGTGTTTGTTTGAGGAATTACGGCAACAAAACACAAAAAGCGGTTTCAAAAGCATTGTACGGCTACGAAAGAATATTAAAAGTTGAGGAAATATTCTAATTAATTTAGTATATTTCAATGAAATATACATATATCTAATAAAATACAAACCTTAACTGAAAATGAACATAAAATAAAATAGTAAAATTAAACATAAATTTTTTTTTTTGAATTAAATAAAATACAAATTAAATTTAAATTAACATAAAAAACAAAAAAGAAAGAACTAAAATTAAATAAAACAAATAGCATTTTTTAATAACATAAACTTAAATAAAATAAATAAAAAATAAAAAATTTATAAAATGTATATATTATATTAAATATAATAAAATAAAATAAAACAATATAGAACAAAAATACAACATAAACAAAATAAGGTAAAAAAGTTAATATATATTAAAATAAAAATATAATAAAAAAATTAAAACAAATAAAAAGAGTAAAATAAGAAATATATAGAACATTAATAACATAGAAATAAAATTATTAAAACAATATTATAATAAAATAAATATATATAAAATAAAATTAATAAAAAAAATTTTAAACTAAAATTAAAATAAAAACTAAATAAAAATATTAATTACAATAATAAAAAATTTAACATTTAATAAAAATTAATAAGTTAAAATAAACAAACTCTATTTAATTAATATATAAAAAACAAATTAAATACATAAAATATAAAATATTATAAAAATATATAAAATTTATAAAATAATAAAACAAAATGAAATAAAAAATTATAAAATATAATATAAAATTAAATAATATAAAATAACATAAAAAATTAAACTAAATTAAATACAAATAAATAAACAAAAAAATTAAATAAAATTATATAAAATGAAATTGAAAAAAAAATAAAACAAAATATAAACAAAATTAAAATATAATAAAAGAAATTCAATAAATTTAAATAAAAGGAATGAGAAAAAAAAATATAAAATTAAATACAACAGTTTAAATAAAAAAATATTAAATAAAATAATTTTATATAAAATATATATAGAAAAATTAAGAAAACTAAAGCAACGATTAAATGAGAAATAAAATAAATAAATGAGACAAAATAAAAAAGAGATAGAATCAAAAAACTAGAAACCAAAATAAAATATAATAAATATGTAAATAATAAAAAAAAATCGTTCAAATTTATGAAAAACTGAGAGACTGGTTACAGTTCAAATAGACGGACGGATAGGCGGACAGGCAGCCAGACGGGCATGGCTAAATCAACAGAGCTCGTTATTCTGATAAAATCGGTATAAATATCAGTGGGTCTATCTGTTCTCCTTCTGGTACTTACATACTTCGAACCAATGCTAATATACCATTTCATATACATGAAAAGTACAATTAAATTAAAATAAAATAAAATTTATCACATCTGTTGCTAAATTTCTACAATTTATAATGACATATTTTTTTAGTTTCTGATTGTGTTATGTTACGAAATTGGTAAGCAGTAATTTTTTTGACAAAAAAAAACTGTATTCAGTATTATTAAAAAAAATTATTCATTCATTTAATTAACAAAAACAGCTTAGAGCATATATGTATACGTGCACTCTAAATTTGCCATAAATGTTGCAATATTCACTACCGTTAAGACCATGACAGGCTAGTTTACCTGAAATTACCATCCGGTTTTATTGCTGTCAGTCGTTTTGAATTTAAATGTATTATTGTACACTTATAGCATATGTATATACTAGCATATAGTCAGGTATACCAACCAGAACATAACTGAATAAGTATACATGTTTTTCTGTTATCATTCTGCATTAAATGCCCATAATGCCAATGTCTAATTGTGGCAAATAACTGTCATGGATATTATTTTAGACAATAAAGGCACTTGTTTATAACAGAATGTATAGGTACTATAAATAAGCAATAAAATTTTAGGTCCCTCATGTTTAAATGCAAAATATCACGTCCGCTGTAGACGGAAAGAAAGGCTCCACCGGAAATTGCTCAGTAAATATAAAGACCTAATTATTAATTTATCATTTTTCAGTATCTAAAAAATATATGTACATATATTATTGATTTTATATGCAAACAACTTTTCAGCGTTAAATTAAAATGCTGCAAATCACACCACTCAAAAGCTTACAAAAAGAAAAACGGGTTTTCATTGTCAACTTGATTATGCGTTTTCATTGTACGCTTTAATATTCATGATTTTGTCCCCCCTTCAATCTTATTTGTTGACATTTCATTTTGCACTGGGCTTTTAGCAAGTAGACCGGCCAACACACATATAACGGGTCGCAGAAAACCACAGGATTAAACGTGCATATGTATATCTGTAGATGTTTCAGTCAAAATGTCAGACTCTATGCACATCCATCATTGTCAAGTGCCTTGGCAGCTCATCACTACAAATCGAGCAATTCAAATTGAATGTTGTTCTTTTTTACGAGTACTTACATATATTTACAATACACATATATGTGTGTATATATATATATGTCATATAATGTATATGTAAGTGCTGTAAAGAATTTCATCGTGTCGAATGTATTCGAGAGGCTTAGTAAATTGCTATAAAGTAGGTGAGGAAAATATTTGATTGGGAATTGACTTGAAATTACAATACTTTTTACGCTTCAAATTAAGGCCCTGGAAATTTTTAAAGTTTATGATTTAAGGAATTTCAACCTTTTTGCTAATAGAAATTGCAAAATTTTTGGTGTAATTCTATGTCATATTCAGGTAGGTGAGAAGGAATGATTGTCAATATAGAAACAGCGATATTATATAATAAAACCCTTTATCAATTTTATATTGTACCGTAAGGCCCTCCATCTTCTCCAGATATTTTTTCGGCAGATAACTAGAATCTTAAAATATATCATGAATAATGGTTCCCATTGGTCTCTGTTATTGAAGATGAATATATGCGTGGCTACGGACTCGTTGGAAATCAAACTTGGTAGGCAGATATATTTTTATATTAATATGACCATTTACCGGAATCGGTCAAAACCGACCGCTATAACATATAGATGAACGATTTTTCAGATTTTCGTTTGGGTTCCATAGCTCCGTTCGTGGTATTCTCGACATATAAATTAAACTAAATATTGGAACTGGAAATCATCGCAATCGGAATATAACTATATCATATAATCCCCATACCATCGATTAGTTCAGATATGAATTAATACGTAACCTTAAAATGTAATAAACTAAATTTGGCATGTTCATGACAATGATTGATGATGCTAGTTAGACCCACAAGAAAGTTTCTACAGGAATTTCTTTCTAATTGGAGTCGTCTCTCGGCAAAGAATTTCAACCTTTCGTTATTGTATTTCTTGTGTAAAATAAAAAGTTCCTCATAAAAGTATACCTGCCTTTCAGAGCTGGCTTAGAATAAAAATAATAATTTCCTCATTCTGTTGAAAAAACATTGAGATGCACATCACTAATTCGTGGAGAAGTTCGGGTTTCAGAGGTTAAAAAAAAGGAATTTTCATTATTTTTTTATACATATACAATCATATATTTTATTCACACAATTCACCGTATGAAAGATATGTACATATTTAAACGGTATTTTGTGAAATTTTTATTCAAAAATTCTGAAAACTCAGCCGTTGGTACCTCATCTCCCAAAACGTATCAAAAGAAAACGCTCTCGCCGTGGACAGCATAACTCATTATTGGCTCATCTAGAATCAAAAAACCAAAAATATATATTTCATTGGTAAAAAATTGGGAAAAGACAAAAATTTTACATTTTAATTTTTGACAGACTTTGAACAAAAAATTTTTTTTGATAAAATTTTCGCCATATATTGACCCGAAAAAATTAGTTGTAATAAAAAAATTAAAATCCTTCGTTCAATAACTAGATTATTACAAAGATGCGTGCCAAATTTGAACAAAATCGCTTTATAACTTTTCGACAAATCGTGTCTACCGATTTAAAAAATAAAGTTTTGAGATAAGCGCGTTTAAAGTTTCAAATTGTGACAGACATGGCCTGATGGGCAGAACTTCCAAAGGGTCTATCTTTTAGAATTTTACTCCGATCGATTTGAAATTTTGGTAGAATATTTTAAACATATTTTACAATTTATTAAAAAAAAATCGATTTTTTTTTAAATTTTAAAATCCACCTAACCTTTTAAAAAAAGTATATGAGCATATACTTATAAGTATAAATAAATATTATAATATATATTATTATTTAAATTCTACTTCCTGCTAATATTTTAATATATCAAATATATTTCAACTTATTTAAGCTCAAATTGTATTAGGTGGCAGCCCTTTTGGGCATATTTTTCACTCTTTTCTGAGAGATTTCCAACCATTTTACTATTTCTTTAATTAAAAAATTTAAACTGGTGAAAACTTTCCAGAAAAAATATTTTTCATTGGAAGCTTCTTCAACTTTTTTTCAGTTTTATATCTCAATAATCTTAAATTTTTTGTTATATTGATATTTTTTAATTTTATTTCTACATGTTTCTGTCAGTGTGAAAACTGTCTGGTAATGTCTCGACCACAGTTCCATCTTTGGTGTAAGTTTTAAGCTCGATTAATTTTCTTTGGCTGGCCGAAATATGTGTTATATATTCTAAATATGAGCTTTATAGGAATATTGATTCAGTTTAAGTTATCCGCTCGCAGCATCACATAGCGTGTAATTTTATTGGAATATTTATTTGAGAAGTGCTGATGTTTCTCATATGAATCCAATCGTTTCAGCTGTTTCACTGGCAATAAAAATCATTAATTTGTTTTTAGCGAAAAACCTTCCAGTTATTTGTGTTCAGTTGAGGGTATCCACTGGACGTGAATGGAGAAGAGGTATTTCACCAGCAGGTCTACAATGGATGAAGTTAATGCCATGGGAACTTCAATTAAAATCTTAACAAATAGGTTAGGACAGATGAAAGTCCAAATTCAACTGTGAAATAATGTCGCAAATTTGATCCAAATATGACAGATTTAGAACTAAGAACTTATTAAATATGTCTAGGACGACTATACTCTAGAGTATATGGTTTTACTGCGAATGATTGAATGTAAATATTATATCAGCAATCTACTGAGTAGCGCTTCCAAGACATATAGAAATCTACAGCTTGGCATGCATTTAAAATGTAGCTACCCAAAACATTCCTTATCCCAGCTGCGAACTAGAGAGAAATAAGCTCATTGTTGTCTATTTTCTCTATGAGTGTTAATATCTCTCACATATTTAATATAAAACACTTAGTGCTCACAAGGTACCTAAGTTTGGATAGCTCTCCACAAAAACTATTTCGATTATAAGTACTTTCATTGAGAACACTAAGTGTTTCGAGCGCACCTATGAAATTAGATCGCAAAATATTAAAATCATTCGTGCGATAAATGAATCAAAATGTCGCATCTAGGGCTAGTTGGGTACACAGTAGCAATGGTTAGGGCACACTCTTTTATACCTACCTATCATTTCTAGAAGCGAAATCGAAAGCGAAAGACATTTTATTTTTTACATCAAGATGTAGAGATGGCCGACGTATAAATCATTTTAACAAACCCGAAATAAGCTCCGCACATAAAACATTTATTATTGGAGGACAATCAATTAATAATGTGATAATTAATAACAATAATAGTAATAATAATAGCATTTTATAAATAATAAAAGATATATATATATATCTGGCTTTGCGATGGTGCAATATTTTGCAAAAGAGCTTAGAAAAATATAATAGGAAAACATTATTTCGGAAGGCGATGGCATTATTAGCTCAACCCAAGCACCTTACCCACAATCAGCTAACTGTTGTATTACATGTTTAAGCATATATTTACATGGAGCATACATACGACATAAGTGACTCGAATTCCCGCAATCTAAAATGTACATTCCTACATTCCTAGATACATATATGTTATTCGTATTTCCCTCACCACACTAATCATTTTCACTTACAACTGTGTACAAAGCTTGTGAAATGTGTGCGTAATCGTGGCACATGAATTGCAATTATTTGTGATTTATCAACACTTCTGCACGGTAAATGGTGTAGAAGTATGAGAAATGAGTGTTTAAGTAGAGCATGCCGAGAAGTGAGTTCCGTTTAAGGTCACCAATGTACATAGCGAACATGGTTACACATTCGCTGGCTGGCAAACTGTGGTCACTTGATGAGATAGTGAGGATGTGGGCAGTGCTTTTTTGCTTTTAGAATTGCTTGCCAGTCTAATGGGTTGCTTTTGCTGTTGCCAATTAAAGTTGCTATTACTTTTATTTTTACTTTTCTGTTTTGTATACTTATTATATTCGTTTTCTATAAATGTTTATATATATATACATACGTACATCTATAGACAGATATCCTTTGGAATTTTTGTATTTTTTCACACTTATAAATGAATATGTTTGTTGCATACTCGCTGCTCTTCCTCTGATTTATTTTCAGTTCATTCGATTGGCACAAATTCATTTTGATTACCAGACAAACATGAGCCTAATTAAATATCATTGCATTCCAGCAGAGTTGCTAACGAATAGTTGCCAAGGAAATTATATTAAATTAAATGGGTGCTTTATAAATTAACACGGTAATTTTTCCGTAATTAATTAATTGGATTTGCTAAGTATTTCAAGTATTATATAAAATCAAATACCAATTAATTTTTAAAATTATTTTAATTTTTTGTTTTCATTTTTATTTTATTTTATTTTTATTTTTTATTTTTTTATATTTTTTTTTTAATGTTTAGCTGGAAAAATACAATAACGTTTTGGTATTATTTTTAAATATTATTTAATATACAAATATACATTTTTTTAGTTAAAAAAAGGTCTTATAACTTTAAATGTCTCAATTACGCCAAAACAAAAATTGGGCGTGAACATAATACTTATGGGAAGGTCATTATTACTATGGTAGCCAAAATATTTTAAACTTTTCGTTAAGTTTTAAAAGAAACAAGATTTTGCCAAGCCTAAAAAGCCGCAAATTGTCAGTGAACTTAGTTGGCAAGATATCAAGCATTTTGTTGCTAATTTCTTAGTAAGAGCAACATGTGCACATTTTTCGTATTAAAGTACATACAGATAATTGTATGTATATCTTTATAATACTTACTTGAATACTCCCTTTATTATGTAATAATTAATTGGAGATTATTCCAATAAATAAATGAACTAGACTAATTAATTACAAACTCGCTCTAATTGCTTGTATGACGATCCCTTCCACCTAGCCAAAATTCGTTTTAAAGTATTTTCATCAAATTCCGTCTTTGGCAGCACATGAATATCACTTTTGGCAATCTCATACACAATTTTCTTTGCTGCAACGTCTCTTTTTCACTGTAATCTCCTTCCTATTGTTGCTATGCTACTAAGAATATTTTTATTTTTTTTTATATTTCTAATGTTATTACCTGCTTCACTGGTTAGCTCCACAACTTTTCTCATAACGAAAGCTTCCACCAGGAAAATATTGCAGTAATCCGGCAGGCTGAGGGTTAGGGCGAAAGATTCCAACTCCCAACTCGTAAACAATTTTTGATCCGCGTAACGGTATATAATCTATTCTCCCTATCATTTCTTCACTTTTTGAGCTGTGCCTGAAAGTCACAATGGATTTCTCTGCAATATATTCCAGCCCAATGCCAATTGACTGTAGGTCGAAAATTTTTTTAAATCCAGCCTCTGAAGTAGTCTTCAGCGGCCAGGTTATACAGAGTTCAGCGAGCCAGTGTATCACTCCCAGCGGTTTGCGGTATGAAGCTTAATTGCTCGAGATCCGTCACGCCAAACACCATTGGGCTAAATTAACTTGACCACTGCAGTATAGTACCAATATTTGTATATAAGCTTTAGCACTTTCTTGCAGGCATAAAAGGTCCTGCTGATCTTTTTTAGATTTTCACTTCACAATGAGTTTCTACAGCGGCTTACAATACAGCATTATCCCAAGGTACTTGAAATTGGTTTTTACTGCTAGTTCCAATCTGTACATGGGAATGGGAAGTTTCAAGCCGGGGTTTTATATCTTTTAGTGAAGAGTATCATGCACGTTTTATACGCATTTATCTCTATATCGGCTAGAGTCTCACATCGATGTATGGTTCTTAGAGCAGTCTGCGTCACATATAAGGTATGGAGGAACTTGCGATCACTAATGCAGCCATGTCGTCGTTATCGACATTAGAGCTCAAGATTTTGCTTAAACATTTTGGAGAAGTGCGAGCATTTAAGTAACGACCACTCGCACACTTGTTTATTGCTCATTATTCGAAAATTTTCGAACACGAGTATTGTGACAATAACCTTGACTTTTTTCTTAGAATATTTTTTTAAAATGATTTTTAATTTTTCATTCAAAGTTTAAAAAGTCATTGGAATGCCAAAGAAATTCTAATAGGCAAAATTAAAATTTTTTTTCTGCAGAGCAGTTGAGCAATGATCGAGTATCTAGCGAGCATCGAGGTACTCCCACTGCTCGATACACGAGTATCTGCTTTAATTTACATAGATCGTTTCAGATATATGAATTTACTGATCGGTATGAAAGCTTTATTAAGTTATTGACCATTATTATCTAGAATTTTTCTAATAGCTTCATAATTCCATCAATGTGGAACTTCTTTGGTGTGTTGGCAAAGAGTTTGGCCAAGCAATTGTCAGCGGCTCTTCGGACAGCCAAATTTTTACCATCAGGCTGAACTATGCAGATATCAAAAAAGGGCAGTCACCTGGTCCAAGGTCCGCGCTTTATGGTGGGTACGTCAAAATTGACCGTTTTGCCATGTTGCAGCAGTTCAGAATGGACAATACTCATCAAACCCCACTATAAACTCAGCATCCATCACCTTTATTGCCGTCAATTCAAGCTTTGAAGTCATCTGTAGAGGGTCAGCGACCTTTGACTATGATTTTTTTCATTTTATATTCTCATTTTTAAATTATTTTTATCACCGATGATGAGCCGCTTCAGAAATGGTCCGATATTTTTTCGTTTCAGAAGCATTTCACTGATGGCACAATTCAATTTAGTTGATCAAATTTCTTTGCGTTAATGCCTATTCTCAACGTAAATCATAAAAACTTTTCGGCACGTTTTTGTAGCGCTTCCACCGCATCACATAACGTATATCTTCAAAAATTGCTCTTTTTTAAACTCGTGTTAGTTTGACACAATCGGATTTGTTTTGCTCGAACTAATAGTATCAAAACCATTTTGTGACAAAAACCGCGGAGACTTTTTAATTATCCAATAGTTTGCAGTATTCGTGAAGAAAAATATTTAGTTCAAAATTTATAAAATACACTCACCAAAAATCTCTATATTTATCGTAGCAAATGGAAATTTTTTGCGAGAAGTAGGTATAACTTTAAAATATTTATATATATATAAATGCTATATTTGGTGCTTTGTAACCGCTGAAGCGATTTTCGGCGGTATTCTTCCTCCAATTTGTGGTTTTGCATCTCGATGTTTTTACCATCAACTGAAAAATTTATTTTATACAATTTTAGATGCTGCTCGAACATCGTTTCGAACCCAGGCCTCTCGAATTGTAATACGCAATGCTAACCTCTCGGCTATTGCGGCCGCCACAATTATACAAACTTAAATATAAACTAAAGAACTAAGCAAGAAAAAATTTGTGAAAAATCGAAAGAAAACAAGAAAATTACATATAAAACTCCCACTAAACTGGTTTAATAACAATTTTCGCTACAATGAGGGCGAAAAAACCCATTAACTGACTACTAAATGCCAAAAACTCGTTTGCTAAGAAGATTTGCAATGATAACATCATCGGTGTTCGAATCATATTTGAGTTTGGCCAACAAAAACGCAAATTAGTTGCTTCATTATTTCCATCCAGTTCTATATATCAACTCAATAAAAGCTATTATTCGTACTTTTGAGTGAAATTTTGAGCAGAGCAACATAGTAAATGTTAACCTTACTAAGAATTTTGAAAGCCAAATGCGCGAAATAATGAGCGCTAATACCTTGTAGAAATATTTGAAACATTTAAACAATTCAGTATATTGCAGTACTTACACAAAGTTCCTTTGTAATACATCATTGCATCAATTCATATCTCGCTGCCAGTTTATTGTCACACAGTTAACATATAGTTAACTTAAGTTCAGAAAGATATTGAAGCGATATGGAATGAGTTTTGTTGGTTATATGACATATATTACAAAAAAATTTACAAATTATTTAGAACATACTTCGACACATTATTTAGATTTATAAAAAAATTATAATAAGAAGTGCACAGGAAGTTGTTAACATCACGTACTACCATTTGGAAAGCCATGGTCCAACCAATAACCAAAAATTATAGAATATTATTGTATTATAGTATTATAATAAAAATAAAATTATTTTTTCTAATTGCGGTCGTCCCTCGGCGGGGAATCTCAAGCCCTCTGAGTGTAGCTCCTCATAAAAATCTATCAGATGCTTGATGGTGGTGGAAAAGGGAAGTTGAATCATCGTTAATATTTCTTCGAAAATAATGCCGGTGAGAAAGTAACTGTCAATGACGACCGTAATCGCGCCACGATAACCGACTATTTGATGCCTGAAATTGAAGCTAGCGATCTCCGCAAAATTTGGTTTCAACAAGTTTGAGTCGGTCGATTGGACACCGAGATCGTGTGATATCACACCGTTAGACTTTTCCCTGTGAGGATATGTAAAGTCTTAAGTCTATGCAGACAATCCCGCTTCGATTCAGGCCTTGCGTCAAAACATCACGCATGTCATTCGCCAGTTATCAGTCGAAATGCTCGAATGAGTCATCGAAAATTGAACTCAATGGATGGACCATCTGAGACGTAGCCGCGGCTAACATTTGAAAGATATAATCTTTAAAAAATAAATGCTAAAATAAATTGTTCTTTCGAATGATAGTAAATATTCCCCATTAAATTTGAATTTTCTGTTTTTTTTTGCTTTGAAAAAGTAGGGAACCTCGAAATGGATCACTCTTTATATATAATATTACCTTATTTTTAGCACTTGATGCAAAGATTTGAAATGTGAATAATTCTTAGGCTCATTCATAGTGAAATTTGTTTGTCTGCAGGGAGTAATTGAAAATTTTTCAGAAATACCGTGAAATTCCCTGTAACATACATACTCATATATTGCACAAGCCCATCTAGGTACACATTCTCGTATTCAAGCACAATTTTGCAAATCCATCAAATTGTCGGTATCGCATCTCTATTTATGTATGTTATTGATGATTCGTGGTTATTTGACTTGGCATTTATGCTCATTACTGCTGAATTGGTTGTTTCATTGTTGTGCCCCCCTCCCACATTACAGAGCAAATGGGGAATTAAATTTCTATGCCTTGATTCGTTAACTTTGATTGAAATGAGAGCAAAAGTGAATATGCTCTATAATTTGGAAAATACTGTTAACCACTACGGTTAATTGACTACTTGTAAATGAATCCCACGCCGTAATTGTTAATGATTCGGATGAATATGAAATTTTTGTATAAAATAATAGAATGGTGTGCAAACTGAAAGCAAAACAAAAACTAAAAAGATATTCTGTTAAAATTGCTGTCTAACATGCTGTTCACACAGTCACATAATTAACTAATTGAGAATTTTTCAGCAGATAATTTTTTCATCGCAAGGAGATAAGCTGTATAAAAACTAACTACAATAGCTCGCGTTTAATAATTAATTGAAGGTAATTTTTCGTAAAATCGTTAATGCAACCTTGCATTATGAAAAGAAAAAAAATCTTTTCAGTTATTAAACGAATGGGATGAAATACTCTCGAATCAATGTCTTCCCAATCAATTAAAGATATTTATACGATGAAAATGGCGAAAGTATTACGTGATATGTAGTCAATTTAAACAAATTATCATTTAAAACGTTAAATTCAAAGAAAAAGATGTTACGCTGGACTGACGAACAATATTACTCTTGTCTAGAAATGTACAACTTTTTTTATACATTAATAATATTTTACTTAATACTATCATACCCGGGGGAACGCTGCTTTGGCTTACTTCTTATTCTTCTTCCCCTTTGGCGTAGGCAACGCTTACGCGATTACAGCCGTATCAACAATAGCGCGTCACTCGTTCCTTCTCTTTGCTGTTTTGCACCAGTTAGAAATACCAAGTGAAAACATATAGGCGTCCACCCGATTCTTCCAACGGAGTGGAGGTGTTCGTTTTCCTCTGCTTCCACTAGCGTGTACTCCATAGAATACTTTCAAAGGTGAAGCGCTTTCATCCATTCGGACGACGTGACCTAGCCAGCGTAACCACTGTCTCTGTATACGCCGTTGCCAACGCGCAAATTACCATAAATCTTTCGCAAAGCTTTTCTCTCGAAAATTCCTAAAGCCGACTAAAGTCGCTCGGGCTTCTGCACTATATGTCAGGACGGTAATGATGAGCGATTTGTAGAGTTTAGTTTTGGTTCGTCGAGACAGGACTTTATTCTTCGATTGCTCACTCAATCCAAAGTAACACCTGTTGGCAAAAGTGATAGACGAAATTATCTACGACTTCGAAGTTATGACTGTCAACAGTGACATGGAAGCCAAGTCGCGAATATAATGACTGATTATTTATGACGGAAGATATTTAGTCTTGCCCTCGTCTATTGATATCAATATCATCGGCATACGCCAACTATTGTACACTCTTTTAGAAGATAAAGAGTCACCCTGTCTGAAACCTCGTTTGGTATCGACTATTGTTATATTACCCAAAGTCAGTTGACATAGATATATGAGTTTTGTGCAGACATCAAATTCAATCAGCTTTAAAATCGATGAAAACGTGGTGTTTATCGATTCTTTTCTCTCGGGCTTTCTCCAAGATTTGGCGCATGGTGAATATCCGGTCAATAGTGGATTTGCCACATCTTAAGTCACACTGATAAGGGCAGATCATCGCTATCGCTATTCGAACTTCTTCATAGTCGGCTGATGGAACGTATATACATCGCCATCGAGTGGGGTTTCGGTTTCGCCATCTCCGGGTTTTTCACTTTCACTGCCATTGAGCAGATTAGAGAAGTGTTCTCTCTGTACACTAAGTATGCTATGGACATCTGTCACCAGATTACCATCCTTATCCCTACATGAGCTTGTTCCGGTCTTAAAACCTTCTATAAGTTGCCGTATCTCTCTTCATGCTCACGTATTTCGCCGTATTCTTTTTTCTGTAAATGCGACTCGTTTTCCTCTTCAGCTCTGGGTATTCTTTCGAGGTACACCTTTCTTCTTAGTTTTAAAATAGAAAGCAATTTTTTTTAAATTAAATTATTGATCTATCTACATTTGAACTTTAGATAACCGGTTCTCGAGCAATGCGAGCGGTTCGACGATCGCTCGATACTCGTTTATTGCTCAACTGCCCAGCAGAAGTAAAATTTTTTAAGTTTGTTTGTCTAAATTTCGTTAGCATTTCATGAATTTTTAAATTTTGCATAAATAAATTTAAAATTATAAAAAAGTTCTGAGAAAAAGGTCAATGTTTTTATCAATATTCTCGAAATTTTAAAGCCGTGAGTAATGAACAAGTGTGCGATTGTTCGTTGTTCAATTACTCGAACTACTCGAAATTGTTCGAAACTATATACACATATTATTAGTATTTATGTGCAAAAATTTTACGGTGTTTGTATCTTTCAGCGGCTGTGTTATTGATTACCAACTTAAAGACGTACTATCGGAGATATAGTAGTCGATACTCAGTGTATTTCACGAATATATGAATATAAGTAGCGGCAAGGTAGCCGAACGCCACTACTTTGACGGAATGCAGCCGCATTTGATAATAATATGACGCAACAAACATATCTACTAACACTAGGTTTATTGTATGTTTTTATCCAAATCAAGGAAAGTATTCTATATAAAAAGCTACAAACGTGCCAAATTCTAAGCAAAGCGAAACTGGTGTTAGGTCCAACTGATTCTTTCGAATAGGTCGGTTCACTTTATTTGACATAGAATTATTTTCAAGGAACTGGACCATATACTGATATTATTAATATTTATTTTTGGCTTGATTTTGGTGAAATTTCTTACGTATCTTTGTGTGAAGACAAACTTATGGAACACTTTTCTTTGGCGAAAATGGATCAAACATCAATCCCACTTCTCGAAGGAAACATTAGCGTTTATCGAACTTACATACGATTTTTTCGCAATTAACTAAAAAAATTTCGATATAATATGCTGGGTAGTTTCGGAGATCCTAGAAAATATAGATATAAACAACTACATACATATAAGATCCAAGTAAAAGTCCTTTTTTTAACAGCCTTTTTTTGACAGATGACGCGTGAGCTGTGTCAAGCTGTCATGTTATTTTTGTAGTATTGTTTCGAATTTCATCACGGAAAGACTTACGACTGAACAACTTTATTACGAAAATTCACGTTCTGTAATGAATGTGTTTCACGCGCTTCGTTCAACTTACGCTTATGGTCAACATACTCGACCTACTGAGCGTACTATTCGCAACACCATCAGCCATCTTGAGACGTAGCATTCATTATTGGATAATATTCGACCGAATAGAACACGTCCAGCACGCAGTGAAGAAAATATAGCGGCCGTAGCTGAGAGTGTACACGAAGACCTTGGAGAGTCGATTTGGCGCCCATTTCTGGCTCAATGGATATGTAGACAAGCAAAATTGCCACATTTGGGATGAAGAGCAACCTGAAGAGGTGTCATTTCATCCTGAAAAACAACGACAGCAAAATTGGTGTGGTTGGTGAGCCGGTGGAATCATCGGTCCATATTTCTTCAAAAATGATGCCGGTGAGAACGTAACCGGCAATGGCGACCGTTATCGCGCCATGATAACCGACTATTTGATGTCTGAAATTGAAGCTCGTGATCTCTGCGGCATTTGATTTCAACAAGACGGCGCCACTTCCCACACATCGCATCAAAAAATGGATATTGAGAGAACACTTTGGTGAGAAGATAAATTCACGTTTTGGGCCGGTCGATTGGCATCCAAGATCGTGTGATATCACACCGTTAGACTCTTTTCTGTGGGGATATGTAAAGTCTAAAGTCTATGCGGACAATCCAGCTTCGAGTCAGGCCTTGGAGAAAAACATCATGCGTGTCATTCGCTAGTTACCAGTCGAAATGCTCGAACGAGTCATCTGAGACCTAGCCTTGGTCAACATTTAAAAGAGATAATCTTCAAAAACAAAAAAAAAAAATGCAAAAGAATGTTCTTTCGAATGATAATGAACATTCCCCATTAAATTTAAATTTTCTGTGTTTTTTTTCTTTGAAAAAGTAGGGAACCCCGAAATGGATCACCCTTTATATATATTTACTTTTGCCTATTTACTTCTAAACTCAGTTGGAATAGTCGGAGGAGGGAATTGCACCCCATTCTTATTATAGTAACATAATTAAAGCTATTACTATTTGAACACTATCTCAGTCTACTTGTATTGACCATTGCATTAATTACAGTAATAAGTTACCATCAAACCATAAGCAATAAGGATACAAAATGTACTCAGAGGCCATGCAAGGTGTAGTGTATAAATTGCACAATATAGCACACTAATAAAGTAAAGGAAGCAAACTGAATACGGTACCCAATGGGATTATTAGGTACATTCAAAATTCAATTAACCCAATTAACGTAGCTGAGGTAGTTTATAGTGAAAAAGGAGGCCATTGGCCAGGAAAGCAAAATGAAGGTAGCTTGAAGATGTGATTAAAAATTTCAAGAGAAAATAGAAAAGTCATTGAAGCAAAACTAAAACAACATATATCCTTCTACAATAACGAACATATGTACAGATATGTATAAAGAGGAAAGTTTATGCATACATTATATAACAGCTTTGTATTCAATAGAAAAACTTACAAATAATGATGGTTGAATGTAGTCGATATAAAGATGGTTCGGAAATTTATTTGCTGACAGCTTAGACATACTTCACTTAGCAAGTATACAAAACAATTTTCATAAATAAATAACATGTTTTCAAGCAAGCACGTGTCATTAAATAGAAACAAAATATTTCAATTGAACATAAGCAAAACAAGCTAAATAACATAAAAAAGGAAGGAAACCTGACAAATATTTATATTTTGCATAAATGAATTATGTACAGCAGTAAAGTAGATTAGTTATCAGTTCTGTTTTTTCTGTTTTATTACATATTTTTTATAGTTAAATATATATTTTATGAAAGCAATGCTTTGCTCAAAGAATTATTTTCTTAGTATTAAATATTTAAATTTAAGGATACATGGAAAGGTGGCAGTTTTAGTCTTTGTTTTGAGTACTTTTATTAAGGTTGGCCAAATGTGGTCTAGTACAAGATAGACCTTAGCTCAACTCCTTGCCAAGCAGATTAAAAAAAAAATGATTCGCCGTCGGCAGCAATTTCAATACCAATTTTCGAGCATGATATAAAAGATGAAAATAGTTTTCAAATTATTTATATGGAATTACATTTTTGTGACGAGTCTCTGAGTAGAAGAGCTTTTAGAAACTAGGGTGATTTTAATTCTTTGTCAAAAATATTTATTTATTCATCAATTTCGTGTTTTCCCCAGTCAAGGTTGTCCGTGTCAGATTTAACACATTTTATTCAGCGTTTTTTCTAATCACCGAGGTTCCCTACTTTTTTAAAGATAAAAAGCACAGAAAATTAAAATTTAATGGGGAATATTTTCTATCATTCGAAAGAACATTACATATCATTATTTTTTGAAGATTATCTCTTTCAATGTTGGCCGCGGCTACGTCTCCGATGGTCCATCCGTTGAGTCCAGTTTTCGATTACTCGTTCGAGCATTTTGACTGGTAACTGGCGAATGACACGTGTGATGTTTTACTTCAAGGCCTGAATCGAAGCGGGATTTTCCGCATATACTTTAGACTTTACATATCCCCACAGGAAAAAGTCTAATGGTGTGGTATCACAAGATTTTGGTGGCCAATCGACCGGCCCAAAACGTGAAATTATCTGCTCACCGAAGTGTTCTCTAAATGCATTGAATGATGTGATGTGGGAAGTGGCGCCGTCTTGTTGAAATCAAATCTCGTGCAGATCACGAGCTTCAATTTCAGGCATCAAATAGTCGGTTATCATGGCATATTGAGGAAACATGGACCGATGATTCCATCAGCGCACAAATAACAAAATACTGTTTTTTTCGGATAAAATGGCAGCTCTTAAATTTCTTCAGGTTGCTCTTCGTCCCAAATGCAGCAATTTTGCTTGTTTACATACCCATTGAGTCAGAAAAGGGGCCCCATCGCTGAACAAAATTTGGCTCGAAAACGGCGGATCTTCTTGGAACTTTTCAAGAGCCCATAGAGCGAAAGGATGTCTCTTGGGAAAGTCGAGCGACTTCAGTTCTTGCACAAGCTGTATTTTGTAGCTTTCCATTTAGGATATCGACGTAAAATGCGCCAAGTCGTTCCACACAGAAGTTCGAATTGCTGCGAACGGTCTTCGTGTACACTTTCAGCAATGGCTGCTATAATTTTTTCGCTGCGTGCTGGACGTGGTCTATTCAGTCGAATATTATCCAATAATGAATGCTGGGTCTCAAGATGGGTGATGGTGTTGCGAATAGTACGCTCAGTAGGCCGATTATGTTGACCATAAGTTGAGCGAAGCGCGTGAAACACATTCTTTACAGAACGTGAATTTTCGTAGTAAAGTTATTCAGGCGCAAGCCTTTCCATGATAAAATGCCAAACAACACTGAACAGAAATAACATGACAGCTTGACACGACTCACGCGTGATCTGTCAAAAAAAGGCTATTGAAAAAAGTACCTCTACTTGGATCACCTTTTAGTTCTAATAGACACTTATAGACACTTTAGTGAATAACGAATTATCGTAGCTTGAGAAATTTAAAAATTCAAGCTAGTTTTTTTTAACAGATCTCGCATACATTCGCCATGAAAATAAAGTTAATTTTAAAGGGTTAGGGGTAATCAGAATTTTCAAAGTAGGAGCCACGTTTAACGTTTGACCAAAAAACGATAAGGCTTGGTGACACTGAGCACTGGTATGCTTGAACACAACAAACCTAAATTTTTACATTGATATTTGACAATGAATGAAACATGATTTCATAACTTCTTTCCGGAATCAAAACAATCATCAACTGGCACCCATTGACTACTGGCTGTTGGTGGACACCAAATAAATGCTTACAGGTAAGATATTTTGCTCGAATGTTGAGTTTATCCCTGAAACGCATGCTAATTGATGCAAAAGATAAATCGGTCTACAAAAGTGGTTTTGAAATTTTAAAGCAACGCTGCAATGGATTTCGTGGCTGTTGATGCAGATTACGTTGATGATTAAAGTCAATCTTAATCTTGACCGAAAAAAAAGTAATTTTCTTTGCTAGAACCGGAACTTTTCAGCACATGTTTTATTTATTTGATTCATTTTGAGTTTTTAGAAAATATTTCTAAGATGTTTTATTTTATTTTTCTAATTCTAACTACCTCCAACTGAGAGTTGAGAATGGCGTTAGTTTCCATATTATTGTCTCATCCGTGCCCCTTCAAGGTATGAAATTTTACTAAATTGGATTATGTAGTGAATAAAATTGTGCCCATTACCCTACTTTACTAACTTAATTCGATTACTCGAGGTGGGAGAAAATAACTTTTTAATAAATTCTCAGAAAAAGAATAATAGTTGAACTGAAAGAAAATATTAAGTTTTCATTCCCACTTACTTCGCTCAGGGGAAAAGGGTATAAGTGCAATAAAACTATGTGACACAAGCTATTGTACAAAAACATATTTACTAAGCGCAACTTCTACTCCGCTCAGGGAAGATACAATTTTATTTTTACATTATAAGCTATTGCCACTCTCCAATGAATATGTGAGCTAAAATATTAACGTTGTTTAAGTGCAGATAGCTTATGCATCAGCACCTTCAGCAGTTGCAGCAACGAAGCATAAAACTTATTAAGCTATTTAAGCTACTACTTGCTAACGATGTGCTAACCTGTATAATTACATACATACGCTTATATGTAGATATACTTATACATACTGAAGTACAACGTCGAGCTAATGTTGACATTTCACTTACTACTTGTATATAAGACGATTAGGAGTCAAAGTATGAAGGGATGAGTAAAATTAGCTAAATATGGAGTTTGTCACTTTGCAACTAAAACCTTTTAGGAAGTAGCATACACACCTATAAGTACATGGTGTTGAAAATGATATCAAATAAGCGTTAAGTGCTAAGTGAAAATTTAATGGTGTCACCTGTAAAATTTTGCAACTACCAGCCGTTTATCAGCTAAAAATTTAAAAACCTCCACACAACCTACAATGGAGCAACTAGTCTGAAATATGTTCGGAAAGAGCCAAGGAGAAATAAGCGACTAATATAGTTGTATCATTGTAAAGGGTGATCCAAGCATTGTAAAGGGTGATCCAAGTAGATGTACTTTTTTCAATATGCTTTTTTTGACAGATCATGCGTGAGTCGTGTCAAGCTGTCATGTCCTTTTGTTCAGTATTATTTGGCATTTCATCATGGAAAAACTTACGCCTGAACAACGTTTACAAATAATTTAACTTTATTACGAAAATCCACGTTCTGTAAAGAAAGTGTTTCGCGTGCTTCGCTCAACTTATGGTCAGCATAATCGGCATTCATTATTTTCAATATTGGATAAAATTCGACCGAATGGACCACGTTCAGCGAGCAGTGATGAAAATATAGCTGCCTTAGCTGAGAGTGTACACGAAGACTGTGGAGAGTCGATTCGGCGCCGTTTGCAGCAACTCGGACTGACTTTTGGAACGACTTGACGCATTTTACGTCGAGATCTTAAATTGAAAGCATATAAAATACAGCTTGTGCGAGAACTGAAGACGCTCGACCATCCCAAGTGAGATCGCTTCGCTCTATGGGCTCTTGAAAAGTTACAAGAAGATCCCACGTTTTCGTTTTTTTTTTGGCAAAATTGCCGCATTTGGGACGAAGAGCAACCTGAAGAGTTTCAAGAGCTTCCATTTCATTTAGAAAAAACAACGGTTTGGTGTGGTGTGTAGGCCGGTGGAAACATCGGTCCATATTTCTTCAAAAATGATGCCGGTGAGAACGTAACTGTGCGATATTTAGTTTCAACAAGACGGGGCCACTTCCCACACATTGCATCAATTAATGTATATATTGAGAAAACATTTCGTTGAGCAGATAATTTCACGTTTTGGGCAGGTCGATTGGCCACCAAGATCGTGTGATATCACACCGTTAGACTTTTTCCTGTGGTGCTCGAACGAGTCATCGTAAATTGGCCAACATTTGAAAGAGATAATCTTCAAAAAATTAATGACAAAGAATGTTCTTTCGAATGATAATAAACACTTCCCATTAAATTTGAATTTTCTGTGTTTTTTTCTTTAAAAAAGTAGGAAACCTCGAAACGGGTAACCCTTTATATATATATATTGCTTCTTAGCTTCCTGATTTTAGTTACACCTCATTTAACACTTTAATAACATATTATTATCGCAGGTTTGAATTAAAAACAGCTACGAATATTTGCCAAAACAAAAAAGTGCCAATTATATTAATTTCTCACTAAACAAAGTGCCGGAAAAGAGCCATTTGAACATATGCCAAGAGAAAAGCAGAACGAAAACAACAGTTCTACAATTATCTTCTAGAAAATGTCGCCCACTAAACAAATACAAGAATGCAGTGGATTAGACATGCTATTTAAAGGCTTAAATAATAATATATGCATATACGTAACACTTACTTACGTGCCAAAAGTAGAAATTCGTGGCAGCCAAATTAGTGTTTTCACGTGACAATAAAATCTTGATAAATTTTAGGTGCTTAGCTAAGTGATTTTTTTTTTTTTTTGTAAGTACTTTTGGGCTGGTTGAACTTTCACATATTATTTATTCTTATATTTACGTTTTTTGAACTAAAAATTTTATAAATATTTTCTGCTTGTAAAAGGCGTGATGGTGGTACCGATAAGTTTTTTTTTTACAAAAGGGTATATCATTTAAGGGTATATATTGTGAGAATCTATTTCCATGCTAGAAATACTCTCTGATGAGTTGACGTTATCTGCCGAGTAAGACCATTTTTAAATATTCAAATTCTTACTCCTTAAATTTAAAATATATAACATTTCAATTTTTTTTCTTAGAGGTTTTGTTTTGAAATTTGGATTAGATTATATATTTAAGAACATTAGTTTTTATTATATTAGCGCGAGCTTGAAAAGAGGAGTTTATTTAATATTATCCTTCCAATTGTGCAGCAGATTATGTAAGGAAAAGATGTTAGTTATCTCATGCAAACTCGTTTGAGGAACTACGAGGTATGTTCAGAGGAAAACAAGGAAGTTATGCAACGTTTGCGTGAAGCAATACGACTCAAACGATCGGAATTGTGGAAAAAAAAATCGTGGATTCTGCATCACGATAATGCACCAGCTCACACATCAATGCTTTTTCGTGATTTTTTGACCAAAAACAAAACCGTTATCATGCCTCACCCACCGTATTCAACAGGTTTAGCTCCCTGTGAATTTTTCCTAATCCCAAAACTAAACCAATGAAAGGAAAGCGTTTTGCCACAATTGATGAGTTCAAGTCTAATTCAAAGAAAGAGCTGATGGTCGTACCGAAAAGCGCATTTCAGAAGTGCTTCGAGGATTGGAAAAGCGATGGTAAAAAATTATACCCGAGGGGACTACTTTTAAGGGGACAAAATAGATATTGTTGAATAAATAAGTATTTTTCAAAAAAAATTAAACTTCACCTTTTCCTTTGAACAAACCTCGTACATGGGTTCCAAAGGTAGTCGATGTGATAAGTGCTCAAAATCGAAAAGTAATTCAGTAATTGAAAAAAAAACACATCATAATCACTTACTATTTATAAAACCGATAAAAATGTTAAGAGGGTATTAGATTTAAATGGATCGTATGCGCTCCTTACTTCTCCTGCATAACCTATTCCACTCGCTATCAATGTTTATTTTATTCAGAGAAAAAACGAATTTACATACACATATAATACATAATAGGGGTATTCTCTTCGTCTAGGAAATGCATACTATGCAAATATTTCCTATAGAATTGTGCTAGAGATCGAGAGCATAAATATACATAGGTTTTGGTATAGGATATTTTTCCTATCGTACCATATGTTTTTTGCATGTGTTTTGTTATTGTGCCATTGCACGAATAGGAAAAATTTCCTATCCGTGCACCGTAGCATGCATTCCCTAGACTAAGAGAATATCCCTAATATATACATACGTTAGTGTACAATATTCTATAGATATGTTGGTGTAGCAGTTACGCAACAACGAATCTCATATCCTGTTTCTTCAAATTTACATAATTTTTTTCTATGTTAAAAATCTTCTTGTTTAGTATTTTACTTTCTTTTATGAGAAATGGAAAAGAATACATATGAGGCTCGAACCTATATTTTTGAAAAAAAAAAAACAACAACAACATAGTATCATAAAAAACAGATATTTTTTCATATACTCATTTATGTTAATGCTATTCATGCAAATTTACATATAACATAACTGTACTATATACGAGTATACCTTGGAGGGGGGAAAAAAGTTATGAGCTATAAATTGATTTAGAGTTTTGATGAACTTTTATTTTCAAAAAGCAAGCAACAATGCATTTGTTTGGCATTGGTAAACTTATACGTTCAAAAGATATTTAAGATATATAAATAAAATATAAATATATAAAAAAAATTGAGTAAGTACAAAAATTGAAATAATGTTTTCGAACAGAAAAACAAATTTGCACTTTTGCATTCAATTTATTTCTTTTTAATGCAGATAAGTAAGGAAAGTTGGAAATACTTGCACTCCAAATACATAAAATAATGAGATACATCTTCTTCATATAAGCATATGTTAATTTTAATATTTAATCTGAAAATTTTGTATACTTTTAACTCTATTCACTGTATAAAACAAAATAAAATAAAATAAAATAATATAAAATAAAATGAAATAAAATAAAATTTAAAAAATGAAGAAAGTAAATAAAATAAAATAAAATAAAATAAAACAAAATAAAATTAAAAAAGAGTAAATAAAATGAAATAAAATTAAATAAAGAAAATAAAATTAAATTAAATAAAAGAAAAGAAAATAAAGTTAAATAAAATAAAAAGAAAAATTAAAAATTTAATAAAAATAAAATAAAAACAAAAATAAAAATTTAAATTAAAATAACATCTAATAAAATAAAAATAAAAATAAAAACTAAAAAAAATATTTAAAAAAATAAATAAATAAATTAAATTAAATTAAATTAAATTAAATAAAATAAAATGAAGTAAATAAAATAAAACGAAAAAATAAAATAATAAAAAAATAAAAATTATTTAAAAACATAACATAAAAAGAAATAGAGTATAAATTAAATTTAGGAGTAAAAAAATATAAGGAAATAAATAAAATAACCCAAATTAAAATAAAATATACTAAAATAAAATATGTTATAATAAATAAATAAATAATATGAAATAAAATAACTATAAAAGTAGAATAAAATAAATCGTTAAAAAAAATAAATATTAAAAATATTATATTGACTTACTGGGTTTCCAACCAAAATTTTTACAATGGATCTCCACATATCTATATGCTCGAACTCAAAGAGTAATGTTTAAAAATTCCATTTCAGATGCCGTTAATTTTTATTCAGGAGCACTTAAGGATAACCATCTAGGCCCAATTCTGTTTTCACTATTTATAAACGATATATCTTCTCAGATAAAATTTTCAAAACATTTAATGTATGCGGATGATGTAAAACTTTATAAATTTTACACTTCGACACTGAAGGTATCTCACTGCAAACATACATAAACATCATGACTGAATGGTGTCAAATAAATCGGTTGCCCCTAAATCTTAAGAAATGTAAAGTTATGTATTTCTACCGATGAACCACACAGACAATTACTTACACTATAGATAATTACAGTTTGGAGCAGGTTCACAGTATTATTGACCTGGGGATCACTATGGACCCTAAATTGAACTTCACACATCACATTGGTGTGATAGTCAACAAAGCCAAAGGCAATTTGGCTTTTGTAAAGCATTGCTCCAAGGAGTTTAATGAGCCTTATATTACTAAAGCTCTGTATATAACATTAGAAAGACCTATTCTAGAATACGGCTCGGTGCTTTGGAACCCGAGGTATCAAATATACTCTGACAGGTTAGAGTATATTCGAAAACAATTCCTCCTATTTGCCTTAAGAAATTTGCATAGGGACTCTCAGTACAAGTACAATCTTTCTTCTTATACTAGTCGTCTGAAATTTATCAATCTCCCTACTCTCGCCAGTCGACGGGAAATGCTTGGTGTAATTTTCATGGTTAAAATAATAACAGGCTTAGTTTCCAGCCCCCTTATTCTCTCTGAAATCAAATTTAATGTTCAGTTCAGAATGTCCAGACATTTTTTCCCCTTGTTTCTGAAAACTTGTAAAACGAAATTTGAATTTCACGAGCCTTTGTATTGTTTTTGTCTTGATTTCAACTCTCACTCAAGCACATTTGACATATCTGACTCGCTTTTTCATATTAAGGAAAGTATTTTGTCGACTCTCAACTAATCGTTACATAACATTCTATACTTGAAATAATTCTTAAATATCAGCTGATTAATTTTTTTAGTTCTCTCCTCATCGTGACTCGACCTTGATGAAAAATACAAAAAGTTCCTTACGTCATGTGGACAGCGCCCCTCGTGCGAATGGGCGGGAGGTGGGTAAACCGTTGTGATTAATAATAATAATAATCAAATTAAATTAATATCTATGCGTAAGTATATCTAATAACTTATATGTATTCGAAATACGAAAAATGGCTCAGACTCCAAAATACTTTAAACTATTTTTCCATTAAAATTTCTAAAAAAAAGTTAGTTTTGAACAATAAGAAAACAAGTTTTAAAACAAATACTTGAAAAACAAATTTTACAAAATTCAATAAATTTAATTTTCTCTTTCAATTGTGTCATTCTTATATGGTTCTTATACCCACGACATGTCGTTAATTTCTCCGGCTTACTACCGTTATCGCGATATAGTTGAATTTAAAATTTTTTTTTTTAATTTCATAATTTTTTTTTATTTTCAGCATAAAATTTAAATTAATAAAGAATGGCAAATTATAAAAAAATTGAAAAAATCGTTTTTTTTTTTCATTTCCATGGCTGTAATAGGATACCAGAAATTAAGCTATTCTTCTTTAATGTCTTTCAATCGATTAATCTGCCGATCTGCGGGGATAATGGAGGTAAATTGTGTTATACAAATTCGTAAGTGCATTAGAGTTCTCATCAATATTAGCAAAGATGCTGCCAAGTTTTTATAACAATGAAAATTTTTCTTCTTCAATTTTTTCGATCTAAAATTATGGGTAGCAAATTTTGTCTTCAAGGTACGCGAAATAGATTCAGACTACCCTTCATTTTTCTATCCAATAACTCTATAGCTGTCCACCCCAAAAATTTTGTGCCCTAAAAATCTGAAAATAGAATCTTAAAATTTAAACTGCAATTTGTATATACGAGTATATATATATATATATATATATTTGGCGCTTTGTAACCGCTGAAGCGATTTTCGGCCGAGCTCCTCCTCCAATTTGTGGTTTTGCGTCTTGATGTTTTCACCAACAATTGGAGGGACCTAAAGTTTCTTCTAAGCCGTCTCCGAAAGGCTGATGGATTTTTATGAGGAGCTTTATTTCATGCCAGAAATACACTCGTAAGCTCGAACCCGGGCTCGAACCCAGGCCTTCCGAGTGGCAGTACGCAATGCTAACCACTCGGCTATCGCGGCCGCCAGTATATAGGAAGATAAAAAAAGCTCTAACTATAAAACTTATGTCACATATAGCCGATTTCGACATAATTCGTAATATACATACATACGTGGAAAGTTGTTATGTCTTTTTTCATTTTTTTTTTTTTTTTGAAAACGCATAGTTTCCTTACCCAAACAAAGCGCCGTGTATAGTTCTCTTTATCTTAAACTATATATATCTCTATAAAATGCTGTCAATGTCCGATAAAAAGCATTAAACCTTTTCAGTAGTCCTTTGTATCGTCGTAATATACATTTATGGGCAGCCAGAATTACACGTTCTGGCTACAAATAAATAGTATAAAATAGAAATTTCAACAGATTTACTCAGTATATTTTTTTAGTTATTTACGTATTAAGAAAAGTATAAGAGAAATAACTTTTGGAAGAAGCATTACGAAATTTGCTTGTAAAGTAACAAGAAACTCAGATGTAAGCATCATGTATGAATTTAGGAAACTGTCGATATTGCCAGAGGTTCACAGAAACGAAAGAATAAGTACTTAATACTCTTAATATATTGAATAAATATAAAAAAATGGAAAAGGACTATAAAAGTACAAGTAAAAAAGGTTCTAAAAATATTTTTATATTAGTTTTTTTGTATATATTTATATATATACTCTTATACTTGCATACTATATACATATTTATTGACAAAGTTTGTAAAATATGCGATCAAATTAAAATCAAATTAAATTATACTTTAACGTTCGAAAACAAGAACGGATGCAGTACAAGCAATTTCAATCTAAAATAAATGTTCTCCTTAAAAATATAAGTACTAGAAAATGGGATGTTTAAAAAAAGTATATAAAATTATATTTCTTACATTTTCTAGGCTCTTCGTTAGTAGCAAAATGTGCCACCTACGGCTACGCGTAAAGCAAAGTGGCGAAGCTTTATAGCCATTTTTAGGGGTCAATGCGTACTTTATAAATAACATAAAATAAAAGTATTGAGTATAAATATATATACGTATTTTTTTAGATACATATATATATAACAGTATTTTTAGACAATTTTTTTTTTGCAACATTTTGTAAAATTTTGCTTAGCTTAGCGGATAACGAGCAGTTCAATTTCTCTCTTCCGAAAATTTACTACAAATAGAAAATAAAAAATCTTGTTTTGATTATTCCTTATGCATATATATATATATATACATATATATATATATATATATATGCATATGCGCATCTACATAAAATCTTGTAAATAAACATTTTCCTATTTTTATTACCAAATTATATAGGGAAGGAACAAAATTATATTCATTCACTGAAAACTTTCAAGGATATGCAAAATGTGTAATAAAAATCCTTTTATTCATAAAAAAAATTACGCACAAACAAAATAATTTAAAATAAAAGGATGCTAGTGTGATATTTGGTGAATTGGCGGGTCATAGGCCATATTTTATTTGTACCAATAATATTTTACAATATAAAAATCTTATGAAAATATTTTCTAATATCTATAAATATACGGGTTTGCAATAAGAGTGATATGAATTCTTTAAAAAAAAAACACACTATTTGTTAAGGAAATTCGAATAATTTTTATTTTATGTGAAGTAAAATCGATCCAATTAAGTTCTGAATATAACATCATTCAAATCGCCTCTACGATTTCTTTTGCAGGAACGAATTCGATGAACCAAATTTTTGAGCACTTTTTCCACTAAATCAAGTCATATATATGTCATGAATAGCATGTTCAGTATTGACTTTTAAAGCTTGCAGAGAGTCTGGTTTATTGCTAAAAACCAAAGACTTCAAATAATCCCACAAGAAGTAGTCTAATGGTGTTAAATCACAACTTCTTGGAGGCCATTCAATATCATAACTTCTTGAAATAATCGAATCTCCAAACCTTTCTAGCAATAATTCGGTTGTTGCACGTGCTGTCTGACTCGTAGCCCCGTCTTGTTGGAAGCAGGTGTTGTTAAGATCAACTTCTCCCATTTGTGGCCATAAAAAGTTGGCTATCATCAATCTATACTGCTCTCCATTGACAGTAATGGTGCTACCAGCTTCATTTCGAAAGAAGTACGGACTGATGATTCCAGCAGACCAAAACCCACACTAAACTGTCACTTTAGGTGAATGTAATAGTTGTTCATGAATAATTTGTGGATTTTCTTCGCACCAGAATCGACAGTTTTGTTTATTTACCGCACCACTCAGATGAAAGTGAGCCTCATCGGAGATGATTTTCTTAAAAAAATCGTTACCGTTTTCAAGTTGTTCCAAGATCAAATCAGCAATTTCACGTCGTTTATGGTGGTCCAATGGCTTCAGTTCCAAATCCTTTCTCAAAAGCCGGCAGGTTGTGGTTTGCGACAGTCCAAATTCTTGAGTACGTCTTGGAATCGACAAATTTCGGTTTTCAGCAACACTTGCTTGAACGGCAGCAATATTTTCATTACTTCGACTGGTGCTTTGTCTTATTGGCACTTGAATATTATGTAAAGAAAATGTACGCTCGAAATTTACAACAAATCGACGAATAGCTAGCACAGCTCGACGATTATTACGACCATAAAATGGCAAAAAACGCACGAATAGTTGCAACTGCAGAACGATTATTTTGATAATAATATTGAATAATTTGTAAACGTTGTTCTTGTGTATATCTTGCCATGATGAAATTGTAAGCATTACTGAGTACAATGAAAAAAAAGACAGATTATGACACATTTAAAATGACCAAAACGACACTTAGAAATCATATCATCCCTATTGGAAAACCCTTTAAATAAAAACATTTTTTACGATGTAAGTTGCAATTTAAATAACTAATGCTTTAAATAACTTCACTCTTGATCTACACACAAAGTTGACTTCGAACCCAAAACTTTCGTATAAATTGTCACTGCTCAAGTAAAAATTGAAAATTTCAAATGTGTACAAAGAAAATAGAAAATAACATAATATATAAATTTACTTACATAAATTATGCGTATAAATATATTCCGTTATAACCAAGCAGTTCTTGTTGTACACATACTCACACAAAACAGCTGCTACACTAACGAGCAGACAAACAAATTTATTTGTGTTTGTGTCCATATAGAATTTTACGTATGTGCATACATATGTGTACATAAACGCATTAATATATAAAAATACATACAGAAAATTGTGAGCAGAAACTTTTCACATACGTTTAAAGAAAAACACGTTAGCTAAATAAAAACATAAACAACTCCCACGCATGTCTCGTCCTTAAAATATATTTGTACTGTGGGTGAGTATGGATGTAGCAGCGGAACTTGGAAAAATTCTTTTGCACAGAGCACATGTACACACACACACTTATCATATTCGAATGTGTTTACTTGACGAAAGTGACCTCACTACGCTCTGAATGGTGAAAGTGGAAACGTAAATTATGATTAATATGTTATTATGTATATTTCAAATTTTTTATATGTATTCACGCATAAGTTTTGACAAATTTACATATCTATATATGAAGACCCTTTAGCTTCTCTTCTAATCAGTAGTACAAGCGTAGGTTGTTTTTTCTAAACTAAATCAATTTCTTTGTAAGAAAGTTTAAAATAAACTAATTTTTTCATCGTATTACTGATTCATTATTCCCTTATGCAGATTCACATTAGATATCTAACAAATAGTCTGAAAGGTCCTGGACCTAACAAAGAGAACGCGTTTTTTGTTCAAAATTGGCTTTTTCCATCAACGTAATCTTTACATTGGTATTTACTAAACCAAAATTGACAAGGGATGACGGAAATTCGTTCCGATATAAAAATACAATCATTCGTTCCAACGTCCTTTAGCATTTCAGTATCACTTTTGTATAGCAATTTATCTTTTCTCTTAAATTCGGTCAGCTTCAGCGATATGCCATTCATTCGAGCGAATTTTCTTACCGGTGAGCTTTTTTTTGGCATTAGCTGGTAGCTTTATCTGGCAAATACGGTAGATGGAAGCGCAATTCGAAGTTCAGTTCATGTAGCTCATTCATATGCAATTGTTTTTATTGACTTTTTCCGCAATACGTCACTTTCATGAAACAACTATTATTCTCATGCAATATGCAGTCGTTTCTTTCCAATTTCGGTTTTCAAATTCTCCAATAATGCTGTATAACATTCATTGATGATGGTATTTGCCATTCTTCATATAGTAGATGAAAACACCATGTGCATCCATAACTTTTCCAGTCGATTGTTACGCTTTCGGTAGCTTTTGACAATGTTCAGCAATTGCTGTTCACTCAGATGACGGAGTAAAATGTTGAACCTATATTTCCTCCATTCATAAGAGAACTGTTTGAGAAGCTACTTTTTTCAATTCGTAGCGCAGTGACTATAAATACAACACTGCTTCCGTCAACAGTTATCGATTAATAGATTGCTCTTAATTTTTGTGCAATCTACACCATTTAGTTTGTGTTTAGCAGCCATTGAAAGCAGACTACCTCGAGAACTTTAACGAAAAAAAATTTAATTTCTGTAATCACATTTGTTTTTGCGTAAAAAAAACCATCATCGAAACCAAAAGATTTTTTAATAGCCGTTTACTGAGTTCCCTTGTGGCTGTACCATTACAAGTGACGCTGAATGCCCAAAAGAAGTTGTCAAACCAGAAATCGTCGATCAAATCCATGGAATGACATTGAACGATTGTAGAATAAAAGCGCGTGAGGTGGCTGAATCTACAGACATCTCAACTGAGCGGGTACATTACATTTAACACGAATATTTGGACACGAAAAAGCTATCCGAGAGATTGCTTACACACAACAACGGTGTAACCACTTGAAATGAGTATTTGGCGATGTTCGACCGCAATCCAAGTGATTTTTTGCGTCGTTTCGCTATCGTAGATGAAACATGGATCCCCCACACAACATTGGAGACCAAAAAACAATCAAGGCAGTGGGTTTCTCCGGGTGAACTAGTACTACAGAAGGCCAATATGGATGTGTCGGCCGACAAGGTCATGACTACAGTTTTTAGGGATGCACGAGCTGTCATTCACATCGATTACCTTGAAAAGAGTAAACCGATCACCGACGAATATTATTCAGAGCTTCTGAACAGATTCGATTTTTCCGGTTCTCAATTCAAAAAATTTAGAACTAGATACGTCTGCAACGCCCACTGTTTTTTTGTTCTCCAAACGTGTAATCGCTAAGTAAACTATGTCATAGTCTTGTCATTGAACGTCTACTTTATCATCACCGATTGGAAATTCGGTTTCGGATACTCTGGATATTGTGTTTTTAGTGAAATTAAACAGAACCTGTTTTCTCTAATAATTAATATGCTGCCTTTCTCGGCCAGCTTCTCTAGCTTTTCACACTCTCATTCCATCTGCAAGTGCCTTTCTCCTCTCTTTTCACCATTTGTTAACTTTTCTACATGTATGCGATCGATAGCACTGCTGCATTGGGATATTTCTAATCGCACTAGTTCTTCTCTTAGACCGCAGACATGGCATTCCACCTCAGAAAAAGTCAACACGGCTCTTATGCATATGGTTAAATTAGCTCATAACTTCCGGTCCTAGATCAAATAGCCTCTGGGTTGCCAACAAACGATAGTTTGATATCATGCATCTGAAATATTGGGTTCCTTAGTTGGTAAGGTGGGTGAATGGGTCATATATAGAAGTTCACGCAAATAAGTAAAATTTTCTGTCATTCACTTGGGAGAGTCAAAACCGATTATTTTAATATTAGTCAAACAAATTATGATGGTTTTATACTAAGAATTATCTTGGTGTGGAGACGAGCTAAAGAGAGAAGGTGAAACCCCTGTGGTTGAGCATAGAGTTGTGGAGCGTTCTTTTCATGACAACCCCTGCAAACGTTTTAAGGCTCACGATTTGAGAGCATTCACCTTAAACACTTTCTAGCCAGGTAGTTTATGTGCTAGTCTCCAGGCTTCTAAATGTGTGTATGTTCCGAGTATCTAATATCGATCGAGGTTACTATATTTTCGCAGCAACGATACGCACTCACTTCTTTGGAGTAAAAAACGTTTTCGAGCACACAAAAGGAAGGCTCGATTTCGGAAATTTGCTATCACAATAGACAGCCTATTTTTCAATCGAGTTGCGAGTCGAGATTTTTGGCACACAGAAGGTTTGAAGACTGGACAAATTCATTCAGTTTAACATATACTGAGTTTATGAGGCATGTCCAACATGTCTAACTGATATTTGATATGCAGAGCAAGTATTAATAATAAAAATTTCTAAAATTTTGTTATTTACTACATTAGATCTTGCTACTTAAATTTCAAAATGTTTCTAATTTATTATTTGAAACTGAAAGTCATAAAAACCTAATGATGGTAAATGAAAATTTTTTAAATGAAAACTTCTAAACTCCTAAAAAAAAGGATAAATAAAGTAATTAGTCTGTAAGAATTGTAACAATTTCAAGATTAAATAAATAAATAAAATATATCTAAAATAATTTAATTGATGACTTTGTAAGCTAAACAAAGGGTAGCAGTTAAAAATAATAAAACCCTTTTAATTTCGCCTATTACTTTCTTCCCTTTAAAATTTACATATACTGTTATAGTATAGAGTAAATTTGTTATATATATATATAAAGCTAACCGTTGTATGTTGCCCTAAAACAAATATAATTTATTCAACTGAAAAGTTCAAAAAATTCCTCATAAAAGTACATGAAAAATATTGCAATTTTCTACTACACCTTTACCCGCTCCGAAATAAATTGGCTTACTTATGTAAACCTCGAAAGCAACAGGCAAATACCTTCTCATAAGAGCCCTCTTTGCGCTATTCTTCTCGAATAAATAACCACAGGATTATACACAATAAGTAAGTACTTCGCAAATTTGAATCTTAAATTAGTTGTGAATTTTTAAATTTTTTTTACTTTTACTTATTTCTAATTTAGGTTTCACTGATTTTTCATAATTTTTTGCTCAACTTCTCCTTACGCTTTGTGCTTGGTAACAGTTGAAACGAAAATACGCTACAAAACAGCGAAGTATGAGTAAACGGGTGTACAGACATTCAAATAAATACAGCAAAATACGAGAGGCATTAAAACATACAAAAAAAAAAAAAAGAATAAAACAATAAAAACCAAGAAAATGCAAAAAAGCACAACGAAAATGTGAAAATAAACACTCGGCAACTAAAAGAGCATCGAAGCGTAAAAACCCAAGCAACTCGAACACGGGCCAGTCCAAACGGTTTTCCATTAATGACAACCGCAGAAAAATGCTGTGTAACATACATATAATTTTTTTACGAGCAACTTTTGCAATTCGTTAAGCAGAAAGCAGAAAAAACACAAGCAACAACAATTAAAATAAATATACATATGGTGCTATAAAAAGTAACCATCCATTACCGCGATTATTCCTAAGTTATTCAAATAAGTGCACAAATTAACTCAAACACTTTCAGCAAAAAGAGATTTAATAAAAAAAAGAAAATGGCAAAAATTAATAATAAAAAAATGGGGTTTCTTACACTCGTACATTCCATAGGTTACATTTAGAATTCGTAACCAGAAATAAAACTTCTAACAAACAGAAATAGATTGATATACTACCGCTTTTAGTATATCTACAATATATGTGTGTATGTACATATATAACCACAATATATACTTATAAAATATGCCAACGATTAATTTAAAAAGCTTCATAGCGATTTTAATGCTTGCAGGCGTTGTGAAAAATTGTTTACATTCCATCGCTTGACTGCCAAGTGGCGTTATGATTGATCAGTTGAGAAAAAGAAAGAAATTGCCTAAAGGCAAATTTTGTGTTAAATAAAACATTTTAATGCTGAAAATAGCGATATTAGGCGAGTGGTATTATAATGCGGAAGGATAGGGTTCGTTTCCTGATTCGACCAACAGCTAAAACTATATAAATTTATTTAATTTAATAAAAAATATGACTTTTCTAACTGACGGTTTATTTCTGACATGAAAGAAAAGCTCCTCATAAAAATACTTAAGCCTTTTGGAGGCGGCTTAGTATAAATTGTGGGTTCATCCATATGTTGAAAAATCATTAAGACACAAAACCACAAATTGGAAGAGGTGTTCGGCCGAAAATCGCTTGAACGTTACAAAGCAACAATTTATTATAATAGGTGATCCAATTTCGAGGTTCCTTACATTTTTAAAGAAAAAAAACACAGAAAATTCAAATTTAATGGGGAATGTTCGTTCATTCGAACGAACATTCTTTGTCATTAATTTTTTGAAGTTTATCTCTTTCAAATGCTAGCTGCAGCTACGTCTCAGATGGTCCATCCATTGAGTCCAATTTTTGATGAGTCGTTCGAGTATTTCGACTGTTAACTGGCGAATGCCAAGCGTGATGTTTTGTTCCAAGGCTTGAATCGAAGCGGGATTGTCCGCATAGAATTTAGACTTTATATGTATATCCCCACAGGAAAAAGTCTAAAGGCGCGATATCACACGACCTTGGTGGCCAATCGACCAGCCCAAATCGTAATATTATGATGTGATGTGTGGGAAATGTCGCCGTCTTGTTGAAACCAAATTTCGCGGAGATCACGAGCTTCAATTTCAAGCATCAAATAGTCGGTTATCATGGCGCGACAACGGTCGCCATTGACGGTTTCGTTCTGAACGAGATGGCAGCTCTTAAATCTCTTCAGGTTGTTCTTCGTCCCAAATGTGGCAATTTATTTTGTTTACATACTCATTGAGCCAGAAATGGGCCTTATTGCGGAACAAAATTTGGCTCGAAAACGTCGGATATTCTTGGAACTTTTCAAGAGCCCATAGAGCGCAGCGATGTAACTTGGGAAAGTCAAGTGGCTTCTCGACGTAAAATGCGCCAAGTCGTTCCATATGTCAGTCCGAGTTGCTGCAAATGGCGTCGGATCGACTCTCCACGGTTTTCGTGTACACTCTCAGCTATGGCCGCTATATTTTCTTCACTGCGTGCTAGACGTGATCCATTCGGTCGAATATTATCCAATAATCAATGCTGGGTCTCAAGATGGGCGATGGTGTTGCGAATAGTACGCTCAGTAAGCCCATTATGTTGACCATAAGTTGAGCGAAGTGCGCGAAACGCATTTTTTACAGAACGTGAATTTTCGTAGTAAAGTTGAATGAGTTGTAAAAGTTGTTCAGGCGTAACTCTGTCCATGATGACGACTCACGCGTGATCTGTCAAAATTAATTTTTTTGAGTTCAAAACAAAATACATTAGTTGCTTTTTGGTACGGAATATCAAAAACGGTGCACAGGAATATTTGTTAATTATATATAAAAATTAACCTAACCAGTTTTTTGTTTGATACTGCCAGATAACCCTAATATAACTTTGACGAAATATATTTACTGTTTCCTCAAACTCGAAGGTATACTGAAAATAATACTGTTGGGTAGGACTCTATAAATTATAAGTTTACTGAAAATTAGTGAAAAATATACGTTTTAAAAATTCTAAACACTATCCAACGGCCATTTGGTCATTTTAGGTACACTTTCTAGACAAAATCAATCTCAAAATCGCCAACCTAAGTATTAGTATTTTATATTTCTGGGATTTTTGGTCTGGTAATACCTTTCACGAACATATCAAATTTATTGCAAAATTCAAAATTCGTTCGTCATTATAATACAATCGGTATAAACTTTGGTGGGTCTATCTATCTCTTCTCCTTCTGGTACTTACATACTTCAGAAAAAATGTTTACCATTTCATACATATGGAAGGTACAAATAATGCTAATGCAGCAGAGCACGATGGTAATTACCACTCTTTTTTTTTCCTATTCAGTATAAAATTGATTAATTTTTTACTATTTACCGAAAATAATTCTTCCTGCCATCCGTCTGTTTTACGCATAAGAAATATCTTGACACACTCATGGTCAAAGAAATAAGTAATTAAGTTAGTAGTAAAAATTGATTTCCACTCATCAAATATGGTTCCGGTTAAATCACGGCTGTGGTATATACTTCTGTATTCAAGATTACAAGATTGGATACAGATAAATTGACTCTCTCTCTTACTTGACTTTTTTAAAGCGTTTGTCAGAGTCAAACACTATTTATTGCCTTCTAATTTGAAAGAGAAATTTTAAGTTCAGTAATATAATGACGTGACGAGCCGATTTGGTCGTGTCCGGAAGATATCTTTATTAAACTTGGTTCACAAATTTCTCGTAAATTTGATACTAAGACTTTAGATGGTTCATTATGAACACTGAATACGCTTGACTCAAGATCAGATCGACCGATCGCGATCGGCAGACGACGAGTACACTTTGAAAACCGCTGGCGATTTTTGCTGGCAACAGTTAAGAAACCTACAAAAACACATTAATTAATCGACCGCAGTCGGATCGATCGCACGTTCATCGAAGGATCTGATCGCGATCCGCCTAAAAGAGAACTGCTTTTTTTGTAAGAGTCACACTCGATAGCGATCGAAGAAAACGACTAAAAACTGCATTTTGATCGATCGCGATCGAGTTTTTCCTTACTATGCTCAAGATCGAATATCTAAGGCATTAATCCACCGAATTTTTAGATAAGACTAAAATCCTAGAAAAAATTACTGAAATATGAGCAGAAATTGGCCACCTCTCTTATGGCAAACATTGAATTTTTACTGATTCGTAGAAAATCTAATCCTACTTTGTGAACATGAAAGTTATAGTGAGTTTCAAAAATCAGAAAAAAAAACAACATGGGTTCATAAGCAAACCTACCGCACATAAATTGGGCTTAAGTCCTTCTGTTAATATCAGATAAGGCAACCCGCTTTTAATATATATATATATAGCCGACTATCTAATGTTCGATTTCACTCGTAGGCAGTATTTTCTTTCCTTTTTTATAATATAGCTAACAGACCCGGCCACACGTTGTTATGACTTTCTGTAATTTCTCCAATTTTCCAGTTGGTAATGCAAAGGGTAATTTTCACTCTAATTAAGCATCATCTCAATAGAAATTTTAAATTTTTTATTACAGTGTAAATAAACTAGTTACTACTTAAAGTCTTTCACGAAAACGTCAATATGATTGCTTTGAAATAAACCGAAAGCAGCCTTCGACCACAGAAAAATTATATAGCGCACCGAACGAACTACGCACAGACCTATGCTTACATCTAAATTATCCTCATTTTTGCCAGTCTGTCTGTAATCCCTTTCCCGTTATGAAATGTTTCAAGCAAATTTAACTTATTTTCTTATCCATGGTCCATTTCCGGGAGACAAAAATATTCCATTTAGACATATAATCTAAAATTTTAACCAAATCGAAGAATAAATCAATGTTTTTCTCAATTTAATCGGCCCTCATCCTAAAATCATCATTCAAGTAAACCGAAACATTAGTAAAATTTCGAATAGGTCGGTACATGGTCCACTTCCCGGAGAGAAAAGTGGTGTACCTACTAATGTAAGCAGAAAGCTACCTGTGTACAAAATTTCAAGCAAATCGACGATTTTTTCGAATAGGTCAGTTTTGAATATACGAGGTGTTTTCGAAAGAACATGTAAATTTTGAATTTTTTTTAAATACTTATATTTTCATCAATATCTATTTTGTTCCCTTCAAAATAATTCCCCTCGGAAATAATAGACTTATGCCAACGCTTTTTCAAATCCTCGAAACACTTCTGAAATGCGCTTTTCGGTATGACCATCAGCTCTTACTTCGATTCTGACTCGATCTCATCAATTGTGGCAAAACGCTTTCCTTTCATTGGTTTCTTCTGTTTTGGGAATAGTAAAATGTCGCAGGGAGCCAAATCTGGTGAATATGGTGGTTGAGGCATTATTACGGCTGTATTTTTGGTCAAAAAAGAAAAGAAAAAAAAATACGCTGGTGCATTATCGTGATTAGACTGTACGATTTCCTTTTGGCACAACTCATGATGCACCGCACCATGGTAATCAAAGAAAACAATGGGCGAAACCTTCACATTTTCCTTTAAACATACCCCGTACTCGTATATACGAAATTTCATTAAAATCGTTTCAGTCGTTTCGGAGTAGTTCGAGGACAGACACTGTCACAACAGAATTTTATATAAATATGGATTTAAAACAGCCCTTATACTTACTTACTGCTCGTGTGTTTTTATTTATATATATATTTAAGTGTAATATGCTCGTGGCAATATAGAAAAACTTATTAAACTTAATGTAACATTAGTTCATAAATAAATAAATAAATAAATCAATATTTATTAAAAATATATATAATTTTTTTTAATTTGCAGACGTTCGATGCCAAATAAAATTAACCATACAGTTGACCATTTACATCCAGCTTCAGCTATTTAAAGAAGTAAAATTAAAGTTTCAAGTACGATTAATAGAAGATTATTTTCTAATGTGGAAATTTGCGGTTCGCCTTGCCGCAGGCACCAATGATGACACCTTCAATAAGAGGAAGCATAATTGTATCGAGGCATATTTCCATTGCATAGATACAGGCCCATAGCGAGTGTGGTGGATGGCAAATTAAATAAATATTAAAAATTATTCTAAATCAAAAATAAAATATATTAAAAATTAAAAAAATTAACAAAAATTATCAAAAATAACAAAAAGCGCTTATCACACACGCTTACATATATATTAAACAAGCGCCCATCGACGGTGGTATTGCCTAAATGAAGTTAACAATTTGTCGAATTGGTAAATTATTCCTGCTGCTGACAGCTTTCTTCCTACTCCTCGATTCCCGGCAATTGGTGGGTGTACTTTGTGTCGCAAAAGAAGAAGAAGAAGTCGCCACTGAGCGCAGTGGAATTGTTTTGAGTGCAACAACGGCTGCTGTTGAGCTGACAACAGCGACGACAACAACAAGAAAGATACAAACCAAAGCAAAGACAAATGTAACAGCTGTCAGTGCAGTGATTGTTGTTGCGGAATGTAGTACAAATAATGAGAACAACAAAAGCAACAACATCAATAAGAATAGTGAAAGTAACTGCGGCAGCAACACTGACATTGACGTTAATGAGGAAAACGGACAACAAGTGATACAGCAGGGCATAGCAATTAGAAAGGTAAACAAGTCAGGCGTTGTCGTTTCTGGTAACGCTACTACGATACGAAGTGATAACATTACGAAACTTAACGAGTTGTTGCATGCAACAAGCGCTAGACAATATGTTAGTGAAAGTTTAAACGTCACGTTAGAGACGGCTGGTTTACAACAACCTCACGTTGAAGTGAGTAGCGCACAACAAACACAAAACGAAACAGCGGCACAATTAGACCAAAAATTAATTACAACAAAAACACAAACAACGGATTTCGATAAAATCATCAGATCAACAGCAGCAGTGCCTGTGGCCGCAACAAAGAACGTCGAAAGTGTTAAAAATATCAAAGTTGGACAATATGTTGCCGAAACTGACGCAACAAAAACAACAAAAACAACAACATGGTCTTTACAGTCAACAAATGAATATAATACCCAAGCAAAAGTCCCGAAAGCAAGTGAGCAGAAAAGTACAGAGCAACAAGTGCATCAACCGCCACAGCAATTCGACACAATACGGCAGCCTATAATAACAACAGCGACAACAATAGCAGCCAAATCAGCAATGAAGTCGGCAACAAAGCACTCGAGCGCACTTCACCCCACCGAAAAGAAGAAATTGGAAAAGTTTGCGACCAAAATGTCAAAGCAACAGTTAGAACAGCGGGAAGCATCGCATCAGCAGCAACAGCAACCACAACAACTGCACGAACAACGACGAGAACAATATCAAAAGAAATCAATCAAAAAAATGGAAAGCGAAAACCCAGTAACAAAACTACAAAACAACACTCAGCACGAGATTCGACAAAAGCCACTTCAAAAGGCACTCGAAAAAGCGCACCAACTACAAAAACATTATAATCATCAAGGTGATGTTCAACAATTGCTCAATATAAAGCCACTACTAGCACAAAAAGAACAACAACAACAAAACCAAATAAAATGGCCAGATGTAGACGAACAGCTGCAACAGGATACACCACATGAACCACCTTTACATCAAACACAGCGTGCACAGCGTGCACAACCACAACAACAACACTCCAGCAGCGGTCAACGAAAAACTGTAGGAGTCTTAATTCCATCTCGCATTTTGGACGTATTGCATGTACAACAGGGATTTCATATATTCCTGGATTTCTTCCATCTCAATTTGCAGAATGTCACTGTCGATTTTATACGTGACGACGGTAAGTTTTCAGCGAATTGTTGCGCATATTGGCATATTTCCGAATGAATATTTATAACGATCGTGAAAAAGAGTTTCGAAAAAAAGAGAGTAAGTTAAAATTATGAAAGTATTTTGTATATACCGAAACTCAAATGAAGTTTAAACATTTTGATTTAAGTTTATTTGCAATTTAATCAATTTTTATCTTGCCCTGCACGCAGGAAATGCACTAGTTGCAGTTAGTTTGCATTTTTATACTAACTAGTACGCCTTCGAAAGTTATTCCAGTTTTTCAGCATGTTCATATTTTTAACTCTCGACGATATCCTACGAAATATCGTTTGTCCAATTTTGCATCAGCTTCATACATGTTAAACAGTATTTTTGTTCATTTATGAATGCTTATCATTCGAAAGAACATTCTTTGACATTTATTTTTTGAAGATTATCTCCTTCAAATGTTGGCCAATTTTCAATGACCCGTTCGAGCATTTCGACTGGTAACTGGCGAATTACACGCGTGATGTTCTTCAGGCTCCAAGGCCTGAATCGAAGCGGGATTGTCCGCCTAGACTTTAGGCTTTACATATCCCCACAGGAAAAAGTCTAACGGTGTGATATCACACGATCCTGGTGGTCAATCGACCGGTCCAAATCGTGAAATTATCTGCTCACCGAAGTATTCACTCAATAAATTCATTGATTGATGCGATATGTGGGAAGTGCCGCCGTGTTGTTTAAACCAAATGTCGCGGAGATCACGAGCTTCAACTTCGGATATCATATAGTCGCCATTGACGGTTACGTTCTCACCGGCATTATTTTTGAAGACAAATGGATAGATGATTCCACCACACCAAACCGTTAGTGTTTTCTGGATAAAATGGCAGCTCTTGAATCTCTTCAGGTTGTTCTTCGTCCAAAATGTGGCAATTTTGCCCATACCCATTGAGTCAGAAACGGGCTCGAAAACGTCGAATCTTCTTGGAACTTTTCACGAGTCCATAGAGCAAAGCGATGTCGCTTTGGAAGGTCGAGTCGACTCCAGTTCTTGCACAAGCTGTATTTTGTAAACTTTCAATTTGAGACCTCGACGTAAAATGCGCCAAGTCGTTCCATACGTCAGTCCGAGTTACTGCTAACGTCGCCGAATCGCCACTCTACGGTCTTCGTTACGACTTCAGCTACGGCCGCTAAATTTTCTTCACTGCGTGCTGGATGTGATCTACTCGGTCAAATATCATCTAATAATGAATGCTGGGTCTCAAGGTGGGTGATGGTGTTGCGAATAGTATGCCCAGTAGGCCGATTGTGTTGACCATAAGTTGAGCGAAGCTCGCAAACAATACTGAACATAAATAACATGACAACTTGACACGAGTCATGCGTGATCTGTAAAAAAAAGCTATTGATAAAAGTACCTCTACTTGGATCACTCTTTAAAATTTGCCAGAATTGGCTCCATGTAACACTTTTTTTTACATTTATTTATTTTTTTAATAAATCTGCCTCGATATCGGAAGGTTCACAATAAATAGCCAAATTCATAATTAAAAATTAAAATTATTTAAATCAAATTGGTCGTTTCTTGAGTTTTTAATGGTAATATGGTACCACAACTAAATAGATCGCCTAAATTTTTCTAAATCTGATCAGGATTGGCTTCATGTAACACTTGACCACCAAATTTCAGTGTTTCGCCATAAATCTTTTCAGTTATATTTTAGGCGAGTGTCTATTTTGATTTTTGGTAAGTATCTTGAAATTTTGCTTCTAATAAAAAGACCTACGGAAGGCCTTTCATGTGTGGAAGGTACATTGATTCCTTTAAATTTACACCAAAGACAGTGAGAAGCTCATGGCTAAACAAAACTTATGAGCCAGGAGATTCTAGGGTATAGAATGGCTTCTGGAAACTGAGATTGTTCTTTTCTATATATGCTAAAAAAAATTAACTACTCTGGAGAATGCATTGTGGTGTAATAATTTAATTGAACTCCACCCAACCGATTTTAAGGTAATGCAGCGCTTAGAAAATTTTTAATCTATTTTATTTCTAGTGGCTACATTTATTATTTATTTGTATACCATTTTTCAAAAACAATTCACTATTTTTTAAATTTTCATTTAGCCTAAATACTTAGAATGGGTTGCCGAATTTGTCCATTGATACCATGAAACCTGCTCGATCTAATTGTACTCCCTTATGAATTAACGCCAAAATACGGAAGTTTACGTCTTCTTAGACCAAGGATATCGCATAAGAAAAAAATCACACCTTCCTCTTCGTCATTCCTGCAGCTGGAGCAGCATGTTCTAAAAGAGGCATTATCCCGGCAGGATCTCAATTATCTTTGAAATGCCCTCCTTTCTCAGAGAATTTAAACCATATTATCTTTCTTCTCCGTTTCCATTTCCATCAGGTTTTTCTCGACTATCACAAAAGTTGTGTATCGTGATCGAGTATAAGACTTAAATTGTTTTTCTTTGGTAATCGATTTCAATGTATTTTACAGCTTACATCAAGTTTTGAACAATCTGTTTATATTTAAATGCTATTATATGGAGTTTCGTTTATTTAAAGTAGAAACGCAGTGGTTTGTACTGCTTGGTAGAATAGTTCAGTTCTTTAGGAAACCAGGTGTCTTATGGTTGATGGATATGACAATTCAACAACAGATCCTGGGTCATAAATCCAATGTATTACTTTTAACTCCTTCAGAGACACACAGAGCAGTGGGAGACTTCTTATATTTTTTCAGTTTCCTGTTGATGATGAGGCGAACTTCTCAGCATTGGTCGGTTAATTTTCAGAATTTTGTACTCCCTCTTGGATAGTAAACACAGAGTTCACAGCAATTGGTACACGCCGATGCCATATGAAATTTACCTGCATTAGATCATTCAGTGTTTGTAGAAATATTAACCAATCTGAACCTCTTTTAGTTCAAATAAGAAGCTAGTTAAAGGTGAGCTTCTAGAGCAGGGAAAAAAGAAAATCGCCCTTAAACATTAACGACAACATATCTATATACCGGACATCCAACGCAAGCGGATATTATTTTACAAGTGAGTAGCTGAATAATGAAGTAAAAAAGTGGAGTATTCTTACATTCTTCTAGTGCAGATTTAACTTATTACTTGGCTGTTTTTATATTATTTTCTCGCAAGCGCTATTGGAATTAAATTTTCAAAAATTTAAGTAGTAAGTAATTTTAAGTACTCTTTTTTTTATTCCAACAGAATCGGAGAATAACTTTGGCAAGGTTACAGCGCTAAGTCTGTAACCATAACAATATATGTAGATTTACTAAAATATAATAAATGTCGTACTATGGTTGCCTGATTCCCAAATATCAATAGTCGGTCTATGATATGAAATTTCACGTTCGTAAGCGCTCAGCAGGAATATTTGTGACCAAAATACTTAAGTATGTTCAAGTGATTATATGGGAACTATACCAACAAATGATTAGTATGTTAGTAAAATAAATCGACTTACCAAATTTTGTTCAGAAATCCGAAAAATTTGGAAAATTTAAGGATTAGCAAAAGTATTTATTGTGATCTTGATAACAGTTGTATACTTAATATCTCTATCTCTTAACATATGAAGCTCTTACTCGATGTTAGAGCGTGAGAAAATACTCACCTAAAATATGTCCTCCATCATTCACAACGCAGTCCAGTATTTAGCCGTAAGCTGTTAAATTATTATTCTTACATACATATGTAACCATTACAATGAGATTAGTGAGAAGCAAATAGCGAAAATTGCTTTCATAGCCCAACCTCTTCCCACATAATCAACGCCCACTAAAACTCAACCCAAGATCACTATCTGTCGTATAAATTGCAAATAAATTGAAATGCATATATGCATACGTACATATATGTAAATAGAATTTGTGCGCAACAAATTCAATTTTCATTTTCCTGTATTTGATATGCACTTGTCTGCAGATTTATACATGCATACATACTGACATGTGTAGTTGAGATACGAAAGAATTGCAGCAACTAACAGTGCTTTGAAGATAACGTGACATTGAATTTAATTTCCTAATATGAAGTGTTAAATGCATATAAGCAAATGTAATTGTTTTAGTAAATACACATATGACTGTGTGTACGAACACAGCTGCGTATTGATATGATACTAACACGTTTTGTAAAAATCTATTTCCAACAACCTCCCTCTTTCTATCTCTCCTTCTCTTAATTTGCTAACACGTGCGCCATTTCCTTTCATAAAATTGAATTATAAAAGGTGATGCAAGTAGAGGTACTTCTTCCAATAGCTTCTTTTTTTTGACAAATCACGCGTGAGTCGTGTCAAGCTGTCATATTATTTTTGTTCAGTATTGTTTGGCATTTCATAATGGAAAGACTTACGCCAAAACAACGTTTACAAATCATTCAACTTTATTACGAAAATCACGTTCTGTAAAGAATGTATTTCGAGCGCTTCGCTCAACTTATGGTCAACATAATCGGCCTACTGAGCGTACTCTTCGCAACACCATCACCCATCTTGAGATCAAGCATTCATTATTGGATAATATTCGACCGAAATGACCACGCCGAGCACTCAGTGAAGAAAATATAGCGGCCGTAGTTGAGAGTGTACACGAAGACCGTGGAGAGTCGATTCGGCACCATTCGCAGCAACTCGGACTGACGTATGGAACAACCTGACGCATTTTACGTCGAGATCTTAAATTATATAGTGTACCCTATACAGCTTGTGCAAGAGCCGAAGCGTTTTCGGTCAAACTTTGTTCAGCGATGAGTCCGATTTCTGACTCTATAGGTATGTAAAATTGCCACATTTGGAATGAAAAACAACCTAAAGAGATTCAAGAGCTGCAATTTCGTAAAAAAAAACAACTGTTTGGTGTGGTTTGTGGGCCGGTGGAATTATCGGTCCATATTTCTTCAGAAATGATGCCGGTGAGGACATAACCGTCAATGGCGACCATTACCGCGCCATGATAACCGGCTAGTTGTTGGCTGAAATTGAAGCTCCTGATCTCCACGACATTTGGTTTCAACAAGACGGCTCCACTTCCCACACATCACATCAATTAATGGATTTATTGAGAGAACACTTCGGTGAGCAGATAATTTCACGTTTTGGGCCGGTCGATTGGCCACCAAGATCGTGTGATATCACACCGTTAGACCTTTTCCTGTGAGGATATGTAAAGTCTAAAGTCTATGCGGACAATCCCGCTTCGATTCAGGCCTTGGAACAAAACTTCACGCGTGTCATTAACCAGTTACCAGTCGAAATGCTCGAACGAGTCAACAAAAATTGGACACAAAGGATGGACCATCTGAGACGTAGCTGCGGCCAATATTTGAAAGAGATTATCTCCAAAAAATTAATGCCAAAGCATGTTCGTTCGAATGATAGCAAACATTCCACATTTAAATTAAGTGTTCTGTGTTTTTACTTCAAAAGTATGAAACCTCGAAATGCATCACCCTCTAAAACTAATTTTTGGTATCTGTGTTTGTTATGGATGGTTGCGAGAATTACCAGTAATGACTATGCAGTTAAATTTGGTTTTCGTAAAGTAAAGAAAACATTTAAGCTACAACGGTACTGCAAGCGACATTTGTCAAATCGAAAATGAAGAGTATTTAAAATATAGCACGACGCCACGGCAACAGAAATCTAAACTGTTGTTGTCATCATCTAAAACTTATTTTTAAATAGTAGACACGATCACCCTTTGCTGTATGCAAATTGAACCAAAAATGCGATTTTTTTGAATTAGTCGGTCTCTGATTCACTTCAAAAATATGTTGTAATTGCAAAAAGCTACCTGTATACCAAATTTAAAGTAGTTAGTAGGTCGGTCCCTGGTCCACTGCCCGGAAAAAAGTTCATGTTAGTCTAAGAAAAATGTATAATTTTACGATTTGAGACAACTCTTTAGCAATAAACATTAACAATTAATAAAATGTTGGAAAAAGCTTTTAAAGTTAAAAAAAAATTGTGACATTATTAAATATAGGGTTTTCCTATAAGTGTGATATGATTTCGAAAAAAACACACTAATTGCTAAGGAAATTAAAATAATTTTATTTATTTAATATGAAGTACAATCGAAGTTCTGAATATAACATCATTCAAATGGCCTCCACGACTTCTTTTGCAGGACGAATTCGATGAGCCCAATTTTTGAGAAATTTTGCCACTAAATCAAGTCGTATGTCATGAATAGCACGTTCAATATTGACTTTTAAAGCTTGATAAGAGTCTGGTTCATTGCTAAAGAGCAATGACTTCAAATAACCCCACAGGAAGTAGTCTAACTGGGTTAAATCACAACTTCTTGGAGGCCATTCAATGTCATAATTTCTTGAAATATTCGAATCTCCAAACCTTTCTAGCAATAATTCGGTTGTTGCACGTGGTGTTTGACACGTAGACCCATCGTGTTGGAACGAGTTGTTGTTAAGATCAACTTCTTCTAATTGTGGCCATAAAAAGTTGGTTATCATGGATCTATACCGCACTCCATTGATAATAACGGTGCTACCAGCTTCATTTCGAAAGAAGTACGGACCGATGATTCCACCAGACCTAAAACAACATCAAACTGTCAATTTAGGTGAATGTAATGGTTGTTCATGAATAATTTATGGATTTTCTTCGCACCAGAATCAACAGTTTTATATATTTGCCGCACCACTCAGATGAAAGTGAGCCTCATATGAGAAGATGATTTTCTTAAAAAGTACGTTATCGTTTTCAAGTTGTTCCAAGGCAAAATCAGCAAATTCACGACTTTCATGGTGGTCCAATGACGAAGTAAACACTACTGAATACAATGATAAGAAAATGACAGACCATGCCATATTAAAATGACCAAAGGGACACTTGGAAATCATATCATCCCTATTGGAAAACCCTTTACTTTGTTTGACAGCCGCTGCTGTCTTTCAACTGATTATGTTATGTGGCTATTTTTGGTCTATATAAGTATGTTGCAGACAAGCCATCGACACTTAACTTAGTAACTTAGTGTGACGCCGCAGTCAAAGTGGTCAATAATAGTTACGAAGAAGTCTGTAAAATGATTATTTATACGAAGTCTGTAAGAAAAATAAATAAATAAATATTTATTCATTAATTTATATATTGACTCCTTCAAAGCTACCAAGAGGCCCATTGTCACTGATTATTCAATTCAATATGCATTTATGTATTTCATAGCATTTCTTTAAGGTATAGTTCTTCAACAATTTCTTCACTTGCTTACGCTTTCGTGAAGCGGAAGCCATGAATGTGTTTTATAAGTTCAGGCATTTTTTTCGCTTTACTGAAGTCCTACATAACCTGAAAATAATATTCCTAATTAACTATACGACCCAGTAGCGATGACTTCTGGTGCACTACAACATGAACAAAACATTAACAAACAATGATGTTCGTTTTTGACCTTGTCTCTTTTAGGTTCTTTCATTGAACTATTAGGCTTTAGCTTCGTTGTCATAAATATAGCTATAGCCCGTCACAAGTTTTGTCATTGGTTGAAGATATGCGCACGAGAGCTTCCTAATTGAATTGCTTTAGTCTCATCTAGATAATCAAATTGGCTCTTTAAAAATTGTTTCAAGCGATCGTGGAAGGCTTTTAATACTAGAAGAAAATATTTTGAAAATATTACAGGTAGTCTTTTGGACAACAAAATAATGCATTCATACAAAACTATGCGTCCCATACAAACGAACATTCTGCAGCAAGTAACGTGGGATTAGACTTCGCAATATTTCATACATATATAATCTTTCCCGGTCTGACATATGAAAGATCAGAGACCATTGTCAACGAATTTATAGAGCTTTATCACTGTGGTTTTAGACCTGGTAGATTCACTAATCAGCAAATATACACAATACACTAAATCCTGGAAAATATCCGTGAGAAAAAAATCGGAACACACCGCCCTTTTTCAGTTTTAAGGCTATCTTCGACAATGAGTGGTCTGAGTTTGGTATACCCGCAATACTTATATGGATATGCAAGCTCATGTTAAGCAACACTAAAACCTCTACCAGACTAAGGGCGCTCGGTACAAAACAAGCTTCAAACAATACTAAAATACGAGTCTATTCATGCGATTTCTATTTCGTGTGACCTTCTTTACCTATTGCTGCAGAATATATTAAGAGCGGCAAAACTGAATAGTGAGATACAATTTCTATAAGAGCGTACAAATGCTAATGTTTGGCAAAGTTATTGTTATCATTTGTCTTAAGTTCCGAAACGTGAGTTCTGCTTTCTCCAGATTGCATCAGGTTGTGAAACGAATGGTTTTGTTAGTGAATGAAGACCTGACGAAATATCTCTAGCATCAAAACACTGAATTATTATTGCCAAGATGTACAACTTTGGACTGAATAGACAACTGAAAAGTAGAGTCCTCTCCCTATAAGCAAAGATAAAACTCTACGAGGTTCGCATCGTTCCCATCCTACTTTATAGTGTAGAGACGATGGTCAGATTTTGCGAAAGAATTTTATTCTCTAGACATGGGCGAAGGTGAATACTGTAGAGCACGATCGGTGAACTTACATGAGATATATAATATTGTTGTAGCCCTCAGAAGGCTTAAAAGCTGATAATTTTTTGAATGTTTACTTAAATATTTTTGCAATCGCCGCATTTTTATGCGTAGTTTTTTTTTTCATGTAAAAATACACTCGGAGGGCTTCACTTTCCTTGCTTAAAGGCCACAGCAAACAAAAAGTGAATATTCTACCATTTTTTGATTTTGGCTGGCTTAGAACCCCAACTCAAGCCTTCTAAACGGCAATACTCAGTGCTAACCACTCAGCTATTAGGGTCGAAACGTAAAAATTACAAATTTCAATATTTAAAAATATGTACATATTTCACTCACAAAATAATTGTACAGATACTATCTAAATCTTACCAATTTATAAATCTCTCTATATATAATTAAAATTTGTTTTTTCCTTCACTTCTCGTCATTTTTCTCTACTGCTCTCTTTTACCACTCTTAAATATGCGTAAACAAACACAGATTTAAGTGGCTTCATTAAAATTCTCGAACATCCGAAATATACAACTGTGATGAAAACTTTAAATACCGGGATTAATTTCGCTGACGATGAGCTGCCGTTGAATGGGAAATCAACAGTCGCGGATTCATCAACAGCAGCAGCAGAAGCTGTAATAACAGAAACAAGACAAAGTCATCAGCAGCAATCAGTAACACCAACATATATTAATAATGCAACAGTGGCTTCCTCCAAGGCTGGCGAAATGAGAAAGCCATCAACGTCAAGTAATACGCCACTTGTCGCCTACTGTCAGTTGGCTGAGCAGCTGTCACGCGATTATAATAAAACAGTACTCATTTGGCCATGTCCGCAAATGAAGGTGAGTAAAAATCAAGGTTATAATTACTTAATACACATAGTATATTTACCACAAACACACACACACACACACACATATATATATATATATATATATATATATCTGTTCGATAAATAAGTTATGTGGTTTATATACATAAATGCGGAAATCCACGAAAGAGCAAGTTAAGTAAGCAGAGGAAATTTTATAATTTTTTTCTCGAAACTTATTAGTGTATTAGTGGAGAAATTATTATGTACTAAATGTAGTTCAGTAAAGTTTTTTGAAGCTGATACTGAACTGACTGCGTTTTCTAAGGTGACTCCATTACTGAGCGGTTAGGCATTATAAATTGCTTCTGCCTGGTTAAACGGTTCACAAGGAATATTATTTAAGTGTTGAGCGTCATTTGCGCAAATCGGTTCGCAATAAAAGGCAGGATTTATGAAAAGAAATTTTATGGTTTTTGCACCACAATAATGTACCATCTCACACTGCATTGATTCTTCGTGAGCTTTTTATACCTTCTATGTGAATAGAATGTGAAATGAATTAGCTTTGGTCTGAAGTATTTAAGTAGCAGAAGGAGAAGAGAATTCATTTAGATGCCCGTCTGTCTGTTTTAACGCAAACTAGTCCCTCAGTGTTTGAGATATTTCAACCAAACTTGGTAGAAAGATGCACCTACACGTTTAAACGGTCACTTTTCGGTCCATATCGGACCGCTATAGCATAAAGGTGACTGATTTTTCAGATTTGAAATTTCAGGTCATAAATCCGTCCAAAAGCGATTATAACATATAACTCCCATACACCGATGTTTTCAGTTATGAGGATTTGGTCAAAACTCAGTCAAAAAATTATTTAGGAGCATGAAATTTGGTATTATCCACAAATATTATGAACAACATATAAAACAACATGCAACCGATTTGTTCATATATGAGGGAATTGGGTCAAAAAAATCCGCTAAAAAAGCATCTAGAAGCCTGAAATTTAGTACGATCCACAAATATTATGAATTGCATATTGGAAGTGAAAATCATCAAAATCGAAATACTATATCATATATTCCCTACAACTCATTGGTTCATATATGAGGTTTTTGGTAAAAATCTAGGAGCATGAAATTTAGTGTTATGCACACATATTTTGAACTGAATATTGGTAGTGAAATTTATCGAAATCCGAATACTATATCATATAGCTTCCATACGGCAGATTTGTTAGGATATGAGGTTTTGGGTCAAAAATCCACCAAAAAATGGTCTATGAGCCTGAAATGTGGTATTCTACAGACGTAAATTCAAGTTTAAATTTGAGACAGAAAATTATCAAAATCGAATTTTGCAATTTGCAATAAATATATGTACATGTAGGGTATAAAGACTTCGGCATGGCCGATGACAGCCGTTTCATATAGTGTTTCATATAGTTCACACAATCACCATATTCGCTAAAACCAGCTGCAGAGTATAATAATTTTTCTCATATCTCTTTCCCTTTCCTTGTTTGCCTCGTACATAAATTTTTCTCCAAAATGAGATTTTCAGTGAAAAATGCCTTTTAACTCTACTGCTAGGTAAAACATAGATTTTTTTTCTCGTATCTACTCGTTCATATATAAAAATCTAATATAAGTAAACCAGATGTTGATATTTTATGACTGCTTGTAAGCAAAAGTGAATATAATTCGAAAAAATATTATTACTCCGTTGCAGGCCCGTACGCAGGGGGGGGGGGGGTTGGGGTTTAAAACCCAACCCAAGAAGAATTGACTTTATGATTAAAAAATATATGTTTTTAAAGCAGCACATAGTGTTCAAAAATAGAAAAGGCAATTTTAGTCGCATGATATTAAAAACCCTTTCAAGTAAAAAACCGATGATACAGTTTTGTATCCTATTAAATTTTAATGCAACAAAGTGCAACTTTTAACTAAAATTTTTTGGGCAAACATTTTTTTCATATAAGCAATTTATTTTTTTTTTATAGAAAAACATGCATTATGCCTACAGAACATAAATTCTAAAAATTCGCGGTTACTTTTAAACTACAAATTCTACTAAAAATCTTTTGAAATTGAAACGGAATTAGAGTAATGTTCCGTAAACGCTATGGAGGGTGTATGAATTAATCGTAGGTAAGGCTAGTATCTCACAAACTGAACCAAAACGAACATTTTTAAAATTTGTGCAATAAAAACTTGTTCCTAAATAAAATAGTACGGAAATACTCAGCGGTGCTGAGCAACAGTTGTGTTCGCTGAAAGCGCGCAATGATATTGGCTTTTCCTTGAAAAAGCAAAAGCAGACCATGAAAAAAATTTTCAATTTACAATTAAATTATAGTCTGACTTTGCCTCACGTTTGTTGTGACCTAGTATCCATTGTTATAGGAGTATAATCAATTTTCGCAAAACAAATAGTAATTATTGAGTTTTATCAGGAAACTGCTTAGCCGGCAGCCAAAGATCGAGGCAAACTATGCAGCTTGTGTTTACTGCATTATAGGGCAAGGTCAATTTATCAAATTAAATCTTATTTTTTATTTAAGATCACATTGCAAGTACTTACGTCAGTCCATTCCTTGACCTTGACATTGAGTCGCGCTTTACAAAGTGTCAATCAGGATTTAGTCGAAGTAGTGGTGCTAGCAGATGCTGCAACAAATATTTTGGTATCGAGGAGGGAACTTGCGGAAGAAATTTTTAAAACAATTTTTCAAGCAGCATTGGTTATATGTGATGAGTACGCTATTGAATTTCGGAAACCAAGAATTGCACGCACGAATTTGCAGCTTTCAATTGAAGAGTACTATAGAATTGCAATTTACATCCCTTACTTGGATCTTTTCATAACGCATTTGCAAGATAGATTTTTGAAACACAGAGACATTTTATCTAATTTTACTTGTCTCTTCCCAGACAAAATAGAAGATTTTGATATAGAGTCTTGTTGTAAGCTATTCAAGACATATGAATCTATTTTACATGACTCATTGCCAGCAATATGGACGAGTGAGGCACAGTTGTGGAGCAAGCGCATAGCGGGTATGAAGATCGAGAATTCTTTAGAAGCCCTTGATATTTGTAATATTGATGCTTTCCCCAATGTATATCAAATTTTGAGAATTCTGGCTGTTTTGCCTGTTACGACTGCAGGAAATGAACGAACATTTTCAACTTTGCGTCGTCTTAAGACTTATTTAAGATCGACAATGAGTGAAGACCGCCTTAATGGTCTTGGTGCACTTAATATTCATGGCAATTTAGAGGTCGACGTTGAATTGGTATTAAAATAATTTTTCTCTATACCCCGATGAGTGGCACTATTGAAAGATTATTAGTTTTAAAATATGCAACTAAAATGTGATTTTTGTTTAATAAAGAAAAATTATAAAATAATCATATTTTAAGATATTTCGTTTTTGTTATTGAAAGTAGTTTCTAGCGCCCCCTAGATACACCCGCCCTCCTCCGACCAGCTAGCTCTTCCTTTGAACACAGTATTCCTTAATCCGGTAGTAATAATAATTTTTACTGAAAACCGTGAAGAGATAGACAATAGTTTTACACAAAATATTGCATTACAGACATTACTGAGTACGTTGATGGGACTCAATAAAAATAGTTGAACAGTCCTTTGATGAGCAATCATTATTAATTGGTGTTGAAGCTAAAAGCTTTCGAAGTTTAAGATAAGTTTGTAGATACCAGGTTATCACAGAAAAGGGACCAAATACGAGCGTAACTCTCTCTCTCTCTCTCTTTCTGTATTTACACTCTTAACTTTCGTTCGCTTCGTCCGCTCACACTTTCTTTAACATTTCCGTAAACTTTCACTTCTCAAGTTCTGCGCACTCAAAGAAGTAATACCTCGAAAATCACGTCACGGTCGATCACAGGTCGACATAATGTTGAATATTTTCTTGTTGCGACTAAGATCCTGGAAAGCATTGCAGAGCTGCATGGAATTTTTAATGGTTTTGGTTACGAAGTCCGACCCAAGACTTAAAGATGGTACCACGGGAAACAGGAAGACCTCGGAACATGCTCCGATCTGTTTGATGCGGGTAAGGCCATTTGGGGAGCTTGAAAGGGTGCCCGGCCCTTGCTCATTACCTAGGTGGTAATGAGTCCATGCCGAGTTACCGGTTGGTACTACGGTGCAAGCATTAGGCAAGCTAGTGCTAGCATAAAACGTGTTTGAAGGCGCAAGATTTGCTTACTTTGTGCGGATTTGCGTTGTGATTTCGCGGCGTATGTTTGGCATAAATTATGCTTGCTCAATGTGTGTATAATTTAATTGGTGCTAATAAATGTCGCAAAACTGATTCCTTGTATAAGGGTGTACCGTGAGGCTAAGCCGTCGTACCTGCCGTTTATACTTCACTATAAAAAAAAGAAGAATTTTAATAAAAAAATCAGATTTTATCTTTTACTGATTGATTCCCGATAGTTTCGTGGAAGAAATATAGGCAAACGAGTATGCTTTAATCGACCAAGAGTATGCATAAATAAATAAAACATATTTAGCTGCCTATGAACCAAAGAGTCTAGACGTCGCATTTTTGTGTCATACATACTGATCATTGAATCTTTTTGATGTCGCCATACTCAAATTTGTATGTACTTATATATGCATTTGTTTGTTCCTTCTTAGTTATTTCGTTTTATGGACACATATATGAGAAATACTAAGAAATTTTGCTTTCAGTTGGGATTTAGGAGCAGGATAATTTGTTGGCAGCAAAATATATATATATATATTGTAATTCGCATCCAACAATTTAATTAAGTCCCTTCATATTTAATTAGTTTCCGGCAACAAATCTAGCCCATATAATTCAGATTAAGTTGGCTGCAGCGTTTCCTTGAGTTCTTGGTGTACTTGTTCTTGAACTTGTGAGTACTTATGAGCATAAAAGTATTAGTTAGTCTCCTATAGTATGTGAGTATAGTATGTAGGTGTTTGCTTTGTACTGTTTTTTTTTTTCTTCAAATATTTATATGTTAGCTACACTTGTCACATTGTTTGTGGGGCACTAGAGCCAAGACATAAGTACACTTGCAATGAAAGTGAGTGGGCAAGTAGCGAATTACAAAAGCGTATGAATGTAAGCAAATACTTATATGTCTGTATATATGTACATATTTATTCGTGTATATCGTGTGCTGATCTACGTGTATATAGAAATTGTTATGTATTAAATACTAGTTCTCTGAAAAGTTTCATTTTAAAGAAAATTCAGCTTTCTCAGGAAATGCAACATTTCCTTTTTGATATTATTTATTGAATTATTATTTCTTACATTGTTGTAAAAACTAATATTAATATTGAGGAAACACCTTTTCATAAAAACCTCATTAAACAATAATAATATCAGCGCCTCACTATTAATGAAAACAACTGTAGATTTTCTTTTAGTTTTTGTTAAAAAAATGCTATTTTTATATTAATTAATTTAAAACATAAAGTTGTCGTGTGTGTGGTGTTAAACGCGTGATGTTAAAATTCGTGTGAATTTGCCTTCAACTGTCCTACGCGAATTTACCAGAATCCGTTGTAGCATCAAAATTCAAATTATCAGGAAAAATACCCGCGTACAATTCAACGGAATTTCTTAAAATTTAGTACTTAAGTTATATTATAATAAGTAGAAAAGAAGTACATACTTACAGAGAATGAGAATGCTAGAGACAATGAAGAAATGTGAATGATCCTCTTATCAGTTGATGCCACGCAGGACTGCATTAAATAGTTTAAGTTAAGTTTAGGTTAAGTTACATATACTGTGTTTGAAGTGGTATAAATTGTATAATGTTAAATAAAATCAGTAAATTGCGACAACAAATAATTTATTACCTATCTTAATTACAATTATTTTTTTTTTAACTGAAAACTTATTTTATTTTATTTTTTAAATTTATTTATTTTTTATTTTTTTTTATTATTATTTTTTATTTTATTTTATTTTTAATTTTCTATTTTTTTTTAATTTCATGTTATAGTTTTTGATTTTATTTTATTTTAATTTATTTTATTTTATTATTTTTATTTTTGAAATAAAATACCTTATACTCTTGTTATAAATTATAAATTATATATTATGCATTGTTTGTGAATATTAATAAGTATATATTTAAAGGAAACCAAAGGTATATTCTTTTTAAATTAATCTATGCTTAAAAGATTTCTAACTATTGAAGTAGTGGATAATAAACAGCCTTCTGTATCAGGTGTCGCTTCTTATTCATTTTTAATTTATCTAGACTCGTTTTTTTTCCGAATAACTTCCGTAGATGATACAATAATTGGAATTATATCGACGCTATCTAATCTCCACATTTCCTTAACTTCATGCGCTAAACTGAAGTATTTTCTTTTTGGGTGTCAGGCACAATCACAATAAGAGTGATATGATTTCTTTAAAAAAAAGCACACTAAGTTTTAAGGAAATTCAAATGTTTTTTTTAATTTAATGTGTGTTTCCCGATTACAATTATATCAGGTCTGTTGTGTGGCATGGAATGATCCGTCAATATTGATCGATCCTAGTAAAATTTGTTAAACTGCTTTCTAAAATTGTTTTGAGGTTGTATATGAAATACGGATATTCCTTAATAATTAACCTATATCTGAGTGCTAAATATGGATGAACAATTTTTGCGACTCATTGTGTCTTGTCACATATTCGGTAGCTGCTAGATAGTTTTTTGGTATCGTCGACATTGATCATTTTTAATTATTTTGTTTTTCTTTATTTTATTTATTTTAATTTTTAATTTAATTTTTTATTCTTTTTTTCATTTCACTTATTTTTTATTTTTATTTTTTTTATTGTATTTTATTTTATTTAATTTTTTAATTATTTTTATTTTTATTTTTTTTATTTATTATAATGTATTCTATTTTATTAATTTGATTTATTTTTTTTTTAATAATTTAATATTATTTTATTTTAGTCTATGTATTTTTGTTTTATATTATTTTATTTTATTCAATTTTATTTTATTTTTTTATTAATTTTATTTTATATTATTTATTTTTTTACTTAATAAAATTAATAAAAAAAATTTAATTTTTTTAATTTTTTTATTTCATTTTACTTTTTTTAACTTATGTTATTTGAATTTAAAAAAATTAAATAATAAATGCTAAATAATTAAGAAAATAAAAATATAAATAAATTCATCATTCGAATGAATTTGAACAACTACCATAATATATCTCAATTAACTTTAATATGAAAATCCTCAATTTTTTTTTTTGGGTTAAATTTTAAAATGATTTTCAAATTGCCGAGTTAAGCTTCAACTATATATATTTGGACATAGTTTTAAAATATTAGTTGTATTTATTATTACATTTTTCTATTTTAAACGCGGCTGGAAAGCTATTCTAATTTTTATGTAAGAAGATATACAATTTTAAGCGATATAGGTAAATAATTGATAAGAGTTCAAAGTACTTACGCTATGACAGAACTTGCTTAAATAATTAATGCATAAAGTGTTGTTCTTGTGGTGTTTACCCATTGCTCTGCCAATGCCAATAACAACTAGTGGCGGTTTATTCCTATGAATTGGCACGTACGCTCTGTTGGCGGTTGGCAACCTTCTTCACTCAAATATTTGTTGCAATACAAAAATATTTTAAAACTATGCAAAGTTCTTTTTATTTCGTTTTATTTTATTTTATTTTATTTTATTTTAAATTATAAATTATTTTTGTGTAAAATAAGTCCATTTCCACCGCGACTCTAATGGTGTTGAAGAACGAAATGTATACATATATCCGAGGCATATCCAGAGAGTAAGTTTACTGAATTTTTTTACCTTTTGAATTTTTTAACTAAGCAAATAAGAAATACGTGATACTTAATACATAATTTAAGCTATTCGTCGACATAGTCACCATTTTCTCTGCTCTCTGAAGGGGGTGAAGCGGGCTTCCAATTTTTGTTTTTAATGTCTCGCGGGCAGTTTACAATATCCGAGGGTTTATTTGATTGTTTCGTGTAGTGTAGATCTGAAAATTTGCGGAAATACTTCTAACATATTCCTACGATTCTTAATTTTATCGCTATATGCAGTTTTCGCCTCAATAAATATCTCAAACGAAAGTTTTCCCTTCCAAAGGAGATAACGGGCAACGCCGCGTATTTTTTACTTGGCGGGAGACTGGATTGACCCTATTATTGAAACGTTTTCATCACGTTGAACCAATCTCGTTGCAAAGGTTTTTATTTTTATTTATAGTTTATTTTTTATATATGACAAAATGAACTCTTCTTTCATTCAACTCTCTATACTATTTATAACATACATTCAGACATGTGTATGTGTATTGAAATACATGGACGTAAGTGCATAAATTCGACAAAATCGTTCCTTGATTGATCCATCTCTACGAAAGCAATTAAGTTTCGGCATAACTCAAATGTCCTGTAGCTACTAAAAGAAAGAAGAATGTTGGTCACATGCTAGTCTGTTGATGATGTAAATGTTTTCAAATTACTATTCAGTATCAACTCTGTAACAGACAAGACTGATATATACTAGATACATACATATATTTATATATGCAACGCTCACGAACCAAAAGTTAGTTGCTGAAATTGTATTTTATTGCGCCTGCAGGCAGATGAAACCCACAAAAATAGAACGACTAACATATGTACATTCAAATATTTTATCACTATTTTTGATCTTTTTTTTGTATTTTTATCTGGTTAGTCACAGTACGTTAGCTAAATGTGTATGCTAAGGGGTGTTCGGTATTGAAAATCTTACGTTTACTCACTAGCAGAGAGAAGTGAGTTGAACAGTAATACTTGTAAATGTAAAACCATTTTCTTCAATATTGATAGATTCATGTGATACTTTGGAATAAAAATGTTTGAAATTGAAATGAAAAATTGGTCAAGTCGCCAGGAATAATATTTTACATGCATATGATAAATGCATTTAAAGGGTGATCCATTTCGAAATTTCCTACTTTTTTAAAGAAAAAACACAGAAACGAACTTCAATTTCAGACATCAAATAGTCAGTTATCGTGGCGCGATAATGGTCGCCCTTGACGGTAACGTTCTCACCGGCATCATTTTTGAAGAAATTCGGACCCATCATTCCACCGGCCCATAAACCATTCCGACCCGTTGTTTTTTCTGGATGAAATGACAGATCGTGAATCTCTTCAGGTTGCTGTTCATCCCAAACGCGGCAATTTTGTTTGAACCTGAAATGGGCCTCATTACTGAACAAAATTTGGCTCGAAAAGGACGGATCTTCTTGGAACTTCTTAGGAGCCCATAGAGCGAAGCGACGTCGCTTGGGTAGGTCGAGCGGATTCAGTTCTTGCACAAGTTGTATTTTATACGCTTTCAATTTAAGATCTCGATGTAAAATGTGCCAAGTCGTTCCATCCGTCAGTCCAAATTGTTGCGAACTGCGCCGAATCGATTCTCCACGGTCTTATTGTACACTCTCATCTACGGCCGCTATATTTTCTTCATTGCGTGCTGGACGTGGTCTATACGGTCGGATATTATCCAATAATGAATGCTATGCCTCTAGATGGGTGATAGTGTTGCGTATAATACGCTCAGTAGGCCGATTATTTTGATCATAAGTTAAGTGAAAAGCGCGAAACACATTTTTTACAGAATGTGAATTTTCGTAGTAAAGTTGGATGATTTGTAAGCGTGGTGCAGGCGTAAGTCTTTCCATGATGAAGTGCTAAACAATACTGAACAAAAATATCATGACAGCTTGATACGACTCACGCGTGATCTGTCAAAAAGGCTATTGAAGAAAGTGCCTCTACTTGGATCACCCTTATTACACAGACAAAAATAAAAGTAAGCGAAAATTTTGCAATCAAATTTTTCAATTGATTTTGTTGAAGATTTAATAAGAAGTAATAAAATCTAGTTAAAAAAATATTTTTTGTTCAGCTACAAACAAGTATATTTCAATATTAATTTTTACCCTTAAAATTATGATAACAATTTTTATATATTATATTTATATATTATAAATTTCTTTTTGAGCATATAAACTTTGGTATTTACATCTTACGCAACACGTTATTTGTATGCAGAAAATAATAATAACGAGAAAAATATCTACCGCCACCCTGTGCTGGATATAATCACAACATAATATGAGAATTATTTCGCTCATTTTATTTTTAATTGCATGCAATAATTACCACTTGCTGAAATCACTGAGATAAATATTTAAACATAAATGGAGAAAAATTCCTCTGAATGCTACATAAGTGGAGACTTTACAGCATATTGGCATTTGTAGGTGGATATGCTTACAAATCTGCAGTGAAACTTCAAACTGGTCAGAAAAAATATTAGTTTACTAATAGAATTCTTTTACAGAAATTTCATTAGTCGGAAAAGTACCTAACTGTTGAAATTACAAATCTTATAAAAATTACTCTTTATTTAAATTTACTTCTTCATTTTTTTTTTTAATTTTTAACTTAAGTTTCCAGCAAGTTTTCTGGGAAAAGCATTGAGATCAGATAGATTTCAAAATGTGTTTTATTGATTATTTCTAAGATAATTTTTTTTATTTTGACGCTTTATAATATCTGAAGCGATATTAAACCGAGCTCCTCCTCCAATTTGTTGTTTTGCGTCTTGATATTTTTTATTTTTACCAACAAATGAAGGAACCTAAAGTTTATTTTAAGCCACCTCCGAACGACCAATTGACTTTTATAAGGAGCTTTTTATTTCATGTAAGAAATACACTCGGAGGGCTTTATATTCCCTGCCGAGGAGCGAACGCAATTAGAAAAACTAATTTTCTATAATTTGGATGTTGCTCAAACTTGCTCTCTAACCCAGGCCTTCCAAATTGTACTTGTAGTACGCAATGCTAACCACTTGGCTCCTGCGGCCACTGTTATTATTTCATAAGCAAACAAACAACTTTTTTGGTTCGAAACTAAAGTAGTCAATTTGTATTCCTCTTGAACTGATATGACTCTGTTATATTTCTGACCAAATTACTGACAATTGTCATCACATAGTACCACTTGCTTATGTGGAAAAAATACAGTTGACTTCCCAATTCAACTTACCTGGCATACTATTTTCAAAATATTTTCTGATTAATGCATTTGACTGCAGCATACTTATTTATTTTTATACTCTACACTTTTAAACTTTATGTATATATGTACTTCTGTAGTTGAAAGTCGTCACTTATAATCGCGATTTAAAACAGCAGATTCATTCAAAATTCAAGACCACTTATTTATGGATTGACCGACTGCACTGGAACTACATTTGAATATCCCACTTTCTGCCAAGTTTTGCTGAACACCTTTATTGTGCTTTTGTTTAGTAAATACTGAGTAGTGGTTGAGAGTTTGATTGTTATTGTTACTTTGTTGAAGTTTACTATTGTTCATTTTTCCGTCCTTTTTCATCCCATTCTTTTCTATTTATTTTTTCCTTTAAATGCACCAAAGTGCAACTTCGGAGAGATTAAGCGATGAAAAAGTAACACTAATTCATAAAAGTCACTCATTTTTTCTTTAAAAAAAATTGTAAATCTACCATAGCCACGTTTCGTGGTTTTAGAGGAGATTATGGTGCACATAATCGTCCAACTACTCAAGCAATTGCTAAAATTTTAAAGAAATTTGCAGAGACTGGATCGGCTACAGATATTGTAAGGCCAACGCATCATCGTTTTGCTCGTTCCATCTCAAATACCGCTTCTGTATGTGAAAGTGTAGCCGAAGACTCGAATGTGTATATTTCTCGACGTTTGCAAGAGTTGGGAGTTTCCTGCGGCACTGGACGTATTTTGTACTTGACCCTACAGCTGCATCCATACAATGTCCAGCTCACACAACAAGTAAAGTCAGCTGACCATTCACAACGCCGTAGTTACATCGATTGGGTGTTTGAACAACAAGCAATGGACTACGATGTTTCCAACAAAATTTTCTTTAGCGACGAGGCATATTTTTCACTCGGTGGATACGTAAATAAGAATAATTGTCCCATTTGAGACTCCAATACTCTTTCAATAATTGAAGAGGTGGCATTACACCCAAAAAACCTTACTCTATATTGTGTTTTTTGGTCCGGAGGTGTGATTGGAACTTATTTCTTTGAAAACGATAACGGCGAGAATGTCTCTGTCGATTCGGAGTGCTATGGTCGTTTGATAACCAACTCTTTTTGGTCTGCAATATAAGAATACGACTTGGACAATATGTGGTTCCAAAGAGATTGTGCGACATGTCACACAACACGAGCGAATATGATTTAATTACAAGATAAATTTCCCGGCCGCGTAATCTCTCGTCTGGCGATGTCAATTGGCCACCAATTTTTTTGTGGGGTACGCGAAGCATCGTGTTTATGCGAATAAACTTTTAATTCTTGATCACTTGAAAGCCAACATTAGTCAAGTTATGGCTGAGATACCGCCCAATATATGCCAAAAAGTAAAACACTCTCAATGGATTTTTTATTGTTGTAAAATTTTCACTAGCTATAGATATTAAATTCATGGCAAACGTAGCAGCCGAGTGGTCGCTTGAAGAATAGCAAAGCGGCAGATGAAAAGCTTTCTCAGATAATATGTTTGGACGAAGGCATATGTAAAATTTTTTAACTGAATTAACTATTTCAGTTGTGTTTTTACTTAACTTAAAAAAATGTGTTGGGTGAACGCAAACTTTATGGTCTATGTGTATATCGAAAAAAGTTTGAAAGATAAAAATCACTAAAGGATAATGAGAACACATAAGCATCTAATAATTTCTAGAATTTAAATACAAATAAGTGTTTCTATGTGCCAGCGGTGTACAGTGCGTATACGCAACATTTAACTGGGCATATACACTCTATAATTTTGAATCCTTGCATATATTTTGCAGATCTTAGATAATCATTTGAATAACATTGAAAATATTATTAAGCCGGGAAATGAGAAACAGAAAATTTATATTTAAACATTTCTATTCTTATCAAGTGTTTTCTATGAATAACGCTCACTTTGGGGAAGTACATATAATTCACTTTAAATATCTAAAGATTTCCCTGCAAATGATACAAGTATGTTGAATACAAAAAAAATCGATCACAGCATTGTCTACCGAAAATTAATACATATAAAATTTGATATGCCAGAGGCAAAAAAGCACATATTGCATGAACACAGAAATGGATTTCCTTGTACTTTTTTTTGCATTTCTATTCCTTCATAGATATCACTTTATGCAAAAAAAAAAAAAAACAAAAAAAAAACTCTTTACTCCTTGTCATAGGGATTTATGCTGAATTTATGACAATGGAAAAATAAATTAAAAAACACGAAAAAAAATGGAGCGCACTCACAGTAACAACCCACAACATCAGCACATTAATCGCATTCAACATTAAATCAGCTCTATTGTATTTTTTTGCTCTTATGGATTTTTGTGTGCATTTCTTTGAACATTAGAGATTTATGTATTCACAATTTTGAGGTATATGCAATTTTCAATACATTAAAAAAATTTTATGTTTACAAGTTGATCTTAAATGTATATGCATTTACATATAATATAATCAATTTCAATTAATTTAAATAAAAACTCATTTATTATAAAGTTATTTCTAGGATTAAAATTTATAATATTTAAGGTACAATTTTTTATTAAAAAATATTTAAAATGAATTTCGTTTTTCCATACAAATATAAGTGCTTTTGGCCATTTTGTTCAAAAAACTTTATAGTCAAATTCAGTTTACACGAATAAGATCCAGTAAAATGAAATCAAAAATATTTTCCAGTTGGAAATTCGATTTAAGATATTAATTATGAACTAAATGGACTATATTGGTCGTAACATATTTTTTTTCCTTTTTTGCGACTATCACAAAGTTAGTTTTCTATTTTGAATAATGAAAAATTATTTTGAAATTTAATTACTTTTTTGTGTGTCGGACTTTTTTAACCCCTACGGTTTTTGGCCCGTTTTCAAATGTTTTTATCGTATTCGAAATGTACTTATAGTTGGATATCGTAAAAATGTTTACGTGGGTATATGCATTATTTATTTATTTTTTCATATTACTCACTATGAAGGGGGAAAATTGTTTTGCACAAACTTCGGTAACCTCATTAAAATATGTGTGTGTGTTACCTATAAGTGAAAGTTTTTGGAAATATATATTCTTTTTGTTCTTCGTGTTTTGCATTTTTTCTCTTTGTATAGACAAAATACCAAAATGTGTTTTCCTGCTATTTTCTAATACCATTCAACGGAATGAATGTATCAGCTAAATACTAAATTTTTTTTAAGCTTAATTTTTTCAATGGAACTTAGTTTAGTTTAGTTTTATGGGTTGGTTAAAAATTAAGCTGAAAATATGCTATCAAAGAGAGAGAAAATCCGTTGCAAACTTGGAAAAAAATATGTGAAGTTTATAGTAAGGACTGACAGCAAAACACCACACCCATTCGTCCATAATGTCAAGTTGTGATTAATTTTGTTCCGGTTGCGACTTCTTAAAGAGTCGGCGATTTGGTAGCTGTCAGAGTCAACAGTAATCTGAGCACAATTTTTTTTTTACAATTTTTAAAAGCATTTGAAAACTGTTATGAAATCTTTCCTTATACTACAAGCCCCAACTAAAGTAGAGCTGGCATAGTGAAGTATGAGACTAATCTGCAAAAATCCAAATATATATTCTACCTTATTTTTGTTGCAATTCATATACACCTAACAGAAATGATCAATCTCAAGTACTCATCGAAAAGCATCACAAAGAACTCTGTTTGGGCATCTTTTTGCAAAACTTTTTATTTCAGCCTTCCATCACTCAGCGAACTGGTTTTGTCTTGTTTTACGATTGTGCGTTGCTCTTGAAGACGGCGCCTTGAGATAAAGTTTCAGTTCGTGATCACCCAAATCAATTCTGAACCTTAGTAGTGTTCTACAATTTTATCCATTCTTCACCGAAGTTGTGATTTTCACAGTATTAGTCCAGCATTTCTGTGTCCACGGAACGGAAAATCTGCCTGCCTCCGAAAATGAAAAGTTTTTCCCAGCTGCAAGAGCTGGGACAAAGGCATTTATTTTACAAATTCATATTTTGGCAAAAATTATACGTTTCAAATCAATCTAAATTAAACCATAAATATAATATAACAAGAAGGAAGAAAAAATAAATAATGGCGTCAGACATGCCGAAGTCTTTATACCTTTCATTAACCTATTAAATTAATTGCAAAATGCAAAATTCGATTCGATTTCGATGAACGTCAAAATATTTTTGAATTTACGTATGAAACATGCCAAATTTCACAATATTAAATGCTTTTTTGGTGGTTTTTTACCCAAAATCTATATCAGAAAGAAACGGTTGTATGGTGGGTTTATGATATTGTCGTCCGGTTTCGAAGATTTTCAGTACCAATGTTTAGTTCATTATATGTGTGCAAAATGTTTTCATTGTAGGATTTGTTGTTTGTGTTTATTAAAAAAAAAAAAGATGTACACTAATGAACTTGGAGACTTCAAAAATAAAAAACACGGTATTTTAACCTTTACAAAAACACAGAAACACACTCACATTATTATTTTATGGTTTTGTAAGCCCTAAGCGCAATGTATCTGGATTTGCTTCTACCATGACGTTTGAAAATAACTTTTCTAGTGATGGTCAGGCAATTCTTAATTGGTTCTTCTTGATTTCTTGTAAATTGTGTTGATCATTTATTCATTTATTCAACTTGTCACTTACAGAGAATATTTTCCCCATCTGCATAGAAATAATATTTTATTATACCCTTTCGATCTTATCATTCATATCACATTGCCAATATGGCTGTGTTAAAGGGAAATCTAAAATTACCAAAATTTACTTGAGTTCACTTTTTATACCATCAAAGCGTTCGGAAAGAACAGCAGAATTGACGTAAAAAATATCGACTTCGGCAAAGCTTTTGAAGAAGTGTGTAACTCGTAGCTAATCAAGAAACTTGACTTACTGGGTTTCCAACCAAAACTTTTATAGTGGATCTCCTAATACCTGTATGATCGAACTCAAATAGCAATGTTTAAAAATTCCATTTCAGATATAGCTAATATTTCTTCATGAGTATCTAAAAAAATTGAAGTTATTTGTTTCTCCCGAAGAGCTGTATAGACAATTACTTACACAATAGATAACTACAATTTGGAACAGGTTCACCATTTTTCTGACTTCTGGATCACTATGGACCCCAAGTTTAACTTTACTCATCACGTTGGTGTGATATTCAACAAAGCCAGAGCCATTTTGGTTTTTATAAAACGGTGGTCAAAGGAGATTTATTTTTTATTTTTTTATTTTAAAGTTAACATTACAATCTAAAATTATAACTTAGCTAAGTAGCCATAGCAACAATAGGCCTTAGGCTGAGTAAAGGAGATTTATGATTCTTTGCTTTGTATACAATCTTAGTAAAACCTATTCAGGAATACGGCTCGGTAATTTGGAACCCGAGGTATCAAATATGATCTAATAGGATAGAGTCTATTCAAAAACAATCCCCCCCCCCGTCCTATTTGCCTAAAGAATTTTGCATTAAGAATCGCAATAAATACTCCACTTTTTCTAATAGTCGGGAAATTTTTGGTGTAGCTTTCATGGTTAAAATAATAACGGGCTCAATTTCTAGCCCATTCAGTCGCTCTGAAATAAAATTTTATTTTGAATTTAGAATGTCTAGAAATTTTTTAGTCTTGTTTCTGAAAACTCGTAAAACGAGTTTAGAATTTCACGAGCCTTTGTATTGCTTGTGTCTTGATTTCAACTCTAATTCTAGCGCACTTGACATATCGGACACGATTTTTTATACTTAGAAAACAACTTTGTCAACTCTCAACTAATCATTATTAACATTTTATATTTGATTTTTCGAAATCTGCTGATGAATTTTTATTCTGTAACTGAACTTTCTTAGTTCCCGGAGCTAAAAAAACTGCTGCTCATCGTGGCTCGCTATTAATAACTAAAGAATCGGAGGTTGGTAAGCCGTTGGGAATAATAATAATACCGAATTTTATGCTCCTAAATTTGTCATTCAAGTATTTGTGATCCAAAAACACATATCTGAAAAAGTCGGTTGCATGGGAGCTATATGATATAGTCGACTGATCTGGACGGCTTCCATAAATGATGAATACTTTACAAAAATACACCCGCAAGCCAAGTTTCGTTGAAATACCTCAGAAACGGAGAGAAGAGTTTGCGTTCAAACGAAAAGATGGATAGACGGGCATGGCCAAATCAACTCAGCTCGTCATTCTGATCTGATTGTTATAAATTTTGGTCTCCCTCTTCTCCTGCTGGTATTTACATACTTCGTACCAAACTTAATATGACATTTCATGTACATGAAAGGTATAAAATAAAAGCATAATGCTGCTCAGCCACAGAAGACAAATTCATTAGATGAAATATCGATCGAATTTTTTACACTACCACGGTTTAGTGAGTTACTTATTAAGAGAAGATAGTATAGTATTTTCTGTTAAGGAATATGAGTCAAAATCAAGCAACTCAAATGTGAGGAATAAAAATTCAAATCTTCACATAAACGGTGAAATGGTTCATATATGGACAGCCCTGCACTTTCGAAACCACTAAATAGATAAGTTTTTAGTTTAAAGAAGATTTCGTCCCCTCTTTGGGATTGTCTCTTATCAAAATATTATTATAATTTTTTTTAATGACATTTTAGTTTTACGTGGAGCATATCATAAAATTTTAATGAAGCTGGAATTTTTTTAGAGCCTGTTGATTGTTTTCGTATCTACATATTCGAATTTAAAAACTTCAATTTAAAAACTTCAAAGCTCTGTGAAAAGTGGATGACCGAGACCTCACTTTGACCAAAAACAACGACGAGTTGATGATTCGGTGCAGTGTTTGGAGATGTTCAAGCGTAGTAAGCCCGAGTTTTTGCGTCGATATGTGAAAATGGATGAAAAAACATAGCTCCATCATTTCACTCCAAAGTTTAACGACGTCAATCCAGTGAACTGAACACGACGTCCCCGCTCTCTAAAGCATGGAAACCCGTAGTAGTCGGCTAGCAAGGTTATGGCTCCTAGAATAATTTTTTTGACTTCTTCGAAAAAGGAGGGACCATCAACAGCGGCTTATACATGGCGTTTGAAGAACAAAATCGCCGAAAAACGATCGCATTTGAAGAAAAAGAAAGTGCTGTTTCAACAAGTCAATGCCTCATGCCACGAGTCAGTGAACTATTTCCTGTTCTCAAATCTGAAAAGAACGCTCGATGGGAAGAAATTTTCGTCGAAAGAAGAGGTAATCGCCTAAACTGAGCCCTGAGCAAAGGACAAATTTTACCACATAAATGGTATCGAAAAGTTGGAGGGTCACTATAATCAGTGTATCACATTTGAAGGGAACTATGTTGAATGAAAGAATTGAATTTTGCCAAAAAAATATGTTATACTATGGTAGTCCGGGGAATTTTCCATTGACCTATTAGCAGTAAAATTTTAGACAACAATGTATCAAATTTTACTGTTGATCAAACACAAATGGAGTGTGATTCTGTACATTCGTCTATTGAGAGGATAAAGCAAAAACGATGAACTTTATGTGTCGTCAGTTTTTTTACGCATTATAAAAGAAGCAACAACAAATCCAGAGTCATATACTATTTTATATTATAATGTCATTTAAGTATAATTTTAATAGATTACTTAACTAAGATTATCGCAATTGAAAGTCGAATCTAGTGAAGAAGAATAAGTAAGAAAAAAATTGTATGATTGTATTATCAAGAACCCAGATTTTTCAGCTGTTAATTTAAAAAAAATATTTTTTATTTTTTAATATGTGTTAAACATATTTTGAAATTATTTATTTTAATTATATATTTTATAACATGTTGGATTGAAATCATAGGAGATTTTTTTAACAAATATAACAAATATTTTAATAATATATAATATAATATGTATTAAACAACAACAAATTGCATAAATTGGGTTGCATAACAAGATTTTTCTCCAATGATTTTAGACTTTTCCTGAACACAAAACGTCGTATCTACAAAAGTAACCAGGGCTCTTGATAAGGAAAATCGTATCTACATAACATTGATAAAAACACTGGAACCTCTTGTTTAAGTACTTAAGCGGGTATTCTATTCCAGAGGCCCGAATTTCGAACGTTTTTTTTGGCAATTGATAAAAAAAAGCATTCAAAATTTTATGACCCAATTTTTTATCATTTATTTATTTATATTTCAAGAGAACATAAAATTAATTTAAAAAAATTAAATTAAATTTTTTCATGGAGTTATGAGTCCTTGAAGTAGAGAGGCAAAAACAAGGACGTGCCCTCTTCGCCATCATTTCTACCCTTGTGGTCACCTGAAAAATAAAGCAATAATGGATTCTTAATTAGTACGAATGTCGCTATTACAAGTACCTGCAAAACCAAAAAAACAAAATTTTTTCATAAAATGGCGGCTGCTCAAAAATAAAGGTTGATTTTTTCACAGATTTTTAACATTGTCGAATTTAAAAAAAAATACTACAAATTCCACCTTTTCATTTTTTGTTGGCTCATGCGATAGAGAGATATTCAAAGAAAATTCATGCCAAATTTCAAGTAAATCGGCTAGTGAAAATTTGAGATATTGTGGTTACTGCATTGAAAAAAGTAGTTTCGAGAAAAACGCGTTTAAAGTTCCGCGTAAATGCGGAGCCGATATCGATGCCGCGTCAAAAAAAGTACCTGTATCTCCGAAAATAATTTGAATTTTAAAAAATCATCTTACAGGCATATTTTTACATAGTTCTACTTTAAAAATATGCAAAAAAAGTCGAATTTTCCAAATTCAAGACTGTACTACCCCCTTAAAGGCGATAAATAGAGAGTACAATTTTCCAATTGATTATAACTTTACACAAAAATTAAACACTCTAAACGTTTTTATCGATTTGACGAAAATTGCAAGGCTACCCCCAGAAAGGGGACGATTTGTTTTCTCTTTACATAGCCACAAGGTGTGTAATACATAGGACACTTGCTTACACATTTCAATACAATACAGATGAATTTCTAACTCGTGCATATACCTGCAAAGTGTTCTAATGTAAATCGTTTGTGCGTGCCAAAACGTTTACAGTCACATTTCATTACACATTGATGCCCTAATGCAAATTGTATGGATGTTATTTCAATTGACGTTTTCGAAATGACAATATGCCAAACTGTCAGATTGTCCATTCGATCCAGTCTATGTTTCGCACTTAGGAATAGGAAATTGCTCAAATACACAATACATAAACAATTTCCGAACACCTGTTTCCTTTGTGTGACCTTGCCAATAGGCAATTGTTGGCACTAAGGCATTTAAGTCAGAAGTCAAATGTATCTATAAATGCACACGCATACATAACATACATGTGGAGGTATATGTATGTAAGCATTTAAGTCTCCCAATTGTCTACGTGCCAAAATTGAATGTTACTCATCGTCATGTGTGTCTTAGCGGATATGTATGTATAAGTACATACATATAGGTATAAACGCAATTGTTGTAGGTAAATTTCATGGAAATCTGCTCATATTGTTGTCACATTGTATTTATGGATGCTTTTGTGAATGTATTTATGAATCATAGTAAATTTCTTGTGTTTTATGTACTTGCTTTTTACACAATTCTCACATGTCACGTTGTAAGTGTCCATCAGTGTGGTTGATGCTCCATTATTAAGTGGCTTGGAAATATATGTAGATAAATGACAATTAAATGGACAGTACAGCAACATACTATTTAGTATATTTATTTAAAATGATGATAATGGCAAGGATGAATACGAGGTGTGTTCAAAGGAAAAATTTTGAATTTTTTTGAAAAGTACATATTTATTCAACAATATCTATTTTGTCTTGTGCCAACTCATTTTCCAATCCTCGAATCACTTCTGAAAAGTGCTTTTCTGTATGGTATTTCTTCGATTCTGACTTGAACTAATCAATTGTGGCAAAACAATTTCCTTTCATTGATTTCTTTAGTTTTGGGAATAGGAAAAATCGCACGAAGCTAAATCTAGTGAATACGGTAGTTTAGGTATGACTATGGTTTTGTCTTTGGCCAAAAAACCACGAATAAAAATTGATGTATGATCTGGTGCATAATCGTGATGCAGAATCCACGATTTGTTTTTCCACAACTCCGATCAGTTGAGCTGTATTGCTTCATGCAAACGTTGCATAACTTCCTTGTAGTATTCATTATTAACTGAATAACTTTTTGGCAGAAACTCATGATGCACCACGCCATTGTTATCAAAGAAAACAGTGAGCAAAACCTTCACCTTCACCTCATTTAAATAAAGAGCTCTCTGGTGTTTCGTTAAGTTAAAATATATTTTTATTAGGATTGTGATAGCGATAATAGGTAAAAATTAATGATAAATTCAACAAAAAAAATCAGTATAATCTTAGATCGATAATTAATTTAATTTAACTTTGATCTAAATAATAAAAAGCTAAAAGAATTTTAATAATGTTTATATTTACTTCGTTCTGCTGAACGATGAACAAAATTTCAAGTTAATCGATCAAAAGAAGTATGTCGCGTACTGGTCGAAACAAAAACTTCGTATATTTATGTTTGTTCTTTTCCTTTGTTTTACCTTTTGCTCCTCTACACCAAGCATTGGCAGTGACATCTATTGGTACCTAGTTGTAAATTTAATTCCAATTCGGATGATTACAGTGTTCAAATCGATATATGGGTACCCAGTGGTATAAGTCTCCAAAAGGAGGTGTCTCTACGGTTTCTCCACTAAAAAATGTTAGGGAAACGGTATGCTTTGCGCGGGCATCCCGTAAAAAGGGGTTTGCCCTTCTCTTTAATGCGGTGAAGGCAAAATTAGGCTAATGTGCTTGGTGTGCCAGGGGGCACCAACACGCGCTCGCAAGAGAATTCCGCAGGCCGGTGCGTAGCTTTCGGCCTGGCTCGCAAGTGCATGCTGGAGGAGATTCTCGCAATCTTTGGAAGAGGAAACACTCAGTTTTGCGTGCGTATTTATTTTTGTATTAAAAAAAAATTAGAAGTGTTTTTTTTGCTCTGTAGTGAATAGTATTTTATTTAGTTGTGTTTGTGTTGTTCCCAGGTAAATAAGTAATTTAGGACCAAAGATGCAAAGATACGGCAGTTGAGGTCGAGGAAAAGAGACTTGTTCGTATATTTTATTAGTTTCAGTGGCTTCACCATACGGATTAACACCGAAGTTGGCTACATACACCCGACCGAGCACCGAAAGGTATGCTTATTGTTTGTTATTGTTTGTATACATGCCGACAGTATCACTCCTTTCATTTCTCCCTACTCATCCTTTTAGAATCCCGCACCCAGAGGCCACTCATACAGGCGGGTAGGCAATTGAAAAGTAAAGTCCTCTCTCGACGAACCAAAACCAAACTCTACAAGTCGCTTCTCATTCCCGTCCTGACAAGTCGCTCATCATTCCCGTCCGGATATATGGTGCAAAAAAACCTGGGCGATGCAGACGATGGAAAGATAAGCTGTACAACCTATACGACGGTATCGACATAGTTCAGCGAATCAAGAAGTAGCGGCTACGCAGGCTAGGTTATGTTGTCCGAATTGATGAAAGCGGTCCAGTTTTCAAAGTATTCGAAGGAGTACCCGCCGGTGGGAGCAGAGAAAGAGGAAGACCTCCACTCTGTTGAAAGGATCAGGTGGAGAGCGACCTGGTTTCACTTGGTATTTCTAACTGGCGCCAAACAGCAAAGAGAAGAAACGAGTTGCGCAATTTTTGTATATTTAGTATTATGTAAAATTGTAATTTGCGCAAATTCATTTATAAACCAGTAAAATATTGTAAAATATATCACTTCATTTGAAGATTTATGTATATTTAAATTTTTTTGTAATATTCTTTTTAAGCAGCGTAAGGCCTTATATTGCTATGGCCTAGTTAGCTAAGTTATATTCTTATTTAGTAATATTAGCTCGTAAATGAATAAAATTTAATAATAGTACATTTTGGCTATATGATTTGCTGAAAAATTTTGATCTATACAAACTGACTCGCTATATATATCCAAGATGACTTACATCGAGGTAAAGGACTTTATGAAATTTAACATGAAATTGAAGTGGTTGAATGGCGTAGCCTAGTGATAGCCGCAAACCTAACTATCGCTCGACTTTGTTCCTTAGTCATCTAAGTAAAATGTTTTTATGATGATCAATACTGTGACGGAAATTTGCAAATGCGAAGGACAGACAAAAGGAATAGCAGTGTGACGAGAATTAAAAATTAAAAGGACAAACAAAAGAAGTGGCAGTATGATGCAAATTCCCCGTAAAAATGACTGACGAAAAGAGCGGTAACAACTACTGCAGATATACCTTATAGCGCATGAACGGAATGTTTGGACTGCCGTTAAAGATAAACGGAGCGGCTGCAGCTATCGCAGACAAACGAATAATCAGCCTATTATTGAGCGCGTGAACAAAATGTTTGGGTCAAAAGAGAGGAAGCAGCTATCACAGGGAGTGACGAGTAACAAACGCAGTGGCGTTAACATTGCAGTGAGCTGTGTGTTTTAGAAACAGATAAACTGTGTGAAGTAGGAAATAATTGTGTGTTATAAAGAATTGTAAAATAAGCCATTGGGTATAGTAGAGAATTGTAATTATTAAGGACGAAATAAACGTTGAGTAGATTCCTGACAACTAAGAGGCCTAACGAACAAATCTTGAGAGTTTTATTTAGCAATCCAGTGACCGGACTCGAAGGATTTGGGAAATCGTCGAGGGTATCTACAAAAAACGTTACAATACTTTATGTTCATTCTCTAATGGAACACAATGTGATATTACAGTGAAGCTATATAGTAATATCGTAACTATTTCTTTAAATCACCTTAAATAGCTTTAAAAGAAATGTTATTTATGTGTGAATGTAAGTAAATTTTGAGCAATGATGAAAAAGTCTTCAATTGTGAATGGAAAAGAAAGTAGAAGAAAACAAAATCCAAAATAACCGTTTTTCTCACACAACAATCTTGTGCAAGCAACCGACTTGGTGACCCAAAAATCAAGTCAGTTGTGAAAATTTGTATACTCAACGTTGAATAATCAAGTCACACCGGTTGTCAAAGTAAAATTTTGCACCAAAGTGAAATACAAACTATTTTCCTTTACTCGCCATTACTCAAACTACCTTAACGGCGGAAACGTACTTTCGCCCTTATTAAATTTTTAAATACTATATTATATTTGAAATGAGTTTTAGCTGCAGGCATTAAATTTAATTTCAAAAACTAAGGCAAACAGGTGCATGCGACATTCAAGGTTCACAAATTTCGGTTCAATGCAAATGTTTGTACTCAACGAAAGTTTCGTCGCTAAGAGAGGTATGCATGCATATAAGTTATTTTACATAGCATACCAGCGTAAGGTATTTTATGCCTGAAAGCCATGCGCTCATTAAAGGGAGCAATTTTATAGGGAAATGGGTGGTAACTATTGAAATATTGAGTTGCAGTAAAATGTCTTACAGGCATGGCTCTGCGAAATTAAAAAAGCGATTGTGCTGAAATACGCCAAAAAGTTTACTCCTACCACTAAATAAGTTGGAATTGAAAAGAAGGAAAAATAATTTATAGCACACAATTCAATAGCGTTTTCCCACAGTTTAACAAAAAATCAATAGAATAGGAGATGTTTTTATTTGTATTGCTAAGTATTGAGTATTGCTGTGAAAATGCGACAGTGAAAAGGCATGGCTATTGAAAAAAGCAAAACGCGCACAATAAAAAGAAGATTTGGACGGTTATTTGACTCACATCATATATGTAAAAAAGATAAAATATAAAATTTCGTGGAGCGAAAAAGTTTGTCATTTCTAAAGATAGCCGCGTTGAAATAATTTAAAAATTCATAGTGCGGAAAATCAGATTAAACATTACTTTCACTTGCTTAACATTTTTCACGTATACGATGTAATTTAAGGCTCAAGTTCACCCTGACTGTCTGAATAATAGTGTCAAGAGCGGAAAATCTCTTATAATCTGTGACCAAAAATTTTTAATTCCTTTTAAGGATAAGAAATTTTGATAATAGAGTAACTCGCATGGTTATACTTAACTGTTCGTTGTTATAAAGGGTGCTCCAAGCAGATGTACTTTTTTCAAAAGTCCTTTATGACAGAACACGCGTGAGTCGTGTCAAGATGTGATGTTATTCTTGTTCAGTATCATCATCATCAATCAATCAACTTTATTACGTAAAATCACGTTCCGTAAAAAATGTGTTTCGCGCGCTTCGCTCGTCTTATGATAATCGACCTACTGAGCGTACTATTCGCAACCCCGTCACCCATTTTGAGACCCAGCATTCATTATTACATAATATTCGACCCAATAGAAATATAATAATATATATAGCAGCCGTAGCTGAGAGTGTTCGTAGCAATTCGGGCTGACGGACGGAACGACTTGGCTCATTTTACGTCGAGATCTTAAATTGAAAGCGTACAAAATACAGCTTTTGCAAGAACTTAAGCAGCTCGACATGAGAGGTTTTCCTGGACATGAGTGTAATTACTTTTTTATTTTTTTGTTGTTAAGCCTTGAGTCTGAAATCATACACCCCTTATCACAAACTGACATCTTTATAGCATTATATTTTGCTAAAATAATAGTTTTTTTGTCAAAAACTCATTTTGAAGTTACGGAGAGAACATTTTTGTTATTCTATAAAAGAAGTCCAACTTATGGGGAGTATAAGTTCATTACAAGTTTAACAGGAAAAAACTAATACAAAATTCGTCAGTTTGAGATAATTTTCAGTAAAGTGGCTTTAAGTGGCTGTTAAGCGCAACTTAATTTTGTCTCTCAGCGCCAAAATGAAATTCACAGGTTTTTAAGATATTATTAATATTTTTTTGTATTATCTTGTATATATGTATATGTAAATGCACATGTAACATATATATGTATAAATGTATGTATAAATGTGCACATGTAGGACTTTACTTTATAAGCTTTATAAAACACATTTATCATTAATTTTACATTCATCAAAAGACAATGCGTGTAGTAGAAAGTTACGATCCGTAAAAGATTTAAAATTGCGCTGTTTACCACAACTGAAGTTATAAAAATAACGACAGAGAGAGAGAGAGAGAGATAGAGAGAGAGAAAGAGAGAGATTAAGTGATAGTAAAAATATTTATGTATATGAAAAAGCTATAAAATAAAGCATAAAATGAGATGGCAAAAGCGTTTAAAATTTAATTTTAAACCGCAGAGAAGAGAAGCGTTGAAGCGCGGCTGTGAGTAAATGAACTCCAATGAAGCAGAGAAGACAAACATCACATTTCATTGCGGCTCACTTGGACCACACTTGTGAAAAATTAAAGGCGAATCGGAGCCAAAGATAAAACTGAAAAAATGTTGGTATTATTGGATAGAAACAAAGTTTAGTTAGCTCAATGGTAGTGAATAAAAGGGAGAAAGACATACATATGTACATACACGAGTATTGGATACAAAAATCAAGAAGCATATGAAGCGTGTCGGAAAGTATGAGCATCTGTCGTTCAAATGATAAAAAATTGAATTAATTTAAATGTAAATTGAATCGAATTAAATGTTCAAAAAAAGTGGTTTTGCTTGTTTTTTATCACGACTACTCTTATACTGTGTTTGGTCTATGTGAATGTTAATGTTTCAAAGTTTCCATAACATTTACGGCAAAATGGGCTGAAATCGTTTTATTCTTTTTTTCATTCATTTTTAACTATGGTAAAATGCTGTCATTATCTATAACCTTCACAAGTGTGAATCTCGGTTAAATAAGAGTAGTGTGGTAATCCGCGGTATTCGAATTCGCAAAGAGCCACAAATTTTCTGCAAAACCTTTCTCTCGAAAACCTCTAGTTCCGTCTACGCTTCTGCACAATACAGCAGGACGGGAGTGACTTTCAGAGTTTGGTTTTGACGCAACGGGAGACGACTTTACTTTTGAATTTTCTGCTCAGTCCAAAAAAGCACTTTTTTGGAAGAATTCTTCGTTGGATTTCAAGGCTGACATTGTTGATATTGTTTATACTGAAATTATCTACGTTTTCAAAGTTATGAATGTCAACAGTGACGTTGTAAACAAAAAAAATATTTATTTGATGACAGGATATTTTTCGTCCTACACTTGTTTATTACCAAACCCTTTTGCCTCGCCGTATATGGCGAAAGTAGAACGGTCGGTACTGTTGTTGTGTGTGAACCTTTCTCTCACAATTTTTTTTCAAGATTTGGGGCAAATGAATATATATTTGGTTGTAGATCTCCATGTCTGAAGTCACATTGATAAGGTCCAAATAATTCGTTCATATGCTTTCATCTGTAACACAATACGGCCGATAAGACCTTATAAGCGATATTCAGGTGGCTTATCCTACGATAATTATTGGGGTCTCCTATATTCTACAAAGAAGCTGATTCATGAGCCTTGTCATTTCTTCTTTATCAAATTTGAGTTGTTCAGCTGGTCAGCCGTTTGCACCCACCAGTTCTTCAGGTGGCCAATTGTATAGTTGGTTACCTAACATCTCTTTCATAGTTATCAATTGGGCATCGGTTTCACAATGCACTTATATTTCATTTGCATTACCATTCAGTAGGCGGGAGAAGCGTTCCCTCCATAAATTCAATATAATCTGGGCATCATGACAAGCGAATGTATTTTTGGCAAAAATTCTTCTTTACAGACGAATCGAAGTTCCATATATTCGGCAGAGATGGAAGAGCAAAAATTTGAAGAAAAGAAAACACTGCACTTAACTTCAAAAATATAGTACCAACAGTGAAGCATGGTGGCGGCAACGTAATGGTTTCGGGAGCGGTTGCGGCATCTGGAGTTGGAAAGCTTGTTTTTATTGAGGGTAATACGGATCGGTTGAAATATAAGTCATTGTTGGAATCTATTCTGAAGCCTTCGGTGGACAGTTAGGAGCTGGGCGCAGGATAACGATCCAAAGCATGCGGTCCATTTTGTTAAGGATTGATTGCTTTATCATGCTCCAAGGCACGCGCACATGACCTGAAAGCCCAGATTTGAATGTTATTGAATATGTCTGGGAGATTTTTGAGCGAAAAATTACAAAAAAGTCGGATTTCCAGCCCATCATTACTCAAATAACGCCTTATTGAAGCTTGGGACAGTATTACTCCCTCAGAATTGATAAATTTAGTAGATTCGATGTCACGACGACTTCAAACTGTTATTGATGCGAACAGTGGACCAACTAAATACTAAAAAGTTCAAGTTAGATATAAATCAAAGTTTTTGCGCTAAGATATGTTATGCATTTACTGTTTGTAGACTTTTGTCATTTACGCTTTTTTTGTCATAGCTTTACCCTTCTATGTTAAAAAATTATTTTTGTTGGTTTTTTATGATAAGGGAAAATAATTGAAATAAACTGTATCAATACATTTGCCAATAAAGCTTTTGGTCTTTCAATTCAAGGAAAACAGGGGGTGTTTGTAGACTTTTGTCCGCCACTGTAGCACCATTTACTATTGCTGCTATCTATCTGACTTCTAACAAAATATTTCTCAGAGCGTTACTGCAAGATTTTATGTATCTAATCAATTATTCTAATTAAACACTTATAAACAGGTTGCGACTTTCTTATTTTTTTTATTCTTTTATAAAAGAATTTTCGTTTATTAGCCAAAAAATTGTATTATTGCTTCATTATATTGCCCTTATGTTCAGTCACTTCAAGGATAATTGATAACCGTTGTTGTTTATGAAATATTTATTCTTCGTTTAATGATCCTTTTGCCAGATGTCACGAGTCTGATTGTACAATTGCTTACTCTAGTGGCTACGTTGTTGCGGGCGTGATGAAGCACGCACATTTATTGTAAACAAATTTAACAGTTGTTTATGACAGGCCCACATTAAGGGCAAAATTTATATGTAATGGTAACTTATTTAATATAACCCTGCAGGAAATTCAACATATGATAACAAAGAAGAAAAAGTTTACGAAAAACTTTTGATCTACAGCGAATATTTTGTGTTTTCAAAATACCCATTTCAAAATGCAGTAAGCAAAATATATTAATTTTAGTCAATAGCAAATTTCTAACTGAGATAGGGAAAGCATGTCAAAGTAGTAAAAAGTTAGAGGTAGTAACTACTAGTCATACAATTCAAGGTTCGAATCTATTTATAATGCACAAAATCTTTTCATTTGTGTTTGTGCAATGCAGAGATTCAACATGCCAAAATGATCTAGTATTGAACTAGTATAAAACTTATGCACAGTCGAATAATTGACATCTCGTAATAAATACATGGAACGTGCTGTATCATAAGTATCATATGTTTTTTGAGCTTGTTTGGCAAACTACCATAGCTAAAGTTTTTGAATAGTTCATTTACCTAAAGGTTACTCATTCACATACATTTCTGCATATTCATATAAATATATGCGTATAAAAAGCAGGAAAATGGCATTTAACGGTAGGAGACATTATGTCATTCGTTGCACTCACTCGAAGCGTGCTCAAAATTTATTTCCACTTATTACAATATAAATGGGTTCGACACAAACACATACACATATAGAAGAGTACTCGTACATATACCATTTTAAGATATATATACAAAGAGAACAGAGACACGTTTAAATACAGAAGATTTTCAAATGCAAAGAGGTGCAATAACAAATCATATGTATAGTATATATGTTGCATATAAATAATATGCTGGTATTTTATATAGAACCCCTTCTATTGGAGTACCTACTGGATTACTCCAGCGTAGTGTAGCGTTGGCGCAACTCACATTTCTCTAAGAGCTTGTTGTTAGCCGATCATTGCTCGTCTTTTAGCGATAGCAATTTCTAAACGAAGGTAAGAGGTTTTATACTCTTATACAGAAAATTTATTAAACTGACGTTGAGCCAGTTTCGTTTCGTTGGTGAGCTCTGCTGGTACACATAAGACGGGTAAAAGTTGATGTTAATAGAGGTACTTTTTTCAATAGCCTTTTTTTGACAAATCACGCGTGAGTCGTGTCAAGCTGTCATATTATTTTTGTTCAGTATTGTTTGGCATATCATCATGGAAAGGCTTACGCCTGAACAATGTTTACAAATCATTCATCTTTTTTACGAAAATTAAGAAAATTCACGTTCTGAAAGGAATGTGTTTCGCGCGCTTCGCTCAACTTATGGTCAACATAATCGGCCTACTGAACGTACTATTCGCAACACCATCAACCATCTTGAGAGCCAGCATTCATTATTGAATAATACTCGACCGAATTGACCACGCCTAGCACTCAGTGAAGAAAACATAGCGGTCGTAGCTGAGAGTGTACACAAAGACCGTGGAGAGTCGATTCGGCGCCGTTCGCAGCAACTCGGACTTACGTATGGAACGACTTGGCGCATTTTCCGTCGAGATCTTCAAGTGAAAGCATACAAAAGACAGCTTGTGCAAGAACTGAAGCGGCTCAAACCTCCCAAGCGACTTCGCTTCGCTTAATAGGCTCTTGAAAAGTTCCAAGAAGATCCGACGTTTTCGAGTCAAATTTTGTTAAGCGATGAGGCACAGTTCTTGCTCAATGGCTATGTAAGCAAGCAAAATTGCCGCATTTGGGGTGAAGAGAAATCAAAGAAGATTCAAGAGCTGACGTTTCATCAGGAAAAAACAACAGTTTGGTGTGGTTTGTGGGCCGGTGGAATCATCCGTCCATATTTCTTCAAAAATGATTTCGGTGAGAACGTTACCGTCCATGGCGACCGTTATCGCGTAATGATAAGCGACTATTTGATGACTGAAATTGATCGTGATCTCTGCGACATTTGGTTTCAATAAGACGGCGCCAGTTCCCACACATCACATCAACGCATCAATCAATGGATCTATTGAGAGAACACTTCGGTGAGCACATAATTTCACGTTTACAGCCGTCCGATGGGCTACAAAGATCGTGTGATATCACACCGTTAGACTTTTCCTTGTGGGGATATGTAAAGTCTAAAGTCTATGCGGAGAATCCCGCTTCGGTTCAGGCCTTGGACAAAAACATCACGCGTGCCATTCGCCAGTTACCAGTCGTAATGCTCGAGCGAGTCATCGAAAATTTTACTGAGACGTAGCTGCGGCCAACATTTGAAAGAGATAATCTTCAAAAAATTAATGCAAAAGAATGTTCTTTCGAATGATAATAAACATTCCCCATTAAATTTGAATTTTCTGTGCTTTTTTCTTTTAAAACAGTAGAGAGCCTTGAAATGATTCACCCGTTTGTGGAGTAGTTTCAAAACTAATTCCCTGTAGGTACACCATGGATTTTTTACAAAGGTGGAGTATATGGTCCAGCCCTAGGGCATTACTATGTTAATTAAAACATATATTCTGTATAGAATGTGGTTAGTTTTGGAGTAAACTATTATCCGCGTAGGCAGACATGTATGCAGTAAGCTTATGCTGTGTTGTGAATACTCCTGGCTGAAAATCATATACTTATATTTACATATGATTACATAAGTATGTACATGTGGACATGATATTTTCAAATACCCATGTCGTATGAAAATTATTTTGCGCTAAAACATGTGTTTGAAATTTAAAGTACAAATGAAGGCTAAAAGGAGGTATTTATTGAAATGAAATTTAGACGACACTAGTTGTGGGCTTCGTGTTGAATTTTTAAGCTTCTAATGCATTCATTCATTATTTATTGCCTTATATAAAAATTAAATTTTTTACATAAACCACTAAAAAATATGAAGGTGTGTCTGCCTTATCAATTGTCCATATCACAGTTTCAATTTTGGTATAATCTCTTCAACATATCGACAAGTAACTCACGAATAAATTCTTCCATATTGGACATAAAATGCTTAACATAGCTCCTCAAAAAATTGTCTAGTGGCATTAAATCACACAATCTAGGCGGTCAATCGAGCGGCAACAAACGTAAGATAAACTGTTCCGTGCATTTGCCTCTCAATTGGACCATTGTTTCACGTGCTGTGTGGCGTGCCAGGAAAAATAATGTGAAATCATCACTAGGTAGCTCTCACTATTCACAATAATGCTCTGGCCTACGTGGTCCTTGACGCCGGCGTTCTATGATCCAACAGTGGCTTTCTTTGGGATATATTGTTAGTCCTTAGAATATTTCCGGTTGCTTTTCACTAAAAATTCGGCAATTTTTCTTGTTCACGTATTCATTCAAACAGAAATCAGCCTCATCACTGAACACAATTTTTCGATAATAAAGCGGGTTTTCTTCAAAAGTAAGACTTGGTGGAGAAAGGTGCAGCCTCACTTCTACCGTCGGCAGTATTTTAAAAGGTTTCACACTCAAATCCATCAGCAAAATTTTCCACGTAGTGGAACGCCGTCAAATACAGCTGTGATATTTTCCTCTGTCCGCACTATGGCACTATGTTTAGCATTGCGTACTACCATTCGGAAGGTGAAGGTTAGAACTCTGATTCGACTAACACCAATATTATATAAAACTAAATTTTTTACTTGCGATCGAAAATCTCTTCGTAAGAAATTTAATCCGAGCATCACCAAAAGCCGCCACAAAAGGTCGACTAGTCTAACCATAATATAAATTCTGATAACAAAATTCAATAATATACAAGCGTTGTTCGTTTGTATAGGGTTTTCAAATAAGAGTGATATGGTAATTGTTAAGGAAATTCACATGTTTTTTATTTAATGTGAAGTACAATCGATATAATTAAGTTCTGAATATAACATCATTCATTTCATTTGCCTTGGAGCAACTTGAAAACGATAACGATTTTTTTAAGAAAATCATCTTCTCCGATAAGGCTCCCTTTCATCTGAGTGGTGCGGTAAATAAACAAAACTGTTGATTCTGGTGCGAAGAAAATCCACAAATTATTCATGAACAACGATTACATTCACCTAAATTGATAGTTTGGTGTGGTGTGGTTTTTGGTCTGGTGGAATCATCGGTCCGTACTTCTTTCGAAATGAAGCTGGTAGCACCGTTACTGTCAGTGGAGAGCGGTATAAATCAATTATAACCAACTTTTTATGGCCACAATTGGAAGAAGTTGATCTGGAACATCTGGTTCCAACAAGATGGGGCTACGTGTCACACAGCACGTGCAACAACCGAATTATTGCGAGAAGATTTGGAGATTCGATTATTTCAAGAAATTGTGACATTGAATGGCCTACAAGAAGTTGTGATTTAACACCATTAGACTAATTCTTGTGGGGTTATTTGAAGTCATTGCTCTTTAGCAATAAACCAGACTCTCTTCAAGCTTTAAAAGTCAATATTGAACGAGCTATTAATGACATACTACTTGATTTAGTGGAAAAACTGCTAAAAAATTGGCTTCATCGAATTGGTTTATTCAGAACTTAATTGTATCGATTTTACTTCACTTTAAATTAAAAACATTTGAATTTCCTTACCAATTAGTGTGGATATTTTTTTTGTTCTTTTGAATGAAATCATATCACTCTTATTGGGAAACCCTATATTTCGATTCATGATTGAATTATGTAACAAACTAAGCATTTTTGTCAGTGACACAAGGGACCAAACCAGTGTGAGTTGTCAAACTATCATTACATATGTATTTATTTTATTTACTTGCTCCATGTCAAAATCAAAACAAGAATCATTGAAATGTGTGTAGTTTGAAAAATTGTAAATATACATATATGTATGTATGCATAGTAGAAGATATTTTATAGTATTTCCATATACCAGAATTTGACTCAAAATGTTGACACAAATTATTACTGTAATTCATTACTTAATAGCTACCCTTACCATTTAAATCGATATAAGGTGACAACAGATGTCATTGGCAATTTTATTAACAATATATATGTATACCGCCTTCTAGTGTGTGTACGTTATGTATGTATTTTAATAATTATTTTATAATATATGATCCAAAATTACATATTTATGAAATTTCTCTTATTTTTAGCCAATCAGACAAAAACCAGAATATACATGTTTATATATCAATGTTAAACAAAAATCTCATGTTTTAATACTCGAAATTGGTTTGTTCAGACTTTCGTTTATGTGCATATGTACTACATCTGTGATACTACTAAAATCATTTAGTGAAAACATAAGTAAATAAATCAGTGTAGAATACGATAAATCTTTCTGCGCACAACATTGTAGAGTATTAAAGTTGATTTATGTTAAAGAAACAAAAAGAGAAAAGTAAATGAGGAAATGCGGAGAAAAACCAAAGTCATAGTAAGTGGATGGTAAGCCCACACAGCAAATGACAGAAACATCTGCGACATTTTTATACATATCATGAACGACTAGCTTTGCTGATTTAGGCAGGGCCACTTGTCCATCTGTCTGTCAATCCGTCGGCTTTAACGCAAACTAGTCTATCAGTTTTTGAGAAAATATTTTTTTTATTTTTTTTACGAAACTTAGTATGCGGGTGCACTCAAATGATTATTTGTCGGAACCAGCTAGATCCGTCGACTATATCTTATATGTTAGGACAATCAATTTCTTTCAACTCCTTTTTTCATAAATAAATTAAATTTGACTGTATTCATGAAAGGAATAAAGACAAGCTTTTCTTTCTTGTTATTCTAATTTTTGCAACGACGACCACAGAAATGAATAAATTGAAGAATGAGCCCTGCATGTAAATGAAGAGACTCTAAAACTCGGCATGTCACATCATGCATGATATAGTGTCCCCTACATATAACCTATAATACACATTGAATTTAAACGAGAAACAATCAGCTAGACTACTTGTCGAATAAAAGAAATCAGATGAAAATTGAAACACCGGGAAAAGTTTAAAACTATACAGGTTTTTTAGTGATCAGGTACAACAAATTCTAGTAACACGCCATGGAGGTTCTTTGTAAATCTAACTTGGATTTTATGAAATTGCAGATCTGGACAGAGACTTAGAAAAGATTTGATATAATGCTTAAAGCCATAACACTAAGCTAAATGATAAACTTAACAATTGAGGAGTTTAAAAACTGTCTGTGGTCAGCAGATGGCTTCAATGCTCTTGTTGCGAGCAAAACAAATCCGATTGTGTAAAACTAACACGTGTTTCAAAACTAAAATTTCAAGCAAAAGTTCTTGTAAAGACAGTTGTGTAAATCTTCATTCGAGTGAAAAGCTATTTTCTTTTGAAAAGGAAAGAAATTTCTGAAGAAATATGTTATGTCATACTTTTTTGCTTTCAAAATTGAGGAAACTTGTTTGGGAAGTTTTAATACTCCCATCATATACTGCAAGATCCGTTGCACTATCTGATTGCCATTTATTTCGATCTCTTTTAAAGTAAAAAATTGGCCAAGATTTTTTGTCGATGTACTTTTAAAGTTCCACACTGATGGAACTATGCAGCAACTGGATATATGGAAAAAAATTGACAATAAAAACTTTATTAAAATTAAAAATAAATTACTTTTTAATTACCCAATAAATTATTAATAATTTTTTTTTTTAAGTTATAATTTTATATCATCTACAACATTATTCTAGTCAGAAGAAAGTAATTTCTCTTTTGAGAAAATTAAAACTAAACAACTTTATCAGAAGAAAATGAGAGCTTCTGATAAAAATCCTTCACCTTGTGGTGAATTAAAGCTGTAAGTCGCAACGTGGATCAATTTTCCTCGTTTTCGAAGTAAGCTATCTTTTTTTTAATAATATATGGCGACGTTGCGGAGTGTCAAATAATCAACAAATTCTAATCAAATTTTCTTCATATATATTAAAGGTTGACATTTTTGGGTACTGACAAGGCTTTAATACTATTTCATGTTCATGAAATATATAAAAACAAATTTAAATTATATGAGTGGCAAAAAGCAAATAAACTGAGAACAAATGACAAAATGTAAATATTTAAATACACGCTCTCAAAGCAAATAACGTATTGTCGTGGCTTGGTATTTGTTAGTATTGTATGAAAACAATGCAGTGAAATGATGTACGAAATGCAAAAATTCTAGTACTAAACTAGCGTTGTCGCTCGCAAATGCAAATTTGGCATCCCTAATTAAAATATAAACGGTTTTCCAATAGAGATGATATGATTTCTAAGTGGCGTTTTGTCCGTTTTTAATACGCCATGATCTGTCATTTCTTTTCCGCTGGCGGATATTGAGAAAGGATTTGGGAATTGGAAGAAGTTGATCTTAACAACATCTGGTTCCAACATGACGGGGCTACGTGTCACACAGCACGTGCCAAAACAGGATTTTTGCGAGAAAGGTTTGGAGATTCGATTATTTCAAGAAATTGTGGCATTGAATGGCTTCAAAGAAGTTGTGATTTAACACCATTAGACTAATTCTTGTGAGGTTATTTGAAGTCATTAGTCTTAAGCTATAAACTAGTTTTTTTCAATTTTTAAAAGTCAATATTGAACGTGCTATTCATGACATGCGATTTTATTGAGTGAAAAAAGTACTCAAAAGTTAGGTTCATCGCATTTGTTCCTGTAAAAGAAGTCGTGCGGGCCATTTGAATGATGTTATATTCAGAACTTAATTGTATTGATTGCCTCTTCACATAAAAAAGAAGAAATTTGGATTTCCTCAACAATTAATGTGTTTTTTTTTTTAAAGAAATCATATCACTCTTATCGGAAAACCCTATACTTTCCACCACTGGTGTGTACTTATCTCGCCACTGGTACGTACAATTTTTATCTAAACTCCTTTGAAGTGCGCAACACTTTTTATATATAACATGATATCGAAGTGGTTAAAAGTTAAACTTTTTCGATTTTCGCCAACTGGAAATTAACGCTGTTGCACAATTGACTTTCGTCGTCGATTCTGCTAAAATACTAGTCGCTAGCATTTCAAAATGATGGAAGATCAACTAGTTGGTGCAAAAGTGCACACTAGTAACTTTTTGGTATACAACTAATGGCTTTGCTTGTACAGAATATACTCAAGTATTTATATATACGTGTACGAGTATAATATCTGTTTTCCAATTGATGTCACGTATACGACATGTACACCGAAATCGCTCAACCGTGCATAACTATTGAAAGAGGGTTTTGTATGCAGATGACTATGCATTTATTTGAAACTTTAAATATTTAATTACAATTTAGCTTTTCAGTGACAGAAGATGAATTTTTTTTTGTAACGTTTAAGGTAAATTAAATATATGTATATAGCTCGAGTTGGAAAATTCTAAGAAGTGACAAATGGTTTCCAGTTTCCACTTTAAATTTCATTAAAATAAAAATTTCTTCTTCTTCTTCTGTTAAATGCAGTTAAATAATATTTTTTTCTATTAATAAAAAAAATCACCAGTTTCCATAGTCAAATAAAAAAAATACATACATATGTATAATATATGTATGTACCAATAGATTTATACATCGTTTCATCGAATTTAATACTTGTATCTTGCAATGCAAACGACAGCTAGCAATCTCTACCATCACATATATTACTATCAATTTGTTCATATGTAAATATACATATAGAGTTATCAGCACCAAAGCATCTGCAAATATTGGCATTTGAAAAAGCTATCATTTCTCTAGAGCAGCTGGAATCCCAGGTGTGTGTATTTCAAATATTTATTAAATGGTAATTGATGTTGACTCTCTCTTCTTGAAAAAAACTGGAAACAAATTTTAATAGAAATATACATACATATGTGAATTGTACTATACGAAATGCTCCTTTTTTTGCATTTCACTACGTTCATATGAACTTGCTTTCTGATGCGTGCGAAATTGCAATTGATGATTCGTATTCAATTTTCGAAGAAGTCGCAAGGTAATTTTTTCTTCCTACCCGGCAACAAATGGAATAATACTAAAGTGGAATTTTCATGATCAGGAAATTGTATTAAAAAAATGTATGTACAAGAAGGAGAGAAGATGGTACCATAGCGACCTGCATAGAAAGACGAGCTGCTTAGCTATACCAACCATGTCTTTCTGTTCTGCTCTTCTATTTGTCCATGCATTTCCATGTCTGGAAAAAAACTTCGAACTTTTCTTATATTTTAATACTGTTTTATAGGAGAATTTTTTTTTTTTTTTTTTTTTTGAAAATTTTACATTGCAAAAGAGCCACTGTTAACTTTATAATCAAATATAAGATGAATAAATATCTTGAAAGTACTAAATACTGATAATAATTGCGAATAGAGAAGTAGCAAAATTTTAGAATCTTTAAATAGAAAAATTGACAAAATAATAAATGATAGTATTAGTATTAAGCTAAGTACGGTATTGGAGAATTAACCAGAACTAGCTTCCAATACAGCTGATCGATTAGGGGATCATCGTAAGCAAAAAGGAGTGAAAGCAATAACTTTGCAGACGAGATAGTGTTGCTTGTATCAGGGTTGTTTCCTTACTCAATCAGTGAGATTATGAAAAGAGCTCTACGAAAGTTATTTGCCGCGAGCAATGGAATAGGTGTTAATAATAATAAAACGGAACTGGTGCTATTTACAACTACAACCCAAATACTTCAATTTCATCTTCCTTCACTCAGCAATGATTCTTTTGTCCTCAAACTGAACTGGAAAATGAACACACGCCGAATATATTCATGTGAATATATACGGTCATCACCAGACAAATCCTAACATATGCAGCGCAGGTTTTCTGGCCAGCATTACAGAAACAATGAAATGTCAAGAAAATAAATGGAATACATAGAGTAGCTTGCGTAGCGGTTGCAGGAGTCATTAAGTTAAGTTCGACTGTTGCGCTTAATATGCTCCTGCATAAACAGTTTAATACGTTTTCTTTCATAAGATAGCACCATGCTCTGCCATAAGACTTAAGGAGTTGGGTAATTGGATCCAAAAGAGTTATAGACGTAGTGACATAGCCTAACCAGCTTACAATACCTTTAATGAAATCAAAATCCCCCAGGCTAGATTTCGATATATTCTTCTAGGTAAGGGTATTCCTACAATTGAATGGAACCGGGGTATAATAGGGAAAGAAGAGATTCGTCTTAATCTACATCGATGGGTACAAAATGAAGTGCGGGTTAGGACGGTATATATTTGGGGAACCTCAATATCTTCCACTCTTTACGTCTGCCAAACTCTGCTAACATTTTTGAAGTGGAAGTACTAGGCTTTGAAAAGGCATGTAGAGCTCTAATGATTAACTTCGGCATGATGCAAAAAGTAATCATACGCTCGGATAGTCAAGATGCATTTTTGGCATTAGGATATTCAATGGCGAATTCCAACGTCGAAAACAATTGTAAACGAGACCTAAGCTCACTAGCTAGTCAACTTGACATCTTCGTATTCTGATTTCTCGGCTATGGGAATATTTTCAATGAAGAAAAAGCCAACAAATTGGCAAATTCGGCAGCATGATTTGACGAATATGAAAAGGAGTTTCCCATGTCCACCTAAGAACTACAACTGTAAAATAACGATGCAAATTTGCTCAATTCTTACAGAATAATAACTAGAACAAGGAAACAGTTGTCCATTTCTTCAGTGAGTGTTCAGGCCTCTCACATATTACATATATTTCATGTTTAACCAACGATGGATGTAATTTAATCTATCTCTTGAATTTTTTGGGTCCAAAAAAACTTCGTCAAATTACATAGTTGGAGTAAAAGAAATGGCATATATATATATATAAAGAACAACTAGATCTGGTATCACATATTAAGTAACACAACCGTACTAAAATCAAAACATATTTAACATGCGACTCTGTAAAGCAATAACTAGGCAACCACGAGCGTAAAGAGGGCGAGCGGAACAGAGATGAGTGAGAGTGCGGTAAAGTTAACATACCCAGGGAAGAATTTAAGTATAAGAAATGTAAAATTGAATAATATAATTTATAATGTTTATAACGTTAAATATAATAATAATTATATTAATTCAATAAACTTAAATCTAAATACCTACTAAATAATTTAACTAAAAACTGAATTATGAGTGAAGGGATGAAATGAGATTCCCTAATTTTTAAAGAAAAAAGCACAGAAAACTAAAATCTAATGGAGAATGTTTATTATCATTCGAAAGAACATTCTTTGGAATTTTTTTTTTTTTTTTTTTTTTTTTTGAAGATTATCTATTTCAAATGTTGGCTGCGGCTACGTCTCACATGGTCCATACGTTGAGTCCAGTATTCGATGACTCGTTCGAGCATTTCCACTTCTAAATGGCGAAGAACACTCGTGATGTTTTGCTTCAAGTCCTGAATCGAAGCGGGATTGTCCGCATAGACTTTTGACTATATATCCCCACGGAAAAAAGTCTAACGGTGCGATATCACACGATTTTGGTGGCCAATTGACCGGCCGAAAACGTAAAATTACTCTGCTCACCGAAGTGTTCTCTCAATAAATCAATTGAATGATGCGATGATGTGATGTTTGGGAAGTGGCGCCGTCTTGTTGAAACCAAATGTCGCGGAGATCACGGGCTTCAATTTCAGGCATCAAATAGTCGGTTAGCATGGCGCGATAACGATCGGCATTGACGGTTACGTTCTCACCGGCATCATTCTTGAAGAAATATGGACCGATGATTCCATCGGCCCACAAACCACACCAAACCGTGGTTTTTTCTGAATGAGATGGCAGCAATTAAATCTCTTCAGGTTGTCCTTCGGCAATTTTGCTTTTTTACATACCAATTGAGCCAGAAATGGGCCTCTTCGCTAAAAACAATTTTGCTCGAAAACGTTGGACCTTCGTGGAACTTTTCAATAGCCCATAGAATGAAGCGATGCCGCATGGGAAGATCGAGCAGCTTCACTTCTTGCACGAGCTGTATTTTGTACGCTTTCAATTTAAAATCGCGACATAAAATGCGCCAAGTCGTTCCGTACGTCAGTCCGAGTTGCTGCGAACTCTCCACAGTCTTCGTGTACACTCTCAGCTATGCCCGCTATATTTCCTTCACAGCATGCTGGACGCGGTCTATTCAGTCGAATATTAGCTCGCTGATTAATTTAAAATTCCTTCTAAGTTTAGTTAATTTATTTTGTGTTTATTTATTCTTGCGCTCAAATGTTGCATGCATTTTGTATCCTGCTATTTATACATATTTTGTAATCATTTCTGGCACTTAATAACTATAATTTTGGCTTTCTCACTGTGCTTTCTGGTCGCCTTATCAATTTTTGATCTCGCTTCAAACCCGATTTAAGTCACCTTCCAACGATTGATACGAACCTGAATTCCTTCGTTGAAAAAACGTATGATTTATCAAAAAACATGAAAGAAGTGCTATCTCATGCTGAAGTCTTTACTGTAAATGATCATATCAAATATTTCGATAAGTTTCAATATAAATATTTACTTGAATTAATATATTTAAAAAAACAAATTTCACAATATTTGTTTAATTCACAAGCGAAGTGGAAACCTAGCTTAAAAAAGCTCAGCCAACTCCTGCTAACTTTGCTTTATTTAAATTATTTATTATTCCTTTCGGCATAACACTTCTATACTTTATCCTCAACGTTTGCAGCATCACCAGCGCGTTAAATTAAGTTTCGATGATTTTTGTTGATTTGTTAAACAAATCGGTTATATAGGAGCTATATTATATAGTCTACCAATCAGGCCGGTCCCAACAAATGATGAATGCATTACAGAAATAAACACCCATATCAAGTTTCGTTGAAATATCTCAAAAACTGAGAGACCAGTTTGCGTTGAAACAGGCGGACGGACAGACAGACAGACCTTCGCACATGGCTAAATCGATATAAATTTCGGTGGGTCCATTTCTTCTCTTTCTGGTACTTACATACTTCGGACCAAAGTGAATATACCATTTCTTCTCAATAAAAGGTATGAAAAGAAAAAAATATTAAGCGCTCGCGAAGCCTTTAAAAGCATAGTTACTTGCAAGATATGTACATACCCCCTCATTGCTACACATACATATGTACTTTTAGTATTTTGAACGTGATTTAATGCTCACTGCAATCGTAACATGTGTAGCGCAGACAACAGATATGTAGTTCTACGGACGAGCACTTTATGTATATGTCAGACAGCACCAACAACAGAGCGAAGAGGGGTTTAAGTATCCACTTTTCAGAAATTCTAACCATCAGCCCTTTGTTTGCTTTCACTCAAAAGCTTTGTTTTTTTTTCTTCTTCCTTTTCTGCAGTAATCATTGTTATTGTAAATGCACTTTGGAATTTCTTTGCAATAACACATACATGATTCGCATATATATAAACATGCGTATGCATGTATGACTGTGTAGTATCAATAACAAGCCAACTGGTCAATAATGTACCTAAGAGTACATTGGGTGTGATGGATTTTGTGATGAACGTGTAAATGACGGAATGTGTAGAGTTGTTTGAAGAAATGCAAGTGAAATTCTAGCATACATTTTTAAAGGATGTCATTTACGTTGGTCTCACTTTGGAGTGGACTCCATTCTTCGTGTTTTATGTTTACAAAGCTTCGTCTTTCATCTATAAGCAAATTTTTTAATAATATTTGAAACATCAAACTGTGTGGAAGAAATTCAGCATTATTAAAAGCGATGAATAAGCCAAATAATTACAGAGTTTCAAAAAGCGTCTTTACTACCAAAATATACCCCCTACGGGTTAGGGGTTCAATAATTTTTTACCAGTGGTAAGGCATGCCTGTCGTAAGGGGCGACTAAAATCCAAAAGTTCGCGCGACAGTCGGGTTTTTATACCGGAACGATCCGGATTTTCATCCGGCAAGGACTGTCACTTCCATAATATTCCCCGAATTTGGGAGTTTTCTGGGGTTATATCAACAACAACAACAACAACAACAGTAACAAAACATAATTATTAGATGGTTGGAACACCATTAACATTGTCAGCTCTGAAATTCAGCGCTGAATAACCCTTCTCAACAGAGTAGTGCCTGGACTGAGAAGCCAATTGAAGATTGATGTCCTCTTTTGACGGACAAGAACCAATTTCTACGAGTTTTCCGCAATGCAGTATGATGCAGAGCCATGGACGATGTCGACATGCGATGAGACGGCACCAGATTTTTTTTGACTTTTGGACTTGCTATTCTCAGTATTTTTTCAAGTAGAGCACTGCGCTACAGGAGCCACACAAATATTTTGTTACAAATCAGTAGCTTTCATGTACATGAAATGGTATATTAACTTTGGTCCAAAGTGCTTTAGTACAAGAAAAAGAAGAGACCCACTAAAATTTATACCGATCTTATCAGAATACCGAGCTCAGTTGAATTAGGTCATAAATTCGGAACATGTCCACCTCTCCGTCTGTGTGTTTGTCCGCCTATCCCTCTGTTCGCCTGTCTAAGCTAGTCTCTCAGTTTTTGAGACGTTTCAACCAAATTTCTTGGGCAGATGCATTTATACGTACATTTGTCCGAACCGGTCAGACCGGATTACTAAAGCATATGTACGACGGATTTTTCAGATTTGAGCTTTAGGATCATTCGTCAAAAAGACCCCGAAAGAAAGTGAAATTCGGTCTTCTACGGATATCTTAATTAAATATTAGTGCTGAAAAGCCTCGTAATCGGAGGACTACATCAGATAGTCACCAAAAACCGATTAATTCAGAACATCTAATGATACGAAATTTCGTATGTTACCAAGTAAATTCAAATAAATAATTTTTTTTCGACGACGAAGCTAGCGTCGTCCGAAAACCAGATACATCCCAGACTGTCCTGAATCCGAGACTAATCGCGGAAGGTCGCGGCTACACTTGCCTCTTACACTGAGCAGCTACAGATTTGCTCGTCAGCTGATATAAAGTATATTGTGGTTAGACACGTTGCGAATGAAGAGATTATTTATAAATTTAAAACTCTCAAAAAAATTTTTTTATAGAGGGTGATCCAAGTAGGGGTACTTTTTTCAATATTTATTTTTGTTCAGTATTGTTTGGCATTTCATCATGGAAAGACTTACGCCTTAACAACGTTTAAAAATCATTCAACTTTATTCCGAAAATTCACTTCCTTCGCTTCGCTCAACTTATGGTCAACATAATCGGCCTACCAAGCGTACTATTCGCAACGCCATTACCCATCTTGAGACCCAGTATTCATTATTTGATAACATTTGACCGAATAGACCACGTCCAGCACGCAGTGAAGAAAATCTAGCGGCCGTAGCTGAGAGTGTACACCAAGACCGTGGAGAGTCGATTCGGCGCCGTTCGTAGCAACTCAGACTGATGTATGGAATGAGTTGGCGCATTTTACGTCGAAATCTCAAATTGGAAGCGTACAAAATACAGCTTGTGCTAGAACTGAAGCCGCTCGACCTTCCCAAGCGACATCGCTTCGCTCTATGGGTGGTTTGGTGTGGTTGTGTGGTTTGTGGGCCGGTGGAATCATCGGTCCATATTTCTTCAAAAATGATGCCGATGAGAACGTAACCGTCAATGGCGACCGTTATCACGCCATGATAACCGACTATTTGATGCTGAAATTGAAGCTTGTGATCTCCGCGACATTTGGTTTTAACAAGACCACTTCCCACACACTTCCACACACCGCATCAATCAATGGATTTATTGAGAGAACATTTCGGTGAGCAGATAATTTCACGTTTTCGGCCGGTCGATTGGCCACCAAGATCGTGTGATATCACACCGTTAGACTTTTTCCTGTGAGGATATGTAAAGTCTTAAGTCTATGCGGACAATCCCGCTATGATTCGGGCCTTTGAGCAAAATGTCACGTGTGACATTCGCAAGTTACCAGTCGAAATGCTCAAACGAGTCATCGAAAATTGGTATCAACGGAATATTTTAAAAAATAAATGCCAAAGAATGTTCTTACGAATGGTAATAAACATTCCCCATTTAATTTGAATTTTCTGTGTTTTTTCTTTAAAAAAGTAGGAAACCTCGAAATGGATCACCCGTTATATGAGTCATTAAACTCCTTAACCCACCGTTTAATTAAATCTAGGGCTCCTTTAGCTTTATTAACGCAGGAATTTATATGATTTCTAAAATTCAGCTTAGGCTCCATTGTGACACTCAAGTCAATGAAGTGTTAAACATTGTGATTTTGAATCATATAGGCAAAGGATTGCAAAGAGTAGGACATATATTTACTCTTGTTTAAATTTAACGACCTTCTATATTTCACTTCATACCACCTTACCACATTATTTAGGTCAAGTTGCAAAGGTTCTCTATCTTCTATAGAACGAACTGATTTAAAGGGCTTGACATCATCTGCGTACATAAGTGCTTTATAATGACGAACCACATTTGACAGATCATTGATGAAAAAGAGGAATAGTAAGGGACAATAAAAATTGTCATAATGGAATTTCGTAGTTTGCAATAAATTTGATATGTTCACGAAATGTATAAACGCAGACTTCTTTAAATTTTTTTTCATACATCATTAGTAAGCACTAAATATCATCCCTTTTTCAATGGGATTCTTGTTAGTACATTTTCGCTTGCACGAAGGAAATCACTAAAGCATACAATAGTAGTCCCCCATCTTTGAGACACTCTGTCTTCCCTTGTTTCTAACTCCGTAATACCTTAATGAAATCGTTTATCTTACTCTTCACTCACATCTCTTATTTTTTCTAAAAGTTGACTAGATTGAAATGAAAAAAAAAATGCAGCAACAAGGTTTTATTCAAAATATATAACTTTGACATTTTTAGGTGAAGAGCTATCACTTTATTTAGTACGTACGCCTTTCTCTTTTTTTTCATTGAATTTTTAACACTGGATGAATTTCGATTATGATAATAAGAACTTTCACAAAAATTTCCAAAATTTTAAAATAACAAAAAAAAAATTGTTCTATTTCACCTTCTGAGAGAGGCGCTGTGAATCATAACTATGTATTCTGCATTTCGAAATTCTTAAGTTCTTAATCTGCAAAGCAAACTATACAAGATTGGAAAGATATTCACGCTCTCATTATCTATAGCACACAAAGTCATGCTTTGCATAAAAGTTCCACTCCTTCAACCATTGGCTATTTTACTCGAAGGTCGAATCATATGTTATATGCGTGGCTCATAAAGAGCGAAAAATCCTCATATAACCAAATAATCTAAATACTAAGAATTCATTTGATTTGAACTTCTGCATAACAATAAGTCATTTTGGCGCATAAAATTTCATACCGACTTCACTACTTTAATACACTTAATTTCATAAATTTACATGTTATTCATTCGCACAGCGACTAAATAACAAGTTCCATTTCAAATCCACTAATTCAATTTGTTATATAAAAATTATTCAAATCACCGAAATAATCCTAGACAAAAGTTTTATTATCTATCTACAACCTTACAAAGGCAGACAACTGCAAGACAAGTTAATAGCTTTCACTCATACTTGCCGCTTCATTCTAAGACACCTCACAACAAAGCAGCCGAAGAAGCAGCCAATAAAGATGAAAACAAATTTAAATCTGCAAATACACTTTTGACATGTGCAAACAATGTTGAAAAATAAAAAATGCATGAGCGAAAACACAAAATAAGTGTAAGCAAATTACTATGCTGTGCGAAGCCGTGAGTGAAGAAACAAACGCAAAAATGTAAAAAATGTATTTATGTATGTACAAAACACTTTAATCTTCTGTCAAATTTGCATCGTTTTATTTCATTTTTATTTTTCAACCATTCACTAAATTTAATCGACAATGTCACACCTTTCAAACCCACCCCCGCAGGCAAGCGAAAGAATTTATTCGATATTTCAAGTTTAAGGTATAAGTGAAATTTCAATTTCTACACCTTCGTCAAGAGGCGGCAACAATTTAGATTCTTAAATAAGTTTTCGCACAATACACCTTACCATGTATATGTATGTGTTACATACGTCTTTGTTGGGAAAAAATTTACATGCGAAAATGAAACGCAAAATAACAAAGAAAACCTTTATTTTGCATGGGGGAATTTTCTTCTCCACTCCTTTGTTTTTTACTTTATGATAATTTTTTTTATCTCCACAATTATTTACATCAATGCTGTTTTGTCCTTTGCCTGCCAGGATTTAAGATGAGCCTGCAAAAATGTTGTGTATGCTACAATAGACAAAGGTTAAAAGCGAGCTTAACCAGATCGATGTTGATGTCAGCAAAATCAAAATTTTTCCTTTTAGTTTGCTTACTCTCGCATACCCTTTGCGTATGACTTTTTACACTGAGATTTTTATTCTACTCTTTAAGTTCTTTTCTTAAGAACATCACCATAATATCGCATATATGTAGTTGGAAATTAGCTTTTATAAGGTTTTTACTGGAAATCACAAGGATACAAAAAATATAAATGAGATGTTTAACTAAGTGTTGTCAGTTTAATGGTATTTGATTGATTAAGTTTTGAAATATTGATAAGAAATACTAACCCGATATTGCCTTTTTTGTAGTGAAATTTATTTTAAGTATAATTATTTTTTAGTTTTGGTTTTTTATTATTTTTGATAAAAGATAATCAATATTTCAAAATTAATTTGAAAAAAACAAACAAAGATATTGGAGTCATAGTTTAAATTTATCTGAACATATGATGGAGGTGGTATTGACGAGATTGAGATTGAAGAAAATAAATTTTCGGCGAAAGTCCCTGGCCTGATGGCGCTACTATAATTAATTAATTAATGATTATTAGTTAGCCTGACCTAACCTTCAAAAGGCGAGTGCATAATTTAGACAGTTGTCGGATCATTAGTTTGGGAATTATAGCATTTTGAGTGAAGCAACTGTTGTTCTTGTGAAAAAAATGGATTAAAAGGAATTTCGCCCTCAAAACCTCAATAAATCCACAAAATGATTTTTGAAAGCTCTGTACAAAGTGAGTGCCGCGGGAGCAACTTTTGAAGATGTTCCAGCGTGATAAGTCCGAGATTTTACGTCGATGTGTGAAAATGGATGAAACATGGCTTCACTTTCGTAGTACGTAGTCCAAAACATATTCTCCAGATCTGGCCCTTAGACACTATTTCCTGTTCTCAGATCTCAAAAGAATGCTCGCTGGGAAGAAATTTTCATTAAATGAAACGGTGAACGCCTGGACTGAGGCCTATTTTGAAGCAAAGGACATATCGTACTACAGAAATGATATCCAAAAGTTGGAGCGTCGCTATAATCAGTGTATCAGCCTGGAAGGGAACTATGTTGAATTAAAAAAAAATGAATGCCGCCAAAAAAATGTGTTTTTTGGTAGGCCGGGCACCGTTCAATTGACCTGTGATTTATATGTCAGGTAATGTGTTGTGATGTTTTGTGGGAATGTTTCGTCATGGAGATCTAATTTCCTTGTTGTCCCGAAAATACTTACGTCCTTTCTTCTCGGGAAATGTGCTCAAATCAGCAATATGTTTACAAAATCTCACTTCACTCAATGCAGATCATGGGAGACGTGGATGATTGTCCTATATCTAATTTGTCGTGGTCGTTATCAAAATTCAACGTTATATTCCGAGAATGTTATAAACTTTTAATTGGAGGTGCTGCAATAGAGAGGCCCGCAGCCCTTAAAACGAATATTTTCGAGTGGCTCCTTTCTTACGGGTTTGTTACCGCCTCTCATCAATGGTTGCTCATATTTCTAGGATACACAACGAGTAAGTAAGAGCAGAAGTTGTAGATGTGTATATAGTTACTGATAAATCTGTAAAAGCGCTCTACTTACTCAAATCGGATTCAAATCTTCTAGAAAAAGTAAACAATATTTACATATGGCCATTTCATTTTAAACTAATTAAATACTGATGTTCTGCGCGATGGTCTTCGATTTTTCCTGAAATTCGGTATGTGGTTTAACTTCATGCTAAAACTGACAGAAGTCGACACGAAGCATTTGCGATTTGGTGACTAACTTATGGCTTCCATACAGCTGATATATCATAATTTTACATGTAACAAAGTATATGAAATATTCTTAATTTGTCTCCTGCCTACATATTTGAAGAAAATATTAAAATTAAAAGTTATAAAAACCTTGCGACTAAAGCAATTGTAGTTAGTTGACTGTAGTTGTCTGTTCAGGTATGTGAATTGGATCAGAACTTTTTTACAAAAAAAAATAACAGTAACATAGGTTAGAATTTTGGGACACCTTCCTACATATCCAGCATTCAAATAAATAAACGATTTAAGATCAACGATAAACGAATTAAGTTTGATGTACTGAAGTCAATTGCACACTTACTCCTTTTGTGTTTAAAGGGGTATTATAATCTAGAATTTTGAAAAATTCGCATATTTTGCATATTTTTAAAGCTTTACTACTTTAAAATATGTTTGTGAGAGGATTTTTCAAAATCCAAATTATTTTCGAAGATATAGCTATTTCACTGACGCGGCATCCATACCGGCTCGGCCTTTACGCGAAACTTTAAACGAGTTTTTCTCGAAACTGTCTTTTTCAAAACGATACCCACGATTTCTCAAGTTTTACTGGACCGATTTATCTCAATTGAAGATTCATCTTTATAGACTTCTCTTTTTCTTGAACTACGCTTATCCGGAAATTAAAATTTTAAATATTTTTAAAAATTCGAAAATTCCAAAAAAAGGTTAATTATTTTTTTTTCAAACAATCGATATTTTGTGAAAAAATTTTTTCGACCTTTCACTTCATCAGATGTTAATTCGTAGAATAAAAAAATTTTTTTTCTTATGTTAATAAATAACTTATAAAAAGATGTATAGTAAAAATATTTTTACGGAGTGCCAAAGATTACATAAAATTCATCCCTCTAGACTAGAATACCCTTAACTCAAAATGAGTAAGAAAGAAGATTTTAGTAAACTCTGCAATATGATTCGTTACATTATTACTTACGTGATCAATTCAAACATTTCTAACTTCTTGACCTTTTAAAACTCAATTTCGAAAAAATATTCATTTTGAAGTTATTTTATTACTTTTTTGGTACAAATTAATTTTGACAATTTGAAACGTATTTTTTGAATGAAGGAAACAAAGTATTGAAAAAAAATATTTTTTTAAATTGTCATTTAAAAATCAGATGCAACAAATTCGAAGCCTCATTTCTTTCTAGAATAAAAAGTTTAAAAATGTTCGAAGACCATAACGCCAAAGCCTAATATGTTTAATACGAAATGGCCACATAAGGGTGTTAAAACGGTAATAAATAGTTATAATATTAAAAAAAATATATTAAAAATATTGCATTAAATTATATTATTATATTTATTGTAATATTATTCCAAAAAAAATTAAACAAAAATCTATATTGAGAAACTCAATTGACATCAATCAACAATCGCTCTTTGTGGTTTTAGGCAAAAAAAGGTTTAATGAAATTAAATTATTCTGACCGCATTTTACGATATATCGTATATACACAAACACTTCAAGTTAATGATGACAACACTAATGTTGCCTTTTATATTACTTCTTTCAACACTCTGCATCTTTTCTGCTAGCATACATATAAAGTTTGTGGACAAATGAAGGTCTGCCTATTCGAAACCTTTAAAATATTTCAGTCTGTCTCTATAAAGGTGATGACCTTCTATTGTGGTAAACTTTTTAAATTATTTCTATGCAAACAATAAAAAAATTTCTTTCCGTCAAAAATTGAATAGAAAAAAGCCTTCGATTTAAGTTTGTAAAGGCACTGTAAAAGGACAAACATATAAGGACATCATTTATCATTTTGAAAGTTCAGGCTTCAAGTAATATAATAATAGCAAGTTAATGCATATTAAAGGATGGTAAGAGTTTAACTTAATTAAAAGGCTTTTGTATATATTTTCCCCTGGTGTAATATACTCCACACTTTATATTAAGTTAAATGCTAATTTTCTACTCTTTCTATACAATTTTATTATTAACTACATAGTTGTGTGAGTAGGAAAAAATACCAAAAATATCTTAGCTAATAAAGTATTCAGCTCTTTTCATAAACCCATCGAAACTGAAAAGCCTTTCACATCATATTTTCCAAAATTAAAAATTCCCGGCAAATGAATGAACAAAATTCGTATTAAAACTGTAAATAATACAAATACTGAACGAGTAGCATCAATTAAAATATTAATTTACATATTTTAGCAATCAATTTTCTCCAATACTCAATAAACGCAACTGGTCTATCTAAAAGACGAAGCCTGAAAAAACCATTTGCATGCAAAATTCCGTATATTAATTTTATTTTTTTCAAGTTATAGTCATGCATTTTGATTTTCCCATGCCATTTAATCAGCTCCATTTACTGTTCTACTTATATACTATATTTAAATATATATGCACACAATTGAATATTCAATTTTTTGTCATCATTTTATCTACTTTCAGGAATCTAGTAATTTTCTACCCTCATTTGAGGCAATTTCCTTTGCTGTGAAGAGCATTGCAACAAAACTTAATTGGACTCATGTTGATATTTATGTTGGCGGTAAGTCAGTGTTATTTACACTCAACAATTCGATTCGAAAGAAGAGAAATTGTATTGTTACAGCATTTAATTTACAGGAGTGTCAGGCAGATTGTGATCTAAAAATTATTAAGATATGAGGGAAAATTTTTATTTTATTTATTTATACACACGCCAATACACGTCTAATATGTTGTTAATTCCCATAAATTTCATAAAATTGTGATTTGAAAAGGAAATTCAATACAATTGTGCGATTAATCAATCAAAATATTAGCTATAGATATATAGATTAGATATAGAAAAAAAACTATAAAAGTTTCTAAAAATTTTTATAGAATTTTTTTTTCAAACATTTTATTATTTTCAAAATGTTTATAGAAGCTTAGTACTTCGTAAAAAAAGAGCATCCAAATACGACAAATATAATTAAACAACATTTTATTAAACAAATTTATTACATTTTTCACTTAATAATTTCACTTTATTAAAAGTTTTCTTTTATATGTTTTGAAAGTGGAATAAAAGAGCAACCTTCCAATAAGCTCTCAGATCATTTCATGAGTTTTCACTTAACTTGTAAAATCTTGGAACACCATTTAAGTTAACCGACGAGGCGATTTTCGGCCGAGCTCATCTTCTAATGTGGAGCGTCTTAAGGTTTGTCCAACAAATGTAGCAATCTCTAGTTAGTTTTAAGCCGCCCCCGAAGGGATGATGGCTTTTTATTATGAGGTTTTATTTCATGTCAGAAATACACCTCATGCCGAGTGGCGATCGCAATTGGAAAAATGTTAATTTTTTACAATTTTGGATGTTGGTCGAACGTTAACTCAAATCCTTGCCTTCCGCAAGTCAGTACGCTCGGCTAACCACTCGGCTATTACGTCTTCCGCTATTTCCACGTTTTTATTGTCATGCTGCCATAAAATTAAATTTAAGTTAAATAAGACAGCATTTTGCACCTATTAAAAAATGTTTGCACATAATAAAGAATGTTTTGATAGTATAAAGTTTTTGCTGTACCTGTAGAAAAGTTTTGTTTCTTATTTATATTTTGTAGAAAAAATTACTTTATCTTTTTCCCTTCAAATTTATTTTATTTTAATTTATTATAATTTTTTTATTTTATTTTATTGTATTTTATTTTCTTCAAAATAATGTAAGTTTGTTTTCTTAGTTATTTCATTAAATTATATTTATATTTTTTTATTATTTTTTTATTTTATTTTTAAATATTGTATTTTATTTTCTTCAAAATAATGTAAGTTTGTTTTCTTAGTTATTTTATTTAATTATACTTATTTCTTTTATAAACTTTTTGATTATATTAATTTATATATTTTATTTTATTTTTTTTCATTTTTTTTTTATTTTATATTATTTATTTTTTATTTATTTTTTTTAAATTTTTTTTTCTATGTTTTTTATTTTATATTATTTTCTTCAAGATAATGTAAGTTCGCTTTCTAAGTAATTTCATTTAATTATATTTATTTTTATATTAACTTTTTTATTACTATATATATATATATATATATATCTATTTTCATATCAGTGCTAGGCAAAACTAGCTTTCTTTAAACACAAATTGCTATTTTCAGAGCCTTGAAGTTTTATACTTGAATTTTTCCTAGAGGCTATACCTGTCATGCTTCACTGACGTTTGTTTATTAAAATGAATCTTCCACAAACTCAAGAGCGAACCATAAACAGGTTTAGAAATACAATAAAAGAAAGAAATTCTCTCTTCCACTGTAATGAGCGTTAATCTTTTCATGAAAGGAGGCTTTTTTAATTTTAGATAAAACGATATATATTTTAACAAGTCTTTCCCTTCTGCGGCTGAAGCTAGCACACTTTGGACCAAAATTTTTATAGTATCTCATGTCCATGAAATGTGTAATGTTCAATTTGTGAAATACTTACGCTTAAATTCAAATACATACCGCAGTTCACTTGTACCAAACTTCGTTTACAAACATACAAATATAACGTTAAATACAGAAATCACTTAGTTTGCTCAGAGCAGCAGGTGCTGAAGTCAGCATTCAAAGGCGTGTGCATCCAAAATTTTCAAGGGATTTTCTTACAGCTTAATTACAAGCTGAGTGTCTGTAGAAGAATATGTATCTTATATTGCGTAAGTATACATAATATATGTATGTATGTGCTTACAATTAAATTTGTGTGATGTATGCGCCACAGTGTCTGACAGCTGACTTTAGTGTGCTACGCAAGAAGAGATGGCGTCTAACCCGATTGCTATTAACTTCAGTACTTTCTTTTTCGCTTGTCCCTCACACTTTTTGCGTACTTGTAAATACATCCATATACATGGATATATATAAACGGATGTAAGTTTGTTTATGTATCTAAACGTTTATGTATGTTAAAACGTATTCTGCCACTGACTTATACTTTGGCACATTTAGATTATTTGGTTGAGGAAATTGAAAATAATTGCAGCGATAAACATGGAAGTGATGGCAAGTAAATAAAAAAAGATTTAAAAAAAAAGGAAAGTGCAAACAGCACATAACTTTTGCCTTTTTCCTACGCGCTGGATTTTTTTTTTTTAGCCAATATGAGTTTGAAATCCACAGCTGTTTTGATGTTAAAACGGAAATTTCATTTCTTTTACGAAGCAGTTCATGACTACTTCCGCCAAGTTGTTGACAATCTGCTACATAAATGAGTGCAAATTATTCTGTAGAAATCTGTTGTTGTGCTACGGAAATTTATTAATGTTTTTTTCCACTTAAACACCAAACTGCTTTCACCGTAAATTAATGTAAGGAAATCTAATTAATTTGCTTTCAATTTATTTGTAGTTTTTTTTTCAATATCATAAAAATTTACCGATTTATTGCTGTTTCGCTGAAAATAATAATTAAGCGATGAGTAAGCTTTACTTTGAACATTTTTTACATTGCAATTCACCTTATAAAGGGTGTTTTTTATAGAGGTATAGAACTTTAAGTTGCAATAAAACAACGATGGATTATGAATTGATTGACATGAATTTTATTTATCCGAAAGATAATCTTGTGGCATTACATTTTAAATATGATTTCTGGCATATGACCGCCACGGCTGGCGCGGATGTAGTCCAATCTGGACGTCCAATTTTCGATGACTTTTTCCAACATTTGTGGCCGTATATCGGCAATAACACGGCGAATGTTGTCTTCCAAATGGTCAAACGTTTGTGGCTTATCCGCATATACCAATGACTTTACATAGCCCCACAGAAAGTAGTCTAGCGGTGTTAAATCACAAGATCTTGGAGGCCAATTCCCAGGTCCAAAACGTGAAATTAGGAGGTCACCAAACGTGTCTTTCAATAAATCTATCGTGGCACGATCTGTGTGACATGTTGCGCCGTCTTGTTGAAACCACATCTCCTGGACATCATGGTTATTCAACTCAGGAATGAAAAAGTTAGTAATCATGGCTCTATACCGATCACCATTGACTGTAACATTCTGGCCACCATCGTTTTTGAAAAAGTACGGACCAATGATTCCACCAGCCCATAAAGCGCACCAAACAGTCAGTTTTTCTGGATGTAACGGTGTTTCAATATACACTTGAGGATTACCTTCACTCCAAATGCGGCAGTTTTGTTTGTTGACGTAGCCATTCAACCAGAAGTGCGCTTCATCGCTAAACATCGCTAAAATGGACGTAGTGCGCGATACGTTTTCCGCACAGAACCATTATTTTCGAAATAAAATTGCACTATTTGCAAGCGTGAGAATAAATCACTTGACAGCTGATAAATCGGTGGCCATCTTGAAAAGTAATGCCAACTTAAAGTACTATACCTCTATAAAAAACACCCTTTACCTTTCATAAACATATCAAATTTATTTGCAAAATTCGATTTCGATGATTTTAAAGGTCAGTATTTAATAGAATATTGATGTGCAGAGAGCAAATTTCACCCCAGTATATATTCTTTATACCTTTTAGGTACATGAAATGGCATATTAACGTTGGTCCGAAGTATCCAAGTAGCAGAAGAAGAAGAGATAGACCAAACAAAAATGTATATCGACCATATCGGAAGGACAATCTGCATTCAATGTTTCGTTCAAATATCTCAGAAACTTAGAGACTAGTTTGCATTCAAACAGTTCGTTTCGTATGGGCTGTAGAAATTTTCTGTTGCTTTGTCTACTAATATTGGTTAGCTGGAAAGGGAAGTTGAGAACCTGAACGCAAAGGACGGCATCTAAGTCATTGAGATATCAAAAGCACGCTTAATTACCAATTACGTTTACACGATGATAACATAGCATGATTATCCGTCCATCAAACTATCTTTAAGTTCTCTGCTGAAAGCAGCTAGATTAATTACACGGTTGATCCTTTTCGAGGTTATCTATTTTTTAAAGAAAAAAAAACAGTAAATTCAAATTTCATGGGGCATGTTTATTATCATTCAAAGGAACATTCTTTGGCACTTATTTTTTGAAGATCATCTCTTTCAAATGTTGGCCTTGGCTACGTCGCAGATGGTCCATCCGTTGAGTCCAATTTTCGATGACTCCTTCGAGCATTTCGACAGGTAAATGGAGAATGAAATGCATGATGTTTTGTTCTAAGGCTTGAATCGAAACGGGAATGTCCGCATAGACTTTAGACTTTACATATCCTCACAGGAAAAAGTCTAACGGTGTGTTATCACACGATCTTGGTGGCCAATCGACCGGCCCAAAACATGAAGTTATTTGCTCATCGAAGTGTTCTCATAATAAATCCATTGATTGATGCGATGTGTGGGAAGTGGCGTCGTCTTGTTGAAACCAAATGTCGCGGAGATTACAAGCTTAAATTTCAAGTATCAAATAGTCGGTTATCATGGCACTATAACGATCGCCATTGACGGTTACGTTCTCACTGGCATCATTTTTGAAGAAATATGAACCGATGATTCCACCGACTCATGATCTGTCAAAAAAAAAAAACTATTGAAGAAAGTACCTATACTTGGATCATCCTTTATTATAAAGGTCACCCATAGCAACGGAGAAAGGATGTCTCTTTTAGATTGTCACAAGCCTCAACCAGGCAAGTAAATTATGCTTGATTCTAACTAGGGCAATGGATTAATGCTTTTATCCATTCCAATGACATAACCTAGCCAGCAAAGCTGCCTAATATAAGCTCATCATTCCATCGTCAATGACATTCGCTATCATCAGGATGCGAAGGTCCATAAACTGTTCGCCAAACCTTTGTCTCGAAAACTGCTCATCAAATGTCGAAACTCATACTTTTGGAGGAAATTGTGGAGTCATCAAATTTGTTTCTAATATTTTCATATTGTAATTATAATTTGTGATCAGATAACTTAATATTTCACGTAAAATCATTCAAAATCTTGGATAATACGAGGTGAATTTTGAATTTTTTTGAAAAGTACTTATGTATTCATCAATATCTATTCTGTTCCCTTCAAAGTAATCCCTTTGGTTATAATATACTTGTGCCAACGTTTTTTCCAATCCTCGAAGCACTTCTGAAATGAGCTTTTCGGTGTGGTCATCAGCTCTTACTTTGATTCTGACTTGATCTCATCAGTTGTGGCAAAACGCTTTCCTTTCATTAGTTTTGGGAATAGGAAATAGGAGCCAAATCTGGTGAATATGGTGGTTGAGGCATGATTACAGTTTTTGGCCAAAAAATGACGAAAAAGCATTGATGTATGAGCTGGTGCATTTTCGTGATTCAGAATCCACGATTTGTTTTTCCACAATTCCGATCGTTCGAGCCGCATTGCTTGACGCAAACGTTGCATAGCTTCATTGTAGTATTTCTTAATAACTGTACCACCTTTTGGCAAGAATTCATGATGTACCATTTCCATTGTAATGAAAGAAAACAGTGTCCTTTGAACACAACTCGTACATAAGTTCCTTTTTTCATTATATTTTAAAATGATTTTTTCATGAAATTCTTTTTTTTTTATAAATTTTGAACATTGACATTATATGTGAAATACTACATGATTCAAATTACCGCCTCGTTAATTTCGATCAATTTGAAGTCATTTTCGACCAATTTTGTTCCATAGCAGCCATAAATTGACGAATGTTGGTTTTCAAATACTCAAGAATTATAGGTTTATCTGCATAAACACGATATTTCACGTAGCCCCACAAAAAATTCGAACGGTGTCAAATCTCATCTCGGTGGCTTATTGACATCGCCAAGACGATAGAGTACGTGGCCGGGAAATGTCTCTCGCAATAAATTCATATTCGTTCCGAACTTACTGTGACAGTCTTGCCGTTATCGTTTTTAAAGAACAGACAGCCACTTTCTTTGGTTGCAATGGCCTCTCTTTAATTATTGTAGGATTTTCGATGGCCCAAATTTGAAAATTGTGCTTATTTACGTATCCGTCGATTAAGAAATATACCTCGTCGGTGAAGAAAATTATTTTAGAAAAAAAAAACCCGGTCCACTGCTTGTTGTTAAAGCACCCAATCGACGCAACTACGGCGTTGTGAATGGTACGCTGGCTTTAGTTGTTTCGTGACCTGGACTTTATATGGATGTAAGTGTAAGTCCAAGGGCCAAATAGACCATAATGTCCCGTAAGAAAGTCCCAGCTATTGAGAACTTCTAGAAATAGACAAGTTCAGGTCTTCAGCTACACTTGCACTTACAGATGCGATATTTGAGGTGAAACGAGCAAAATGATGATGCACAGGCCTTACAATATCTGTAACCGTTCCAATTTCTATAAAAACCCTGCTCCTTCGAAAGCGTTACATGTTTTAAGCAGCGGCCAAAATTTTTAATTTTTTTCCACGGAAACATATTTATTTAATTTAATGAAACGAAAAAAATAGTCATTGAATATCGTACATTGACAGTAAATATGTTAATATGTAAATATGATAAATTACTACTAAATATGAAAAAGGCGGTTTTTTTTTCTAAATAAATAAGTGAAAAACCATTTAAATGTTAATAAACATCAACATTAAAAACTACATCTGTTTCAGCAGAATGAGTTATTTTTAAAATACCATCAATTGCATTTACAACAATAAAAAACTCAACTTAACATGCAATAAAAACTGATATTATTCACATATTTTTTATTGTTGTATAATTTGTGGCTTCTGCTTTCAATTGTGTAAAAAAAATTAAATAGCATGGAGGTGTCAAATGGGAGTAGCAATTAATTAAAAATTCTCATATAACTAAACAATTAAGTTGAGTAAATAAATGTACCACAAGTGACGAAAAAAGCAAATAAATGAATGAATGCAATTACAAATAAATGGTTTTGCACATAAAAATGTATTACATATGTTTGCAAGTTGTTTATTTGTGTCTTTTTACAGTCACAAAATATTTGAACATTTTATGATTTTGAGTTATTTTGAAAAAATAGTTGCAATTCTCAAAATTTCTGTGCCTAGTAGGTATGAGTTTGTGTACAGTAATTAAAATAATTTTCATTAATATTAAATTTTATTGACTAAACGAATAGCTGTAGTTATGTTGAATTCGTATGATAATAGTTATAAAAGCTGAGCAGGGAAGCAAGACGCATTTGCCGACAAAAAAGAAGGAGGCCAAAATGCGTGGGTATGAAGAATTTTACGAACTGGCCGGTATGAGTAATTCTATGAAAATATGCGGTGACCTACGGAAGGTTTCGAAACCGGTGAAAATCAAGGAGATAATCTGGTTGCAGATGTCCAGATCATACTTAGTTTATGGAGGAAACACTTCTCCCATCTCTCCAATATGTTCAATGGCAGTGAAAGTGAAAAACCCGGAGATGGCGAACCCGAATCCCCAATAGATGATGAAGGTATAGACATTTCATCACACGAACTTCATCATGTTCGAATAGCGATTGCTCGCTTAAAAAATAACGAAGCGGCAGAAGAGGACGGCTTAACGGAAGAGCTATTCAAATACGGTGACGAAGAACTGAAAAGGTGCATGCATTAGCTTTTTTGCGGAATATGCTCGGACGAAAGCATTCTCCATGAATGGAACCTAAGTGTACTCTGCCCCTACGTCCTCACTATCGTATATAAGGTCCTATCTGACGAGAAATAATCGATACATAGCACGAGCTGCAGAGCTAAATAGACCAGGTACAATCTTCTACAGTAGTGTGTAATTGTTGTGCGTATGCCGATGATATTGATATTATTAGTCATAACAACCCCAGCGTAAGTTCTGCCTTCTCCAGGTTAGACAAAGAAGCAAAGCGAATGGGTCTGGTAGCCAACGAGGGCAAGACGAAATATCTCCTGTCATCAAATAAACAGTCATCGCATTCGCGACTTTGCTCCCACGTCACTGTTGAAAGTCATAATTTCGAAGTCGTACTTAATTTCGTCTATATAGGAACCATCATTAACAACACCAGCAATGCCAGCCTTCAAATCCAACGCAGAATTACTCTTGATGCTACTTTGGACTGAGTAGGCAACTACGTCTCTCTCGACGAACTAAACCCAAACTTTACAAGCAGCTCATCATTCCCGTTATAATATATGGTGCGGAAGCTTAGAAAATTTTGTCTTTAGGAGTTTTCGAGAGAATAGTTTTATTCTCAACGAATCTAGAAATAATACTTCCTTTTAAAATATATAATATTTAAATGCACATATTTGCAAAGTTTTTTTGTCATGTAATAGTATAGAAAAATATTTCCTTACTCTGACCCGATTTTTTCTAATATTCATTAAATACAATGCCAAATTACTTTAGGCGCTGACTTATTACTTATTTTCATTTGAAGGGTCACGCACCTACATGGCATTGCTTCTGCCATGACATTGAAAATTAGTTTTTTATCTCATAAATCATCAGAAATAGTTGATCTCTAAGCAATGCAAGTGAAATCAAATGATAAAGTGCAGCTGACTATGAAGAAATAATAAAATATATATATATAGATATAACATACGCATATCAGTATAAACATTTGCGTTAATATTTCCTGCTTAATAATATAGGATAAATTTTACAGAAGCTTCAGCAGTTTATTTCAAGAAATACCGGTTGAAAAATAGGTTGAGCGTAACCGAGCGTAATTTCACAAAATTTCACAAAAAATTTTTATGACAATTTTGTTGTTGTTAATTGCTGTATTTTTTGTTTCACGATTTTGCTTTAAGCAGAAATAGAGCTACTTAGTGTATGATTTTCTAATCTAGCATTCTGGTAGAGTAACTTAAAGCAAGTCATAAAATTATTTGAATAATTATAAAACGGAAGAGGGCAGAATATGGCTATGGAATGCTCTGCGGGTACTGAAAACAAATTTAAAAAATAAGCAACAATTTTATAAAATAAATATATATAAAAAATGTATAAAAAATCTTAAACATCAAAAAATATATTTTTTTGTTCAAAGTCTGTCAAAGGCTCAATTTTTAATTATTTGTTTTTTTTTTCTTCGTCCAATAACGAGATTTATCCATGTACTAACGAATTATTTTTGATGTTTTGATTTTAGTATGATTTTATATATTTATATGGTAAATTGTTCGAATAAGATATATGATTGTATATATACAAAAAAAATTGTGAAAATTATTTTAACCTCTGAAATCCACCCAACCCCTTAACTTGCTCCATTATTTTTTGGCAGTTGCACTGCTTTAATCGAACTCTCTTTTTTCAATTTCAATAAACAAACCTAATATATGAATCGAATTTCATTTCTGATATATTTTACCAATTGCTCACAACATGTATTTGCATGTATATAAATACTATGTACTATACAATCGGCTTAATGAACAACATGACGGATACGTAACCTTGAAAATATATTTCATATTAATGATGCAACACACATACGGGTATAATTAAAGAATATTGAAATAAACCAATACAAAATTAGCCTGATTGGTTGCACAAAAAATTGAAATTAAGTTGCAATTTTTAATCAACAACAGTTATTTGGAAAAATCTATATATTCAAATACTCCAATTGTCAAGGCTATCAATATTGGCTGATAATGACTTTTATTGTTCGTTCATTAAAAAGTAGCGGGAATTGGTTGCCACATATATATTTAATTTTTTTTAATGTTATATATGTTAATATATGCGTATATAGAGCTGTTACTGAGAATTAAATAATTTATATAGTGAGAGTGTGTTACATATGTATGCTTACTTTATTTACTGAGTTTTTATTTTTATTTCTTACAATATTATATTATAGATTATAAAATAAATTTTATGTTGTTTGCTTTGGCACGTTAAAACACGCATATGAAAATATTATATGTGTTTTCATGATCTTATTATGTACTACATATATAAATATACATACTAAATCTAATACATATGCATATTCTTGGGCACAGGGTTAACTTTAGTTTATTATTTTCCTACACTACCACTTCGCTTTTGTGCTATGATATGTGTCCTTTTATGTCATATTTTTTTTATATTTCTACCGTTGTTGTTACATACATAAATACAACATCCCTTTTGGTTGGCGCTGTCGTTTGAGTTCACTGAACCTGGTAAGTGGTTGGCCAAAAATACGCACATGTTTATGTTTTATAGTATAGTCGTATACACATGTATATAGTATATAAAGGGTGTTTTTTATAGAGGTATAGAGCTTTAAGTTGCAATAAAGCAACGATGGATTATTCGATTGACATGAATTTTATTTATCCGAAAGATAATCTCGTGGCATTACATTTTAAATATGATTTCTGGCATATGACCGCCACGGCTGGCGCGTCCAATGGCGTAGTCCAATCTGGACGTCCAATTTTCTATGACTTTTTCCAACATTTGTGGCCGTATATCGGCAATAACACGGCGAATGTTGTCTTCCAAATGGTCAAGCGTTTGTGGCTTATCCGCATGGACCAATGACTTTACATAGCCCCACAGAAAGTAGTCTAGCGGTGTTAAATCACAAGATCTTGGAGGCCAATTCACAGGTCCAAAACGTGAAATTAGGCGGTCACCAAACAACGTGTCTTTCAATAAATCTATTGTGGCACGAGCTGTGTGACATGTTGCGCCGTCTTGTTGAAACCACATCTCCTGGACATCATGGTTATTCAATTCAGGAATGAAAAAGTTAGTAATCATGACTCTATACCGATCACCATTGACTGTAACGTTCTGGCCACCATCGTTTTTGAAAAAGTACGGACCAATGATTCCACCAGCCCATAAAGCGCACCAAACAGTCAGTTTTTCTGGATGTAACGGTGTTTCAACATACACTTGAGGATTACCTTCACTCCAAATGCGGCAGAAGTGCGCTTCATCGCTAATGGACGTAGTGCGCGATACGTTTTCCGCACAGAACCATTATTTTCGAAATAAAATTGCACTATTTACAAGCGTTGTTCACGCGTGAGTCTATTCATGATGAATTGCCAAACCAAACTGAGAATAAATCACTCGACATCTGTTAAATCGGTCGCCATCTTAAAAAGTAATGCCAACTTAAAGTTCTATACCTCTATAAAACACCCTTTAGTAGCGTAGCATATTTATATTTTTTTCAGCGCAAATTTCTATCTCACTGAAAGTGATTCTAATAAAAATAAAACGCATTTTTCTAAAATATGACTAATCAAAAAAAAAATTGGAATTCGGTATGCACAATAAAAGCTTGAAATAATATTTTTTGGGAAAAAATTGCGAAAGCTCTAAAATTTTATGGTAAAAATATAAAAAATATATATAAATGAATATATATTTGTATTTATGGTAAATATAAAAACGAATAAACATGTTTATATATAAATAAAATTTTCAAATAAAAATTTGTGAAGCATAAAATTTCATTTTCCGCAAATAATATCTGGTTATTATACCTTTCATGTACATGAAATGGCATATTAACATTGGTTCGAAGTATGTAAGTAGCAGAAGAAGAAGAGACAAATTCACAAAATGTATACCGATCATGTCAGAATGATGAGCTGAGTTAATTTAGCAATGTTCGTCTGTCCGTCGTGCCTCTGTCTTTATGTCCGTCTGTCCATCTGTCTATTTGAACGATAACTAGTCTCTCAGTTTTTGAGATGTTTCAACCAAACCGGGTACGTCTAAACGATCATTTGTCGGAACCGGTCTGATCGGACCATTAGAGGACTGATTTTCCAGATTTGAAATTTCAGGTCATAGATCTGTAAAAAAATAACCTAAGCTCGTAAAACCTTGTGTACTACACATACATAATGAATTCCATATTGATTCTGAAAATCACCGAAGACGAATATGTTAAAGTCGGCTCCCCTGCGGGTTAGGGGTTCAAGAAATTTCCCGCGGTAAGGCATGCCTGTCGTAAGAGGCGACTAAAATCCAATAGTTCCCGCAACAGTCGGGTCTTTATACTGGAAAGACCCGGATTTTTATCCGGCAAATGACTGTCACTCCTGAAATATTCCCCGGAGCATTAACTGGAATTTTGCAATTTCCAATAAAATTTGATATGTTCATGAAAGGTATAAAGACTCGGCATGACCAAAAACAGCGTTTCTTTGTTGTTTTTTTTTCTGTCTATATAATAGATATATTATATCTGAAATGAAATCAGTTATATATTTGGTTTCTACCGTAATATTCTTTTGACAAACTTTGTAATGAAATTAGTTAATTACATTTTGTGAGAAAAGTACCAATAACTGCTCAATAAAATATTTTTGTGATTATTTAAATCATTTACCTCCATTTTTAATCGACATCTCGTCTCAATTCGAAACACCCATCCAGAAGCCTGTTGACTGGTTACTTATCACATTCGAATTGATTCGTACCATTAAAGACTTTTATCCTCAACGCGAGCGAGGCAAGTCTTCTTCTTCATTTCGACCGATTATCAGGACATTGTAGCACACGTATGTGTGTGATTCTAAGATAAATCATTCACTATGAGCCTTATGTAATATTTTATTTGTTCGATTGCGATACAAACTTGAGATGGACTGGTAACAGCTTAGCGACAAACAAAAAATTGAGATTTCCTTCAAGGTTTTTAAGCGAAAAACTTTATTAGTTTTGGCCTATCTGTAATTTCTTTCTTAGAACTTTTATGTATTATAAATATGAATTAGCTGGAAAGAACAACTTGTGTGTCGTCCAACCGAATAAGTTGATTTTTTTAATAAAAGTAAATCCCTAGACCAATATGTAAAATATTCCAATGTTTTGTTCCAGCAATAGATGCAACCGCGATAGCCAAGTGGTTAGCATTGCGTAGTGCCATTCGGAAGGCCTAGGTTCGAGCCCAGGTTCGACCAACATCCAAAATTATAGAAAATAAATTTTTCTAATTGCGGTCGCCCTTCGGCAGGGATTATCAAGCCCTCCGAGTATATTTCTGGCATGAAATAAAGCTCCTCATAAAATCCATCTTCCGTTCGGAGGCGGCTTAGAATAAACTGCAGGTCCCTTCATTTGTTGGTAAAAACATCATTAAGAAAGAATATATATATAGAAGCCTAAAAAGCTAATTGTTAAATCAAAAAATGTCAAGACGCAGTATTAACGGATGATCCATTTCGATGTTTCCTACTTTTTTATAGAAAAAAATACATAAAATTTAAATTTAATGGGAATGTTTATTATCATTCGAAAGAACATTCTTTGGCATTTATTTTTTGAAGATTATCTCTTTCAAATGTTAGCCGCGGCTACGTCTCAGATGGTCCATCTGTTGAGTCCAATCTGCTCACTGAAGTGCTCTTTCAATAAATCCATTGATTGTTGCGATGTCTCGGAAGCCGCGCCTTGTTGAAACCAAATGTCGCGGAGATAACGAGCTCCCATTTCAGGTATCAAATAGTCGGTATCATGGCGCGATAACGGTCCAATTGACGGTTAAGTTCTCACCGGTATCATTTTTAAAGAAACGTTGACCGATGATTCCACCGGCCAACAAACCACACCAAACCGTTGGTTTTTCTGGATAAAATGGCAGCTCTTAGATTATTTCAGGTTGCTCGTCGTCCCAAATGCGGTAATTTTGCTTATTCGCATACCCATTGAGCCAGAAATGGACCTCATCGCTGAACAAAATCTGGCTCGACAACATCAGATCTTCTTGGAACTTTTCAAGAGCCCATAGAGCGAAGCGATGTCGCTTGGGTAGGTCGAGCATAAAAGATGAACGAGTATTTCTTCCTCATCATCGTTCATACTGTTGCTAGCTTTTCATCATATCATCCTCTTAAGGGGTGGTCTGTCAGGTCTCATACTACCTTCCTAATTTCGCGTTATCCCTTCGGATATCATTTCCGAAAAGTTTGCCTATATTTACCTCTGGTCGCTATGCGGAAAAAATTTATTTAGTATGCTTCTCCTTTCATGTGATCCTCCTCCTCACAAGTTCGTCTCTATATGTTCTTGTGGCCTGGTAAACAAGTTTTCTATAGTTACCGGCAAATGTAGAGCACAATTTTTGTGCTTATTGTAAGCAAAGCAAGAGTCTTAACCGCTTCTTGACAAACTGACTTATATTCGGCTCGTTATTGCTGACATACGACAAAACGGGGCTCTCGGATAGTTTTTTCAAGTCACCGCGGCAGTTACTTACTAAAAAAAAAAAAACCTTTGTTTCAATGATGTTGGCGGAGTGTCAAAACCATTGTTCTATTCCTCCCTTTTGGGGATATTTGCCTTATAGTTATGTCTGTTGACCATAGATGAATAAGGTCTGTTGCTACTTGGGATGAAGATTTTCGATTGTCTAAATCGTTGACCCTGATTTATCTTCCTTAGTCAAATTTTAGCAACTGCCTTCTGATAATCCACTAAGTCCAGTGATTATATTGCATTTCTTTTACCAGGTTAAGGTTTATTGACTTATTTATAGAAGACCACAATAAAACCACTCCATATAAGAGTATTGGTTTATACCCCACTTCTCAAACTCTCAAACGAAATCATATCATATTTTAGATGCACGATTTCATGTTAATAAAAAAATGCTAAATTCCATTCAGGTTTAATCACTGAAATGCTATTTCGAAAAATATGTTTTGCTGAGCCATATCGCCTACATAGTCCGGTCGTAACTTTCTCAGCAAAATTAAATATTGGTATAATTGGTTAGAAAGACTATAAGACATATATTTGATTTTATTGTATTTTAGATATGTATAAATATCGAAATTTCAAACAAAATATGTCGTAGTAATAGACTTTATCATTTTTGTTTGCATATACAGAATAAAATTCTCTATGTATTCTTCAAAGTTATGCTCAGAACTTGTTATAATTTGCTTTTCTTGCAGAAGCCGCAATAATTTTAAACTGCTTTCGGTTGAAAACAATGAATTTTCAAAAATTTGTATATCTACTGATATCATGCTGGTTGGTTGCTTGTGGTTTTTGTTATATTTCTTATTTTATTAGTTTTTATTCATATACGAAAACACTTGGAGAGGCAATCAACATAACATACAGATATACATATATATATACAAATTTCATCTTTGCTCATAACCGGAAATAATTTAAATGTTTTAGAAATCCGCATAACTTAAACGGCATTTTCACCCAGAAAATTCAAAAATACCAATAATGCAAGCAACAAACAGCATACTCAAACAAGCGTGAATATACAAAGATACATAAATGTTCTTATTAAGCCATACAACAACCGGATTTGCCACACCAATCTTATGAGATTCGTTAAGTGTTAAGCAATGGCTTTTGAAGTATCAGCTTTCGTGGTAAATTTATACGATTTTAATTAAGTTGATTTGCTAACCACAAAGCGTACATACCTGTACTTATATATATATATCACGTAAGATATATATTTGCCAATGTTAACCAATAAATTAGGAAATTAGCAGGTAACCATGCACATATAAACATATAAACATATGTATATAAGTATAAACACAAATATACCTACATATTTTCTGCTATTCACCTTATCAAATTCCGTGGTAATTTGGAAATTTTCCGAATATCGACTTAGAATTGAGAGCAAATAATTGGTACTTACGTACAGGAAATGGAGTGAGCATGTGTATTTGTATGCAACGACATATAGCGGGTGATCCAAGTAAAAGTACTCTTTTCAGTAGCCTTTTTTTGCCTATTAATTTTGTTCAATATTGTTTGGCATTTCATCACGGAAAGACCTACGCCTGACTTACGTTCTGTAAAGAATGTTTTTCGCGCGCTTCACTCAACTTATGGTCCATAATCGGCCTACTGAGCGTACTATTCGCAACACCATCACTCATCTTGAGACCCAGCATTCATTATTGGATAATATTATTGGATAATATACCACGTCCGGCACGCAGCGAAGAAAATATAGCGGCCGTAACTGAGAGCGTACACGAAGACCGTGGAGAATCGATTCGGCGCCATTCGCAGCAACTCGGACTGACGTATGGAACGACTTGGCGCACTTCAAAAATGATGGCGGTGAGAACGTAACCGTCAATAGCGACCGTTAGCGCGCCATGATAGCAGACTATTTGATGCCCGAAATTGAAGTTCGTGATCTCCACGACATTTCATTTCAATAAGACAGTGCCACTTCCCACACATCGCATCAATCTATGGATTTATTGAGAGAACACTTCGGTAAGCAGAAAATTTCACATTTTGGGTCGGTCGATTGGCCACCAAGATCATGTGATATCACACCGTTAGACTTTTTCCTGAGAGGATATGTAAAGTCTAGAGTCAATGCAGACAATCCCGCTTCGCCAGTTACCAGTCGAAATGCTCGGACGAGTCATCGAAAATTGGACTCAACGGATGGACCATCTAAGACGTAGCCGCGGCCAACATTTGATACAGATAATCTTCAAAAAATAAATGCCAAAGAATGTTCTTTCGAATGATAGTAAATATTCCCCGTGAAAACTGAGTTTTCTGTGTTTATTTTTTTTTTTTAAAGTAGGGTATCTCCAAATGGATTAACCTTTACGTACGTTACATATATATGCTGGCAAAATTTGTGGTATACACAAGGCTTCGAATTCATCAAAAGGTGATTGAGATGGTGTAATAATCGGTTATTTTGTGAAAATTCTACGCAAAATTTGTCAATTAATCGGTAATTACATGAATATGAGTGATAAGTGGCAATCTAGTGGGCTAACGCTATTTGCGTACTTATATATATATGTACATATATACGCCTGTCAGTGATTAAATTGATGGCTACTCAGAGAGTTATATTTGCAGATTTGGTATTTACATATACTTTTCTCATTTACAAATTAAGTAAGTAATTAATATAGTGGTAATTTTAAATTTATTCTACATAACAAAAAAATCCGTACATTTTGATCCTGAGCAAATTAAATAGAGAAATCAATATTTCAAAAGGGTAAAAATTTTCATTAATTAATACTAGGGAAGGGATAAGTTCAGAAGTATCATCACAATACAATTACAACTACAATAATAAATGTTTTTAAAATAATTTTTCTTGATTCTAAATTTTTATTGTGAATAAACGGCTAAAGGAAGAGTAATTGGCAATTCGTCGTTTCTGATAATCATTAAAACTAAATTACAACAAATAGTATATATAATAATAATATCCTGCAGTTTGTAGTATTCTTCGCAAAGTTTTTCAACAAATGGGTGGATCTATTGAATGAAAGAAAAAAAGTACAAAACCATTTTACCTGGATGAAGTGCATCTAGTGCCTCAAAATCGCAAAAAAAAATTTTAATTAAAACTATTTTAAGGGGACACGGTGGTCTAGAGATCGGAAGTTTCAGGTATTTTCAATATTTTTTAAGGTGGTAATAATAAACAAAAATATTTAAACTTTTTAGGTATATTTTACAACTTATAATGAATACAAAAACTTTTTGATAATTAAAAAATTATTTTAATTATTAAAATTGGCCCTGAAGTTGATCATCTCAAAAAATTTTATGTGGGTGGCGCAGGAAATTTTGGCTCTTATACTTATCGAAAACAAAAAAACCTAGAAGATTATTAATTTGTACAAGTGTAGTTATAATCTGTACCAAGATTATAAAAAAAAAATTTGAAAAATTTGTGAATAACATGTTCAAATTTCAGATATTCAAATTTCAGATATGGATAAATACTTTTTTACCTGGGCCGTGCAGAAAAAGCTGTTCTGAGAAAAACAAGTTTAAAGTTTGAAGTGTATGAGTTCGAGCGATCGGCGGCTACCTGCTCAAAGACCTATAGACCACCATCTCCCCTTAAAGGAAGAAAACTATTTAACTAAAATTTTATTATAAGAAATAACAAGTGCCGAAAAATAGGTAATTTTTGTTACGTTTGTACTCATATAAGATATGCAGATTTTACGCCGAAAAAGGTGTGAAAAACTTTCTGCAATACTCTTGAGGGTTGGATACATAGAAAGGGAATACAGTTTTCCCTTTCGAAGCTAGTAATTTTGGTGAAAGACCCGACTGGTTGTGATGAAACCAGGTGTTAGATATGCATTAATTCTAATGTTGGATTGAACAGAAAAAATTCGAGAACAAAAGTAAATACTCCCGCCTTTACACCCACAACCACAACCACCGAATCCAGATAAAGATTCACACGCGATTTTACGAATACAGTGGACTACAGTGTGGCATAGTTGGACTTATCGCAACGGAATTCAGAAGTGTTGACCTCAGTGTTTCAAATGCAGAGAACACTACATACCAGAAACGTAAAGGTGATTTTTGAAGCTTGAAGGCCAATAATAAAGAATATTTTACACTCTACATAAATTTTGGAATCGGAGTGAAATTTGTCGTAGTGATAGTTCAAGATGTTCCGACTAGCATGTGTTGTTTGAAGAGTATCCTACCAAAATTCAGTGAAAGTAAAAATAAGCTCTTCGTAATGCTAATAAGTTAAAAAAAATGGTCTTTTTCGCGTTGAATAGGTATACTTAATGGACCAGATATACGAAAATTGATGAAAATCGAAGCCTTCACAAATATACTAACAAATAATCATTAGGTAGCCTGGAACCCATTAAAAGCATTAATTTAGGGCATTTTAGGGAAGAATCGAGTACAGGCAGATGAGGTAAAGGGAAGAGTTGATACTGCAATTAAATTTTCTCTATTGTCACCATGACGCCTTTTTGCAACAATTTCCCCAAGAATCGGAGAAAGAAGGTGAACCAGATAACCAAGCCAGTAGAAGCACAAATCAAGGGAGAAAAAATGGATGCACTGCTCCCAGACGTATGTGGGTAGTCAAGTAAATTAAGCGGTCATGAAAATGAAGATGAAAGAATTGGAAACCATGACAATACCAGTAGATATGAGGAATAAGATATTCCATAGAATCATTTATTTATATTTAAAAACGGGCATCAACTTAAAAAAAATATCAAAAATTAATATATTTTTATCTCTTTTCCATACATATATTATAAAATATTTGTTTTATTAGAAATAAAGTAACAAATAAATAAAAAGAACGTATTTATCGATGTGTAGCCGAGTTATTAACCAAAAATGGTGAACTGTTTTTGCATTTTTTTCTCTCATTCATTATATGAAAAAAATGCTCAAAATCGACTTTGAGCCAATAAATGTATAAGGACATAAAATCTGAACCGCAGTTAAACTGGCAAAAATAATAATACAGAAACTCTAGCCTTTGTAAGTTCTTTCAACAACAATAGCCAAAACTGTGCCCATAACGATGACCTGAAAAATGTTGCACTGTATAAGTCAAGAAAGTATCGAAATAAAATGTAACTTATCGGCGCTAAGCCAAGGCTGTATGTGGCTGATGATAGATATGGAATTGAGTTTGGTTAATTTTTGGTTGATCAACCCTCTATCCCTCTACTTTGCACGAGCATTTTTGATTTTTATTACGTTTTACTTAGTTTCTATTTTGCAAAATTTCACCTGAGTTCTCGCTTGTAGTTGACTCATAAAAATCCCAACTTCCTAAATATATAAAATTTTTCCCAAGGAAACATTTAAATTTAAAGCAATATTATACAAAAATATACGTTTGGGAAGTAATTGGTGAAGTAACTAATTTTGAACGATTGAATACGATATATAGAACCTCTTTGCAACATATGTATATAAATAAACTAGTATTTAGCTAGTACAAGACTAATGTATACTCTTAAATTGAAGCGTACAAAATACAACTTATGCAAGAACTGAAGCCGCCCGACCTTTCCAAGCGACATCGCTTCGCTCCACGGGCTATTGAAAAGTTCCAAGAAGATCTGACGTGCTCGAGCCAAATTTTGTTCAGCGATAAGGCCTATTTCTGGCTCAATGGGTGTGTAAACAAGCAAAATTGCCGCATTTGGGACGAAGAGCAACCTAGAGAGATTCAATTGCTGTCATTTCATCCAGAAAAACAACGGTTTGGTGTGGTTTGTGGGCCGGTGGAATCATCGGGCCATATTTCTTCAAAAATGATACCGTTAAGAACGTAATCTTCAATGGAGACCGTTATCGCGCATGGAAACCGACTATTTGATGCCTGAAATTAAAGCTCGTGATCCCCGCACTATTTGGTTTCAATAACTCGGCGCCACTTTCCACACATCGCATCAATCAATGCATTTATTGAGAGAACACTTCAGTGAGCAGATAATTTACGTTTTGGGCCAGTCGATTGGCCACCAAGATCATGTGGATCATGTGATATCACACCGTTAGACTTTTTCCTGTGAGGACATGTAAAATATAAGGCCTATGCGGACAATCCCGCTTCGATTCAGGCCTTGGAGCAGAACATCACGAGTGTCTTTCGCCAATTACCAATCGAAATGCTCGAACGAGTCATCGAAAATTGGACTCTACGGATGGACCATGTGAGACGTAGCCGCGTCCAACATTTGAGAGATACAATCTTCAAAAAGTAAATATCAAAGAATGTTCTTTTGAATGATAATGAACATTCCCCACTAAATTTGAATTTTCTGTGTTTTTTTCTTGGCAAATATAGGGAACCTCGAAATAGATCACCTTTTACAAGTATTATTCATAATAATTGCGTGCTTGAATATATTCCTTGCTTCAAATAAATGGCTATGTATTGAGCACATTTTTACTGTAGTACTGAGCACCCTAATAAATTCTGATAAATACATTGAAATTTCATTTTCATTTAGTAATTATTGTATTATTTGTTATGTTCAAAATGGAAAAGACTTCAGGTGGCTAAGGAGAGCTTATGATAATATAAAATATAAAAATTAAATGAAAAAAATTACATATTGTGGCGAATATGCGAGGCGAATGTCAGATGAAAGAGAGAAGCTGATAGCTGGCATGTTTTAAAGCGTCAATCGAGAACAATCGTTATAGAGAACGATTCGATTATTCCAGGCGGTTGGTTGCGAACAACCGAGTTGTATATAAGGGCGACACACAATTGCAAAGAGTCAGTAAGTGAATCAGTCTTAAAGTAAACGCGTTGGTGATTACACTACAGTGAAGTAATAAAAATAGAACATTGTACAAGTTGTAATTGATTGTAAGTGATTGTAAATAGTGAAGTGAATTGTAATTGAATTGTGAATTACTAAGTAATAAAAGGACATTAAATAAAGTCTTTATAAATAAAGAAACTGTAAATTAAGTTGGCGATTTTTATTTAAAAATCCAGAGATCGTACCCAAAGGATTTGGGAAATCATCGAGGTTGAATCAGCAAAATCGTAACAATATCAATATTTACTTTGAATTGTATGTTTCAAAACCTTAAGCTTATTCACTTACTCGTATATGTAGCTAAATATTCTATAAAATTATATGTACAATGCGTTTTTCATGTTAATCAAGAATTTGAAAATTAAGGTTTAATTTAGTTAAGTTAACAATTTAGCACATTATTAAATTAGCACTTAACTTTCATATGCTCATACATATTTTGGGATGCATGCGCTCTTAACATAAGTGTGTACGTCTACAGGGCATATACGTAACGAACCATCTAAGAAGCATGTGCTCGTGCATAAATAAATATAATGTAAATGTTAAAAACTTCATGAAAGTAGGTGTATATGTTTGTGTGCATATTGTAGGGGAAATATGTTCAAACACAAGTTTATGTACAACCCTACGCATATATACACTTTATAGATATAGCTACGCAAGTGGATGGAAACCCAAACGGAAATTTATTCCGTCAAAGTAGAAAAAGACACAGCCCGTTCTTCGTTCAATAGGCAATATGAAAATAAAATAAATTACTTAATTGCTAAAGTGACATTTGACATAGTTGCACGGGCTCATACGAGCTCGGCTACAGCGTTGGCCAGCAAATTGTGCTGGCTGATATTTCAGATTTTAAGCCTATTGTTAATAATCTTTTTTACAAAAACACTAACCTCTTTTTATCAACAATTAGTAAAAAAAAAGGTAGTAATATCTATATACAAAATTTTGTATGTCTTGTTTCATTTGTTTTAAATGCATTAGGACTGAAAATTTGGCAACAATTTTGAAAGTCAAAAAAAGAATATATGAAGAGAAATAAACTTAATTTTGCAGTAAAATTAAGAACATAATTTTACATTCACATACCGATTTTCCTTGACATCTGTTTACAATTGTAGCTAAAAAAGAAGTTTTAAATATTTGGGCGTAAGGAGGATGACTTTCAAAACGTAAGAAGCCTAATAGATATAAGAAAAAACAATCGATATAACAGCTCAAAAATACTCTCTATTTACCACTACTTAACTCACGACGATATTCTTTTCCAGCGCAGATGCTGCGATTTTGCCCCTATTTCATATTACCAAACACTTAAAAAATATATGTATAAGTATGTAACACAGTATGAGTTGGTATAGAAACCAACATAAGCGATGTAAAAGTAAGCAATTATAAGTTTAGGAGAAGTTCAAAGCTTAGGATGATGATGTTAGCTAAGACACATAACTAACTAATTTAATAAAGAATCTTGTGCAATGCATACAAGGCTGATGCAAGTTTTCACTTCATATGTACTCGTATACCTATATGTACTTGTATATGTGAAAAAATGATGCACTTTGGCATTGGTTACATGTAGCCTATTTGCCACTGTTTCACTCCGACGTAAACACATTTCAAGTACTATTATTTCGTAATAATTAGCAAAGTTGAAATTCTTATGAAAGAGTAGTTTAACCTTGATTTAGCGGAGGCCTAACATTGGCTCGTGTTAAGTTCAAGTTCAATTACTTTCTAATTGGCAAACTTAATGCGAGTCAGGTAATAATTCGTTGCATTGGAATTAACTGCGATTTTCCCGTAGTTAAGTTCTTGACGTGAAGGTTAGTGGGCATAATTCTAGTTCTTTAAGATGAAATTTACTTTCTTCTAGAAAAAAACTTTCGTGTGCAACTATGGAAATTAAAATAATTTCTTATGCTCACACTAAACAGAAAATTTAAAATTTAATAAATACAATAGCTTGAGACTGATTCAAAAGTATTATTGAAGTAATTTTTGAACTGCAAATACTGCTCAAGTTGGCTAAATTTTGCTCGAATAGTCGAAAATTTACCTGAAACTCGCTCTCCACCTGTTTTCCAAAGTAGTTGAGGTTTTTCTCCTCCTCTACTTCCACCAGCGGGTACTGAATCGGATACTTTTAAAGCGACGAGACCTAGCCAGCGTATCCTGATACGCTGAAGTATGTCAATGTCGCCGTATAACTCTTTCAGCTTAGTCCATCGTCTGCAGTTCTCTCTGTTGCCAACGCGCAAAGGAATATAAATCTTCCAAAAACTCCTAGTCTTCTAGTCTCATTGGATCGCGACATCGTCAACGTTTCACGACGGAAATGATGAGATACTTAAAATCTAATTTTGTTTTATGGAAAGAGAATTTTACTTTTCAATTGTCAGCTCAGTTCAAAATAGCATCTGTTTGCAAATGTGATTCTGCGTTGGAGTTCAAAGGTTGACATTGGTGAAGGTGTTAATGCTGGTTCTAAGATAGTCGCGAATGCGATGGCTGTTTATTTAATTGGGAGATATTTTGTATTGCCCTCGTTCACTACCAGACCCATTCACTTCACTTCTTTGTCCAACCTGGAGAAAGCAGAACTTAGGGTGTGGTTGTTACAGCCAACGATATCAATACAATCGGCTTACGCCAGCAATTGTATACTCTTGTCAAAGATTGTACCTGGTCTATTTAGCCCTGCGTCTCTTATTATTATTTTCAGCACCAAATTGAGGAAATCCCAAGATACGTCTTTCGCTTCCAAACGACTCTTAGAGGTCCTACCTAATTCTGACAGCACTTGTGCTTTTATCCAGCGACAGTTTACATAACCCTGTAAGTATTGCAGGAATATCAAATTCAGATACAGTAGGGTAAATACAGTTTTAGAATGGATGAAGAGGTGATGTGTGTCGATTTTTCTTTCTCGGGTTTTCTTCACGATCTGTCCTATATGGAATAATTGGTCAATGATGGACTTACTAGGTCAAGCCACAGCTATAAGGTCCAATCAGTTTGTTAACGGTGAGCTTTAATCTTTCACACAATAAGCTAGATATGGCCTTATATGGGTTCCCCTTTTTATGGATTTTGCAGAGTATATGCACGTCAAGAACCCAGGAGACATGTATTCCGTCTATCACAACCACGTAGTTTAATGTATTTTCTTGTTCCGGAATCTGGTACTATAGACAACCATATTTCGGGCCCCGGCGAAGTCGATCAGCCTTAACCCATTTGGGAATGTTTCATCATGAAGGCTGAATTTTCCGACAATTGTGCCGAAGATAACTTCTTTAGTCACCGTTGAAATCACCATGAACTTTGACATATTGGTGGGGGCAAGGCTTATAGGTGCGTCCTAAGCGCTTATAGAAAATATGTTTGTCACATTGTAGTCCTTTTCTATCGAGCTATGGGTGTAAATCAGCGATATGTCGAAGATTTTCGCTTTAATGCAGATTCTGTCTCATCCGAATATTTTATTTGATTTCGCAATGTTTGCTATGTTTGTAGGCTACCCAGAGGTTAATTGGTTTAAGACCGGATGTCGTGAGCTGCTTGAACCAAATGTAAACGAATGGTTTCTTATCACTCCCAGTCAATAGCAGTCAAAAACTTTTTTTTTAGCTCAAAGGAGTTTAGAATTATACTCGTATAAAATATTGTAAGCAAGAACTATTTTACAACTCACTGTATGCGAAATTATGTAGGAGTTTACACATACATATATGTACACACAACTAAATTTAACATATTTACAAAGGTACACACGCTTACACATCAAGCAATTAATATCAATTAAAGTTTAATTAATCACAAGTGCCATGGACCCATTTTCCCCCTCACACTCTCACATAAATAATTTTCATTTTCGAAAATCACACTTCACTATAACTACAATGAAATGTCATTTAACATACATTGGAATATGGACAGCTTTTATGTGATAACCCATTTGCATCGTTTAATTTCATTTTCTATGAAAATTTTTATCTTCACTCTTGCATTCTAGCATATCTCTGATCATTAGTATATCCACATGAATTTATATACTATATTAATATTTTGTTTATTGTTGCAGATGAAAATTGGGGTATGCCACTCGCTATAGCGGCAAATTTGCATATACCCTATAAAATTGAAATTGGCGAGGATATACGTGACTTGCATGCACAGGATAAAATTGGTCGTGGTAAGTATGGTGAATGAAGGACACATTGACTGTAAATGCATTGGATTGGTCTTTATTTGGAATTTTGACGATAGTCCGAAATTTTTTCAATATGTATATTGTATATATATGTATATATTCCTCCATTGAATGATATTATAAGATTTAATTAAATTATGTTTAAAATTAGGTTTAGTTAAATTAGCATTGAAATTGAGTTTAATTACATTTTAAGTTTTAGTTTTAGTGTTAAGGAATCACGTTAAAAAAGCTATGTTATACGCCTTTACTGAGGAAAACTGTCCTATTTAAAAAAATATCAATGCAGGTATCGTCGCGTCGGCTTAAAATTTTTGTATGTTGCTCGAATCTAGATTCGAACCGAGGAATTCCGAATTGTAGTACGCAATACTAACATACTAACCATTCGGCTATTCCGGCCGCCAACATACATATAACGGGCGATCCATTTCGAGGTTCCCTACTTTTTTAAAGAATAACCAGAGAAAATTCAAATTTAATACCAAAGAACATTCTTTGGTATTTATTTTTTTGAAGATTATCTCTTTCAAGTGTTGGCCGCTGCTACGTCTCAGCTGGTTCATCCGTTAAATCACTCGTGATGTTTTGCTCCAAGTCCTGAATCGAATCGGGATTGTCTGCATAGACTTTAGACTTTACATATCCCCACAGGAAAAGGTCTAACGGTGTGATATCACACGATCTTGGTGCTCACCAAAGTATTCTATCAATAAATCCATTGATTGATGCGATTTGTGAGAAGTGGTGCCGTCTTATTGAAACAAAATAGTGCGGGGATCACGAGCTTCAATATCAGGCATCAAATTATCATGGCGCAATAACGGTCGCCATTGACAGTTACGTTCTCACCGGCATCATTTTTTAAGAAATATGGACCGATGATTCCACCGGCCCACAACCCACACCAAACCTTTTTTTCTGGATGAAATGGCAGCTCTTGAATCTCTTCAGGTTGCTCTTCATCCCAAACGCGGCAATTTTGCACACCCATTAAGCCAGAAAAGAGTCTCATCGCTGAAAAAATTTGGCTCGAAAATAACGGATCTACTTCAAACTTTTCAAGTGCCCATAGAGCGAAGGGATGTCCCTTGGGAAGGTCGAACGGGTTAAGTTCTTGCACAAGCAGTATTTTGTACGCTTTCAATTTAAGATCTCGACGTAAAATGCGATAAGTCGTTCCATTCGTCAGTTCGAGTTGCTGCGAACGGCGCCGAATCGACTCTCCACGGTCTTAGTGCACACTCTCAGCTACGGCGGTTATATTTCCTTCACTGTGTGCTGGACGTGGTTTATTCGCCCGAATATTATCCAATAATGAATGCTGGGTCTCAAGATGGGTGATGGTGTTGCCAATAGTAGTACCATAAGTTGAGCGAAGCGCACGAAACAAAACTGAACTAAAATAACACGACACCCTTTATATAAATTAAATGGAAGCCATATTTCAGGGTGACCTTGAAAAGATTTAAAAGCTATATTTTGTGTACACTTAAATCTAGAAACGATTTAGGAATAGTTTCGAAAATTTCGAAATACAACTGAATTAAATAACAGTCTAATGTATATCATGCAATTAGTAAAATTTTATTTTTGATTTCATTAAATTGTCAACGTTTTAAAATTGTTCAAATTATAGAAACGTTCGGAACAAATTATATTTATATATATGTTAGATCGATTCGCTATCTACATAAATATGCATAGCTATGCAAAAATAAGGTTTAAGGTAGTAAAGTTTTATATAGTAAATTTCCATTTCTGAAGGTAATGTATTTATTTTTTTAATAAATGACATTTGTGATACAAAAAAAAATTATGCGTACTATGAAATTAAATTGCAGAAATTAGTTTCAGGCTAGTCAGAAGGCGAAATTAATATTTTGTCACAGAAAAAATGCTTTTCACAAGCGTTTTCACAAACTGTTTCATTATACCGGTCTCAGCTAAAAACACGTTGGTATTTTTGTACCAAATTTTTGCTCTCCCCGAAATAACCTAACTTTTTGTGATCGATGGTGTTATTTTACACCTCTTTGTGAGAAAGACATGAAACGAGGGAATTTCGTGTACGTCAAATCATTTTTCACTGGATCATAATGGTAAACATACCACACATTTCTGGCATATAACATGAAGAACCCATGGCTTGTCCTGATTACACCATTTTCAATCACATTCAGGTTTGATAACAACAAAATTCTAAAACACTTTTAAGCGGCTTTCAAAAAACTGTAGGATCTACTTGTTGGACAAACATCAAGCCGCACATCACAAATCGGAGGCCGAGCTCGGAATCGGAAATTGGAGTGTGTTTTATATGAAATGTACAATACAAGTATATTGGCGAAGAAACTCCGTCTTCCATTTGTTTATTCATATATAAACATTGACTCATTTGAATCGAAAGTCTCGCAAACCAAATCGATCATGCTGTGGACGGAAGATATGTATCCACTGTTCTAGAGTGCGATCGGTCCGAGGACCAAATCTCGACTCGGATTATTATATTTTAGCAGCAAAGATACGCACGCGCTTCTGTGCAGCAAAAAACACAAGGAAAGTGCGACTCAAATAGCTGCAATCACAACAGATAGCCGAACGGTTTTTTACACGGCGTCTTCAGCAACTCGGTAAAACGGATCTGTGGAACGGAATACCAAACTCTCTATGTATCGCCGCTACGGAAAAAATTTTTTAGTGTTAGAAAATAGCTGGTACGATGAGGAATGTCGAGATGCAGTGTGGAGAAAACTGACTGCCTACCTCGCAACGTTGTGGCCGGCTACAACACGTACAAGGTGGGATAGATACCGAGAGCCAAAGAAGAAGGCGAGACGCATTTGCAGACGAAAAACGTGAGTATGAAGAGCTTTATGCACGAAAATTCTTTAAAAAAAGCGGCGACTTACAAAAGGTTTCAAGAACGGCGCATACTCATGTAGGAACCAAGGAAGTAATCTGGTGACAAATGTCCAGAGGATGAAACACTTCTCCAGCCATTCAGCAGACTGTGAAAGTAAAACACCCGGAGATGGCGAACCCGAAACCCCAATCGATGACGAAAGTATAGATGTTTCATCACCAGACTATGATGAAGTTCGAATAGCAGTTAAAGTGCCGCCTGAAAAGTATGCAAAACATTTGAATTGCATAAAACGGATTTTGGTACCATATACTGTTCGATTTTGCTGATAATCCTTTCATCAGGATCAGTAACACCAATATTAATATGCACATGGCAGAAAAAGTCTGCGTTCACTCACTGTATTAAAGTAATCAACAAAAAAAGTTATGCATTTTAAAACAATCACTATTTGATTTCCACTTATTTTGACAATTATTTGAAGTATGTTCGAGCAAAATTTCATAGAATTTCAGTAGCGCTGTTATGAGCTAACGGGATTGTAGTACCGGTAGTTAAGTAAGTTTAGCAGAAAAAGTCTGCGTTCTTTTTAAAAAGCGATGGTTTGTTGCATTGAAAATACAAATTATTTGTGTTTAATTTAATTTTAAATGATACACGAAAAAAGCGAAAAGAAATAGTAATTGACGAAAGGAAAATCATTATTTGTTTGCGGCAGTATGGTAAAAGTTATCGGGAAATCACGAAAACTGTTGGGAGGCAGTACTCTTCTGTCCAGAGAGTAATAAATAACTTCAAACAAACAAAATCTTATGAGTCTAAGCCACGTTCTGGACTTCCAAGAAAACTAACGGAAAGAGAAGAGCGCAACCTAACCATTCTTGTGAAGTCTAACCCACGTCTAACAGCGAGCCAACTTTCAAAAGACATTGAATTAATGTACCAAAAGAAATTATGTCCCGATACAGTACGAAAAATTCTGAAAAGAACCGTATTTCATGGCAGAGTCGCACGAAAAGGTCCTTCATATCTAGACTAAATCGTGTCAAGCGAATGGCCTTTGCGAAGGAGCACTTAAACAAGGCTCCAGAGTTTTGGAATAAAGTTATTTTCTCAGATGAGAGTAAGATTTGCATTTTTTGGATAAAAAGCCGTACGATTATTTGGAGGAAAAACGGAACAGCGCTGGAAAAGCATCGAACCCACGATAAAGCACGGTGGGGGTGGTACTGTGATGTGGGGCTGCATAGCAAGTTAGGGTATAGAAAAATTTCAGTTTATTGAGTGGATCAATATTAATATTTTGAAAACAAATTTAAAAGAAAGTGCAGCAATGCTGGGTCTCGGTGAGCAATTTATTTTCCAACAGGACAACTACCACGAAGCAGAATTTGTTAAACTTTGCTTACTGTATAATATTCCTAAACAACTGTGTACACCCCGCAATCGCCTGATATCAACCCTGTTGAGAATTATAACCAGTAAACGCTTAGGAGCGCGCTTGAAGAAGAATGGGAAGTTATAAGTCCAGAAGTAACAACCAAATTTGTTGGGTCAATGCAAAATGCCTTCTAGAAGTCACTTAAAGACGTGGATATCCAATAAGTTATCGACTTATATATATATTTTTAATTTTAGCCTTTTGTTTCATTATTCTTGAAGTGAACGCAGACTTTTTCTGTTGTTGTTTGAATGACATTTTTTTAAAAGCGATCTCATTTTAAATTTATATTAATTATTGATACCAAAGTTTGTGTACAGTTACTTTTTATTGAATTAAATAAAATAATGTAAAAAAAAAAGTTAGGAATGTTTTATGGTTTCCGATTATTCATAGTACAAAAAAAAAATTTAGGTGAACGCAGACTTTTTCTGTGATGTGTATATTTTTTTAGAAATAACAATTAAGTGGATATGAGCAGAGCATAGCACGACAACGATTCGTTGTGAAAGCTATAAATTTAATTTCGAAAATTTCCTGAATGGAAAAAGTGAAATATTTACAAAGGGTTTTCCAATAGGGATGATATGATTTGTAAGTGTCGCTTTGGCCATTTTTAATATTTTTTTTCATTGTATTCAGTAATGTTTACAATTTCATCATGGCAAGATATACGCAAGAACAACTTTGCTGATTATGCCTTGGAACAACTTGAAAACGATAAACATTTTTTTAAGAAAATCTTTTTCTCCTATGAGGCTCACTTTCATCTGAGTGGTGCGGCAAATCAACAAAACTGTCCAATCTGGTGCGAAGAAAGTCCACAAATTATTCATGAACAATTATTATATTCACCTAAATTGACAGTTTGGTGTGGTTTTTGGTCTCGTGGAATCATCGGTCCGTACTTCTTTCGAAATGAAGCTGCTAGCACCGCTACTGTCAATGGAGAGCGGTTTAGATCGATGATAACCAACTTTTTATGTCCACAATAGGAAGAAGTTGATCTTAACAACATCTGGTTGAAACAAGATGGTGCTACGTGTCACACAGGAAGTGCAACAACCGAATTATTGCGAGAAAGGTTGTGAGATTTGATTATTTCAGAAATTGTGACAAGAAGTTGTGATTTAACACTACTAGACTACTTTTTGTGGGATTATTGTAAAACACATTTGAATTTCCTTAACCATTAGTATGTGTGTGTGTGTGTTTTGTTTTTAAATAAATCATATCACTCTTATTGGAAACCCCTATACATGAAAACAAAATGAGATTTTCAGCGCAAATAAATGGAAAATTAGAATAGGTCTTCTAAGAGCTGTTTTGAAAACTAGCGGACAAAAGTCTAAAGTCCCCACTTCATATTTAATAATTCACACTTATGACTGCTTGAAATTAAATCAGCATAATTATGGTATAAATTATAAATTTTAACATTTTTTGCAAGATATCAGCAAGGGTTTCATTTGTATTTGCAGACCTAGTACTATAAAATTATATTATTGCCTATTTTTTATTATAAGCAATCAAATCAACAATAATTTTTTCACTTATCGCCGTTTATTTTCCTTTAAGACGATTTATAAAAGATTTTTAAAAACTATTCGAAAATTATTTATTTTAATGATGCGGGATTCAGTTGATTGTTTTATGAGAATACAATAATTTAAGAATAAATATACGAGTATGTCTAATAGCAGAGAAGAATATCTATGAATGAGCTATGAAATCGTACATATATTATATACAAGTATATATTTTTAAATACTATAACTTAAGATATATTTTAAACTCATAACAAACTGATGTTCATATTTTTCTTTCCTCTTCTGCTTCACAATTTCGTACAACAATCCACTTCTGTTCCGCTTCACCAAACCACCACAGCTATTATCGTCACAGCGGATATGAATGATGCCAGCACATTACATCTGCTGACACAGCTGGCCGGCCTACAGTACACTAAAGTACTGCTTATCGACGTGGTGGCCACTTCCTTTAACGCTGAGAATAATTTCTACAAGAATTTGGCGCGTATCAGAGCCAGCTCCGAATTAATGTCCAATTTACTGCTACTCACAGTGTTGAGCGATAAGTATCGACACTTTTTGAAGGTTGCCTTTGAAGATAATGGCATTGGGTTGGTGCAGAATTTCCGTCAAATGCGACGTTGGAAAGCTATGTCAAGCGAAGGTAAAATAGTTGGCGAAACTGGCATTTTAAATTGGCCCATACACTTGGATAGCTCAGTGACGCGTGCTTTGCAAGAGCATGAGAAAGCCATGGCCGCTGAGACATTCGAGACCAGTAGTAATGATAAAGCAGCCCAAACCACCACCAGCACAACAACGATGCAACCAACACGCGATACTTTGGCAGCCTTCGATGAATGCCCACAACTGAGTGGTCTCAACTTTGTCGAGATTTGTCCGAATATTGAAAATGCGACGAGAGCTTGTGTGAATTTTTTGAACAAAAATCAAAATGACAATAATAAACGTTACGGCAAGCTATTGCAACAGCTGCGCACTTTGCTGAAGCAACTATGCCACATACATCCGGTCACCGGACATACGAGCGCCGAACAAGCGCGCATAGCGAGTTTGCGGAATTTTATTGACTTTTTTCACTTTTATGATTTTATAATTACCAATGTTCGACAACAGCTTGAAGCAAAAACACCAACACAGGCGGATGAACAAGCTGCAGAGCAAAATAAAAATACCAAAGAAAATGACGGCAGAGGCAGTCCTGTCAGCGCTGATGGCATTGACACCAAAGCCGGCTACATCAGCGCCCATATGCCAAAATATGATTTCATTGTATTGGATGTAGTGCATGAAAATGTCACCAACAACATTAACGATAACAACCACCATCCCCAACACTCCAATCATAGCGTCAGTAAAAGCACAATGGCCACAGTTGACATCAATAGCCACAGTGTCAATGCTATACCCATTTCAGCAGCGGATGTGGAGCCAAACGAATCAACTGATTCAATCAAATGGCGTCCATTGTTGATTTTAGAGCAACATGAAATCAATTCCAACACTTACATTACACATTCTATACAACCGGGCTACGACGAATGGCTATTGGTGAGTACGGCACAGCTTTGGCAATGCGGCGCCATCTGTTGGACAGCTGTGGCAATTTGCATTGGATTACTTTTGATTATTGTGGCTGCGAGCGTGGCTGCCGGCATTGCAATGAGGTGAGTGGTACAATTCGCATATTTCCATATTTAAATAAGAAGTATAATATAAGACATGGTTTAAACTTAATTTATGAAACTTTCCTTTTCATTTGCAAAGTCAACTAATCAATGAGTGCTGACTGAATAAATCTTTTCTGAAAATATTACACAGGAAAGCCCGACATAAATAATTGATATGACGAGTCGACTTGAGATGAAAATTTATAGAATTCACGCACCAGCTACTCCAACAATGAAGAAAGCCTACTTTTATTAGAGTTCTTATAGTTTTCTTAGGGATATTAGTGGACTCGGAACCGTTCTTGTTCAACCTCCGTTGAACTCGTTTCGCTCGTTTTTCATACATAAAATAAAGGACTTTCCAATGGGGATGATATGATTTCTAAGTGTCGTTTTGGCCATTTTTAATAAGTCATGGTTCTGTAATTTTTTTCATTGTATTCAGAAATGTTTACAAGATCATGGTGGTAAGATACGCAAGAACAACGTTTACAAATTATTCAGTATTATTATCAAAATAATGGTTCTGCATTTGCAACTTTTCGTGCTCTTTTGCCATTTTATGGTCGTAATATTCGTCGAATTTTTCAAAATTTCGAGCGTACATTTTCTTTACATAATGTTCAAATATTGCTGCTGTTCAGGCAAGTGTTGCTGAAGACAGCAATTTGTCGATTCCAAGACATTCTCAAGATTTGCGACTGTCTCAAACCAAAACTTGGCTGATTTTCAGAAAGGATTTGAGCTTACATCAGAATAAAATTGTCTTCACCCAAGAACTGAAGCCATTGGACTACCAAAAATATCGTGAATTTGTTTATTTTGCCTTGGAATAACTTGAAAACGATAACGATTTTTTTAAGAAAATCATCTTCTCCGATGAGGCTCACTTTCATATGAGTGGTGCGGTAAATAAACAAAACTGTCAATTCTGGTGCGAAGAAAATCCACAAATTATTCATGAACAACCATTACATTCACCTAAATTGACAGTTTGGTGTGGTAGCACCGTTACTGTCAATGGAGAGCGGTATAGATCAATGATTACCAACTTTTTATGGCCACAATTGGAAAAAGTTGATCTTAACAACATCTGGTTACAAAAAAACGGGGCTACATGTCACAAAGCACGTGCAACATCCGAATTAGTGTGAGAGAAGTTTGGAGATTCGATTATTTCAAGAAATTGTGGCATTGAATGGCTTCCAAGAAGTTGTGATTTAACACCATTAGACTATTTCTTGTGGGGTTATTTGAAGTCATTGGTTATTGGTCGTTAGAAATAAGCCAGACTCTCTTCAAGCTTTAAAGGTCAATATTGATTCATGATATACGACTTGATTTAGTGGAAAAAATGCTCAAAAATTGGGTTCATCGAATTCGTTCCTGCAAAAGAAGTCCTGGAGGCCATTTGAATGATGTTATATTCGGAACTTAACTGTATTCATTGTACTTCAAATTAAGTAAAAAAACATTTGAATTTCCTTAGCAATTAGTGCATTTTTTTAAAGAAATCACATCACTCTTATTGGAAAGCCCAAGACCTCAAGACTGCAAAACTTTTTGATAGAATAGAGATGGAAATTCGCTTCCGAACTTAAACTCCACCTCAAAACATGTTTAGAAAAATACGAGTATGTCACCACATTAGATATTGTGACCAAAATGTGAGCTCTGATTATATTAATTAAATAATGCAGAAAGAGATATCCAGCAAGTTAATAGCTACCCGCGAATAATACGATCATAATGTTAACAGGTTAGTAATTGGCTAGTCGAATAAGGGAGCACTGAGTACGCTCATTGTGCTCATTCGCATATACCAACCACAACTCGCTTGATTTCATGAACTTTCTTATTTTCTTCCACCCATATGCGTCCATTTGAAGCTACTTTCGTCAAATGGGAGGGCTAGAGAAGAACGCTGCTCCCCCATCACTATAAACATGCGTATATATATGTATATATAATTGGATGTCTTCGAGCGGCTGACAGATTTTTATGAGAAGCTTTTATGTCATCTCAGACTTATGTTCGGAGGGGTTGATATTTCATGCCAGAAGGCGTCCGCTCTTGGGAAATTTAATTTTTTAAATTCATTTTCTGGCCATGCCTCGAAGGCATTACGTTTCTCATCACAATTCACACTGCTAACTAGATTTACCAACAAGAAGTAAAAGCTCTCCACCGGCTGTTCGACGACGAATACAAACTTTATATATCCCTATTTGTTGAAAAATCATCCAAATTTTTCAACGCTTTTTCATCGTTTTATCATTTATCTCTTCATAAAAATTTTGAATTGCCTTAAACAAGAAGAAAATATTGTCTTAAAACTTTATTCTCAAATTCAGAAAATCCATCCACCTTCAATTAACTAATCATTATTACTGTTACAAATGATAAACTAAGGCTCACTAATTACTCTAATGAGCCGACATTACTATGGTGATTGAATAAAGTGCTGCTGTGTAGCGCAATAAAGTGAATGAAAACTAAGAAAAAAAATATATATAAGAAACTTCAGCATCAGCAATTAATCGTAAAATAATACATTTTCCAACTGACCCAATTGAGTATTAGAAAGTTCGACATTTTACGCTGCCAACAGCAACTAAAATTATTCGCTTACTTAAGCTAAGCAACTTCTCACTGTACAATTTTCCCTTGCTAGGAGCGTGTATTAATATATTACTGGCGGAGAAAACTTTTTGTAGACAAGATTTGCTTGCTAAGTTCTATGTCTGTGTTTATATTAATCAAATTTATCAATATGTAAGCATAAAAATTATTTTAGGGCAATAGCTTTCATTAATATTGGAACAGCTGTAAAATATCTGTATATAAAGTAAAATGATTTTTAAAACATTTTCTATTTAAAAATTGTAAATTAACAATAATACAAATGCTCGAATCAACTCCAAAAACTAGAACTGACTGTTCTATTAATGAAAATTTTCCGGAATCAGAAAAAAATAAACTATTCCAATCACGGTGAATTCGTTGTGTCCATAATTTGTTCACAGAAAAACCGCTACTATGAGAACTATTTGAGAATTTAACCCTTCTCTTTTGGAGAAATAAAATGAAATTAAGTAAAACAAAAATAAAAATAAAATGTAATATAATATATACACAACAATATAATTAAATGGATTCAAATAAAATAAATTAAAATATTAAAATAGTTAACTTAATTAATTAAATTTAATATAAAAAAATTTAATGAAGTAAAATAAAAAATAAAAGAAATTAAATTAAAACAAACTGAAAAACTAGAAAAAAAGTGCTGCCTTCGGCCAAGCGGAAGACTTGATACCTTTGACTTGATACATATCAAATTTATTGCATTGCATTTTAGGATTAAACATTAATTCTTATATATGAAAAATCAGTTGGGTGCTATACAATGCACCTCAGGGAAAAAAGTATATGTGCATTTTTGTTAACATAGTTTCTTCTCTCTTAGTGACAGTATTTATTTTTTGGGTACACAAGTTGTTTTTAGTTATGTTCTCCAATATACAGTGGTGGAAAAAAGTCAACATACACCCCCTGTTTTCGTTGTATTGAAAATCCAGAAGCCGTTGTGGCATCGAAGCTACAAAATTTATCAATTCTGAGGGAGTTATACTGTCCCAAGCTTCAATAAGACGTTATTTGAGTAATTCTGAGCTGGAAACATATTTTTTTCTAAATTTTCGCTCAAATTTCTGCCAAACATGTCCAATAACATTCAAATCTGGGCTTTCAGGTCGTGTGTGCGTGCCTTGGAGCATGATAAAGCAACCAATCCTTAACAATATGGACCGTATGCTTTGGATCGTTATCCTGTTGAAAGATCCAGCCTGCGCCAAACTCCAAACTGTCCACCGAAGGCTTCAGAATAGCTTCCAATAATGACTTATATTTGAACTGATTCATATTACCCTCAATAAAAGCCAGCTTTCCAACTCCAGATGCCGCAACCGCTCCCCAAACCACTACCTTGCCGCCACCATGCTTCACTGTTGGTACTATATTTTTGAAGTTAGGTGCAGTGTTTTCCATCACTGGCGAATATATTGAACTTCGGTTTGTCTGTAAACAAAACTTTTTGCCAAAAATCCATTCCCTTGTCTAAATGTGTATTAGCAAGCTCCAAGCGAAGTTTATGATTTTTTTTAGAAATAGGAATCTTTTTACGTGACATTCTACTGTGGAAGCCGTTATCGTTCAGGGCTCTTCGAATTGTTCTTAAACTTGGGGATCGTCATTCACTTCCTTCAGAATAAAGCTGATGTCTCGTCAAGTTAGCTTCTTTGGGCGGCCAACACGGGGCTTTTTTTCGGTGGACCTATTTTTTTTTTTCAAAGTTTTTTACAATGGTCTGTATCTTTGGTGGACCTAAGATTAAATTTTTTTAAATTTCTCCATACGATTTCTTCTCTTTTCTGTGCTGAATAACCAAGACTCGTACGTCAATGGATATTTCTTTTCGCGGAGCCATTGTTGATGCTAAAGTGTTTAAACTACAACTAAATTCTATACTAGCAAATTAGAAAACATAATTAAAAAAAAATAGTTAAAGAAAGGTACCTAACCGCCATAACAACACAGCATATCGACATAACTGCTAGTAAACCCGTGGTGTATGTAGACTTTTGTGAAGTATATTTTTCTGTTTTTTAACAATAATTGTTTTATTTTATGTCAGAGAACGGATTGGTTTTAATACATGTGATTAGAAAAGAGTTTAAAATAAAACTGTGGACCTACATTTTTCAGCAAAGTGATAGTACTTCCAACACAACGAATACAGACTTTGTTTGTAGACTTTTGTCCGCCACTGTATTTCCATGTTCAAAATTCTTTTTAAAATTTCTCCATAGCACTGTTATTCGAAAAATGTGATCATGCAGGCTTGGACGTAGGAAAAAATATATGTGCATTCCGAGATTAAAGTATTTTTAATTGGTTAGGCCACTTTAGAGAGCCACAAAATAGGCCTTTTTTGAGATTTTTTTTCGTGAAAACTACGTGTATTAAATTAATCTGATTTTTGACAAAAGGCATTTATTATACATATAATTAACTGCTTATAACTATTTTTTAAGAAAAATTTATTTAAAAATGGCGGCTATACAGCGTTCTCCCTAGGATGTCTCCATTTTTTCGGGAATCACGGCCGGACACACAGCTCCTGTAATTTTTTTATTCTAATAAGTTGTTGAACGGTTTTCGCTTGAAATAATAGCTACAGAAATACGTAGGATTTTTTCAATATATGCATTTTTGACGAAATGGCGGGTCTGTAAAGGAAAAAGTAAGAATTTGGCCTAAAAAATTGTTTGAAAAATATTAATAAAAAAATATGCAAGATAAAAAAATCCTACGTACTTCTGTAGATAATGTATTTCTGAAGATGTTGTCAAAATTTCAAGTGAATCGGTTGTAAATTGGTTGAGCTATGTTTCTGGCAAACTTGAAAAGCAGTTTTGAGATAAACCCGTTCAAAGTTTTGAGTATGTTACTATATTTGATGACAGATGTAACCGTGAAATTCGGCGGCTAGCAGCGGAGAAAACCACATCTTACTTGGAAATCAAGGTACATTTAAATCTAGGTGTATCAAGAAGAAGAGTCCACCAGATCTTGACGCAAAATAAATTGGTTAGATATGACTCTCGGGAGCCTGTACTAAAGCTGCAAAATCGACATATACGGGCACGTCTGGCCTTTGCTGAAAAAATGAAATTTTGTACAGATGAGTTCAAAATGTTTCATATTTTTAAAAAATCATATTTAAATCGGGTTGCTTTTGTTTTTGTTTATACTAATAATAAGTAGAAAATTAAATGAATTTAAATAGATGTTTCCTGCTGTTTTATTTCAAATGACGTTCATGCACGTATACTTTTTTCCCTGAGGTATTTCTCCGAATTCGTTAGTTTTCAATAACAATATTTATTTGAATTTAGGATATTAATACCATTGCATGAAAATCACTTCCTGACCACTTTTGCTGTGTGTATGCTTGGAGTCATCGCCCCCTGCATTAATATATCGCCTTGCCTGCACCCGAGTTCGAATATGTGGAGACTCGGGAGATATGAGTCCTCGTTGATGGTAATATAATCCCTCACACGCATAATACCACCAATTTCTCGAAGTATACATAACTCACTGCCGGGAAACAAACATCACCACGCAATTGGTGATCCTCCAGCATATTAATTCTGGTCGCTAATTTTCTTATCGTTTTCGCTCGATATGCGTCCATCCGACTCTTCATCGGACCAACCATAAAATATTATTTTAATACTTTTTTCATATATTTGTGTATGTATAGGACTAACTTTGTGAATTACTGAAAGTAATTTTAGATAATTTCTTAAATTTTTATGGCCAAAAGACCTATAATAAGAAAGCATTTAATTTTATAATTAAAAAGTTCTTTAAAAGTTTTAAAGCGAATATATTCGCTGGCTGCAGTGGTGAAGTGCACATATCTACGTTTGCAGATCTCCGTGCAAAGCTTTAAAAATGAAGCCAATTAAATTTAATTAATCACAAAATGTGTATGTGTGTGTGTGTATAAGTGAATGTAAGCATGACTGCAGTTATAAACATCATGTAGTCAAAAGGTATACAAATATGCAAAAATTCTAGTTAAATACTAGTATTTTAAGGATGAATACATACCAATTCGTTGTTTGTACAGCAATTCACATATATATATATATATTTTGTTGCTATTTTTAGTACTCCTCGGCTGAGTTTCATATCCTAATAAGTTCGGTTAAAGTGGACAGTTAGTCGTTGCTTCGTACGTCTTCACAACAGCCTAGTAGTTATAGGTTATTAATGCGCGTAAGGTTCACGATGCGAATATCGATGCAGACAAATTCATACTATATTTGGTGATTAAAAATTCAACACAAAAATTCGAAGGACATCGCCGTGTTAAAAATACAAGTTGCTTACATGTAAAGTAGATGGAAGATGAAATAGTTCAGAATAGATGCAAAAATTCGCACTAGTAAAGTTCTAGTTAACACATAGTATTTTTCTCTGCAGCATATTTGTGCTCAGTTGGGACATGTGCAACCTTACCTACACACACGCAAGGGTATACTAGATTGTGTAAACTTTCGGTTTTTATTAGCTTTAAAATGCTGTGCTCCATCTGCCTGCGCTCCACGCTGAAAATGACAGTTCAACTTTGTTTAATCGCCATGAAAATGAATATTTTGTGCAATTTGTGAGCGTTATTGTGAATTTTGCGGTTATTTACTGCATTAATATTTAATTTAATTTATTATTATATTGTATATAAAATATTTTAAGCTGCATCGAGCTGTTTAAAAAATTTTTTCGATCGACATTTTGTTGGTGATAGGTTGTGTAAAAAATGTGTATCACTAATTTTATTGCAATTAGCAGCCCATTGAAAACACTTGCAATTCAAAAACAAAATATTTTTCTACTACTATCATTTCATTTTTTGACGAAAAACAAAAAGAGAGAATTTTTTCGATCCTTTGGAGTAGTAATGTAATAAATCTGTGTTCCCCAAGCATTAAAACCATCTCTCATACAAGAAGCTGTTATTTTGGCTGTTAAAATGCTCGGCCCTTACCCACTTAAAATATGCACTTTATTTGAAAATCTCATGACCAGCTCTTGATAGCTAGAATTGAACGAGTAACTCGTGAAGACGTTAAAGGTGACGAATGCCCTGGATATCCCCGCATATTAATAACCGTTGAAATAAAAAGAAAATGAGAAATAAATGTATATGAATGATCGCCGAATTATGATTAAAGAGATCGCTAATCTATTGAATGATGGCTTGACTTTTAACAGAACAGCGGCGCATGAAAGTTGCTCAGGAGTCACTAAATGGAATGGAACTAACCCCTCCGTATTCATCCGACTTGGCTGCATTTAACTTCTTCCGATTTTCAAAAATAATCAAGTTTGAAGAGAGTTTCGGTAAATGCAAAAAGCGTTATCAGCTGTACATAACCTCTATATTAATATCAACGAAAAATAATTATTTTGTTCGAAACTCTTTAATACTCGTTATTTTTTGAATACATCTCATAGATGCATATTACTTATACATATTGTAACGTTTTTCGTAGTTAACCTCGATGATTTCCCAAATCCTTCGAGTCCGATCACTGGATTTCTAAATAAAACTCACTAGATTTGTTCGTTTGGTCCTTTAATCGTTAGGAATTTACTCAGCGTTTATTGGTCCTCAATAATTACAATTCCTTACTATACACAATGACTTATTTTACAATTCTTTATAGCACACAATTATTTTCCACTTCATACAGTTTATCCACTTGTAAAACACACAGCTCACAGCAGGCTGTTTATTCGTTTGTCCTTAGTACTGGGAATTTCCATCGCTCTGCCACTCATTTTGTCTGTCCTTTGTACTTTGGGTATCCGTCACACTGCCCTCCACCTAAGTCTGATCGTCCCGATCAGACACACTATCCGTTCATACGCTGCAAGCCTTTCCAAGTGAGCATTTTATTTTGGTTCTTGGTTTTCGGTTATTTATTCGTTCGATTACTATGTACGGACCTTCCTGCTTGCAGTGCAAGCTTTTCTTTCGTGGAGTATCGCACAGGATTACCAAATCTCCTTTTTGAAATCTTTCTTCGCCGTAGTACATCCTTCTACGTTGTTACTCATAACCTTAGAGCGTTGCTCAATAGTTTTGCGTACCTCTCTCAACTTCCCCATTAGGGCACGAGACATCTTGCCATTTCCGTACGTATTTACTTTCTGCTGCTCGCTCTTTACCAGGGGCACATCATTTCCGTTGTATGCAGGATCGTGGCCAATACTTAGCGTTACTTCAATATTTCCGTACTCCATCACATTTTTCTTAGGTCTTCATTTCTTGACCAAAGAGAAAGCCCACACCAACTTCGACTTCATCTACGATTTCCGCTACTATAAACTCATGTAACACTGTTATATTCCCGATAGTGACTTTGCACGTGGCTTTTCCTAATCTTGATGTCCTCACCAGTTACTGTTGTCAATTTAGCTCCCTGCAATGGACTTATTTCCATGGTGACCAAGTCGAATCGAATGATAGAGTTTGACGCGCCGGACAGATAGTACTCACTCATGTTCATCCACATATCCTCTGACAGTAATGTCGCTCTCCTTGTTATCGATTTGTCTGGTGGAGCTCATATTCCGGTCGCGAGCGAAGTGTCCTGGCCTTCTGCATTTGTAGCAAATCCTGGTCCTCATAATTTCGGCGGTTTTTGACGTTTCCCAGATTCCTTTTATCACATCTGGACTTTCTTTCGCACAGTTGGCTGTGTACGTTGGTCTGCACAAGATCGCGGCCGTTTCCTGTGTCTGAGCATATGAGGCAATCTCAGCAAATGTTGGCTTTGGATTCGCATATGTCTCTCGCCTGCTTCACCTGTCCCATATTCCGCTGATAAACTTCAGAGTTTTTATTCTCTCGAGGTATTCTCCAAGACTATCTCCATAACCCAAATGAGCTAGCCTCTCAAACTCACAGGCATATTACTGCAGGGTCTCGTTGGACTTCTGATAGTGGTTCCCTAATTCCATCTTATAGATTTGTCTTCTATGCTCGCTACCATAGCGTCTTTCCACGGCACGCATTAATGCGTCGTAGTCATCTCTCTCATATGCAGGAATTATCTGCAAAATTTACGCTGTAGGTCCCTTCAATGCAACGAATAGTGCAGCTGATTTCTCCTCCATGCTCCAGTTATTTGCTATAGCCGTCTTTTCGAACGGTAACGTCAGAGGATGGTGCTTTCATCCTGGGGGTGCTCCTCGAAATGGTTGGACGATTCAAAAGCAAATCGCGGATACAACCCTCCAATTCGCTAACTTTAGTCTCAATTAGCTCCTCCATTTTGTTTTGCCGACCTTCCAATTCGTTGACTTTGGTCTCAATTAGCTCCTCTCTCCTTAGCCTCTGTCCTTTGTATTTGGGGCTTCCGTCACAAAATTGTAATTTAATTTAACATTTAACGAAGAGACAGGACCACAAAAATAGAAAACCGTAAAGTACTTGGATACTGCGAATAAATTATATAGAGAGCTTAGCGGGTTAATGAGTTACATTCGTAAAACGAATGAAAGAGAAGTCTATGAGAAAATTTGAAAGAGAAAAATGCTTGAAGCAATTTTAAACTGTTATTATGCTATTATAAGAAGTTTTTAAACTGAATATATTATCACAACCTGTGGCCACACCATGTTAACTTCAAGCGTAGCGCTAAACATAGTAACTCATACTATTCTATTACAATTTAATTGCGAAAAAATAATTAGAAAGCAACTGTTGACCAACAATAAACACATTTCCAACTACAAACAAAGTGCGTTCCATGTAAAAGGAGACTGCTTCAATATTTATGTTTACAAAATTAATTAATTGCACCTTTTAAATAAAGGGTGATCCAAGTAGAGGTACCTTTTTCAATAGCATTTTTTTGACAGATCACGCGTGAGTCGTGTCAAGCCGTCATGTTATTTTTGTTCAGTATTGTTTGGTATTTCATCATAGAAAGAAATCATTCAACTTTATTACGAAAATTCACGTTCTGTAAATAATGAATTTCACGCGCTTCGTTCAACTTATGGTCGAAATAATCGGCCTACTGGGCGTACTATTCGCAACACCATCACCCATCTTGAGACCCAGCATTCATTATTGGATAATATTCGACCGAATAGACCACGTCCAGCACGCAGTGAAGTAAATATAGCGGTCTTAGCTGAGAGTGCACACGAAGACCATGGAGAGTCGATTCGGCGCCGTTCGCAGCAACTCGGCCGGCGCAGAGTCTTGCTGGAAAGTCCATGATTGGTTTTGGAACATGGAATGGTTAAGTGGTCTTACAACAGCTTCCAAGTACTTAATTGACCAGATATACGAAAATTGATGAAAATCGAAGCCTTCACAAACATACTAACAAATAATCATTAGGTAGCCTGGAACCCATTAAAAGCATTAATTTAGGGCATTTTAGGGAAGAATCGAGTACAGGCAGATGAGGTAAAGAGAAGAGTTGATACTGCAATTAAATTTTCTCTATTGTCACCATGACGCCTTTTTGCAACAATTTCCCCAAGAATCGGAGGGAGAAGGTGAACCAAATAACCAAGCCAGTAGAAGCACGAATCAAGGAAGAAAAAATGGATGCACTGCTCGCAGGCGAATGTGGGTAGTCAAGTAAATTAAGAGGTTATGAAGATGAAGATGGAAGAATTGGAAACCCTGACAATACCAGTAGATATGAGGTACACACTGAATAAAATATTCCATTGAATCATTTATTTATATTTAAAAACGGGCATCAACTTAAAAAAATATCAAAAATTAATATATTTTTATCTCTTTTCCATACATATATTATAAAATATTTGTTTTGTTAGAAATAAAGTAACGAATAAATAAAAACAACGTATTTATGGATGTGTGGCCGAGTTATTAACCAAAAATGGTGAACTGGCTTTGCATTTTTTTCTCTCATTCATTATATGAAAAAAATGCTCAAAATCGACTTTGAGCCAATAAATGTATAAGGACATAAACTCTGAACCGCAGTTAAACTGGCAAAAATAATAATACAGAAACTCTAGCCTTTGTAAGTTCTTTCAACAACAATAGCCAAAACTGTGCCCAAAACGATGACCTGAAAAATGTTGCGCTGTATAAGTCAAGAAAGTATCGAAATAAAATGTAACTTATCGGCGCTAAGCCAAGGCTGTAAGATAGATAAGGAATTGAGTTCGGTTAATTTTTGGTTGATCAACCCTCTATCCTACTTTACACGAGCATTTTTGATTTTTATTACGTTTTACTTAGTTTCTATTTGGCAAAATTTCACCTGAGTCTCGCTTGTAGTTGACTCATAAAACCTAATTTTCTAAATATATAAAATTTTTCCCGAGGAAACATTTAAATTTAAAGCAATCTTATACTAAAATATACGTTTGGGAAGTAATTTGTGAAGTAACTAATTTTGAACGATTGAATACGATATATAGAACCTCTTTGCAACATATGTATATAAATAAACTAGTATTTAACTAGTACAAGACTAATGTATACTAGGGAAATGAAGATTTCGCATGGCATCGCCGAATTAAATGTACTAGTTTAGCCTAAATTTCACTTGATTTATTGATTTATAAAGGAATGTTTGGAATTTCATCATAGGAAGACTTACCCAGCATTCATTATTGGATAATATTCGACCGAATAGAACCGTTAAGAGTCGATTCGGCGTCGTTCGCAGCAACTTAGACTGACGTATGGAACGACTTGGCGCATTTTACGTCGAGATCTTAAATTGAAAGCGTAAAAATTACAGCTTGTGCAAGAACTGAAGTCGCTCGACCTTCCAATCGACATCGTTTCGCTCTATTCGCTCTTGAAAAGTTCGAAGAAGATCCGACGTTTTCAAGGCAAATTTTTTTCAGCGAAGGGTCCCATTCCTGGCTCAATGGGTGTGTAGACAAGCAAAGTTGCCGCATTTGGGACGAAGAGAAACCTAAAGAGATTCAAGAGCTGCTATTTCATCCAGAAAAAACAACGGTTTGGTTTGGTTTGTGGGCTGGTGGAATTATCGGTGACGGTAACCGTCAATGGCGACCGTTATCGCGCCATGTAGTCGGTTATCTGATGATGTCTGAAGTTGAAGCTTGTGAGCTCCGCAACATTTGATTTCTACAAGACGGCGCCACTTCCCACACATCGCATCAATCAATGGAATTATTGGGAGTTTTGGGCCGGTCGATTGGCTACCAAGAACATGTGATATCACATCGTTACGCTTTATCATGTGAGGGTATGTAAAGTCTAAGGTCTATGCAGACAATGTCGCTTCGATTCAGGTCTTGGAGCAAAACATTACGCGTGTCATTCGCCAGTTTCCAGTCGAAATATTCGAAGGAGTCATTGAAAATTGGAGTCGACTGATGGACCATTTGAGACTTAGCCGCGGTCAACATTTGAAAGAGAAAATCTCAAAATATTAATGCCAAAGCATGTACTTTCGAATGATAATAAACATTCCCAATTAAATTTGAATTTTCGGTGTTTTTTCTTTAAAAAAGTAGATTACCCCGAAATGGATATTTATTTGCTATCCGTCATCTCCATCACATCAATATTGTGATGTGATTGTCCTTTCAGTAAAATTATACACTAATTAAACGTATTGACCGCTCAAACAAGACATTAATTTTCGCAAACTTTAACTTGATATGGATTAAAGATTCATTTTTCTCTATTTTCGTGCATCATCCCAAATTTTTTAAGTATGCTATTAAGCAAAAGTCTCATTTGCTATGAAACACAACTTGTATGAACATCCAGTTATCGCTGTTAAATGATACATAAAACCATAAAAGGACCACTGAGCGTCAACAAACTTCTGCATAATCAGTAACCAGTCAATTGACGAAGAATAGGGTGAAGGAGAAAACAAAAACATTACCACAAAAACTACTACGGATAACACCACAAAACGGTTAAAAGTTGCGTTTCATTTTATAAAGTCCAGTCTACAAGATACATGTATATATGTATGCGTCAATGCAGTGTTGAGAATGTGTGAACATTTTTTATACAGCATAAACAGGCAGAGGAGCATCCGAGTTAATGACTAATCTACTGCTACTTTGCTCCACTAAACTGGAGAAGATCTACTGAGCTGATTTATTATAGTTGAATGTGAAACTTTAGCACAGTTCATAAATAAAATCTTTGCAGCTTTTGCAACACTTAGTTATTTCTTCTTTTTTTAATTTTTTTTTTTCTTTATATTCTGTTTTTATTACATAATGTACTTAGTTATTTTTATGCTAACATTGCAAATGGTAGGTTAATATAAGCACTTCTGCGTACGTGAATAAATGAGTATAGTCGCGTGCTCTCAAGTACTACAGAGGCGCTCATATTCGTAAAACTCGCAAGTTAATGGTATCTACTTTTAAGCATGTTTAGCTTAACCACAAAGTGCAGCATATGTCTTCTTGAGCTAAATATTCTGTTAGTTAGTATGTGAAATGTATAAAGGGACAAATTTATTATGCGGCCAAATACAAACATACAAATATATTAAATAAATATGATGTTATGCGGTTGCTACTTAAGTTTCGGACTAATTACCCAATTAATTTTATACTTACAGAAATTACTTTTTGCGTAAGCGCCTTTCAAAAGGACCAAATAAAATTGTGCTCTCCGCGGATGACTTTGTATTTCCAGTTGACTCACGTAGGGTAAGTAAAGTTTTTATTTATAAACTTATATATAGTAAAGTAAACGAGTTGTTGTTTTGTTTTGCTAACAGATACGCTAACAGTTTTTTTTTTTAGAGGAGTTATGAAGGCAAAATCGTATTGCTTTCAGTTATAGACATTGTATATTTTAGTAAGTAGATTTTATTACTTACCATTATTAAAAATTGATTAATTGGTGAAAGTATGAAGTAAAATTCAATATTTTAACAATTAATTGTATAAATTAGAAAAATTTCGGACAGTGCGAGCATTTAAGCAACAAGCACTCGCACACCAGCTCACTGCTCATTACTCGAAAATTTTTGAGCCGCAGCAGTGCTCGATACCCGGGTATCTAGAGCTCTAGTATAAATATAAAGTTTAATCATCCACTTCTGATTAATATTTAACACACTAAAATAAACCTTCACTTACGACTCTTCCATCAAATATAAATAAACAAATTTTATATTATAATTTGCATAATCCTTAGAGGCAATGAGTTTGAGAAAAAAACAAAATAAATTAAAATAATTCGCATCAAATTGAAGTTCTTCGACATATATTCAACATATGATTTTCACCCACGTCCCGACGGAGTAGAAAGACGATTTTAATGCCATGGTCTACACAAAAGTTGAAAAATTCAACCTCCATGACGAAACATCCACAAATCCAGCACAAGAACACTCATCACGGACTCTTGTCCGTCTCTGGATCAAAAACTAACAACCAAATCGATATTGTTATGACAAATGAAACATCTACTTGGACCACTACCTGGTGGAAGCACCTGTTAGCACAGAACGGCCGTCAACAAACACGGGGCAGGTTCGACGGTGAAAAGCTGCAATGTCAACAGACAGCCAAATGGTTTTAAACTTGACTTGAACTCATGCGAGAAGCATTTGCAGACAGAAAATGCGAGAAAATGAAATGCGTGAGTATAAAATGCTTGAGAAGCAAATTCTATCAAACATGCGGCGACTTACAGAATGTTTCAAGACCAGAGCTTATATAATATCCAAAGAGATGATATATGAACTTATGCCCAGAATATACTGAATTTATAAGGGGGACACTTCTTCTAAAAGTGAAACAACAGAAAATGAAGTACCCAATTATCCAATCGATGACGAGGGAGCAGGCGTGGTTTTACCCGACTATGAAAATGTCCGAATAGCAATTGCCTGCCCAAAGAAGAATGGTATATGATCGCTTGCCGGCTGAACTATTCAAATATGGCGGCGTAGAACAGCAACATACAAGCTCCAATTTTTTTCTTTTTTTTTAAATGGTTGTACAAAAGCATGCCCCACGATTAAAACCTAAGTGTGCTCTGCTCGAACCACAATATGCGTCAATTATCGCGGGATAAGGCTTCTTAATATTCTCGCATATAGGGCTTTGCCGATCGTTATCTGGGAAGAACTGAAGCCCACCGTCAACGAAAGAATTCTACTTTGGACGATTTATAAATAAAGCGTGTTTTTTATAGAGGTATAGTACTTTAAGTTGCAATAAAACAACGATGGATTATTCGATTGACATAAATTTTATTTATCCGAAAGATAATCTTGTGGAATTACATTTTAAATATGATTTCTGGCATATGACCGCCACGGCTGGCGCGGATGTAGTACAATCTGGACGTCCAATTTTCGATGACTTTTTCCAACATTTGTGGCCGTATATCGGCAATAACACGGCGAATGTTGTCTTCCAAATGTTCAAGCGTTTGTGGCTTATCCGCATGGACCAATGACTTTACATAGCCCCACAGAAAGTAGTCTAGCGGTGTTAAATCACAAGATCTTGGAGGCCAATTCACAGGTCCAAATCGTGAAATTAGGCGGTCATCAAACGTGTCTTTCAATAAATCTGTTGTGGCACGAGCTGTGTGACATGTTGCGCCGTCTTGTTGAAACCACATCTCCTGGACATCATGGTTATTCAATTCAGGAATGAAAAAGGCTCTATACCGATCGCCATTGACTGTAACGTTCTGGCCACCATCGTTTTTGAAAAAGTACGGACCAATGAATCCACCAGCCCATAAAGCGCACCAAACAGTCAGTTTTTCTGGATGTAACGGTATTTCAACATACACTTGAGGATTACCTTCACTCCAAATGCGGCAGTTCTGTTTGTTGACGTAGCCGTTCAACCAGAAGTGCGCTTCATCGCTAATGGACGTAGTGCGCGATACGTTTTCCGCACAGAACCATTATTTTCGAAATAAAATTGCACTATTTACAAGCGTTGTTTAGGCGTGAGTCTATTCATGATCAATTGCCAAACCAAACTGAGAATAAATCACTTGACAGCTGTTAAATCGGTCGCCATCTTGAAAAGTAATGCCAACTTAAAGTTCTATACCTCTATAAAAAACACCTTTTATTTTCGCATTGTTAACGGCGTATACCACAAACTATGGAATGATAATCTATACGGGATATACGGCGACATTGACATAGTTCAGCGAATTAAAAAAGTTTTCGACTTACATAAAACTAAAAATAAATTACAACAAAATACGAAGTTGCCTTTTATATTTCGGGATTTGGCCACCCTAGTAATGCAAACTGTCAATTGACAACTTTATCGTAAAGTCTGACATTTTGGTGTTATACATTCTCGGAACGTTTTTACATACGAGCGCTATCTGTGTTTTTTGCAGTAACTTAAAAATTCACCAAGGACAAAATATTGAATTAAATCGTGGAACACTCCAAGACGAATTTCGTGAAGGTCGTTCAAAAACAATAATTGTTCTGGAAACAATTAATGCTGTGCGCAAACTGATATTGCAAGATCGTCATTTAACCCCGCATCTATCGGGATTGAGGCAACTAGAAACATTAGGGAACCAGCATATTTCAAGCATTGCATTAACATTTCATTGTAGAAAAAATTAATGAAATTAAAAATTAATTAAATCAATTTATTAATCGCTCAAAAAAAGGCTAGTGTCGATTGGTCAAGTGAAATGTTAAAAAAATACGATAGCGGTGCTTTGAAACACGTCTATGATGTTGTGACAGGTGACAAATCATGGATTTATATGTGTGAGCCCGAAAGTAAGCAAGATTCGACTGCATGGCGGTTTCAAGATGAGCCGAATCCAAAAACCAACCATCGCACTAAAACAACGCATAACAATGAATTCTGAGTGATATACAACGATTTCCTTGCCAGTTATCTTTCAAGAAATCAGGAGAACTAACCGCCGGAGCCGTATCACTCTTCACCACGACAATTCGAGCTCTCACACTTCGACTGAAACAGCTGCATTTTTGAGCACTAAAAACATCGAATTGTTGAGTCATCCACCGTTTTGTCCTGGCTTGGCACCGACATCCTAAGAGGCGGTTGATGCTTTCATAATGCATGTTTTGGACCTCAATCATAGTGGCAAAAGTGCTTCGATAATTGGTTTAAACTCATGCAAAAGTGTACAGATCTTAATGGAGAATATTTTGAAAAACAATAAATCGATTTTCGATGATTAATATTGTTACGATTTTGCTGATTCAACCTCGATGATTTCCCAAATACTTCGGGTACGATCTCTGGATTGTTAAATAAAAGTCACCAACTTTATTTGCAGCTTCTTTATTTATAAAGAATTTATTAAATGTCCTTTTATTACTCAGTAATTCACAATTCAATTACAATTCACTTCACTATTTACAATTACTTGAATTACAACTTTCACAATGTACTCTTTCTTATTACTTCACTGTAGTATTATCACCAACGCGTTTACTTTACGACTGATTCACTTACTGACTCTCTGCAGTTGTGTGTCGCCCTTATATATCACTCGGATGTTCGCAACCAACCGCCTGGAATAATCGAATCGTTCTCGATAACGAATGTTCTCGTTTTACGCTTTAGAACATGCCGACCATCGGCATCTCTCTTTCATCTGACATTCGCCTCGCATATTCGCCACAATATTTATTTTTGTTCTTTAACCCCGAATATAAAGGGCATACCGAAGTCTTCATATCTTAAATGAACATATCAATATTTCTGTCTCAATATTTATTTGAGTTTAGCGTGGATAGCATGCAAAATTAATCTCACCATTAGATGCTATTTTGGTAAATTTTTGGCTCTGAACCTCTTTTCTGCACGAAGCGGTTGAAGGGGACCTAAATGATATAGAACCGGCCGGTGCCGACAACTGATCAACATATTAAAAGATATACTCGTGTACTAAGTTTCGGTGAAATATCTCAAAAACTGAGACTAGTTTGCGTTAAAACAGGTGGACATGGCTAATTCATTTTAGCTCGTCATTCTTATCATATCAGTATACATTTTGATGGGTATATCTCTTCTCCTTCAGGTACTTACATACTTCGGACCAATTTTAATATACCATTTCATGTACACGAAATGTATAAAACGAATGAATGTAAATAAAATCAAATAAAGTATTACATTACATTAAAGAAAATAATGGAAAAGCAATTTAATCACAAACCGTTAAATGAGTTCTGGTTTTATGGTCTCATTTAGAAGTAATAGTTGTATTCAATGAAGTGTGCATTTTATAGTAATTTTTGGATCAACAATCTCTTAGTATTTTCTAAAAGACATTTCGAAGTAAACTAAAGTTATGCAAAAAATTTACTTTATTTCTCTCCAACCAGGTCGACGAGGGTATAGAAGCAATGCTCTGCTGTTGGCTCCAACAGCTTCAAGAATTCGGTGGACCCGAAGTGGACAAGCCGGACTTGCTGAAAGGATCAATTGGCTCGCTGAAAAATCTTGGCTTAATCATACCCGGTGGTGGTACGGCCACCGCTACCGGAGCTGGTGCAATAACTGCAAATGGTGGTAAAGGTACATCAGGCACAAACAGCCTAGCACGTCACAATCCCGCGCTGCTAGACATGCGTGCACGCTACAATGGTGATTTGGTGCAGCTAAAAGAGATACCCTTGAACGGGTCGACTGAGTTGAAGGCCAAAGCAATGGATTTGTTAGTGATAGCGCATGGATTGCGACATGAGAACATTAACCCCTTAATTGGTGGGTAATAAATATAATATAATGCTTGCCCTTTATCGCTGCGTCGCATGCAATTAAAACTTTGTGTAAAACAAACTTTTTTTATATTTTCTCCTACACAATTACTCCTCACCCTTAGGTTGGCTTTCAGATCCGAATCGCACCGCCATGGTGTTCGATTACTGTTCACGCGGTTCACTGCAAGATGTGCTAATAATGGATGAAATCAAATTGGATTGGAGTTTTCGTCTCAGTTTGTTAACGGATTTGGTACGCGGCATGCGCTACTTGCATGCCTCACCGTTGCGCGTGCATGGCACATTAACGTCTCGTAATTGTGTTGTGGACGCGCGCTGGGTACTGAAAATAACCGATTATGGTCTGCCCTCATTCTATGAAGTGCAAAGTCTTTTACCACCCGCACGCACCGCCAAAGAATTGCTATGGACAGCGCCGGAATTGTTGCGTTCAATGAAAACTCAGCATCATCACCATGGACGCGTATTGGGTACACAAATGGGTGACGTATACTCCTTCGGCATCATCATGCAGGAGGTGGTGGTACGTGGGGAGCCGTACTGTATGCTGTCACTATCACCAGACGAGATAATAGCGAAGATTAAAAAGCCACCCCCACTGATACGGCCATCCGTATCGAAGGGTGCTGCACCGCCGGAGGCTATCAATATTATGCGCCAGTGTTGGGCTGAGCAACCGGACATGCGGCCGGATTTTAACTCGTGAGTACCCATAGCTCATGTTTATACGTGCTGACTACCTACTATCTGCCTATAAATATATACACTTATTTAAGTATTACGAGTATCTATGTGATAAAGTGTCTTGCAGCAGACTATAAATAAACTTTGCGACACTCTGTGTATATTGATTTATTTTTTTGTTTTGTTTATTTTTCGCAATCTATTTATTTACTTTTCGCCTATTCACCTGACGCTGACGTATTATGCCTACCGGCTGCTGATGACAACTTTAATGGCAATCTTAATGATGTGCCGTGGTTAATATTGTCGCTTACTGCAAAACTTTGTCAGCGTTTACGAGCGATTTAAAATGCTCAACCACGGCCGTAAGGTCAATTTCGTCGATACAATGTTTCAAATGCTCGAAAAGTATTCGAATAACTTGGAGGAGTTGATACGTGAACGTACGGATCTATTGGATATTGAGAGAAAAAAAACTGAGCAGTTATTAAATCGCATGTTGCCGAGGTAAGAATTTTTTCATCCATGAGAATAACATATAAATATAAAAAATCAGTGCCAATTACCTGATAATTATTCAAAATGATATACTATTTTTTCTAATTTGGGAACAAGTAAAGGGCCATAGGGTCAGGCCTAGGACAATTTTCCTCGAAATTTTTCGTGGACACCGGGAACGTCATTAAAGCCAAATCATTGATACTTTTTTGCTTTTTTACTATTCCTATCTAACTGATCTCTCTATCTATACTGAGAAGATGTCTTCCTCTTCTTCTACATATACTAGTGAGTTTATCACCTAATGCAGGCTTTTAAGATGTTGTCATCGTTCATGTGACAAAGAATATAACGGGAATAACAAGGGATTCTAGAGTTTGGCCTGGCTGTTTGCTTAATGACAGAATATATCTTTTGTCTTGCTCTTGTTCACTACAAAATTCGTTTCCCACACTGTAAAAGTAGAACTAATGGCGCGCTGCTGAGGTGAGTTTTTGTTCAATGGAGGATCTGTCAGGTTCAAAGGCATGCTTGTATGGTCCGATAAGTCCGTTGATAGGGGATTGCAGTTCTCAAATTTTGGACCATCCAAAGTAGATTTCAAGAAGCTTAATAAATTAATTTTATATCAATTAAATTGTTTTTTATAAATATCAATTAGTCTCAAGGGAGCACCTGCCATTGATTCTGCCAAGATCTTATATTTAAAAAATTTGCTGGTTGCAAAACGATTGATTGCAAATAAAATAAACGGTGATCCATTTCGAGGTTCCCTGTTTTTCTAAAGAAAAAAACACAGAAAATTCAAACGTAATGGGGAATGTTTATTATCATTCGAAAGAACATTATTTGGTATTCATTTTTTGAAGATTATTTCTTTCAAATGTTCACGTCACAGGTGGTCCATTCGTTGAGTCCAATTTTCGATGACTCGTTCGAGCATTTCGACTGGTAACTTGCGAATGTCACGCGTGATGTGTTGCTCCATGGCCTGAATCGAAGCGGGATTGTCCGCATAGACTTTAGACTTTACACATCCACACAGAAAAAGTCTAACGGTGTGATTTCACACCATCTTGTTGGCCAATCGACCGGCCCAAAAAGTTAAGTTTTCTGCTCACCGAAATGTTCTCTCAATAAATCCATTGATTGATGCGATTGGTGCGATGTGTGAGAAGTGGTACCGTCTTATTGAAATCAAATGTCGCGGAGATCGCGAGCTTCAATTTCAGGCATCAAATATTCGGTTATCATGTCGCGATAACGGTCGCCATTGACGGTTACGTTCTTACCGGCATATTGATTATTGATGAAATATGGACCGCTGATTGCATCGGCTCATAAACCACACCAAACCGTTGTTTTTTCTGGATGAAATGCCAGCTCTTGAATCTCTTCAGGTTGATATTCGTCCCAAATGTGGCAATTTCGCTTGTTTGTATACCCATTGAGCCAATAATGAGCCTAACCGCTGAACAAAATTTGGGTCGAAAACGTCGGATCTTCTTGAAACTTTTCAAGAGTCCATCTAATAATGAAAGCTGGGTCCCAAGATGGGTGATAGTGTTGCGAATAGTACGCTTAGTAGGCCGATTATGTTGACCATAAGTTGAGCGAAGCTCGCGAAACACATTCTTTGCAGAACGTGAATTTTCGTTACAAAGTTGAATGGGCTTAAGTCTTTCCTTGATGAAATGCCAAACAATACTGAACAAACAAAAATAACATGATAGCTTGACACGATTCACGCTTGAATAGCCTGTCAAAAAAGGCTATTGAAAAAGGTACCTCTACTTGGATATTATAAATGCACTATGCGCTTTTGCCCTTTGTATAATAAGAAAACACTTCGAAAGATTTTATGAATTTTGAGTTGCAACAGGATATTATATTATATTTCACTTTCAGCTCGGTAGCGGAAAAATTAAAAATGGGCTTAGCTGTCGAACCGGAAGAATTCTCCGATGTTACAATCTATTTTAGCGATATCGTTGGTTTTACAACGATTGCGGCACACTGTAGTCCCGTACAGGTTGTGGATTTACTCAACGATCTCTATACAATTTTTGATGCTACGATAAATGCATACAATGTCTATAAGGTATGTGAAGTAACATAGCCTCATAGCTTTTAAGGTGATTTAAGTGAGCGCTTTTAAATATTACGTGTAGGTTGAAACAATCGGTGACGCGTACATGGTAGTTAGCGGCCTGCCAGTGAAAATACCCGATCATGCGGAACAAATAGCTACAATGGCTTTGGATTTACTTCATCAAAGTGGTCGCTTTAATGTCAAACATTTACCGGGCGTACCATTGCAACTGCGTATAGGATTACACACTGGTCCATGTTGTGCTGGTGTGGTGGGTTTAACTATGCCTCGCTATTGTCTTTTCGGCGACACCGTGAATACCGCGTCACGCATGGAGTCAACAGGTAAGAACACTAATTTTCAATTTAGTTAACTTCAAATAATTCATTATTTAAATATTTATGTATATATTAACAATTTATACACCACAGGCTCCTCATGGCGCATTCACATGTCGCAGGAAACCCGCGATCGCCTGGATGCACGCGGTGGTTATACGATAGAACAGCGTGGTTTGATTGAGATAAAGGGTAAGGGCATGATGAACACATTTTGGTTGTTGGGAAAGAAAGGCTTCGATAAACCGTTGCCTGTGCCGCCACCAATTGGGTAAGTCTGAAATCACCTTCTTTCTTCTGTCTTTGAATATACTGAACTGAAGTATTATATTTCCCAATGCTTACTTAGTGAATCACACGGGTGGGTATCGTAAACGATTCAAAATTTTACTTCTTTTGTAACTTTCTTTTATTAACTTTTAATTATTTTTAATTAATTATTTCTTTTAGCCTAGATGAGTCACTCATACGCAACTCAATCACGCTCAAAGCACAAGCGAACAAATCACGCAACAGCACAAATCCCTCCTCGAGTCAGTCTTCTTCGTTGGCCGGCGAATCGGTCGAAGTCAAAGTGGAGATCACCCCACCCACCAATGCGGACGTTTGTTCATCAAACTTACCCAACTCTTACTCGATCGACTCCACTTCGACCAACACTATTAGCCCGAATGTCACTCTCTGTCCGGATTTTCCTACAAAGACACCTAACGCTAGTCCACAATCTAGGAAAATGTCTGAGCTCTCTCCGGAAAACTTACTCGCACCAGGTGCGTTCAATCGTTTACCTAGCTCAGCAGGTGGTTCCTCATCGCGTCTATACAAAAAAATTGAAGAAATGATGGATCTCAGTTCACCTTACAATCACTATAAATGTCTCAGTCCTAGCGAAAGCAATCTGACACAATTTTATGATGGCAAATATTTATATAGCGGTGGAGGCGGGGCAAACAACGTTATCAGTGGTGGGACAGGCTCTGGCGGTGGTAGCGTACACAGCAGCAGCGTCAAATTTGATTCGAAACCCGGCTCAAGTCGCCTATTACGCCGTCAATTTAGTCTCGATCGCGATGATCATGACAAAAACAAAACGGAACACCACTATCATCATCAGCACCATCAAAATTCATTACAAAGCACATACGCAATGACGCTGTCCAATAAATCCTCTATGTTGGATATACCAATATTACATGAAACCTCGCGCAGTCCGAAGGGTACATTAACACGTGCACACAAGCAAAATTCGACTTCCATCACACAAGATCTAGAGAAAATCGAAGAAATACCACTATCGCCGGCTTCCTCACAACATCATAGCAGCTTGGATAGCAATTTGAATCGCAGTCCACCTTCTACGATAGAGGTACAAACGCCGCCTACAAATGGAGGATTGGTTGGCGCGTTGCTGTCGGCGCCAACCTCGCCAGCGCCTTCGCGCACCCTTAACAACGTTGTTTATAACCCGGCAAACGCCAGTGGCGGCACTATAATGGAAAGTCCCACCACTGATGCGTCAACGGCAACTACAACAGCTTCGATGAATTCGAATAATACGACTCCTGGGGATGAGAGCGGAATTCGTCGTAATGAGCTTACGTTAAATGTGACAACTTTACTTGGCAGGTAGGACACAGTTTAAGGCGCACACAGACCGAGTATTGCGTGCGCCATTTGATTGGTTGATGTAGGGTAAACTTCGTTACATGGAACGTAAGGATAAGTGAGTGGGTGAATTAGAACGCTATTGCTTAAAACTCTGTCTTACATTATTCTTTGCGAAAGCACTCAATTTTCCTAACGCCCAAACAATTAAACTTTGTGATGCTTGATGTAGCATTGGTATCAATGTTGCAAACTATTTTATTCCATGCCACCTTCCCGGAGGAAAGTTCGTAGTAGTTTAGATTTAAGTTCCATGCAAGACAAATCAGTCAAAACTTGAAAGGAGTGTAACTTTTATTGAGTGTGTAATGAAGTTAGGATAAAATTGTTGGAATAAGGATATAACTTATAAAGTAGAAGCACAGTTATTTTCTTTGATTGTTTGTAACGTTCGCAGTATATAATTGATAAATACGGTAAGGTGTGTATGTTCGTGATAAATGATTGAAAGTATGATATGAAAAATGCTGTTAGTAAAAGTAGTTGTTTTTTACGTCATTTGTTATTTTGTAAGCAAATTGTTGAGTATTAGTTGTGATGCGTAGTTTTTCAAAAATACTTCGAGTGCTTATACTTAATATAACCTTTCGAGGCAAGAAATTTTTAGAACCGAGGAGTTACTAACGATACTATCGAATCCTAAGCAGCTGGCTCAGAGGGATAATTTTTTTTTATTTGAACATATTTTATTCCTTTCATATATTTTATTATTTAGTTAGCTAAATATAATTACAGTCTATTGGCATTTTTTTGTGTCTGGTCATGCGTTCATATATTGTGCAATTTGAGTGTCTTCCAATTTAAATGGCGTATTTGTTATTAGCTTCTTAGTGAAAATATATATAAAAAAGATACTCTACGTAAAAATTTCCTCTAGTATATCCGATTCTCGAATACTTAATCTGTTTTCTTCGTTAGTAAGTAAATCATTCACATAAAAGCTAAAATTACTCCGAAAGCACAACTGCATTTAATAAAGATCATTTAATAACTCTGTATATATTCTAGTTGTAGGCAACAACCTTCTCCACATAATTATGCTATTTTCTTCAATTGTAACTTTTATTTTCCTCCTTTCTTGTTTTAATAATTTGTTGGCTATTTTCAAATAAATTTACAACTAAAATTTGAGTTTACATTTATTCGTTCATGATTCTCATGGAGATTCGACACTTAATTATTATGCCAATTTGAAGTGTTAGGGCGAAGCACAAATAGAACCGGCCTACCATAGTAAAACACATTTCTTTTGGAAAATCCATTTTTTTTTCAACACAGTTCCCGTCAAGGGTAACACACTGATTATAGTGAACCTGCAACTTCTCGGTACCATTTTTGTAGTAGATTTGTCCTTTGCTATTTCGGCGATCACCTCATCATTCGACGAAAATTTCTTCCCATCGAGCATTCTTTTGAGATCAGGCAACAGGAAATAGTCGCTGGGGACAGATCTGGAGAATGTGGTGGATGCGGAAGCAATTCGAAGCCTTAGATTTTTGCTATCGATTTCACTGACTTGTGACACTGTGCATTGCCTTGGTGAAATGATGGAGCCATGTTTCATTCATTGTCAAATATCGACGCCACAACTCGGGTTTATTACGCTTGAACATCTCCAAACACTGCTTCGAATCTACAGCTCGTCGTTGTTTTTGATCAAAAGTGAGCTCGCGTAGCACTCAATTTACACAGAGCTTTCACATAGCCAAATATTCGTGAATTATATAATATCTGTGATATCTTTAGGGTGTCACCTATTTCATTCAATTTCAATTTACGATCATTCAAAATCATTTTGAGGATTTTTTTATGTTTTTGTTGGTAGCAACCTCTTTTGGGCGTCTGCTGCGTTCACCGTGTTCGGTGTTCATTTCACCACGTCTAAACTTGGCATATCCTTAATTGTTAATTTTCCTGGATCAGTATCTGGAAACTCGTTATCAAGCCAAGCTTTTGCTTCAACTGTATTTTTTACATTCAAAAAGCAATATTTTAGCAACACGCGAAATTCCTTTTAATTCATTTTTTTTTCACAATAAAAAATGTTGCTTCACTCAAAACTTTATAATTTACAAACTAATAATCCGACAGCTGTCAAATTTGTACACACGTCTTTTGACTGTTAGAACTAACTAAAAATCATTAATTACGTAATTCTAGTAGCGCTATCTATGTGTCAGGTCGAGGAACTTCAAAATGACTTGTTACTATGCTATTGAATATACATATGTATATTGGAGTTTTTAAAATATCAAAAGATCAAAGACTCATTATGAAATTCGCGAAATAAGAAAAACAATAACTTTTATTCGTTTATTTTCTTCATTTCTTTTTTTGGCTGAGAAAAACTTTTACTTGTATTGTGTTTTCTCTGATATTTATTTTCAACAGAAAATATTTACAGCCAAACATAAGTATATGATTATTTAAACCCCATTTTTTAATATTTTTTTAGTTTTTTTTTTAAACCCCCAAATTGCTCAGCTAATTTTTAAAAGTAAGATATTTCTCTCCTTGAAGGTCGACAAAATTTATGGTTTTTCATTGCAATTTAAATTTTAAATGACAGTTAACAGGTGTATTCAATCCCTAGTTAAAATCACTGCTAAGTTAAAATTAATAAATCAATTATTTATTAAATTATTCATTAATATAAGTATAAAGTGAAATAGAAAGCATACGTACTAGTTGAATTTATTTAAAAAAGTCTCGTATAAAAAGCTTTCAAAGCGATAAAAACTTGAAATAATATACCACTCAAAATATTTAAATGAACTATTTTATGTGGACCATGTAATGTATATCTAGCAAATAAGTAAACAAAATTTTTGTAAATTTTTCAACTTCAAAGTGTCTATTTTTTAAGAGACAATCGTTGTTACATAAACCTGATGTTTGTAGTTAAATAAAAATATAAAAAAGTAGTCTGAAACAAAAATGTAGAAAATGCAAATAATTATTTAACAACTTAGATTTATATCGATAAATGTGAATATTTGTATGTATATGTTATGAGTAAGTAGAAAATATGTGTGAAAGAGCTCAAATAATTGCTTGCCAAAATAACAAACTACCAAAAAAATATACACATTAAGAACTTAAAGATTGAAGGTAAAGTTGTAATGGAAATGAAGGAGAGAAACAAAATCGTATGTTCTTGAAGGATTATTGTATCTCTTTCCAAAACTCAAATGCCAAAAATGTAACTGAAATTACCTAAAATGGTACAAACTTATATATACATATATATGTACATATATGTTTTACATAAATAAATGCACACTAATAAAACAACAAAAATCAAAATAACAAGCTCTAAGGTTGAAGTAATTATTTCAAACCATTCAGCAAGAATAATTGTGAAACTTACAAAAAAAATTGTATATTTTTACGAAAGATATATTTATTTTATTTATTTGAGTATGACATGTAAATAAATTTACAAACAAACTAGAAACTATCCAAGTGACCCAGTAAACATTGGTACACATCCACACTTATACAATCCCCTCAATTAGCCATAAAAAATGTTTAGTAAGAATTTATATTGACAACCCGTTTTGATATGTGTCAATCAAAAAAGTTTGAAACTAACTAAAATTCGTGAAAATTTTAAATAAATATATATTGATATAATATGTATAATATGTATACTTAAATAAGTTCATAAAGCTGTTAACCCAATATGTTTTAGGAAATAAATAAAAGATAAATTAAATTATACATGCAATGAGTTATAAACGAGTTTTCATGAACTATATTGTGGATATAAATAAATTTATCTCATTAATTTATTCATCATTGCACTTCGTGCACTCGTAATCTGGCGTAAGTATATTATTGTTTTACATCTAATTTGGACTATAAAGTTTTATTAATGTAAATTATGCAATTGGCGCACTAAAAAAAAAATTTATTTCAAAGAGAAAAAAATTACACTTTAGAGAGCGTCAGAGTCGATTTTACAGCAAACTGCAGCTCAACACATAATAATATTTAAGGAGTTAGGTGGGTTTTAGAGGTTAAAAAAGGAATTTTCACATTTTTTTTATAATTACAATCATATTTTTTATTCAAACAATTTACTATATCAAGGATACAGTATTTTGTGAAATTTTTATCGAAATATTCCGAAAACTCAGCCGTTGGTACCTCATCTCCCTTGATACTCTCGCCGTGGACAGCATAACTCATTATTGGTTCATCTTTAATCAAAAAACAAAAAATATTTCGTTAGTAAATGGATAAATTTCGTTATTGGATGCAGGAAAAAGACTAAAATTTCATTTTTTGACAGATTTTGAACAAAAAAACAACACATTTTTTAACAAATTTTCGCCATGCATTGGCTCGAACAAATTACTTGTAATAAAAAAAACTTCATTCAATGACTTGATAATATTATTACAAAGATGTGTGCAAAATTTGAACAAAATAGCTTTATCATGTCCACCGACTTAAAAATAGAGTTTTGAGATAAACGCCTTTAAAGTTTCAAATTGCACAGACATGGCCTGATGGGCGGAACTTTCAAAGGTCTATCTCTTAGAATTTTAAGCATATTTTACAATTTAATAAGACAAAAAAAAATTGTTTTTTTTATATTTTCATAGCCACCTAACCCCTTAAACTTAACACATCTAATTTAACGGTTTCAAAACAGATCCAGAACTGAAAATGTATTCCTTAGCAGATCCCACTTATAAAGATATTCTAAAGGTAGAAGTGTTCCTGTAGGAACTTTTCTAACGTACGTTTTCTGAAGTTCTAAAAACCAATATCAGGCACTCCAGTAGAGTAATAAATTTTAACTTTCGAAATATAGACTAACTGTAATGAATATGGTGCTTACCACCATCTATCCTAAAGCAGGTGTCCTATGTAGGCTTAATTTTTGAATTAGGCTTAAAGGATTTCACTTTAATCCAATGACAGGTACAGAGAAAAGTTAGTAAATTCCTGTTTCTTTCGGATCTGCGACCTTCCTGAACAGAAAACTAGTAACTCATTAAAACCCCCATACTAAAATCGTAGACTTCTACTTCCTAAATGGTAGTACTTACACTGATTATAATAGTGTCAATAATAGTGCCAATTGCAGACACCAAATGACGCCATGACCTTCCCCACCTAATCTTTCCGATGGAGCGAAGGACCTTCTCTTCTTTTTCCTCTGCCTCAACCGGTGGGTAAGTTTATTATGTTCCAATACTTTCAGAGTTGAAGTTTTTCGTTCTTCCGGACGGGCAGCAAAGCTGCTGTCTCTTAATACGCTGAACTATGTCAATGGCGCCGTATATCTCGAGAATTATGAGCGACTAGTGGAGTTTGCTCTTTGTTCGTCGTTTGCTCAGTCCAATTTCGCACCTTTTGGCAGGAATAATTCTTCGCTGGAATAATTCTTCAAAGCTGTAATTGTTATTAATGTTAATGCCTGCTCCTAGATATTCAAAATCGTGTACAAATTTGGAGTTAAAACGGTTACTGTCAACAGTGGCATGGCAGCCACAGACAGCGCAAATGCGCTGAATGTTTGTTCAGTATCAGGGTCATTCGTCTCGCTTCTTTATCCAAAAAAACAGATCTTATTATTTGCTGCAATATTAATCGAAATAAGCCACACGATCTAGAATCAGTTAGAATGAAGTCTAGTTAGTACGGAACGATTCGGAGTGGTTTTCCTAATTATTACGAAGTTTTTGTAATTGCTTAGCGTCAGTTTGCGGGGATATCAAATTTCGATATAGCGGTACAGATACGACTGGTTACAAGTAACAATTATACAACGCGTATCGGAGGTGTTTTCTTACGAATCCCGCCTCTTGAGCTCTCTTTCAGGCTACCTGTTCATTGCAGTGTATTCCAAGCTGAGATTTCAGCCAATATGGAGGCTGCAGACTGTACTGAAACTAAACCTACCAGCAAGTATATGTTGTTGTTGTTGTTGTAGCGGCTTTGCCGACCCCTTCAAGGGTCAGGTAGGCCTAGTTTTACTCATCGAGGTCAATTAACGGGAGGCTCAGGAAACGTGCTGTTTCGAGGAATTCAGGCCATAGGGAGAGGAGTGTTAGATGAGTCAGGTTAAGTGGGCATGCAAAGAAATGGTTAGTATCGTGTGGGACGTTTGTTGTGTATGTCAGGGTCGACTCTGTATAGGTAGGAATTAAGCCTGCTACAATATCCAGACCCTAATTGTACCAAGGTTATGCGGGTCTCTCCAGGCAGCTCGAGCTCTTATTCTGCTATGGGTGGTGATTGGACTCCGAGAACAGCATTCACGGGAAGAGAGCTCACAAGGGTGTTAACGGACTCTCGGTGAATGGTGTTTGTGGCCTGTCTGTACGCCGTCCCGTCCAGCGGACCCTGTCTGTATTGCTATACGGCGTCGCGATAGTCAAGGACTCCCTTCCGGATGTACTTAGGTGGTGCATTAGCTTCCAATAAGTGTCTGTTGGAATGATCCCGAAGGTAGCAGATATTGCTTACACAGCATAACATTATGCTCCTTAACTGGGAGCATAGATGTTTCACAGTGGAAGTGGTGCTCCGGCGCCATCAGGAGGTTTCCCATTATGGTCCGAAGGGCGGTGTTCTGACAAGTCTGAAGCTTCTTAACTAGCAAGGATATCTTTATTTTCAGCGACAGCAAAGCAGCGATTACGTCGCTTGGTTCGCTTACAATTAACTCAAAAATTGTGCTGGACTGTCACCTATCGCTACAAGAGATGGTCAAATACAACAGATTATCGCTTGTTGGATTCCTGGTCACAAGGATATAGAGGGAAATTGCAAAGCAGATGAACTTGCCCGGCTAGGCACGACCGACAAGAACGCTTTGGTATGCCTCTTGCTACATTCAAACTGCTACTTAAAAGATATCATTTACAACCAGGCCGAGTTAAGATGTAATCACACTACTAAATGCAGGATATCTAGAAAAACCTGGCCGAAGTGAGATCGGAAAAGATCACGCGGAATATACTCTCTTAAAAGGGGAAGACATATCTAAGGATATAAGAGCCTTAACATGCCACTGCTTGATAGGATGACATACAACGAGGCTGGGTGTTCCTTTTAGAAGATGTTGTCGAAGCTGCAAGAACTATGAGGAGGAAGAAACGGTATTTCATCTCTTATGCAACTGCCTGCGTTGGAAAGAAGTAGGCTTCGATATTTCGGGGCTCTCTCCTCGATGATTTGTCTAAGATAGCAGACATCAAGCTAATTATTTAATGAAATTTATAAGGGAATCAAAGTGGATGAATAGTGAAGCTTAGTGATAGGGTAAAATCGTGGTATTGTGGAGTTGCTCTGGCATAATTGTGTCGATGATTCCACATCGATACGCACTCCAACCTAACCTAATATCTAGCAATAATAAATCTACTTGATGTCAATGCCAAACAGGACCTCATATCCCATATTGGTTAATCTCGCAATAAATGATGCAGACGATAACTCCATATGAAGGGGAATACTTATGGATCTGGCTCAGGTTCCCATTGTCAGGTATGCTTTCACCGTGTTATTCTTTAAGCGGACAATTGCTTCATCATAATCGGATGATGGAGCGTTGTCGTAGTTTGGTGTTTCGCGTTCACAATCTCTAACAGAAAGAGGTGATCATCGTAAATCAGTTCCACCTCTCCCTATTTTCCTTCTACAAATGCACTTCGCTCTTCCTTTTAACTCTCGGTATCTTTGTCATACTTTTCCCTGAGTGGTCCATCGCAACGTTGCGAATCAGACAGTCCTCACCTTTGCTATTGCCGCGAGTCATTCCTCATCGCATCAGCTCTTTTATCGACTCTTTAAGAGCATTATGTAGGATGCTTGAGATACCGTCCCGCAGTTCCCATATACCGAATTATTTATAAGTGGTCTTAAAATGCAGAAGTGTAAATCAAGTAGAAATCCCTTCGGCTGCCTGTTGTGATCGCTGATTTCCGATGTCGAACCTTCCTTGTATTTGTTGATGCGCGTTCTTGGCTGCACAAAGGCTAATGCTTACCTTGACTGTGCCGAGATAATGGTCTGAGTCGATTTTAAGTGCCCGGGGTGTACTCACAGTTAAAGCACTGGTGACATGCCTGCCATCCATCACCACATGATCTATCTGAGTTTTTCAATCTGTTGACAACCAACTGGCTTGATGACTTTTCTTATGCTGAAACCTGGTGCTATAGACAACAATATTTTCGGCTTCGGCAAAGTCGACCGGTCTCAGTCCATTGAAACACGTCTCGTAGTGAAGCTGAATTTTCTGGATGTTGTGTCGAAGATACCTCCTTTACCCACTCTGGCTTTAAAATTGCTATGCACGATTTTGATGTCCTAGCAGGAGCTGCCCACTCAAAGCGTTCATAGAAAGAATCATTTCATCGTCTCGGCGACTGAGTCTTTCTCCCACCACAAATCCAACATCAAACCAGCGCTCCTTTATGTGGCCACTATAATAGTCTACCTAGTATGGTAGCAGTACCTTCCCAATTAACAAACCGGACATACCAGGTACAAGGATACAAATTATAGACCTTAATGCATTTTCAGTAGACGCCATCGAAATTGGAAGGTCATACTCGATGCAACTACAGGCGAATTTTAAAATTAGTCTGGTTTTTTAGAAATTATCTTCGCGTTTAAAGATGAAAATGAAGATCATAAAGCCGAGCTGATAGAGAATATAAATATGGGGTAGAAGCGCGTGATGTACTGGATTAGTACCAAAGTATTATTGAGATTTTCCTGTACAAAGTCAGACTGCATCAGAGATTTTATCAACAAATTTATTATACATTTTTATGTTCAAAATTCGTTTTTTTTTATAAAAATTAATGTTTTCTAAGGCATGAGTAAAGCTTTACGCATCGAGCATCCTCTTACTCCCACCATCTCGATTTTCTGATACGTAATTTGTATAATGAACAAAATTCACTTCATCCGCAATTTCGCCACTATTAATTCTTATTATCATATAAATATTTTTTTTATTGAGGTGACTCTTATTGCACCAACAGCACATCTTTCTAATAACATTAAAATCGAATATCAGAATAAATCGACTTCGGCGTTAACAAGCGAGATATATGTTACTTTCCATGTTTGTTGTCTTACATCTGTATGTATAAGTATATACATGTACATGTATGCTTATCGCCCTCGCTCACAAGCTCTTCACAATATCTCGTACAACAGTGCGAAAAAGCGACGATAGCAAACTGTCGTAACAACGCTGGGTCAATTGCCTCAAGCCGAGCAGTAATGTACCAAAACGCAACCAATTCGATTGCTGCATGCTATAGCGTGCGAGTGAAATCAAAGCGCCATTTGCATAACTTTCCAAAAGTACTGCATTCTCAGCGTCAACGGCCAGTTCTGGAAATCAAAATCTTTGTTTAACTGATTTTCTCCAATTCAGCCAGCATCACAAGGTCCACACTTACCTTTACGACAGAGTATTAAAGTTTCTAGAAAATTCAATTCCAGCACATCAGCCCGCAGCTGTTTCGCTTCCGCAATTACACGCCGCAATTGCGGATCACCGCAAGCATCAATCATGGCAGAGATGTCGAGCGACCAATGTGAGGCCCGCAGCACAAAGCACTCATTCCAAACGGCATTCAAAATGGCCTCCTGTTGGGGCGGTGTTAGTGTACGAAATTGTTCATTGCATTTAGCTTGACGCAGGCAAGTGACTAGGATTTGTGCTAGTATTTGGAAATTTACCGCATTGCCGGATGTGCAAGCGGTATTGACTGCACAACTTTGAGATTTCAACGTAGGTATTGCATAATGTGGACGATAGTTGCAGTTGGAATAGGTAAAACGTGCTAGTTCTGAATTTTTATTGCTCGTTACAGCTTGTTTGCCCAAGGCGGCATGTGTGCGCGGCCCACGCTCCTCTTGTACGGCTGCCACATTCATGCCGACGGCCAGACAACGCCGCAAACGACAATATGGACACCAATTGCGGCGTGCCTTGTCCACAACGCAATTGCCTTTTGCGGCAATACAAGTATAAAGGGTGCCTTTACGTACACTACGCTTGAAGAAACACGAACAGCCATCACAACAGAGTACTCCATAGTGCTTACCCGAACTTTGATCACCGCAAACTTGACAAAGGCTGATTGGTATATTCGCAGCAATGATTGAGGACTCGTTGTCACCGCCATATAGTTGGGTTATTGGTGATCTGGTAGACTCTGTAGAACAGTCCTCTTCTTGTAGATTTCGCATGTTTGAATACCGCGCTTAGAGCATTGACTGAAATTCTGTGCTGAATTGTGGTCGGTTTTTATACTCGCTGAGTTTACGCTGTTTATTCGTCCAATCATTACAAGCTCTTCGTTTTCAGCTTTCATACTATTTAACTTTTGTCAATCATTGCCGCGTGTCAACTCTAGTGTGGCATATTTGCATATGTGTATGTATATGTATGTATGTTAGTCCTTCAATATTTTCTTGATTGGTCAATAAGCGGTTATCCTGTGGCACAACACTGCTCTTCAAATGCAAAGCAAAGGTTTGCAACTTTTCCACAATAAGTACATCGCCTCAATACGACAAATCGCCATCGGTATTTATTCAAATACAGTAAACTCTTTTAAGTGTGAACAATTATAGTCGGCTCCAATAGCCGAGTGGTTAGCAGTGCATACTCTGCCATTCGGAAGGTCAAGGTTCAAGTGTTATATATTATAAAGGGTGCTCCATTTCGAGGATTTTTTAAAGAAAAAACACAGGAAATTCAAAGTTAATGGGGAATGTGTCGAAAGATCATTCTTTGGCATTTATTTTTTGAAGATTATCTCTCTCAAATGTTGGCCACGGCTACGTCTCAGATGGTCCATCCGTTGAGTTCAATTCTCGGTGAGTCGTTCGAGCACTTCGACTGGTAACTGGCGAATGACACGCGTGATGTTTTGCTCCAAGGCCTGAATCGAAATGGGATTGTCCGCATAGACTTTAGACTTTACATATCCCCACAGGAAAAAGTCTAACGGTGTGATATCACACGATCTTGGTGGCCAATCGACCGGCACAAAACGTGAAATTATCTGCTCACCGAAATGTTCTTTCAATAAATCAACTGATTGATGCCAGACCAAGACCATTTGTGAATATTATATGCCTGAGATTTTTAACAGTAACTTAATTGACGGCTTCCGTTATATAGGGTGTTTATACAGAGGTATAGAACTTTAAGTTGGCATTACTTTTCAAGATGGCGACCGATTTAACAGCTGTCAAGTGATTTATTCTCAGTTTGGTTTGGCAATTGATCATGAATAGACTCACGCCTGAACAACGCTTGCAAATAGTGCAATTTTATTTTGAAAATAATGGTTCTGTGCGGAAAACGTATCGCGCCAACGTCCAATGATACGGACCAAAGATTCCACCAGTCCATAAAGCGCACCAAACAGTCAGTTTTTCTGGATGTAACGGTGTTTCAACATACACTTGAGGATTACCTTCACTCCAAATGCGGCAGTTTTGTTTGTTGACGTAGCCATTCAACCAGAAGTGCGTTTCATCGCTAAACATCGCTAAAATGGACGTAGTGCGCGATACGTTTTCCGCACAGAACCATTATTTTCGAAATAAAATTGCACTATTTGCAAGCGTTGTTCAGGCGTGAGTCTATTCATGATCAATTGCCAAACCAAACTGAGAATAAATCACTTGACAGCTGTTAAATCGGTCGCCATCTTGAAAAGTAATGCCAACTTAAAGTTCTATACCTCTATAAAAAACACTCTATATATTCATTAAAAGGATAATATGTGGGACATATTTATACAGCGAACAAAGCAGACGACTGCTCCGTGCCGAGAACAGAAGCTGAATTTGGACTGGAGATTGCATTGAAGCTTGCTCACTTTTAGCCGTAGCGGAAAGCTCCACATGTGTCGTTTACCACATCTCGCATAAGTGTTGTTCACATCAAATTGAATATAGTCATCGGACTGTGAGATATCTACCATCCAATTAAGGTTATCTGTATCTTTACATGATTTATATTTCTGAAAAGTATTAAGCGTTCACTGTAGCTGAGTGAGTAATAAAAATATCCTAAGAACCGGAGAATTAGGGGTTTGGTCCCTAAATTCTGGCTGACATAAAAAATTATAGTTTTTCACAAACAACTGGAGGCGGTTTAAAGCTATAAGAGTCGTCACATGAAGCAAGCGATCGCTTATGCGGTTTAAACGCAATTTATTTTTATTTTTAAACTCCATATTTGTTATATGAAAGTACAGGGTTCCTGTACATTATATGTGCCGTTCGAACTGTTTGAGGTAATTTTCGTCCACTTTTTGGCTCATTTTGGGCGGTCTCAGCCATAACTTGACGAATTTTGGTTTTCAAGAGCTCAAAAGTTAAAGACTTTCCCACATAAATACGATCTTTCGCGTAGCTTCACGAAAAAAAGTACAACGGTGTCAAATCGAACGATCTTGGTGGCCAATTGATATCACCAAGATGACAGATACGCGTCCGGGAAATTTATCTCGCAGTAAAGCCATATTCACTCGTGTTGTGTGGCATGTGGCACTATCTTGCTGAAACCAACTGGTATTCTTCAATTGCAGGCAAAAAAAAGTCGGTTATCATGCGACCAGAAGACTCCGAATTGACATCGTTTTCAAAGAATCAAGGTTCAATCACACCTCCGGACCAGAGAGCGCACCAGACAGTAAGTTTTTTTTTGGCCTAATGGCCTCTCTTCAGTTATATGAGGATTTTACTTATTTACGCATCCACCGAGTGAGAAATGTGCCTCGTCGCCAAATTTTTTTTTTTTTTTTTTGGAAAATCGCGGTCCACTGCTTGTTATTTAAGCACCCAATCGATGTAACTACGGCATTGTGAATTGTCAGCTGGCTTCAGTTGTTGTGTGAGCTGGACTTTATATGGAGTAGGTGTAAGTCCAAGTGCAAAATACGTCATAAAAGGCCGTGAAAATGTTCCATCTCTTGAGAACTCGAGAAATAGACACATTCGGGTCTTCGGCTACATTTACAGCAGCGATATTTGAATTGGAACGAGCAAACCGATGATGCACAGACCTAACAATATCGGTACGCGATCTAGTCTCTTCAAATGTCCTTAAAATTTTACTTAATTTTTTAATTTTAACGAATAACCAACATTAGACCTTTTCTGATTTCTTATTATTCTTAATTGTCAGAAATTTGGTAGATCATAATCCTATTGGTCTTGGCGATTACAGCAGATTATCGTTGGACATCTGTTATTTTCCACGCTTTCTGACTCGAAAGACAGAGTGCTTGAGTAGTTGGACGATTATGTGCACCATAATATTCTCTTAAAGCACGAAACGAGCCTAAGTTATATTCACAATTATTGGGTTGGTTTCAACAATTTTAACGCGCTGTGCGGTTGTTAAGCGTCGTTGTTAAGATGTCAAAATACAGTCATGCACTTTCGAAACTACTAAATGGATAACCATACGTCATTTAAACTTTCCTGGTTCTGACTCTTGCCGTCAACTCGACGTAACCTGTATGTACGAGGTGTGTTCGAAGGAAAAGGTGAATTTTGATTCTTTTTCTATTTTGCTCCCTTCAAAGTAAACCCCCTTGCCCTCTTCGGTACGACCATCAGCTCTTTCTTCGAATCTGACTTGATCTCATCATTGTGGAAAACGCTTTCCCCTCATTGGTTTCTTTAGTTTTGGGAATAGAAAAAAGTCGCAGGGAGCCAAATCTGGTGAATACGGTGGTTGAGGCATGATTTTTCGCCAAAAAATCACGAACAAGCTTTGATGTGTGAGCTGGTGCATTATCGTGATGCAGAATCCACGATTTGTTTTTCCACAATTTCGACCGTATTGCTTCACGAAAACGTTGCATAACTTCCTTGTAGTATTCCTCATTAACTGTACGACAATTTGGCAGGAACTCATTGTAATCAAAGAAAACAGCGAGCAAAACCTTCACCTTTTTCTTTGAACATACCTCGAATACAAACTTCTTAAGTAGCAGTTTGCGTGTGTCGAAAGTTATACCTTTTTTATATTGAATGATTTGCTTGTATGATGAAATTTGGTAGAATAGTTAATAGTGCGTGCTACCAAGCGCAGAATATCGGCTCAAATATTTTACCAAACTAGTATGCATTATTATTCCAAAGATTTCTTTCTAAATGCGATCGACCCTCGGCAGGGAATGTCAACCACACAGAATATTATTCTGACATGAAATAAACGGTCCACCTTAAAAAGTCCATTAGCCGTTCGGAGGTAGCTTAGAATATATTGTAAGCGATTTTATTTCTACTTGCTGTAAAGACCCCACAAACTATACGCATAAATTTAATATTCTCAAGCCAAAGCCTTATTTTCTTACATAATCCTGAGGACCCATATCACTCAAAAATCTCGAATGTCTTGTTAATAAGTTACTCACTGTACTTGTCTATGTTTTTACATATCATCCTTTAATTTACACTTTGCACCTCCCACCACATGTATGATGGACAGTGTTTATTTACACAATGATTCCTAAACAGCAACTAAAGCTAGAAGACCACTTAAAACTCACCTTTAAACAACAATAACAGTTATTTATTTATTTGTTTCCTTTTTGCTTTGAATTACGAGTATATAATTATACATGTATGTATGTTGTTAAATTTGTCAATTGTCATGTTTCTATTTACCGTTATAGGTGTTACCCACAATCAAACAACCGCTAACATTTTGCCACGTTAATAATTTGTAAACAATTAATTTGATTTGATTAGACCTTTGCTATCGTGCTGATTTAAGGGTGGTGAATGAGACGTTTAGGTTAAATGACCTTTGGTTTGGGAAGCTAAGGTGCCTAAGGAAGTGCTTATACTATGTACATAGGAGTATATATATGTATGTAAGTGTGTCTATAGCTACCCACCAAATAATGACATCGGCGTAATATAACGGTTTTCAATTATTTCAGTTTTAATGTCATTCGATTTGAATAATGGAACTATAGGTGAAATCAATAATGGCTAAATTAAAAGAAAACCAACGTTCGAATTTTTCTGACTTCTAATTTTTCTAAATTGTCAGAAATCTGGTAGATGACATACCTGATGGTCTTGGCCATTAAAGCAGATTATCGTTTGACATCTTTTATTTTGCCACCCGTTCTGACTCCAAGTATAATAGTTTTAGTCTTTGTGTTTAAAGCTACGTTCCATCAGTATGCAGATCAAAAATCAGTAATGTGTAGTACTGAGCAACATATTCTGAGTCAATTAGAAGTGTGTCCCCGTTCCAGTGGTTAAATGTATGATTTCTTTGATAGTAAAAGGTAAATGACACTTGTTTCGTGCCAATATACCTCTTGGAGATGTAAACTCTCATTTCAACAAATAAATTCTCTTTCGACATTCCAAAAACACAGACGCTTGGCAACCATGCATTCAAAGTGGTTTTACCTGTATAGTTTTTTATGAAAGATCTGCATACATACATACATATGTATTGTTACGATTTTGCTGATTAATCTCGATGATTTCCCAAATCCTTCGGGTACGATCTCTGGATTGTTGAATAAAATCGCCAACTTAATTTGCAGTCTCTTTATTTATAAAGACTTATTTAATGTCCTTTTATTATTCAATAATTCACAATTCAATTTACAATTTAATTTTCTATTTACAATCACTTGTATATAACTTTCACAATGTACTGTTTTTATTACTTCAATGTAATGTAATCTCCAACGCTTTTACTTCACGACTGATTGCTGACTGACTCTCTCTGCAGTCGTGTGTCGCCCTTATATACAACTCCCGGTTGCTCGCAACCAACCGTCTAGAATAATCGAACCTCTCTCTTTACGAATGTTCTCGATTCACACTCTGGAACATGCCTGTTATTGGCTTCTCTCTTTTATCTGACATTCGCTTCGCATTTTCGCCACACTGCCCTCCCGATCAGACACATTTGCTGTTCCAAACGCAGTAAGCCTATCTAGGTGGACCACTTTCATCTTGCTTCCTGGTCTCCCAACATTCTGGATTCGATACACTGCGTAATTTAGCCGTTTGATTACCTTTTATGGACCATCCCAAACGCATTGAACCTTTGGGGACAGACCCCTCTTCAATTATGGACTGCACAGCAACACCAAATCTCCACTTTGGAAGCCTTCAGAGTTCATCGCTTTGTCATACCTGGCCTTCAATTTGTAATGTCCGTGATTTTGGCCCTTTTGTTGCTATGCACTTCTCGCAGTTAGCAACCCACTCAGCGATCGAACCAATAGAACCTCTGTTTTATCTTCTCCAGCATTTTCTTAATGCATAGATGCTCTCCACTAGGACCATTCTGAAATTCCTTCAGAATATCCGGAATTCTCAGCGTCGGAACTACTATTAGCCTTCTAGAGCACTGGCCATCTTCACTTTCCCATACTCTATGCAAACAACCGGATATCATCTCTAAACTGTTCCATTGTGCCCAGTATGCCTTCGCGATGGGACTTTCCACTGCCATTTGTTCCTTACTTGGCCGTCTGTTCACCTCCAATCCGTGCATTACCAATTCCATGTCTGGGTCTTCTTGCTGACATTTTCTTAAGTGGCTTGCCTCCCACTTTACTGCTCGTGTAATTGTTATTCGCCGGACGTCTATTATGCCCTCAGCTTTTGATCATCGTTTGCGTCGTCTTTCCTCTCTGTTGGAGCCCGACTGGCATTCGCGTGCGAAGCGACTTGCTTTTCCTCAACTGAAACACTTCCTAGTTTTATTCTTGTCACCAGAACGATTCATTCCTTCTATCGACTTCAGAGTTTTCAATATTTCATTCCTCACATCTGGTGTTTCTACCTCCAAACGCTTCAGTTTATAGGCTGGCTTACATAGCAGTGCCGCTGCTTCACGTGTCTGAACATACGCAACAGTTTCAGCGAATGTTAACTTTGGATTTGCATAAGTCTCTCGCTTGGTGTACATGTCTTTAATTCCGCTGATGAACCTCTGGATTTTTAATCTTTCGAGATATTCGATTTCAAAAGCATATTCCTGCAGAGATTCATTGTGTTTTTGGTCACGCTGTTCCAGCTCCATTTGGTAAATTTGCCTCCTGTGCTCGCTACCATATCGTCTTTCCAGGACTCGCATTACTGCGCCATAGTTATCCCTCCCATATTCGGGAATAGTCAGCAAAATCTCCGCAGCAGGTCGCTTCAATGCAACAAATAGCGCAGCGGATTTTTCCTCGATGGTCCAATTATTTAACTCAGCCGTCTTCTCGAACTGGAGCTTGAAGATCTGGAATGGAGCTGTGCCATCAAAGGATGGTGCTTCCACCCACGGGCCGTTCATCGATCTGGCTGGACGATTCGTGCGATTGTGCGATTGTCCCGATTTGTGCATCCATTTTTTTGTGAAATCTCAGCTAACTTTTGTGAATTACGGGCTTCCTGTGCATCCATCTTTTGTGATATGCTGGCATCGATTTGTGAAATTGCAGCCAACAACATGTTCATGTCCATACCGGTAGATGAGCCAGGAGCCTTTTCTTGAATCTTGCTTGAGGGCTGCTCCAACTCCCTCGCAGAATCACTAGCCTCCTCTTTGTCAACATCCTTCAAGGATACAGCTTCAACCTCGCGACGGAATTCGTACTGGTTCAAGTCGATGCCTTCGACTTCCATTGCTTCTCGCAGTCTCGATTGCAGCTCTGCCTTATTTCCAGTTGTAGACAATCCTCGCGTTGCCAACTCCTTCTTGAGAGGAGGTATCGTCAAATCCTGAATCTTCACCATTTTTCAATTATTATCCTTTGGGATTTATTTAACAATCCCACTTCTGACACCAATTTTTACGATTTTGCTGATTAACCTCGATGATTTCCCAAATCCTTCGGGTACGATCTCTGGATTGTTAAATAAAATCGCAAACTTAATTTGCAGTCTCTTTATTTATAAAGACTTATTTAATGTCCTTTTATTATTCAGTAATTCACAATTCAATTTACAATTTAATTTTCTATTTACAATCACTTGTATATAACTTTCACAATGTACTGTTTTTATTACTTCAATGTAATGTAATCTCCAACGCTTTTACTTCACGACTGATTGCTGACTGACTCTCTCTGCAGTCGTGTGTTGCCCTTATATACAACTCCCGGTTGCTCGCAACCAACCGTCTAGAATAATCGAACATCTCTCTTTACGAATGTTCTCGAATTCGCTTTAGAACATGCCAGTTATCGGCTTCTCTCTTTCATCTGACATTCGCTTCGCATTTTCGCCACAGTATTTCACAGTAATGGAAAACGCCCTTAAATGTGTAAATTTCCTCTAAAATTGGTAAAAGACAGACAATCCTTATACTTTCGGTTAACAGATATAATAAAGACTTTATCTATATTCCTCGTATCCGCTCTGTCTAATGGAAAGCAGTGAGATTAACAATCAAAATTACGGTTGCCAGGTTGGTCTCATGTGAAAGCATTTTGCAATAAGTATTAATGAAACTGTAACCAACACTACGGAACTGTACGAAACCTTGCGATTGATCAGCGATGACCATAAGCTTACTGTCTTATGGACATAAGCCTTAATAAACGGTTTTCGAAATCTAAAGAGATAGCTGTAAACCTCATTGCGCTTACAGCCATCTCACTACATTTTGATATCCGATTTTTGAGGTCTATCCCTTTTCCTTCTGGTACTTACGTACTTCGGGCCAAAGTTAATATACCTTCGAGTTTTCATGTTCATGAAAGGTATAATTAAATGTCATTGGGCCCTCATAACAGACAACGATGGCTGACGGACGGTACAGCCAAGGAACCCTTTGCCCACTTGAGTAAGCTTTAACCAACTTGATGCAGTTTAATATACAACTAAATCCGGAAGATGCTGTGTTTTCTTTTCTTTTAACCCTAAAGTTATTTTGATGTATCAGAAAAAAGTAACATTTTAAAATACAAAATTTTGCAAAAAAAAAAGAAATTGTGAACGAAACGAAACAGCTGACGCACAAATTACAAACGACATTTATTTTATCGATAAACTGTCGGCGTCGTCACAAGTCTTTTCGAAAATAGCTATTTTGCTTGGACGTAACGTCGACGATGACTTGAGGTAATGCCGAGTGTTATTAAGTTTATGGCTTTAGGCCGATCGGCATATAAACATGTGGTTGAGAAAATGTTTAGGTACTCGGGCTGGAACATCGGAATTAGTTTATGACTTTACGCTGTATGTTGGTGATGTCACCTGTTCATCTTATGGTTTGGGGTTATCATCGAATATAGTATAGAATTATGCGAAAGACAAGGATAAGCATTTTAAGCTTTATTTGATAGTTGGCATATTACACTTTCGGTGTGAAATCAATAATAATTTTGTATATGTGTATTGGTTACGAGCAGTGTTCAAAGGTGACTTTTGAATTTTTTGAGTAGTAATTATTTATTCATTAATATCTATTTTGCGCCCTTTAAAGTAATCCCCCTCGCATATAATACACTTTTGCCAACGCTTTTTTCAATCCTCGAAGCACTTCTGAAATGCGCTTTTCGGTATGGCCATTAGCTCTTTCTTCGATTCTGACTTGATCTCATCAATTGTGGCAAAACGCTTTCCTTTCATTGGTTTCTTTAGTTTTGGGAGGTTTCACCAATTCTGGTGAATACCTTGGTTGAGGCATGATATCGGTTTTGTTTTTGGCCAAAAGATACGAATAAGCAATGATGTGTGAGCTGGTGCATTATCGTAATGCAGAATCCACGATTTGTTTTCCCACAATTCCGATCATTTGAGCCATATTGCTTCACGCAAACGTTGCATAACTTCCTGTACGACCTTTTGACAGGAACTCATGATGCACCACACCATTGTAATCAAAGAAAATAGTGAACAAAACCTTAACTCATCAGCAACTTCCGTTGGGATGATTGGGCCTTGGTATCGACGTCATAACCATATACCCAGGTTTCGTCACCAGTTATGACCCGTTTGAGCAAACCCGGATCGATGTTGCGTCATTCAACAACTCCTGAGCGATACTAATGAGACATTCTTTTGCTCAAAATTTAGCAATTTCGGAGCAAATTTCATTGCCACACGTTTCATGTCCAAAACATTCGAGAAAATTGAATAGCATGAGCCGGCTGATATGCCAACAGCCCAATTTGTTTCATTGTTTCAATGTTCTCTTCGCCAGTTAACGTGGTCGCACCTCCAGGACGCTCATCGACATCAATCTCTTCTCGGCCTTCTGTAAAGTGCTTGTACCACTTATAAACACTTTTATTTGGAGATAAGGTGGACTCATCGAATGCCACAGTCGACATTTCAAATGCCTTGGAGCACTTTATTCCATTTTTAACGCAAAATTTAATACATATAATTTTATCTATCTGTTTCAAAAGTCAAAAATCGAGAGTAACCTCTTCTGTTGGCTCCTAATGCAAGAACATCATAAACATATGTGTCCGATTGTAACAAAAACAAAATATCGATAATCGAATGTACACAGCCAGCGAAAAATCAAAATTCACCTTTTCCTTTGAACATACCTCGTATACTCATATTTTAATGTGAATACCATTAACTTGGTGGGATATGTCAACGTTGGAGTACGATAGAAAATTCTTATATTAATGTGGAAAGACCAGCGATTGTTGCTCCTTACAATAAGGGAGAGGGAGGAGTATATTTAGCAAACATGCTCATAGAGCTGTAAAAAGTCAACTAGCATTAAAGGAGTTTTTTTTATTGGTGTATAGGAGCATCTACCACAAATGCTTGGCTGCTGTTTGGAAAAACACTTAAAATGAGAAGTTCGACACAAAAGTATATTCTGCAATGTACTGACACTCTTTTAGAAAACAAAAGTCGACCATCCAATTTTAAAAGGCGTATCTCGACAGTAACCCTGAGCTCCCCATCAAGCAAGGTGTCAGCTAAATTAGCCAAACTTACATTGTTACTATAAAATGGAAAATTGGGTGATAGTTGGTGAAAAAGAACACTGTATAAAATGTAAAACAGGAACATCAATATCCAAATACTTTAAAAGCAAATTCATTCTTCGCTGCAATTGTTTATGCAAAAACCGTTCTTTCTTAAAATACATATTTTTCAAAATAATTAAAAAAAAAACCTTAAGTTGGTCTAAAACGTGTCTCAAAATGATCATTTTTAAGTTAGTTGATATTCCTTAAGTAGCATTGAGAAACTGGTCTCAAAAAAAAGGTGTTAACCATTTCAACTTTTAATTTTAAAAATTGATTCAGGTCAACATAAATATAACACAATCAAAAACAAGAACTTAATTCTTCTAAAATATTGTGGCGAAAATGCGAAGCGAATGACAGATGAAAGAGAGGAGCCGACAACTGGCATCTTCTAGAGCGTACGAGACGATTATCGTAACCGAGAGGATGATCGTAAACGACGCGATTATTCCAGGGGTTTCGTTTTTCAAGCAGCAAACAAGTATATAAGGACGACATTCGACTGCAAGAGTAATCAGTTGTGAATTAAACTCGTGGAGATTACATTACAGTAAAGTAATAAAAACAGTACATTGTGAAAGTTGTATACAAGTGATTGTAAATAGTAACGTAAATTGTAATTGAATTGTGAATTACCGAATAATTAAAAGCACACTAATTAAGTCTTTATAAATAAAGAGACTGCAAATTAAGTTGGCGATTTTATTTAACAATCCAGAGGTCGTACCCGAAAGATTGAGGAAATCATCGAGGTTAATCAGCAAAATCGTAACAATATTGTGGCGAAAATGCGAAGCGAATGTCAGATGAGAGAGAGAAGCCGATAACTGGCGTATTCTAGAGCGTGAATCGAGAACATTCGTTATCGAGAACAATTCAATCATTCCAGGCGGTAGGTGCGAACAATCGATTGAGTATATAAGTTGTAATATAAGTAATTGTAAATAGTGAAGTGAAAATTGTTGAAAGCGGTACGGTGACGTCAACTACGGTCGTAACCTGTTTTTGATAACACTTGTTACGGTACCGTGGAAATACGCTATTACTCTAATAATTGAACTTGGCAGCACTTACAAGCTAATTTTTTTTATCAATTTGCTTTAAATTGACATTCAAATTATTTATTAGCGTCAAAAAATTGTCAATGTGCTTAATGTTTTGCCTAAATTTAAATGGTTTTTTTCCCGGTAATAATTTTTAAAATTATAAAATTCTAGTAACTTTTAAAACATATTGCAATGACTTTTGAACAACCAATAAAACATGCGATAGTCGCGAATACCTGCCGTCTGCAAATTCCATTTGGAAAGAGCAAGCAATCTATAGATGGCGAAGGCGACAGCAACCAATGTAGCACACCCAATCGGCGCAATTGCGACATTTTTGTTGAAGAACAAAATTTTTATATATATGCAGATACGCGTTTATGTCGGTAAATATAACTGTGTAATTGTTGATAATAATATTAATTTAAAGCGTGCATTTACAGTTTTCATTTGCAGGAACGACAATTCGATACCAAAGATGTGAAAAATCTGATTATCAACTTTAATACCAAAACAAGCAGTTATGAAGTGGATTTACCATGTTTACCCCGCACAAATGATGAACAAAAAATGCCGCCAGAGAAAGATGATGCGGAGAACAAGTGTTCGGAGGGCAAATTACCCCCATTCATTGAACTGTGGAAACTTAAAAGAATCACGGATAATTGCCATCTACAAATAGACAATACTGGTGAACTGCTAAAATTTGTTGCAGACTATGGTTATGGATTTGCTAAAAGATATCGAGGAAAATTAACTGGAGTAAGTCGATAAGTTAAAAAATTACAGGAAACTTTAATTATAACGAAATATCTCTGTTGCATTCCAGGCCGATGTGCCAGCTGTGGCACGAATGCCCGAACCGCATATGGTTAGTCCTCTACAACGTAGCATTGATCGCGAAGTAGACGAAATGAAAAACTTTTCACGTGATCAGTATAAATTGAATTTCGTAGAATTGCAAATACCGGAAGGACATGAAAACCCTATGAAGTATAGCAATAAAATTAATGGTATGAAAAAAAATACAATTGCACTAAAAATGTGTTTTTAAAAAATATTAAATATTCTAAGAATTCACTATTTTTATTGTAAGATACTAAACTAACGCGCGAGGAGGAATGTTTGCTGCATAATTTGACACGGAAGTCGCTTGATGTATCTTGTAACTACGTTCAGACTGAAGTTGATTGTGGGCTTATATGCATACTTTTGGCGATTTGCTATGATATACGGTAATTCTGTAGTAAGATTTTTTTCTTAATTCATTTTCTAATACATGGTTCCCAATTATAGCACCACAGCTAATGAGCCTACATGCGAAAGTGCATGGACACGCGGCATTCTTTCAGCTACATTAACTTATTTTGAACCATTTGAAAATGTTAAGGATGTCGTTATAAGCTTTTTGCGACGTACACTCATTTATCCACTCTATCGGAATTACGATTTAGGACGCCTGTGCCTGCAAGACGCTATTGATGGTCTGAAAAAAAGTCCTGCGTGGGTGTTAAAGCAACTAATGCAAACACATATGATTTTTGCAAGTGGCGATGGCAATCAAGATATCTTCAATCGCTACTACATGGAAGATTACATACGTTATGTTGCCGATAATAATCAATGTAGTGCTACACATTTGCAATTATTGGCACGAAACTTGAAAAATGTTATGTTGGATGTGTCCAAGAAGCATTTACATCTAGATTTGGGAGAAATAGAGACTGAACTGTTGAAGGAATTGATTACAGATATACATTTAGACAATGAAGCAACCAGCGAAGAGGACGAAACGGATTATGATACAGATGAAGATTGTGATGATGATGATGATCATGATGACGATGATAATGAAGATGATGGCGAGGATGTCAACGCAAGGGCAAATGAAGGAAGTGGCACAGAAAGTGGTGAAGAGGCGAGTAAATCTTCGTCAATAACGGCAACGTCTTCTTCCACCAGTGATACGGAGCAGAATAGTGTGATTGAACAATGTAATGAGGTTGTGCAAATTTCAAAATCTTAAAATTTTTAGTCTTAATCAAGTTTCAATTAACACACGAATAGTGTGCACATTTATTTTTTATATGTTGTATATGCAAGAAATCAATGAATTTTGTTTATTGGTTTTGATATACATAGATTTTATTAAAGTGGATGAATTTGAAGCATGCTAATTTACATTTCCATTGTGCAAATAAATCAAAATTTGCTTTAAAACGCGCATATTGACTTTGCTTGTAAAAAACATAATAGACGGACCTTTCAATCAGCAGCAATGAAACAAGGTTGTGTAAGAATTCCGAATAAAGATAAATAAATATAAATGTACTTTTGTTTTATTTTATATGGTAGGTGTATATGTTTTTTCGACTTTATTTATGTAATAAAATAGGGATATCTCTTATTACAGGATTTACAGCTTAAATTTTAAATTTATTTTCTTGTATATCATTAATTGATATACATTTTCATCTATATTTATATTTAGTTATGATTTTATTGCATACATCTGTACAAACACACGAGCAATTAATTAGATGCATATGAGTATTCGTACACTAATTTAATAATTCTTTAAAAACATCCATAGTAGTTTTCCATTATTAAGTGCTGGATTGTCACTGGTTAATCTAACTGGATTTTTGGGCCGCTTACAAATTTTTCTACCAGCAATTTCCATCTGTATGTATGTCTAAACAATGTAGTAAATTTTTTTTGTTTTTATTCCCAATTTTGTTTACTTAATTATAATTACTATGTATGTATGAGTAAAGCTAAAATTTACAAGGTATTTTTGAGTTTTACTCGTACAGAAGAAAAAGAAGAAAAAATAAATTGTAAACTGTTGATAATATAATTTGAAATTATAATTAATATTTTTTTAAACAATTAAATTAAATAATTAAATTTATTTTATTTATTAAATTGTTTTTAAATGATTTTTTAATTAAATTGATTTCAATATTTTATCAATGAGTTTTAAAACAAAAGATTCTAATGAAATTTCGAAAGTGCACAAATTGCTTCAAAGTGATTTAGTTGTAGCAATGTTTAAATTATGTTGATATTTTTTATTAAAAAAAAAAGAACTATAAAAAAGGAGTTCAATCAAATTACATAAAAACGTTTTATTTAGTTTCTGTGCTGTTCTATAACATTTTCAACGCCTATTTACATACAAAAGTCTTAGCACGTTAGCATTTAAAAGCAAGCACAGTTTTTACTAAACACTTACTCTTTAATTGTTATTAAGATCTATAAAAATGTCTTAAATATAAATTAAAAAATGAAAAAAAAATTAAATAATTTTGTTGTCATGGCTTCTATCGTATATATATTGTTCTTAAGGCGTATTTCGGAATACATACATATGTAATATACATTCATAAATGTTTTGCATTTATATGTATGTTTGTATATGTGTCTACCATCGTTTACAAAATTACAACTATTAGACAATTGATTGCCAAAAAAATTATTTTCCAATTATTATATTTTCTTTCTGTTGTTGGCACTATTTGTTTTTTTTTTTACGAATATTACGCAACCAAATATTGAGCAAAATAAAAAATAAAAAGCAAAATTTATAGATTCAGTGCGATTGCATACAAAATATTTACAAAAGTTAATTGCTTTGTTATATGTATGTATTAAGAACGAAAAAATTAAAAACCTAAATAAAAATAAGAAATAAAAAAAATTGTGTCCTAATTTCTAATACAACCAGGACTCGCATTCTTAAGGCGGCTGACCTTTGGAGTGAAGAAACGCACATAGCTTTAGAGCTTAAAATTGCTACAGATCTGTTAAGAAGAAAAAAATTTATTAATAAAATTATTTAAATATAATAAAAGTTTTCTTTTAATTAAAATACTTTTTTACTTGATACTTACTCATTGTCTCCTGTTGTATTTCCACCTTATACGAAGGATTATCATAGGCCGCATCACTCTTCCTTGGTGGCGTTATAGAGGCTGTCTGATGTACTCGTCTCCTAGTTAATATTAACAACAGCACAATTGTGGACATAATGGCCAAAGCAGCAACTACTGAGACCACTACTAGAGGACCATAGTAATCACCGACTGGTTGATCACCGCCAGCGCTAGCTGTGAGTAGTTTTCCTAATTTGAAAATTAAAAAATTATAATGGTCAAAAGTGAAGCGAAATACATATGTATTTTTTGTAACAGTGAATTACTCTGAAATTCCTTGCACAGACCTCAAGACCCAAATAATCAGTAGTGTTTTGAGTGGAATTGTAAGCTAGAGCTCTAGATAGGCAGGTAGCGAGTAGAACGAGTAGCTCGAAACTCACTCGTTTTTTTTTGTAACTTTGGAGATTAGGAAAAAATCGAACAGATGAACAAATAATTACTTTGTTTAAATGGCAGTAAAGGGTGATCCAAGTAGAGAAATTTTTTTCAATAGCCAAACATTATGACGCGTACCCATAAATGTGGGTAATATTTAGAAAAAGAAATTTTAAAATTATTTAAAAAAAAATTTTATATCATAAAGGGTGATCCAAGTAGAGTTACTTTTTTCAATAGCCTTTTTTTTTGACAGATCACGCATGAATCGTGTCAAGCTGTCATGTTATTTTTGTTCAGTATTGTTTGGCATTTCATCGTGGAAAGACTTACGCCTGAACAACGTTTGCAAATCATTCAACTTTATTACGATAATTCAAGTTATGTAAAGAATGTGTTCCGCGCACATTGCTCAACTTATGGTCAACATAATCGGCCTACCGAGCGTAGTATTCACAACATTATTACCCATCTTGAGACCTAGCATTCATTATTGGATAATATTCGACCGAATAGACCCCGTCCAGCACGCAGTGAAGAAAATATAACAGCCGTAGCTGAGAATGTACATAAAGACCGTGGAGAGTCGATTCGGCGCCGTTCGCAGCAACTTGGACTGGCGAACTGGACTTCTGTAAAGCGATGAGGCCAATTTCTGGCTCAATGGGTATGTAAAAAGCAGAACTGCCGCATTTGTGATGAATAGTAACCTGAAGAGATTCAAGAGCTGCCATTTCATCCAGAAAAACAAAGGTTTGGTGTGGTTTGTTAGCCAGTGGAATCATCGGTACATATTTCTTCAAAAATGATGCCGGTGAGAACGTAATCGTCAATGGCGATAGTTATCGCGCCATGATAGGCGACTATTTGATGCCTGAAATTGAAGCTCGTAATCTCCGCGACATTTGGTTTCAACAAGACGGCGCCACTTCCCACACATCGTATCAATCAATGGATTTATTGAGAGAACACTTCGATGAGCAAATAATTTCACGTTTTGGACCGGTCGATTGGTCACCAATATCATGTGATATCACCCCGTTAGACATTTTTCTGTGGGGATATGTAAAGTCTAAAGTCTATGCGGACAATCCCGCTTCGATTCAGCCCTTGGAGCAAAACATCACGCGTGTCATTCGCCAGCTACCAGTCGAAATGTTCGAACGAGTCATCGAAAATTGGACTCAACGAATAGACCATCTGAGACGTAGCCGCGGCCAAAATTTGAAAGAGGTAATCTTCAAAAAATTAATGCCAAAGAATGTTCTTTCGAATGATTATAAACATTCATTAAATTTGAAGTTTCTGTGGTTTTTTCTTAAAAACAGTGGGGAAACTCAAAATGGATCACCCTTTATATACATAATTCTTTATTCTAAGCCGCCCGTGAACGACTTCTGGATCTTTATGAGGAGATTTAATTTCACGCCAGAAACACGGCCAATTACAGAAGTTAATTTTCTGCAATTTTGGATGTTGGCCGGGCCAGGACGTCAGTAGCGGCCGCCAAATATATTTAAAATGATAGAAAAAGTGCGGAGAAAAAGTCAAAATATCTAGCCATTTACATTTATTCAAAATGCTCCAGATGCTTGAGCTCTTGCTGATAAAATTTTGAATAATGAACATTGAACAGGTCTGTTTGAAAAAACCTGAACTCTATTGTAAACATATTCCTTTGCTTTTCCGTTTTGCGTTTTGTGCATGAAATGAGCTCGAATACAATCCTGCCGAGCGTCAATACAAAAACGATTATGTAATACATGAGTTGTGGATAAGTTTAAGAACCTATCGCGGCAGAGCAAGAGGATATTTTATTCTTGTCAGAAATATTACAATCGGATTTTAACCCAACTGGTTCAAATATTTTCAAAATTTCATACCGTAGATATAGGAAATATTTTCCTCAGAAATTGAAACTCGTTGTGACAGAAACCAGTTTCTTTTTTCAAAACAGTAAAATGATAATAAAAATCAATAGAGGAACTTTATAAAATGTGTAAAGAATTTACCGAAATCCTTGAAAACTGTAAGCATCCTTTCGAAGGCATTAAGAACTTTCGAAAAAAAAGTTACAAAAATTTATCAATTTCATATTATTCTTTTAAATTGACATTAATGGACACTTACCAGTTTTACCCGGTGTCGCTGGACCACTCGGTTTCGTCATGAAGTTCACCACATTACTCTTCTTGATATTACCATTAGTTAAATACATCTCCAGCCAAAGATGATATTTTGTGCCCGGTTTCAGATCCATTATCAATGTGCCTGTGGTACTATCACGTTTGGCTACTTTGAAAACACTCGAGTCCTCCTTGCCGGCATCACTCTGATAAATAGCGCGATAAATATTAACATATTTATCTTCTGGATATGGCACACCGTTCCAAGAAACCTCCACACTCTGTGACTTCACCTTAGTAACATTAACCATAACATCGAAATTGTAAACATCGACCTTTGGTGCTGTACGCACTTTAATCATATGACCAGACAAGAGTTCGCCACCATGTCCCGCTAAGGGTATATAGAATAGACCAATCTCATAACCTGTATCGGGTTGTAAATTCTCAATTGTATAACTAGTGAGTGAGCGGTGTACAAGTGGTGTGGATGAATATATTTGTCCAGTCAACTCTTTGTAACGTAACTGTATGCCATCGACATACTCCAATTGTTCATCGGCGATCTTCTTCCACGTCAACTGCAACCAAGTGGAGTTTGTTTCGCTAACATTCAACTCCGGATCATCTATATTCTTAAAGACATCCTTAAAGTCTGGTCGATAGTCCGAAATATGTGGCGGTGGCGTAATCGTACGATCAGCGGGCGTAGTTACAGTTAAAATCGGGCTCGAGGGTTGTGCGTTCAAGTCGCGTAATATCAGCGTAATCTTTATTTTGTATAAAGAATTCGGTTCCAAACCGGGTAGATCGAATTCCATCTGTGACGTCGCAATTAGATCTTCGGGTGGTGCGAAGATTTGCTGTTCCCATGTGGAAGTATCATTACTAGGACCATTCGTGTAGCGCAACTCGACGCGACCATCTAGATTGACATAAGTGGGCGGCACAGTGAAAATAATGCGAATTGTGCGCGGGTCTATGGCTTCCAGACTGAGTACTTCAATGCCGCTTTGCAGATTGTTAAAACCTAGCGCAATGAATGATCCAGAGATATGGAAAAATATGTATTTAATTTGATTTTAATTAAGTTATTGTTTTGAGTATAAAATTTATATTTATATAATTCACTAAAACATTAGACTGAAAGGTATAAATATTTTCGGGTTTAAAAATTCTTTGGTTCTTAAATATTCTTGAGGCAAAGCTCAGCTCTTCGCGTAACATGTTGGTGTTGATGAAAATTGTTTTATTTGGTTATTCGTTTCGGATTTGTGGATTATGAATTTGTATCTTAGTAGAAGTTATTTAAAAATACTCAAGGTGAACAATGGTTTAAGATTGGTATTGTCATAAGCGAAGCGAATGAATACTCTGCGATTTTCATTTCAAGTTTTACGTCGAAAGAATGGTTGATTCCGCTTTTGTTCTCATTCGCTTCGCAACTTATAATACTAACCAAGTGAAGTGTAGATAATAGATAGTATATTTAAAATTAATGTTTTTAGTGACTCATGAGTGTGAACGTGCTTTAGTGTATTTGTTAGAGTTAGTTTAAGGTTAAGATGCGTTACATGCTTTTAAATGATGCTACTTGTCAGCAGACTAAATGTTAATGAGGCTGTGCTTTTGGTGTTTTATATATGGTTATAGGTAAGCCATAAATCAACCTTTTTGACTGTGATGATGATGTGGAGCTGTGCCTATAATTGCCGGAAGCACGGCATGTTCGGTAGATTCCGCGGTCAAGCCTACAGCGCTGGTGGTGGCCTCAGAATTGGTTGAACTGCTCGCCGATGGTTCCTGCAATTGTTGATGCGGCACTAAATTACTGTTATTGTTTGCATTTACATTCGCCGGATGCACATGTGGTAAGTGCGGTGGTTGTCCAAGACCCGGTACTATTGGAAAACCACCATAAGCCACCGGTTGACCGTCAACAATCGCTATACCATGAGGTGGCGGCGGTGGTGGTAAACCACTATGTACTATTGGCACGTATTGCGCATGCGTTGGCGGTAGACCCGCTTGTGGATGGTGCGCCAACTGTTGTTGCGGTATGCCATTGGCGCCACTCTCGTTGCCATGTCCATGACCACCGATATAAGCACTCTGTACAGGTGTATGTTGTAGGTGTTGTAAGATATGTTCGATACGCACGTGAGGTGACAATTGACCTTTGAAACCCGGAGGGGGAGCTGGCGGGGCACCGCCTGCAGGTGCTCCACCTGGTGGATGTGCAGCAGGTGCTCCTGCGCCCAAAATGTTAAACAAATCCGATTGACTAGTTGGTGCAGGTGGTTTTCCCTGCGCGATGCCATTGGGACTAATATCGTATGGTTCATACGGATTGTAGGGGTCAAAGTGATCTTTTGGCGGCTGTGCGGGATTGTAGAAACCATATGGTCCCGGATGTCCAGCTATGGGTAAGTGTGGATTATAATTTACAGCGCCAGGTCCGCCAGGTCTGCCTAAGTGTATGGGTATGAAACCCGGTGGCATGGTGTCTTGTTCATCTTGCGGCTCGTGCACATCGTATTTTACTTCATTTTGCTGCGGTTTCACAATTAACGGCTTCTTTATAAACTTTTCATGTTTATCGTGCTTTTCCGGACGTAAATCGCCAAATGGTGAGGCGTTCTTAGGTGGTTTGCCGTCGAGAGTGGGATAGAAGGCGTCACCGGGTCTTGATGGCTTTTCATGCTCTTTGCTCTGATAAATATCATTTTTATCATTGGAGGCGTGCGTCGTCGTACTGCCAGTGCTGTTCGGCTCTTCGGTCGATGTTACTGCTGAATAAAATGAAACGCGACAGAGATACAGATATTTTGTTGTTATGACGTTTTATGGATTTTGATGTTTTTATTCATTATTATTATTTTGTTATTTACAGGAAAACGATTTTCGATGTTATGCGTTCGAGGTTTTTGTTTTAGATTTATAGATTGCAGTTAGATACGTGATATGTGAGTGCACAAGTCATTATGAAGCGCATTAGAGGTTAAAAATAAAAGAAAAACAAAAAATATGAAATCAGAACAATTAGAATAATGTTTTTAACATATAAATAATGAGTGATTCACAATAATTTCATTATTGATACAAATCCAATAAATAGATATGTAAGAAAGAGTATTTTTTTACAGGATTTTTTTTGAACTGCTAAATCTGGATTGATTTCACCTCAGATTATTTGCCGAAATAACAACACTTTCTTGTCTGTCTTTTTCAATGTTCTTTTTCTTTTAAATTTATGTGCTGGACTAGGTCAAACCTCCGAAGCTTAAAAGAACAGCTAGAAACTAGGAAGAAAATAATTTACCAGATATACTCTGTAAGTGCGCAGGGTATTTAAGAGGACTGAAATCCCAATAAAGCTATCATCTAAACCCTTATCGGAAAGCATGGAGCAAAAGCATTATTCGTACTGAGAAAAAGAAACAGTCAAGCGATTTAAGTTAATTAAATGGCAATTATATTGAAATTTAAAACGTCCTTGAATTTAATGCCAATAAATGTTTTTTTTTTATATTTGGAGATAGTTATTTCGATATTAAAATCAATAACCCTTGCTTCGCTTTGCCTTTCAATTAGGTATAGAAAATGCTTGAAGTGGAAACTAATAGACTCCGACTAATTGAAAGACTTTTCTTAAAACAGGTTGTTTCCTTAAATTCAATCTATCTATACAATTTTCTTGCCGGGGGCTTAGAAAAAACTATTATTACTTTTAAAGCATCTTTAACCATTAGTTGAGAAATATCCTACCGCATCTAGTATGATGTTAAGAAATGTCGCATTTCATGCAATATACACATCCTAAACACTTAGCCCCATGCCAAAGCTATTTTGAAGCGTTCGCTCTCCACTTTGTAAGTTTAGACCTACGAAGCTTTTTCTATTACATAACCATTTTAAATATATTTACCGTTTGGATTGTGAATTCCCTCAGTATTGAAGGCATGCATTGGTGGTGAGGACATTGTAGATGAAGTTTCATCACCATTTCCACCACTAAGTTTGGGCGTTAGTGGCGCACAAGCCCAATGTCTGCAGCACTCATCGTCGGGTATTGGCAAAATGCGTGCCTGTGCAGGATGGCAAGGTAAGTCGGGTGGCGGCAAGGCGAGTACTGGCGGACAAGCTGGACGACATTCAACCTTGCCATTCTCACAATAACAATGTTGTTCACAACCTGTCATAACGGAAGCAGGCAATCAAGAAGCCAAGCGTACATACGCAGCATGAATGATATGGATGAAGAAAAATATAAAAAATGTTGTTAGTGTTAATTTTGCTAGCAAGTATTAATATTAATGCATGTGTATGTATGCGCTATGCAATACTCACCAGTAAGATTAGTCGGTATTGGTGTCCAATTGTCGAATGTGTGACCCTGGTAACTACAGGTGCCGTTATCCACACAACGCATCTTCTCCGGACAACAATTGGGTGCTTTCGGTTCAAAATCTGCCGGTTCCGGTTCCCAACGCAAGCAATGCGGATTCATAAGATCCAAACCGAAAGTTGAGGGACACTGCAGCTTAGCACAGTGGACACCTTCTAATGTGCAAATACATAATTGCTCGCAACCGTCATGGAATTGTTGGCCATCGTGATAATGTTGACCTTTATATTCACAATCGGTCGATTGATGACCGCCCGAAATGTCACGCGCTTGCTCAGTACCATATTGCTCATCGGCAATTGAATTTTGTGCTGTTGGTGGTGATGGAGTTTGCTCGTGATCGTCAAGTGTGACATCACACAGCTCCAATTGACAGCACACATCCTTTGGATCTTTAACATAGACGCACTTATCAAGCCGCGTGTGATTACGTTCCGGACAACGTGGCTTACAGTTCATTATGCCACCTAAATCGCAATGACAAATCTGTTCGCAACCGATTTCCAGACGTTCACGGAATTTATACACATTACCATTGTGGTAGCAGTCGAGCCGTGCTGCTTGTGCGGCGGCTGCGCGTCGTGAATTGGGGCGCGTGCAATAGTATAATGCAATTTGTATTTGTTTATGTTGATTTTTGTAGCGGTGTAGGTGGTTGGTTGATTATTTGTTGTTGTTTTTTTTTTGTAAATTAATTTTAATTTTTTGTTTGTTCGGTGGATGCGGCCCATTTTTGTGGTTTCGCATTTGTTTATTTATTTTTATTTTATAGCAAATGAAATGAGAAGAATAAAACAAAGCATTAATAAGCAAAATGTGGTATAAATAAATCATATGAGATAATGAGATTTGTAAGAAACTAAAGATTTTTTGAAAATTCATTTTGCATGGCCTTCCCAAGGTGTGGTAACAATGCGTTTCTGTTGGTGATCTAAGATATGCGAATATTTTGGTTTTTTCCCCTTAGTTTGCGAAAAAAAATGTTATTACCAAAAGCAGGTGAGTTCTCATTGATTGTAACAGTGAAATGAGTCACTTTGAAATTTCAATTACCACGAAAATATCTTGTGAGTATAATTTCTGTTATTTCGAAATAAAGCTTTAACTCTTATAATGTACGGGTATAAGAAAAATAAAAAATAAACTGCAGATGAGTGGAAATCTATAATTTAAATTTTTATTCTAAAAAACCACACAAAATGACTGTGATCTGTTTAAAACTTCCTCTATATTATGCTCATGTTGTATATTTCGACTATTGAGTTTTATTAAAATTATACAGAAAACAGAAATTTACTTTGACAATTAATCAGGTGATGTATAATCAAATGTCTCGAATTCATATAAAGACTTTTCTTGTCTCTGATAAAAGTAAAACAAAATAAAATAAAATGCAATAAAATAAAAAAGAAATGAAAAACAAAATATAAATACGCCAAAATATTATATATTAAAAAAATATTTAAAAAAATACAATATATAACATAATATAATATATATAATAGCAGGTGATCCAGGTTCCCTACTTTTTAAAGAAAAAAAACACAGAAAATTCAAATATTATGACAATTATTTTTTAAAGATTATCTCTTTCAAATGTTGGCCACAGCTACGTCTCAGATGGTCCATCCGTTGAGTCCAATTTTCGATGACTCGTTCGAGCTTTTCAACTGGTAACTGGCGAATTACAAACGTGATGTTTTGCTCCAAGGCCTGAATCGAAGCGGGATTGTCCGCATATTCCTTATATTTTACATGCCCTCACAGGAAAAAGTCTAACGCTGTGATATAACACGATCTTGGTGGCCAATAGAGCGGCCCAAAACATGAAATTATCTGCTCCCCGAAGTGTTCCCTCAATAAATCCATTGATTGATACGATGTGTGGAAGTGGCGTCGTGTTGTTAAAACCAAATGTTGCAGAGATCACGAGCTTCAATTTCAGGCATCAAGTAGTCGGTTATCATGGCGCGATAATGGTCGCCATTGACGGTTACGTTCTCACCCTCATAATTTTTGAAGAAATATGGACCGATGATTCCAACGGCCTACAAACCACCAAACAACCAGAAATTGGCCTCATCGCTGAACAAAATTTGGCTCGAAAACGTCGGATCTTCTTGGAACTTTTCAAGCGATTTCATAGAGCGAAGCGATGTCTATTGAGAAGGTCGAGCGGCTTCAGTTCTTGCACAAGCTGTATTTTGTACGCTTCCAGTTTAAGATCTTGACGCAAAATGCTCCAAGTCATTCCATACGTTTGTCCGAGTTGCTGCGAACGGCGCCGAATCGACTCTCCACGGTCTTCGTGTACACTCTCAGCTACGTCCGCTAGATTTTCTTCACTGCGTGCTGGACGTGGTATATTCGGTCGAATATTATCCAATAATGAATGCTGGGTCTCAAGATGGGTGATGGTTTTGCAAATAGAATGCTCAATAGACCGTTTATGTTGACCATAAGTTGAGCGGAGCGCCGAAACACATTCTTTACAGAACGGGAATTTTCGTAATAAAGTTGAATGATTTGTAAACGTTGTTCGGGCGCAAGTCTTTCCATGGTGAAATGCCAAACAATAGTTAACAAAAATAACATGACAGCTTGACACGACTCACGCGTGGTCTGTCAAAAAAAGGCTATCGAAAAAAGTAACTCTACTTGGGTCACCCTTTATGATATACAATTTTTTTTAAATAATTTTAAAATTTCTTTTTCTAAATATTACCCACATTTATGGGTACGCGTCATAATGTTTGAATATTTTATGTTGAATATAAATATTTCAAAAGTTTCCATTTTTGTTTGTTTCAAATAAATAAATTTCTCTTTTCCTTCCGCATTAAACCCACTACTTGTTTCCAACAAATAATATAATTGAATTACTTAAATTTCACTTTCCAATACACTCACCACTATTAAGCCCATCATCAGCATTTAATTCAGGTGCGCTCATTGTAGGCAATAGGCCACATTCCATGGTTGCACAACATTCATCTATAGCCACTTGTTGGCAGTGTTGTTGTTGCGATAAATCCATGTGTGGTGCTCCACCAACCAGTTTAAATGTATTACCCATACAACGTGGCTCACAAATCCATTCACCGCGATTACACGTGCAACGTTCATCACAACCGCGGTTCATTGTTTCGCCATTCTGAAAGGAGATTAAAGGAATAAAATAAGAAAATTTGAACAATATGGATTAAAGTAAGAGTGATGTTGTCCTAAATGTTTTCTAAGTAGGCAAAGAACGGCGCCAAATATTTTAGTGACTGCCGGGAGCGCTGGAATAGCTCTAGCAGCAACTCTTAAGCCATGGTGACTCTCATTTTTCTGAACTTATAAACCCTCAAAAGATTGCTACAATTTGCCATCTCTCCAAATATTTTGAAAACAATTTTAGGATGGAGGATCCGACCACTCGTTGCAACCCACGCTGACTTTCGAAATTCATTCAACTCAAACTGCCAACACGGCACTTGAGGAAAGATTTTTTTTAATGAAGCTTATATTCCTTAAGCGAAATATAATTTAAAAGAAAATGCACATTATGTCACTGCTGATACATTTTAAGAGACATTATTTGAAAAGTTTATTTGTCCCTAAAGTGTGACGACTCGAAGCCAAAACGGATTTCATGCTCTGATAGCTTCCGAAGACACGTATTTCAGAACTTCCAAATACCTTCTTAAAACGCACAAATAAATACATATATAACTGCCTAAAAGAGTTTGGTCCAAGTTGTGGTACTCGTTCCCAATTTAATGGAGAATATTTATTATCATTCAAAAAAACATTATTTGCCATGTATTTTTTGCAGATTATCTCTTTCAAATGTTGGCCCCGTCTACGTCTCAGATGCTTCATCCGTTGAGTCCAATTTTCGATAACTAGTTCGAGCATTTCGACTGGTAACTGGCGAATGAGAGGCGTAATGTTTTGCTCCAAGGCCTGAATCGAAGAAGGATTGTCCACATAGACTTTACATATGTCCACAGGAAAAAGTCTAACGGTGTGATATCACACGATCTTGGTGGACAATCGACCGGCACAAAACGTGAAATTATTTGCTCACCGAAGTGTTCTCTCAATAAATCCATTGATTGATGCGATGTATGGGAAGTGGCGTCGTCTTGTTGAAACCAAATGTCGCGGATATTACGAGCTTCAATTTCAGGCATCAAATAGTCGGTTATCATGGCGCGATAACCGTTGCCATTGAAGGTTACGTTCTCACCGACATCATTTTTGAAGAAATATGGACCGATGATTACAAGGGTCCACAAACCACACCAAACCGTTGTTTTTTATGGATGAAATGGCAGCTCTTGAATCTCTTCAGCTTGCTCCTTGTCACAAATGCGGCAAGTTTGCTTGTTTACGTACCTACACGAAAACGTTCGACCTTCTTGGAGCTTCAAGTTGCTGTGAATGGCGCCGAATCGACTCTCCACGGTCTTCGTGTACACTCTCAGCTACGGCGGCTATATTTTATTCACTGCGTGCTGGACGTGGCCCATTCGGTCAAAAATTATCCAATAATGAACGCTGGTTCTCAAGATGGGTGATGGTGTTGCGAGTAGTACGCTCAGTAGGCCGATTATTGTCGACAATAAGTTGAGCGAAGCGCGCGAAACACATTCTTTACAGAACGTGAATTTTCGTAATAAAGTTAAATGATTTGTAAACGTTGTTCAGGCGTAAGTCTTTCCACGATGAAATGCCAAACAACACTGAACCAAAATAATATGGCAGTTTGACACGACCTACGCGTGATCTATCAAAAAAGGCTATTGAAAAAAGTACCTATACTTGGATCACCCTTTATATAAAATTCTAGTGTCACAGTGTTTGTAACCGAACACTTTTTAAACGGCTTCACTGATTCTTATTTTGTATATATTTTCAGCAGGACTATTTTACACATCGGGAAGAGGACCAGGGACTGAATTATGCGAGAGAATCGTTTTTATGATTCGATTTATCTAAAATTAGCATGGTACCACCCACTCTTAGCTCAAAAAGTATAATTCAGAAGCGCCCGGCAGAATTCTTCTATAAAATGTGATACTTAGAATTGCTGTGGTCTAGTTAAAACACGAATTGAGTATGGACGCAACCGGGTAACAACTACGCCTTTGTCATATGCAACAGACTTTTTACCTTCAGACCCCTGTCACACAGAACCGAATATTTAAGGCATTAATCCATGGAACTCAATCAAACTTAATAGATATGCAAATTTTAAAGGGGATAAACTCCTAGCAAAAACGGCTGATCAGAAATAGACCTTCTTCTCATATAACATATTTTTTTTTTGACTGATCTGTGAAATTAGGTTCGAAATTTGAAAGAATATATCGTTAAAACTCAATCTTATTTAATGGATATAGCAGTTGTACCTCCTATATAACTGCACTTTAGTCCGTCTGCCGCCTGCTAAAGTCAGAGATAACCCGCATGGAGTTCCACATAGCAGTAAATATCAGACGAGCATCTAATATTCGCTTCCACCTAAGCTTAGATTTCGTTACTAGCTTAAATTTATTTTAATATCTTTTAAAAGTCCTCGAATCAAATCAGCTGATACATTATACAATATATGGTAAATACAGCATTTAAGCATAATCATCTGATAAAAAAGTTAACATTAGTTGTCAAGGAAATTTAATATTCATCATAAACAATAAATATATCGCTTAAATGCATCTCGCTAAGTGACAATGACGTGCTAAAATTTCCATTAATAAATCACATAAATCAAAGTAATCGCCACAATAGCGCTAATGAAATGCTTTGCAACATTGTTATGTGCAGTATACACCGCGTGAGTGATTTCAAAGATTTTCTTAACCGTCAACGCTTATTGATTTTTTAAGTAAAAACAAATGTTAATTTCTCATACGTATGATATTTAAAAAAAAAAAAAAGGAATGCAAATTTTCTTATCTATAAGCATACTAATAAGTTTTTCACATAAGGAAGATGAATTTAATCTTTTTTCTTCTTATTATTGAATGAGTTGTCGTGTGCTGCGGTAATTCTTTTAATTCCCATTGTGTTAATGAAGTATTGCATATAGTTATTTTCCGGATTCATGAAACTAGTATATGTGTATGTACATACATACAATACAGTATAGTATGTGCATACAAAAGTAAATGGATTTATGTATTTTATACATAATTGCGTAAGCCCAGAACAATAGTATTTATTGTAGGCGCACTAACCCGTTATGTTGGCTGGCTCAATGATTCCACTTCCATCCGTCATTCTCTCATGCAACAAATCAACTAGACATGTACATATGTATGTATATAAGCGATGGAAAAACGTTTGTATTGTAATAATATTTAGTAACATAGATATGTGTATGTATGTACAAGAGCACTTAAATGAATAACGTTATTTTCATAATGTTTATTAGTGCTCGTTTCATTTGTTTTTGGCTAATAAGGAAATTTTTTTAAAAGGCGTTTTGTTACTAGAATATTTAAGTATGAATGCAACTATAAACAATTTAATGAGATTAGATATTTTTAATTTTTTAATAATTATTCTCTTGCAATAGAGTTATATGATTTCTCTCCAAAAAAAAAAAAAAAATACTAACTGCTAAGGAAATTCAAATGTTTTTTTTTATTTAATGTGAAGTACAATGAATACAGTTAAGTTCCGAATATAACATCATTCAAATGGCCTCCACGACTTCTTTTGCAGGAACGAATTCAATGAACCCAACTTTCGACCACTTTTTCCACTAAATAAAGTCGTATGTCATGAAAGCATGTTCAATATTGACTTTGAAAGCTGAGAGTCTGGTTTATTGCTAAAGACCAATGACTTCAAATAACCCCACAAGAATTAGTCTAATGATGTTAAATCACAACTTCTTGTAGGCCATTCAATGTCACAATTTCTTGAAATAATCGAATCTCCAAATCTTTTCGCAATAACTCGGTTATTGCAAGTGCTGTGTGACACGTAGACCCATCTTGTTTGAACAAGATGTTCTTAAGATCAACTTCTTCCAATTGTGGCCATAAAATGTTGGTTATCATTGATTTATACCGCTCTCTACTGACAGTAACGGTGCTACCAGCTTCATTTCGAAAGAAGTACGGACCGATGATTCCACCAGACCAAAAACCACACCAAATTGTCAATTTAGGTGAATGTAATGGTTGTTCATGAATAATTTGTAGATTTTCTTCGCACCAGAATCGACAGTTTTGTTTATTTACCGCACCACTCAGATGAAAGTGAATCTCATCGGAGGAGATGATTTTCTTAAAAAAATCGTTATCGTTTTCCAGTTGTTCCAACGCAAAATCAGCAAATTCACGACATTTATGGTGGTCCAATGGCTTCGGTTCTTGAGTGAGAACAATTGTATACGGATGCAAGCCCAAATTTTTTCTCAAAATCCGCCAGATTGTTGTTTGAGACAGTCACCTGCCTGAACGGCAGCTATATTTTCATTACTTCGACCGACACCTAGAAATCATAACACCCCTATTGGAAAACCTTTTATATATATTTTTAATGTGTATATAATTTTTCACAATTTTATTATACTACGAGATATCAACAAATATATCTTCTAGTTATTATAAGATATTGAAACATGAAACATTATATTTTTAATTTTCTTTGAATCCTTTGAACTAAATTAATGTTGGAGAAAAGTTGAATATGTTGAAAATTCGATTTAATTTTGAATTTTTCCAGAATCTTTTTTGATAGTCTATATTAATCAATTTCTCTTTTCCAATCCTCGAAGCAGTTCATTATTTCGTCGCCTTTGATCTGATGATTTTGATGGTAATGTAAAAAGTAAAAATTCTATCAAGTTTTATACTTAGTCGTATTTTAAAGGTTTTTTTGCTCTAATATTGCAGAAATGCTTTTGTGGCTGTTAATGTTCTGTTCCGTAGACACAGAGACGACGGTCACAACTACTGTGAATACTGAAGAACATTTCAGAACATTGGGTTCATTCAGAATTAATTCCGGTGATCACGTTCTGGTGTCTCGTCTTAAGAGCCAACGGTGTCTCAACTTAAGACAGCAACGTACATTAGTAAAAAAAAAACCACAAATATAACTCATTGAGTACAGTACATACTTTGCAAAAAGTTGTCCTAGCTACCCTCTTAAAGCTCAGGCAAATAAAAATTATTTGCAGTTTTGTCAATGTCCGATTGTTCCAAACTAATACTTCAAACACGTGATATTTTACGCAATATTTTACGTAATGACAGTTCTTTAAATCGTCAATCATGTGAAAAGTTATTTTGATTTGAAAATGAGCAAAATTTCCATAGAAATACGTTAGGTGTTGCTTTTTTACTATAAAAATTGGCAGAGCTTGAGGTTTTAGGCCCGGACCAAGCACATTACTACCTTATGTTTTGGTCTCTGCAAAACTCAGCCGATTGAAGCCATGTTCTTGGCAGATAAACCACAGAAGTCCTACACTGATGGAATTATAAAGCTAGATAAGAATGATCATTATGTACTGATGATTAAAATTAAAAATATATTAAATTAAACCGCGAACACCCAATATCAATATAATGTCTTTCCATTAGAATCTGTTAGGGATATATGGATTTAAATGATTTACATAAATTAGCCGGTTTTTGTATAAGAGAAGATATATTTGATAAACTGTCAAAAATTCGTGTTCTAAATGGTGATGACTCAGGCGACTCTAAAGTCTAAATTCAAACTTCGTGGCCTAGAATCTAACATGAAAATAACCAAATTGATGAGAAATTATTTCTGTTAATAGTGAGGGGAAATGTTATTCAAAACTTTAAACACGTTTTTCCGATCTTCTTTCTACTCAGCCGATCTTGATGAAATTTTATACAGAAATATTATTTTATATTTAAAAAAAAAATACTGAGTAAATCTTACCAAAATCTGATTTTTTTTTGTAAAAATATCTGCCAAAAATTCAATTTTCACTTTTTTTCTTCGTCTAAATTCTGGTAATTATTGTATTAACTGAAACGTCATTTATTTATTTCAGATCATGCTGTTATGCGTTCGAACAGGTCAATTGAAAATTTCTCGGCCAACCATAGTAAAACACATTTTTCTGATGAAATTAATTTTTTTATTCAACATAGTTCCCTTCAAGGGTGATGCACTGATTAAGGCGACCCTTCAACTTTTCCATACCATTCTTGTACTAAGATTTGTCCTTTGCTTCAAAATAAGACTCATTTTCAGCAATTATCTCTTCATTCCAGGAAATATTCTTCCCATCGAGCATTCTTTTGATATATGAGAACAGGAAATAAACGCTGAGGACCAGATCTGGAGAATACGGTAGATGCGAAAGCAATTCGAAGCCCAATTCATAGATTTCTCCATCGATTTCACTAAATTGTCACACTTGCACTGGCACTTTCGTTTTCTTCAAATACGTCCGTTTTTCGGCGATTTCGTCCTTCAAACGGCCCAATAGCGCTATGCAATAGCCGCTGTTGATGGTTCTTTCTTTTTTAAGGCATTCAATGAAATTAATTCCATGTGCATCCAAAAATACAGACGCCATAACCTTGTCAGCAGAATGCTGCATTTTTCCGCGCTTTGGAGCGGGTTCATCGTATGCAGTCCACTCTGATGACTGTCAATTGGACTTCGGAGTGAAATGATGGAGCCACGTTTTATCCATTGTCAAATATCGACGCAAAAACTCGGGTTGAGCCGTCAGTTGTCAAATTTATACTTGTGTTTTTCGAAGATTAGGGCTAACTTAAAATCATTAGCTCTGGTTGCGCCATCTATGTGTCAGGCCGAGAACTTTCCAATTGACATTTACTGTCAAAGCGGATGCACCATTTTTCCGAGGTGTTCCCGGAAGTAACGTCACAATGGCGAATTATGAAAATTATCCGCTGAAAATTACAAAACTTATTTATAAAGTAAAAAAAATTTTTTATAAAAAAAAAAAAAAAAAATTTCGACGAATAAACCCATTTAACCCCTTAAAGCTGGCTACGCACCAGCGGCCGCAATTGCTGAGTAGTTAGCAGTTCGACTGTATTTCGGACATTAAATGAAGGCTTCTCATAAAAAATTCATCAACCGTTCTTAGGAGGCTAAGTGTGAGCTGTAGGCCCCCCAATTTGTTCCGCAAACATCAAATTGTACCTGCTAAAATTTTCAGCTTATAATAAAAATTGGTGATTATAATTTATTTTAATGGAAATGAGCTCAAATCGATTGGATACTTATAGAGAAGCAGTCAAAAGAAGTAATTAGGAGCAGAAAGTCATTAACCTCTTATTGGTCATTATGAGAGTGGAATAAAAAATAATAAATATTCACAGCATCTATGATGACGGCTTAACAGTTTATCTCAACACTCAATGTAGAGCATAGTGGTTAGGCTGATTTATACATGATATTTATTTAAAATGCTATGCTTCTTATTGAGGTCTAATTACGGGCATAATATAATATTCTAGTTTTTCATATATTCTAAGCACATTTTATTGTATTTATTCATATAAAGTTTTATACGCTTATTCTACAGAAAATTAGACCAACCAGCAGTTATAAAATGGCAAAGGTGGCAAACACATTTCAGCTGCTTGCCGAGTGGTGGTCGATTTAGTTCACAACAATATGCACATATTAAAACCCATATACATGTATGTACGAGTATATGTTCGTACCGCCTGCAAATTATTGACTTATTCACTCGTTGCCATAATAGGAGGGCGCTAGCGTGCGTTTTCAACAGACTGTTTTCGCAATTCCAGAGTCAACTGTGTGTGGTTACACACACATAGAGTGTATTGTAAAAACCAAAACAGCAAAAATGTAAATGTAAAAAAAAAAAATACAAACATGACGTGCCTTTTAGTGCAAGTTGTTTTAGTTTATATTTATTTTTCATCAACTCCTTGGAGTTTTGTATTGCATTTTCACTTTGCAGTTGCATTCAGGTGTGCTATTTTGGCGACCATTTTTTTTTTGTGTGTAAAAAAATGAAAAATAAAAACAAACATTTTATGATGTTTTACCCGGCAACAGCTAACAGCAACTGTTGAAGTGTAAATTCATTTTATTTACATTTTCAATTTAATTTTATTGTTATGGAAATTTTATATCTTTCGTCATTTTTCTATTATCTAAGTTCGTTTATTTTTTATATTTCGGTTTTCCATTACACAGTTAATATTTTTACAGCAATTTTCCAATCCCTAAATGGATTTTGTGCAATTTCTGTATTTTGTTTTTGCCTAAAAGCTGCACAATAATTTTCAAAATAAGCGCATTTTTCGTGAACTGGGTTTAGCAAGCGCCGATTTTCGTTTGCATTTTTCAGAAGGTTGTCTGCTCGCATTTAATTCCGTATTTTTCACTGTGGAAACTTGTAACTTCTCAATTTGTCAGGCAAACATTTACCTATTTACATACTGACAAAAGCAATAAATATTTGTGTTTGAGTTCCGTAATTGTGGTTTGTTTTTTTTGTTTTTTTTTTGTTTTTTTGTTGGATGAGTGGAGTGCGGTGCCGGTGAGTCCAAATGTTGGCACTAATTAAATAAGGAATAGTTCGATTTTACAAACATTAGAGGTTGTTTTAGACGTACGGAAATAGCGTATGATGGCGAACGTACAACAACCAATGTTGATGCATATGATCTAGTTAGGCCGCATGCTGCCTTAAATATTTGGTCCTAGTTTTATATAAGTGTCGGGAATAGTAAGTATTTTATGCAATATTGTTTCGAGTTTTATTTCATGTGATGTTTCCACTAGACTTTATAACTTTATAATTATCCAAATAGAGGTACTTTTTTCAATAGGTTTTTTTGACAGATCACGCCTGAACAACGCTTCAAATCATTCAACTTTATTACGAAAATTCACGTTCTGTAAAGAATATGTTTCGCGCACTTCGCTCAACTTATGGTCAGCATAATCAGCCTACTGAGCATACTATTTGCAATTTGAAAAGTTCCAAGAAAATTCGATGTTTTCGAGCCAAATTTTGTTCAACGATGAGACCCATTTCTGGCTCATTCAAATTGTAAACAAGCAAAATTGCCACATTTGGGACGAAGAGCAACCTGAAGAGATTCAAGAACTGCCATTCCATCCAGAAAAAACAATGGTTTGGTGTGGTTTGTGGGCCGGGGAAAACATCGGTCCATATTTCTTCAAAAATGTTTCCAGTGAGAACGTAACCGTCAATGGCGACCGTTATCGCGTCATGATAACCGACTATTTGATGCCTGAAAAAGAAGTTCGTAATCTCCGCGACATTTGGTTTTAACAAGACGGCGTCACTTCCAACACATCGCATCAATCAACGGATTTACTGAGAGAACACTTCGATGAGCATATATTTTCACGTTCTGGACCGATCGATTGGCCACTAAGATCATGTGATATCACAACGTTAGACTTTTTCCTGTGGGGATATGTACAGTCTAAAGTATATGCGGACAATTCCGCTTCAATTAAGGCCTTGGAGCATAACACCACGAGTGTCATTCGCCAGTTATCGGCCGAAATGCTCGAACAAGTCATCGAAAATTGGACTCAGCGGATGGACCATCTGAGACGTAGCCGCGGTCAACATTTGAAAGAGATAATCTTCAAAAAATAAATGCCAAAGAATGTTCTTTCAAATGATACTAAACATTCCCATTAAATTTGAATTTTCTGTAATTTTTTTTTCTTAAAAAAAGTAGGGAACCTGGAAATGGATCACCCTTTACAATAGATCTCAATTGAAGTAAAAAATTCAAATGGTTTCGTAAGCTTCCTATTTTCTAAAGCTAGTCTTAATTTTCCAGGTTCGACCAAGATCCAAAATTATAGAAAATTATTTTTTTTTTTGAAATTTGGTCGCTTTCGGCAGGGAATGTCAAGCCCTCAGAGTGTATTTCTGACATAAAATAAAAATTGGCTCATTAGAAAAACTATCAAGAGTTCGGAAGCGGTTTAGAATAAGCTGAAGGTTCCTCCAGTTGTTGCTAAAAACATTAAAACGCAAAACTACAAATTGAAGGAGCAGCTCGGCCGGAAATCGCTTCAGCGGTTACAAAGCGTCAAAATATAGTCGCTAGCACAATCACAATCACAATCAATCACACATTTTGACGAACTTCAGTACTTACATAAATAATTATAATATTTGCCCTTTTAGTTTATAGTAATTTACCTGCCAGCAAATGGCATTAAGCGTCAACCCGTCATAAATGGCTTACTAGCAGCGGCTATTATATGTATTTGTATAAGCACCTGCACAAATATATAAACCTACGTGTACATGTGCACGCAATTTATTGTTGCCGGCCGGTACTCATTAAAGCGTTGCATAGCTGTTGGAGCGTCGCCGTCACATGTTTTTTTTAATTTTTTTAAATTTATTTGCTTTTATCTGACCAGTCTGCCGTAAGTGTAAGCGCATTGGTGTTACGTGTGCACTATATACACATATATTTATGCACATATTTATGCATTTGCTTTATTTTTTCACTTGTTTATCCGTCTTCAAGTTTGCATTTTACTTAGTGCTTTCATTGATGCTTTCAATGTTTCAGTTGAACGTCTGGGCAGTAAATGAAAACGAAAAACGAAAAACGAGATAACGCAATAAATGAATAATGAAAATATATGAAATAAAATCGCATTTTACTTTCACTTTTCAAAATGGTCTGCAAATATTTTCATTTATTGTCGTGTTGTTTGCACACTTTTAACGGCAGTGAAGCGTTCAGACGTTTCGTGGCGTATTTCGTGTCAATAGTTGTTGTTATTACTGGACATGCACACATGCCACATTCCATTAACCGCCCGTCGTCTGTCGCATGCATAATAAATGCCGCATAACATACTCGTATGCCACATGCCACGCAAAATACCACAATTGTTACTTGCGGGCGAGTCAATAGCTATGTAGCTGGTGTTGTTTTGTTATGTTTTCTTTTTTTTTTTACTTTATGGTGTTAAACGTGGCTAGTTTTGGTGAGGAGAGATGCGAAAAGTCTTTTACATAGTCAAATTGTTAGTTAAGTTTTTGTTAATAAGCGTGTCAATTGCGAAAGTGTTGACCTTAGTTGGTTAATTTTCTCCGAGGTCTTATCAATTTTATTTTTTACCTTGGCTATGATATGCCACAACTCCTATTGATGATATGGTAAGGTAATTTGTCGGCATTACATTTTGAATAAATAATAAAAATAAATATTTCCTAATAAATATGGGCAAAGTCATTATTAAAAGGCTCGGTAATTTAATTTTTGGCCGTGGTTCATCTATTTGCGGCGCTAGCGTCTCGGCAATTTTCCAATTAAAAATGTTTATCTGAAACTTTTGATATCAAACAGTTTTTGATATGTTAAAATTTATATTTATAAGATTTTAAAAACAGACAATATCTTTAACAATGCGAATCAGGTCCTAATTCGTCTATAACATAATTCTTTACGGACAAATCTATGGATAAAATTCAAATCATAGGCAAAAAAATTTGTAATGAAAACATTTTGTTTTTATCGTTTATCTACAAATTTAGTGAAGTACTAAACACATAACCTACAAATTTGTGTGCTCCACTATTGCGCAATTTAAAAAGTGCCCGAATTACAAAATATACGCATACACATTTAAAAAACCTGAATTATAAATATATATATTTTTTTACTGATCGTAAAGAAAGTGAAAATGTCGTTAAATGAAGCACCACGGAAATCAGGTTTTAGGAGTCGTGAGTCGAATTTAAAATACCGAGTTATTTTTGTTTTTTAGAATAAATTGCCCATACGCATATTAATAGGCGCTGCGACTACATGAAATTTTGAAAGTGAAATAATTAAATATGCATTGAGTAATTTGGTTAAATAATGGAGTAGGTACTAAATATTCAACTTAATATATAATTTGTTTTAATAAAATATTTTTTTAATTTACCTCTGATTTTATTCATTTCATTTTATATCATTTTATTTTATTTTATTACATTAATTTTTTTTTAATTTAAATATTTTTTTTGTTTTTTTTTTAATTTCTTTCATTTATTTCATATTATTTTTATTTTTTTAGTTTGGTGTTTTAATGTTTTTTTTTTAATTTACTTTATATTATTTAAAATTATTTAATTTAATTTATTTTAATGTTACTTTTGCTTTATTCAATTTTATTCAATTAAATTTAATTTAATTTTATTTTACTTTATTTTATTTTATTTTTAATTTTATCTTTTTTTTCATTATTTTATTTCATTTTATTTTATTTCTTTTTCTTTTATTTTAAAATTTTTATTTTATTTTATTTTATTTTTCTCTATTTATTATAATTAAATTTTATTTTATTTTATTTTATTCTATTTAATTTTGTTTTAATTTAAGTATTTTATTTTATTTCATTTTATTTTACTTTATGGTATTTTATTTTATTTTATTTTATTTTATTTCATTTTATTTTACTTTATGGTATTTTATTTTATATTATTTTATTTTATAAAATTTTATTTTATTTTATTTTACTTTTTTAATTTAGTTTATTTTATTTTATATTATTTTACTTTATTTTATTTTATTTTATTTTACTTTATTTTATTTTATTTTACTTTATATTATTCTATTTTAATTTATGTTATGTATATAATATACTTATGTATATTAATTTATTTGGTTTTTTATTATTTTAATTTTATTTATTTTATTTTATTTCATTTTATTTTATTGTATTTTATTTTATGTTATTTTATTTTATATTATTGATTTTCATTTTATTTTATTTGTTTTTATTTTTTAAATTAAATTATTTTATGTTATTATATTTTTTTTATTTATTTAAATTTTTTTATTTTATTTTATATTTTATTTTATTTAATTATTTTAATTTATTTTATTTATTTTAATTTTATATATCATTTTATTTTATTTTATTTTATTTTATTTTATATTATTCATTTTTATTTTATATTATTTGTCTTTATTTTATTTCATTTTATTTTGTATTATTTTATTTTATTTTACTTTATTGTATTTTGTTTTACTTTTTTTATTCTATTTTAATTTATGTTATTTATATTAATTTATTTTGGATTTTTTATTATTTTATTTAATTTATTTTATTTTATTTTATTTTATTTTATTTTATTGTATTTAATTTTATTATTTATTAATTTTATTTTATTTTATTATAATTTATTTTATCTTATATTATATTATTTTATTTTATTCTATTTTATTTTTTAAATTTTATTTTAATATATTTTATTTTTTATTTGATTTTATTTTATTTTATTTTATTTTATTTCATTAAATTCAATTTTATTTTATTTTATAAAATTGATTTTCATTTTATTTTATTTCTTTTATGTTTTAAGTTTAATTAATTTATTTTATTTTATTTAATTTAAATTTAATGATTTTGATATATTAAATTTTTTGTTATATTATTATATTAATTAAAATTTTATTTGATTTTATTATGAAGCCATCTTTCAACTTGCAGAAGGGAAAGGGTGGCGTTAAACCTATAAGATTTATATAACCATCTTAAGATCTTCTGTTCGAAGTACCTCAAGCGTATCTTAAATTTGAATTCAAAACTGAACCGAACAATCCTCATATATTGTAAATACATTTGTACTCACCTTGTACATTTTGTCATCGCTGCCAGTGCAATCTTGGTGCATTGGGGTTGCGCCCACAGGTGCTGATGTAACTTCGGTAATCTTTAGGTGTTCTTCGTTTTGTTGTTTTGGCTGGTCTTCGTTGTTGCTTTGATTATTTGAATTGTGTTCCGAATATTGGCTATGTTGATGTTGTTTTTGCTGGTGTTCGTGGGAATTGTGATCATGTGGATGCGTCATATACATTTGATCGTCGTCATCCATACTAATATCACTTAAATCTATCAATGCGCCACTCTTTTGCGGTACGCTTTTATTATTGTTGTTGTTGCCATCGCGTTCTGTGGTTACAAAGTTATGATAATGATAGTTCAATGGTACATCATCATTCTCCGCCGAAATACTATCGCCCACAGAACGACCCTCGCCATGATAGAAGAAATGTGGTGGGAATGGTGTTGATGATAGCTCCTCATGATGATTATGATTATGTAGTTCATCATTGTTGTTGCTTTCTGTTGCGTCAGTTTTCAATGGTGTTGATGGTGTGGTTGTTTGTGCATCCATGTGGTCGTGCATATGTTTGTGGTCGTCGATGTGTGCATGTTCGCGCGATTGTCCTGCAACCGCGACCGGCACTGCAACTGGTCCTTCTTCAATGGAACTGGAGTTTGTTGTTGAATTTGGCATTTCTTCACCATTTTCTTCATGCACAATATTCATTGCACGTCCACGCTCCTCATTTGTAGCGTTCGATTCAGCCATAGCGCTAACTGGCACCACTACTGATCTACTCTCCTCACTGGTGATGGGTTTCTCACTTTCCACTACAGTTGCCTTGGTTGATGTCGCCGTCAAAAGTGCATTGGGCGCTTCCGTAGAACTATTCAAATCCTCAGCAATTAGCTTAAAATCTTCCTGCTCCGCTAAACGATCGTGTTGTTCTGAGAGTACGTGCGCGTGATAGGGATCCTCTTCATGGTGCCCCTCCGTTGCAGTCGTATCACTTTCATTTTCTTTATGCATTGTTGCAGCCATCATGGCGGCCATCAACGACTCGTCACTATTACTGGCGGTAATCAGTGTTGCCGGATGCCGAAAATTATTCAGATCTTTGTCCTCTTCGAATTCATGTGATATCTGGTTGATGAGCACCTCAGCTGGCGTGGCGATTTTCTCAGCGCTTTGTGTGTCATTTTCACCTTCTACACTTTTCACGCTTTCAACATAATGACTATCTAATGGCTTACTCGGCTCTTTACCTTCAGCAAAAATATCATTTGAGGTGGAGGAGATTATATGCTCCGTGGAGTGCTCCTCGTCGATATGATGATGGTCGTGAACGTGATCATGATGATGATCATGTTCTTCTTCTTCAATATGCACTTGCTCATGCTCGTGCTCATGTGCGTGCTCGTGTCCGTGATGACCGTGTATATGCTGTATATGATCCGCTTGGTCTTTTGTCAAATGTGTATGATTGTGGTTGTGTACAGATTTTTCCTCTTCGATAATATGTTGCGCATGCTCAGCTAATACATGTGGCACTATTATTGGTTCATTTTCCAGGGGTGCTACTCTAGTTGTCGTTGTTGTTATAGTTTGTTGTGTTTCGCTCTCAATATCATGCTCCTTATGCTCTTTCGCTTGTCGCTCACTATTCAACTCGCTTGTGGGCGTGGTTGTCGGTTCAGTAGAGGCGATCGGTTCTATTGTAGTTACCGGTAAAGCTGATGATGGAGCTGGTGCGCTATTGTTTGTGATGGCTGTGCTCGGAGCAGTGGCATCATCATGTTGACCTGACATCGTCGTTTCTGCAGCGGGATGTGGTGTCTCCGTTGCGGGTGCTGTTGTGGAACCAAGTGTTGGATCTGGCAATGAAAAAAATAATTGATTTTTAGTAGGTAATAAAATATATAGCCTGAAAGATATCTAACGAAATATAAAGCCGAGTAAAGGCTAAGTAAAATCTGATCTGTCTTTTAAGAGCTATCGAATGCGATTCTCTGATATTAATTATATTAATTCTGAAAACATTTTTGAGGAATTTATTTGAGGAAAAAATATTATCTAATAATAATAAAAAACATAATAAAAAAGGTATTATAATATATAATTGTTTCCTTCCACTTGTGATAAAAAAAGAGCTTAAAAATTAACTAATTTTATTTAGCATTTAATTTCATGCAAGTGAACAAGCAAAAACAGTTTTATCGTCAAACCAAAATAATCAACAATGAAACTATATATGCGTTTGTATAGATGTATGCATGTATATACATATGTACTTGTAAAGTATATAAATTTGACCGCATGTTTGGAACGTGCTTTTAACACATCCGCTGAGTGGGCACGACATAAGCAAATGCAACTAACATACGTATATACATGTACATATTTGTGTAACTTAAATAGTAATTGCATATTTATCGTGTTAATCTTCAAATTAAACGTTGATAAAAAAGTTGGATGGAGAAAATATTAAAAATGTAAATTCTTATTCGAACAATTACAAGCAAAATTATAACAACATTTATTTAATTTTTAATTTTTTATTCAAGAAAAAATAATCAGAATTAAATATGCTCCGAAAGCATTATAAGAATCAGTAGGCGAATCCTGTAAATTTTATTGATATGATTTGTCGAGTTGTTAACTAACGAATTTTGTCGCTTGCAGTAACGATAGGGGGATTCGGTAACTCAATTATAACGATTGTTGTTAGCAGATATTTCCTCTTTATTAAAATTGAGAAAAAGTGACACAAGAGCTTAGAAAAATATCAATACATGCGAAAAGTACAAAAAGAAACGGCAAAAATAAATAAATAAATTCGCGATAACAATTATTTAATAAATTTGTTGCAATGGATTACAAAGTTTAAAAATCAAAAACATGTTATGGTTTCCACTATCCAAGTTATGCTGCATGACTCTTCGCATTGTAGAGGAGCTCCAAATAAATGAATCATGTGGTGTCGCTGGGTATTAAGCATTTCATATCAAAATCTTGAGATTAGTATCACATATCTGTGAACAAAATACATATATTGAACTGTGTTATTCAACAATTATCGTTCGCACATTGATAGAATGTTATCCATGGTGTTTGATTGGCACATGATTGCATTCGATTGCCCCAATAGTGCCTCAAACAAATGGTGAGTTTTATGAAGCAAAAATTTCCTTTGCAGCTTGCCGCTCCATATGAGTTATAGGAAATCTAAACTTTGCGAAAAACATCGAACGGCTGATTGTGCCTGCAACGCTATTTTTACAAGGGCTTACAGTTGACTGGCTCATCTAAATCACATTTTGCTCTCCAACAAGACGTTGATAGCATCCAGTTGAGAAGAATCGCAAGGCGTTTAGAATCTTCAAGCAACTTAATAAAGTTAAAAATTGAAAAACAGTTGAAAACTGCATTATTTACTTGTTTTTCTGTAGATATCGCCGTTATTCTCCTGCCTTTTAGTTGGCTATCAAGTTGAGGAATAATTTCATTGACGAAGAGTGCATTATTTCTTGGGATGAATCATATACCAAACACTCGAACGACATTTTAGTTTGTTTTCTTTTGATTTTGTTGTTGTTGTAATTTTCCGATTTGTATTTTATTTCAACTTTTATACAATTTTATTTTTTAGCCTAAATAAAATATGAACTCTTTTGTCGATGGCGCTAACAACTCGAAAATTGTTGTCATTTAATTAACAACTTAACGTTTAGATAACGACAACAGCTGATCAAGCGATAGCGAATATCGTTAAAATATGTTTAGCGAATACCCGAATCGTTAAAACTATCACTAAGTATCTTTAACGATCCGAAAATAGTTATAATAGCATACTGAATTTCACCACAGTTTATTAAAGCCAAGCTATATTTTGTACATTATAATAAGATATCACTGATATGCACAGATTGATTCTCACAAGTTGTCATGAAGTTGCTGTCTTAGGTTTAAAAATACTTTGAACGTGACCAAATTGTTAAATATGTACTTGTACATATATATACTTGTACAAAAGTCAGAAGCAAATAGAAAAATAAAACTATATAGTTTATACGAATAATCGGATTACTGATTATCAGATGCTCATTATTATTATTATTATTATTATTATTATTAGTATTACTATTACTATTATTTTTAAAGTAGCTATCAAGTACTAGTCTCATTTTGCAGTCTTAAAAAAAAATTAAAAAAAAAAATTGTTTTATATTAAAGCTAAATAAAAACAAATTAAATTGTCCCTAGAAATTTCTGTTTTCTTTAAGACTATCTTTTGTGGCTTCGTGGCTCATTGCTATATTTAAATACAATTTTGATACATATGCAGATGAACGTGATGAATAAATGTGATTGAAATTTATATTAAGAAGGTCACTTTCAATTGCTTGCTGTGCCAATAAGTATGTATTTATTATATGCATTTATTATATTGCATAATCGCATAACCAAATGATATTTTGTTATGCTCAATCAGTCAGTCGATAATTTGTGTGGCCTTAGACATTAGTAATGCATGCCATCGTGAATATATTAAAATATGCGTTTTCTTTTTAATATTTGAAAGAAGCAATAAAAGAGTTATAAAGGGTGATCCAAGTAGAGATACTTTTTTCAATAGCTTCTCGCATGAGTCCTATCAATCTGTCATATTATTTTTGTTCAGTATTGTTTGGAAGCAGTGAAGAAAATATAGCGACCGTAACTGAGAGTGTACACGAAGGCCGTGGAGAGTCGATTCGGCGCCGTTCGTAGCAACTCAGACTGATGTATGGAATGACTTGGCGCATTTTACTTGGAGCTCTTAAATTGAAAGCGTATAAAAAAACAGCTTGGGCAATAACTGAAGCCGCTCGACCTTCCCAAGCGACATCGCTTCGTCCTTGGGCTCTTGAAAAGTTCCAAGAAAATCCAATGTTTTCAAGCCAAATTTTGTTCAGCGTTCGCAATTTCTGGCCCAATGAGTATGTAAACAATCAAAATCGCCCTATTTGGGACGAGAAGCAACCTGCATAGGTTCAAGAGCTTCCATTTCATCCAGAAAAAACAACGGTTTGGTGTGGTTTATGGGCCGGTGGGATCATCGGCCCATATTTCTTCAAAAATTATCCCGTTGAGAACGTAACCGTCAATGGCGACCGTTATCGCGCCATGATAACCGACTATTTGAAGCCTGAAATTGAAGCTCGTTATCTCCGTGACATTTGGTTTCAACCAGATGGCGCCACCTTTCACACATCGCATCAATCAATGGATTTATTGAGAGAACACTTCGGTGAGCAGATAATTTCCGTTTTGAGTCGATTGACCCCCAAGATCGTATGATATAACACCGTTAGACTTTTTCCTGTGTCCATATGTCAAGTCTAAAGTCTATGCGGACGATCTCGCTTCGATCCAGGTCTTGGAGTAAAACATCACGCATGTCATTCGCCTATTACCAGTCGAAATGCTCGAACGAGTCATCGAAAATTGGACTCAACGGATGCACCATCTGAGACGTAGCCGCAGACAACATTTGAACGAGATAATCTTCAAAAAATAAATGTCAAAGAATGTACTTTTGAATGATAATAAAAACTTTTCATTAAATAGTAATTTTTTGGTGTTTTTTTTTTTTTAAAGTAGGCAATCTCGAAATGGATCACCCTTTAAAATTGTCAAAGAAACATTGTGCATAGATATGCCACAACATTTTTAATAAAGTTTATTAAGTAGTGAAATAATATTAATTTTTTATTTTATTTTGCATTATTGTATTTTATTATATCTTACTTTATATAATTTTTATTTTAATTTTATTTTATGACATTTTTATTCATTTTAGTTTGTTTTTTAATTTAAAATATTTGTATTTAATTAAGTTTTATATTGTATTTGTTTATTATATAAATTTTATTTCATTTTGTTTGTTTTATTTTATTTTATATTTTGCATTTCTTCATTTGGTCTTTGAAAAATGGTTTCTGCGTAATTTCTATAACTAATTTTATTCGCTTAATGAACAGACAATTATTATTTTTGTAGAAAATTTCTGTATACATATATGTATATGTTTCATGGTTATTTATAACTAAAAGATGCTCTTTACCGCTAACATAAAACGTTAAACCATAAACATGAAATACACATTTAGATGCCAATCGATGAAACGGTTAAAGCTTTTTAGCTTCAGCATGACACATAGTTCCTTAGAATTCCAAAAAAAAAAAAAATTAAAAATTGTAAAATATGAGTTTAAGTACAAAAGGCTAGCCTTTGAGCAGCGATCTGTCTATCAAAGCAAATGGAATGTTAAGCTTAAACTTTTCGAACAAATTTACAGCTAAACGTTTGTTGTGCGAATTCGAAAAGGTAGCCGTTTGTGCAGAGAAGATTAACGGCCATATAGCAACTTAGAAGAACTCAAATAAGAAGAAAAACAGTAAAAGGCAACTAAAATTTTAAATAATTAAACGATAATAAAAAAAAATATAAACACACAAACAAAAGCGTGACGGAGATTAGAATTACGATGGGAATAATGTGTTGAATTCTGTCAAATGCATATATTTATTTTGCACAGTAAATTTGTGTATGTAAAAGAAAATATTGAAATAGGAAGCAAGTCTCGAGTCATTAAATAATATTAGGCGTAGGGTTATAAAGCAAAGTTTTTGCTAATTAAGACTCGATTTCCTCAGCATGATAAACAAATTTCTTAGAATTCATTAGAAAAAAACTTTAATAATTTAAATAAAATCCGCAATAATAGTGACTTTTAGTGGAAAATACTGGAGGGATGAGTCGAATACTTTTATAATTCTTTTCTTTTTCTTTTAAGAAGAAAATTCGAAATTCTGTCTGCAAATCAAAACTATTACGTCAGCGTTTCTATTTTTTATGTTTCCATTCTCCTTAACTACTTATGCATATGTGGAGTGACATATTAATATATACCCTGTCGGTTACTCAAGGCGCAGAGATCAGAATTGTTCTTAGTAAGGTTATATGTATGTATACCCAAATGTTATATAATCTCTAATAAAAACTGAAATACAATCAAAAAGATTGTGAAATCAACAAAACTAATTTTAGGCAAGTCCAATTTCGTTTTTTAAGACACCGAATATTCAATAGGAGCGCTTCCTAGATCGTAAAAAAACTTGAGCTGTCGTTAAAAAGGCCAAGCCATTATTTATGTGTGCAGTAAGGATTTAATGTTTTTGGAAAATAATAAACTTTGTTTGTAATGTTTTCTTTTAGGCAACAATATTTGTCAGCTGCATAATATTTACGCTTATGGTATTAAAAAAAAATATTTATGAATTATAATTACTGCATTTTAAAAATGATGTGGAGATAATAACGAAAAATTCTCAGAAAATAAATTACAAATTCCCTTATATAAGCAACTTTCTGACATAAACGGATTTAAGCATTTTACAACTGAGTTACGCTTAAAGTACGTAACCCCTGACTCAGAATAATAGTTTGGCAGGCAATTAATAATTTTTGAATTAAATAAATAAATATATATATAAATATGTTATATGCTTCGACTCATATATGTATATATGTGAGTATATGAAAAAGCTCAGTCACTCATGATCTCTTGTACCTCTCTCTTTGTTTGCTTTAAGCTTGTGGATGCTGCGTGCTTATCGTCTGTTGGGTATCCAAAGTGGAACCTGAAATTTTATTTTAACCTCAGGCCAAAAATATACATCATCTGAAGTATGCATATAAATATAAATGTATGTAAGCTGACAAAAAAAAATTCATTTAAAAATGGCGGACCAACAATTAAAGTGTTTATTACATAATTTCTATTATAACAATATCTATATTATATATATGTGACACGGTGTCTTGATGAAACAAAAAATTCTTCTTTGCCATAAGCTGTCTTTTCTTTGCATTTTAGGCCCATAGAAGCCCCAATAAAGTATAATAGAGGGTGATCCAAGGAGAGGTACTTTTTTCCATTGTCTTGTTTTGACAGATCACGCATGAGTCGTGTCAAACTGTTATGTTATTTTTGTTCATTATTGTTTGGCACTTTATCATAAAAAGACTTACGCCGGAACAACGTTTACAAATCATTCACCTTTTTTACAAACATTCCCGTTCTGTAAATAATGTGTTTCGCGCGCTTCGCTCTACTTATGGTCAAAATAAATCGGCCTACTGAGCGTACTATTCCCAACACCCAACATCACCAATTTTGGAACCCGGCACGCAGTGAAGAAAATATAGCGGCCATAGGTGAGAGTGTACACGAAGACCGTGTAGAGTTGATCCAGCGCCTTTCACAGCAATTTGGACTGACGTATGGAACGATTTGGTGCATTTTACGTCGAGATATTAAATTAAAAGCGTACAAAATACAGCCTGTGCAAGAACTGAAGTCGCTCGATCGCTTCGCTCTATGGGCTCTTGGAGAGTTTCAAGAAGATCCGACGTGTTCGAGCCAAATTCTGTTCAGCGATGATCCCCATTTCTGGCTCAATGGGTATATAAACAAGCAAAATTGTCGCACTTGGGACGAAGAACAACCTGAAGGGGTTCAAGAGCTGCCATTTCATCCAGAAAAAACAACGATTTGGTGTGATTTGTGGGCCGGTGGAATCATCGGTCCCTATTTCTTTAAAAATGATGTAGGTGAGAATGTAACCGTCAATAGCGACCGTTATCGCGCCATGATAACCGATTATTTGATACCTGCAATTAAAGCTCGTGATCCCACTTCTCACACATCGCATCAACCAATGGATTTATTGAGAGAACACTTCGGTGAGCAGACAACTTCACGTTTTGGGCCGGTTGATTGGCCACCAAGATCGTGTGATATCACACCGTTAGACAATGGATGGACCATCTGAGACGCAACCGCGGCCAACATTTCAAAGAAATAATCTTCAAAAAAAATGTCAAAGAATGTTCTTTCGAATGATAATAAGTACTCTCCATTAAATTTGAATTTTCTGTGTTTGTTCCTCGAAACGGATCACCTTTTAGTATACACTGTTGATGTTATTCTAAATATAATCTATAAATATTACCTCATGCGAATCCCAAAATACCAATAACCTTTCCAGCCACTTGTTGCACTTTTGGATTCAAGGGTTGCTGTCCACTCAGATGAAGATAGTTTTGATTTCCGAGCAAAGTAATATATCCATATTTAATCCTTGTCACTTATCGTCGAAAAAATTTCGGTTTGTTACATCTGAGCATGACCAAACACTACTTAAAATCAACAACGCGTTTCTGTTTATGTTCAGCACTAAACAAATAAAAGTGGTGACGCACTTTGAAAAAACCTTTTTTTAGTCAAATGCGCATTCAAAATAAAACCAAAATGTTCTTTTGATTTCTTTACGATGTCGGATAACATAAGAAACTTGAATTATCGATCATTCAATACGATTTTATGATTTCTGTGGATATTTTATGGTGCTTCGCTTGTACCTCGTTTTAAAACCAACGTTTTATTGTTGTTTCGGATAGAGTGGATGTCTCTTAACACTTTCCTAGGTTTTGCTTTGCTTGATTGGTATTTTTTCTTCTTAAGAAGTAATGTGAAATTTAAGCACGAAATTGTTTTAAATACACTGTTTTGTAAATAACAAAAGCAATATCACTCTTAGTAAAACAACACACAAAATTATGAATGGAAAAATTCTGAGCTTAAGTTGGCGCTAATTTTATTGCATTCTCCGCATCTTCAGTAAGTATAAACCTTCAATTTGAGGGAAACAATATTATAATTTTATTTGTAGAAAATTTGCTTTTAAGAATTTAACACTTTTTCATATTTGTCTTTTTTTTGAAAAAAAAACTAGTATTGAGCATTAGGCAGTAAGTGATGAAGATTGTTTCGAGAAAGCATTTATTTAAATAAATAAAACCTTCTTTTCAACCAGATTTTAACAGTGACATAATAACATAATACAAATTAATTAAATCTGAAATTAAACTTAAGCAACTGTATACAAAAAGTGCATGAAAATATTTCTAATCAATTTAAAGTACTCAAAAATATTTCCAATAAAAGAAGAAAAAGAGCCCTAAACAAGTTTGTAGCTCAACTCTTATATTTCCTTCCCCGACAGCAGTTATTTTCTGCATTCCTGTAATATTTTTTGGCACCTAGCTACGTGCTTTAATATTAAAAATTAAGAAAAAAAGGAAAAACAAGAACAAATAAGATAAACTAAGAAATTACAAGCGGACAATCACATTGTTAAAGTTGTCAGCAGAGCGATTCGTACTTCAAATCAGCCACTTCTGGTGCTTAACCACTAAGAATGGCATTATAATTGAATGAAATTTCACCAATTAGTGGACGATGGCATTTGCGCAATTACTGCCAACACTATAGACAACCGCGACATTCTGAGTACTATATTGTGCACACATACACAAGCAAACATATAAGCATAGTAAAGGTATATAATCACACTCCACGCGGCAGAATCTAGGAAGTACGAAAGATAGAATAACAGAAAGAAAAACTTAAAAAATAAAATAAAAATAAAAAATAAAAACATTGCAAGCACAATAAGCACAAAAATGAACAACAAACACAAAATAACGCAGAAAAGGTGCTATTTGCAGACAAACAGAACTCAAGGTTCATGTCAATAACCCTCACACAGCTAAGTGGCTTTTATGTTGTGGGACCAACTTGCGATCGAGTGCAAGTTGTGGAAGCCTAGCTTTTAGCCCCTTCACTGCTATACTCATATATGTATGCATTTTTGTAAATTTCAAAGTTGCCTGAGTCATCACAAGTGTGGTGTTTTGTGGCAGAAAAGAGAAGCATAAATAGCTAACGATTGTACCTTAAAGGTTGGTATGCAGCTCTAGCGAAAAAACCTTATATATTTCGTGGATGTAACAAAAAGTAGTAGGCACGGAAATTTTACAGATGATTTTCTATTGTGAACAGCTCTTTACACAGGAAGAAGATATGCAAACTTAAATAAACAAAACGAAAAACATGAGTAGAGCGCGGTAAATATTTGTCGCTAATTATGTATTCTTACCTTTTTCATGTAGAAATTGATGGAAAAACTAAAAATATTACATAAATTGCTTTATAAGCTTGCTTTAATACGTCTGAAAATTAGTCTTCCTCTTGTTTCTCGCGAAATATATATGAGACTATTTATTTCGCTCGGAAACCTGTGTTGCCGTGCTTTCATATTTGTTTAAAAACTTTAGAAATAGGAGTAGAAAATGGAGTTTTCTTCGTTCGAAGTGCGTACTGCTTCGTAAAAGAAATTTTCGCGCATCGTTTTTTTGCACTTTTTTTATATGGAGTTTTTGGTTTTTATAAGATCTGCATACCGACCTTAAAACGTTAGCCACCTAAACACGCCATTGACGTGGTGCTCCTTTGAATTTAGAATGAAATGCAATTGAAAGAAGAAAAACAAATGCAAAAAAAATGATATAAGTAAAAAATTACCGGAAAGTAAATTCTGAAATGAGAGAAATTAAATAACGTGACGAATATTATGAAGAAGAAATAAATAAATAAGTAAATAAATATTAAAACGAGGCTTAGTAGGACTTCTTAGTGAATGCATGTGAACATACTAGCGAAAGAATAAATATTAATTTAGAACTGGCAAATTTAGAAACATTATTGCAAAACATCCAATAATCACATCACAGAAATTTTATTGATAGATAGCATTTATTTAATAAGATTTTTTTTAATTAAAAGGATGTGATTAGTAACACAATAAACGCTACCAGAGAAGATCTGTGTAATTAATTTTTATTTTTTAATGGGAAGCTTGAGTTTTTTAATTGAAAAATTTTTCATGACAAAGATATGATATATATGTTAAAAAATCAATTAGAATTTGTAATTGCTCAGCTATTAAAATTATTGTTGAAAATATTGAACCGAATTTGCAAATTAAATTGCGATGATTTCTCAAAATTTTCTCTGGATTGTTAAATAAAATCATAACATTTATCATACAGCAGCTTTGAGTACATCAGTGCTGTCACTGACGAGGGCTCCAAACAACTGTCTTCGCTCTTATATAGCAGCACCCGATGGCTCGCATAAATCTAGAAAGCTCTGTACGAAGTATTTGTTTGACACCCTGTAAAACATGCTGCTGATTATCGGCCTACTCCTTACAACTCACTTTCGTATTTGAAATATTAAGTAGTTTCAGACACACTTAATTTTTAAGCTTTTTAAGAATGTTAATAAACTAATTGGACAGATTCTTAACTATGGATGAAGGTCGAAGTTCGAAATTTTTGTTCGAATAATACGAAAATACATGAAAATGCTGAGCTGGTGCTCGATATCAGACATTAGATTCGCATCAGAAATATAAAATTAATATAATTTCATTCGAGTTGGCAACATCTGTTGGTAGTCTAAAGTCTTGCCTTTGAAATAGTTTATAACAAAAGAGCCCATGAAATCACTACTGTGGAACTTCCTAGTATTAGAAGACATATAATAATAATTATTTATTGATTATTGAATCACGATCAAACTGCATACGAAGAAATAGCTTCAGATTGTAACTATTTCTTCAATTTGTATTTTTGAGTTTGTGAAAATCTAAATTGATTTGGCCGAAATGCTTACTCTAAGCGGAAATTGACGTATGCAAAAGAAGTCAAAAATATTCAGTCTCCGAAGGTTTTTGAAACTAAGCATCATTACAAAAGACCAAGTTCTCGGGGAATTGAGTTATATATACCCGACTGATACGGATATATATATATATATATGTATAACTATCTGACTTTCGCAGAAGTGTTACAATGTTTTTGAGTACTCTTCAAAGGAGGATTTAAGTCTAGTTATATGGGAGATAGACGTGTTTGTGGACCTATGTTAGTAAGATGAAGTTTTCTCCATAAATTCCTTACATTTCCATTTACCGCGATTAGGTGGGCGCTAAGTTGATTCGTGAATACATGAATTTTGATATATACCTCGGATATTTTATTATTCAACTAACCTAGCTCAGCCGGGTATAAAAAGTACTCTTAAACAAACAACTTCATAAACTAGTTCTTCATTGGAAATAAAGAGTAATTATTAACTCAACTTATTGTTAAACAAATTTTCCAGTTTTTCCAAGCTGCATTTATTATATATGATATGTTGCCCAAAAATTCCCCATCCATCCACCATAATTTAACTTATTTTTATATTCTTCCACTTCTCTTTTTTAGATGCATCTATAGAGGAAACATAATCATACACCAGTACTCATAACTCTTACTGCATCATCAAAATTGGTGTTGTTGATAGGCATGGTCTTAAATAATATTCCTTTGGAAGCACTTTTACGAATTCTGATTTTACAAATAGTTGCCAAATGATCTCATCCATCGATCTGTGTTTTCAATTAAACATTGGGTTGGAAAAGTCCACAAGGCAAGTATACTATATTCTACAATAGTTTAACTCCCATAATGCCCATAATTATATACTTAAACACCACATCCTCATGAATACTAATTCTTCTTTTGAAATATTAGTTAACTAGACTTGCGTCACATAACAGATCCTTACTCAATATCACAGAAATGGTATTTTTACCTAAGCATCGCACGTTTCTCACTTCAATCAAACTTCACTTGACATTTAAGTCAAGTTAAACTCTCTGTGCAAAGGCAAACAAGAAAACTTTGTTTCGAAAGGTTTATTATTGACAATGTAGGAGAAATAAGCAAAATGAAAAACATACTGTAAAAGCAAGAGTTAAAGTGAAATGTAAAAAACAAACAACGAAAATAAAATTGCAGTGAGACGGATGTGTTTTGTAGTGTTTTATTTTTATACAACAACCACGACAAGTGCTCATTTACATATTTCATGGAATAGTAAGAGTTAAAGAAAAATAAAACACGCGCATGCTAGGGTAGATATAAAGACTTTCATACATATTTACACATGTACATTTATTATGTTTTTTTTAAATTTATTATTCCTTTTTTTATATTGATTGGCCGGAAGAGTTGGCGACCAAATAAATAACAACAACTGTAATAAGAAAGCATAATTTTTGATGTTGCCGAAATACACGACCGATACGCCATGCAAACAAATTTATATGCATTCATGTCATAATTAAAAAATAGTTGGTGCATGTGTGGGCTAATGAATATTTTTATATAAGCATATAATATTTACATACGTACGTACATATATACATATGTGCATATTAAAAAAATTAGCTGCAAAAAAATTCGGAGAGAGAAGATGGACTTTACGTTTATACATAACAGGTCCCCGGACTACTATAACGAAGCACAACATAGTTCCCTTCAAGGGTGATACACTGATTATAGTTACCCTCGAACTTTTCGATACAATTTTTGTAGAACGATTTGTCCTTTGCTTCAAAATAGGCCTCAGTTTCGGCGATCACCTCTACATTCGGCGAAAATTTCTTTCCAGCGAGCATTCTCTTGAGATCTGAGTACAGGAAATAGTCGCTGGGGGTCAGATCTGGAGAATACGGTGCATGCGGAAGCAATTCGAAACCCAATTCATGGATTTTTGCCATCGATTACACCGACTTGTGACACGGTGCGTTGTCTTGGTAAAATACCACTTTCTTTTTCTTCAAATTCACTAATTTTTCCGCGATCTCGCCCTTCTAACAGCCTAATAATGCTATTTAAAAGTCGGTGTTGATGATTCTTCCACTTTTAAGGTAGTTATTAAAAAATATTCTATGTGCATCCCAAAATGCAGACGCCATAACCTTGCCAGTCGACTGTTGCGTTTTCCCACGCATTAAAGTGGTTTCATCGTGTGTAGTCCACTCGGATGACTGTCGATTCGGAGTGAAATAATGGAGTCATGTTTCATCTATTGTCCCGTATCGATGCCAAAACTTGAGTTTATTATGCTTGAACATCTCCAAACACTGCTCCGAAACATCAACTCGTCTTTGTTTTTGGTGAGCTCGCGCGGCATCCACTTTGTACAGAGCTTTCTCATACCCAAATATTCGTAAATATATGATGCACAAGTTCAGTTGGTATATTTAAGAGTGCCAGCTATTTTATTCAATTTAAATTTACGGTCATTCAAAATCATTTTGTTGATTTTTTAATGGTTTCGGCTGTAACAACCTTTTTAGGGCGTCCAATGCGTATCCGGAAACTCGTCATCAAGCCAAGTTTTTGCTTCAATTGCATTTTTTCTCTTCAAAAATCAATATTTTATCAACGCGCGAAATTCATTTTTTCCATTTTTTTCACAAAAACAAATGTTGCTTCACTCAAAATGATTCACAAACTAATGATCCGACAGGTGTCAAATTTATATACGCTCCTTTTGAAGGTTAGAGCTAACTAAACATCATTAATTAATTAATTCTATTAGCACCATCTATATGTCAGACCGGGGACTTTTCGATTGACCTTATTGTGATTATTCAACAGCTGAAATGCTGTAGGAATTGTTTTATTTTTTAAACTTCATACAAAACTTCAAACTTCAATTACTAATTAAATATTTTTTACGAAAATCTTTCATTCTAATAGTTTTTGTTTATCATTTTTAATTACAATTATTAACATCATAGTCAATAAACGTGCGCAGCTTGTCGCCTTACATCAATGAGTAATTAAATAACTAAACACACACAAGCATATCCGCATGCCTACTATGGTATTTGGTAATTATGACTCATTTACACAGCTGTACATCGAACATTGTTGGCGGTGAGACGGTTTCGCTTGGTACTTATTATGTATTTTTTTTTTAATAATTCGGTTGAATTTTTCGTATATCGTTAGGCGAATTTTGAAATTTTGTATAACGGTCCAACTATGACCAAATGCGTATTTGGGTCGTTCATTGATTCGTTAGCATTCAGTGGACAGTTTGTGGTGACAAGCTTTTTTGAGCATTATGTGTATGTTATGCTCTTTTACCGTTTCTTTTTATTATTTATTACGGAAGTGCAGAAGACGCGTGGGCGGTGGAAAGTAACAATTCAAATACTTACAAAAACGCTATTGGATTATTTAGATATTATATGTCCCTCGTGTGCCAAAAATCGCTTCTTACTTTCGGCGTGAATGACTTCTATTGGCTATAAAAAAAAACTAAATTAAGTCTGATGTAATTTTTGAATCTTATAGAAAGATAATCCACCAATATTTGAAAAAAGATAACCAAAAATTTTCATACAAACAAAAATATGAATTTAATAAATTTTCATATTTTCTCAAATTACGAATGTTTATTTAGTTGAATTTATTCTGTTCTAAGGATATTTAAGATGATCTCCTGCACAAAAACTGCAGGATAGCTATTTAAAGGAAAGCTTCTAGTTTTAATATTTACACCAATTATTTATTCTCCATAATTTTTCCATGTTAGCAACTAATATTTTTTACGCGGCGATGTATTTCGAAATTTAAATTGTTCGATTTTACATCAGCCTCATACTACTTAAATACTAGTTCATTTATGCATTTCGGATTTCTATTTCACAGGAGCAAAAAATAACAAAAATTGCCTTCATCAGCCAGATTTCAAACATGTCAGCAACGACCTTTAATCACTTGACTACGGTTACCAAAAAAAAAAAAAACGGATGAATGACAAACTGCGCACTTCAACAGAGCATCTCAGAAATGATTACTCATTTGTGGTGTGCTACAAATTAACACAGCATAGAAATGACGTGTTGGTGGATTTTTTTTTAAATATTTTCCCCGTTACTGGTGGTTTGTGAACAAAAAGTAAAATGCCGCGATATAGTCTTAAAAATTGGAATACTCCATAATCCTAACTTTCAAAATCCAGACAGTACATAATTCAGACAATTTTAAAAAGTCCAGACAATCCCGACACTACATAAAATAAACTAAATGCCTCCCAAACAAAATACAGAGAGCACAATATTCAGACAATATCCAATATAAAATCCTGTCAACTATTTATCCCCACGAAAAAAGTTAGTTTTCGTTTTACTTAAAATTTTTCCATCAATTTACTAAAAAAAAATTAAGTATCTACGCGGTGTGTTTAAAGGAAAAGGTGAATTTTGAATTTTTTTGAAAAGTACTTATTTATTCATCAATATCTATTTTGTTCCCTTCAAAGTAACCCCCTCCGATATAACACACTTGCGAAAACGCTTTTTCTAATCCTCGAAAAACCACGAATAAGCATTGATGTGTGTGCTGGTGCATTATCGTGATGCAGAATCCACGATTTGTTTTCCCACAATTCCGATCGTTTTGAGCCGTATCGCTTCACGCAAACGTTGCATAACTTCCGTCTTGTATTCCTTATTAACTGTACGACTTTTTGGCAGGAACTCATGATGCACCACACCATTGTAATCAAAGAAAACAGTGAGCAAAACCTCCTTCACATTTGATTGAACTTGTCGTGCCTTTTTCGTTCTTGGTTCATCTGGCGACTTCCGTTGGGATGATTGGGCCGTGGTATCGACGTCATAACCATACACCCACGTTTCGTCACCTATTTGAGCAAACCCGGATCGTTGTAGATGTTATTCAACAACTCCTGGGCGATACTAATGCGACATTGATTTTGCTCAAAACTTAGCAATTTCGGAACACACTTCCCTCCAACACGTTTCATGCCCAAAACATTTAAGAAAATTGAATGGCATGAGCCGATTGATATGCCATCATCCTCTACAACTTCCTAAATAGTGACTCGACGATTTTAAAGAACAATTTTTTTCACTGTTCCGATGTTTTATTCGCTTGTTGACATGGTCGGACCACCAGGACGCTCAACGTCATTAATATCTTCTCGGCCTTCTGTAAAGCGATTGTACCGCTTATAAATACTTTTTTGAGACAAAATGGGCCCTCCGAATGCCACGGTCAACATTTCGAGTGCCTTGGAGCACTTTATTCCATTTTTAATGCAAAATTTAATATATCTTCTTTGATCCATTTCTTTCAAAAGTCAAAAATCGAAGAGCACAAAAAACGTAACTAACCTCTTCTGTTGTCAAAAACAATCTACTAAACGAAATTGGCTCCTAATGCAAGCACATGATAAACATATTTGTCCGATTATAACAAAAACAAAATATCGATAATCGAATGTACACAGCCCGCGAAAAATCAAAATTCACTTTTTCCTTTGAACATATCTCGTATTTGTCACTTTATAAGCCTTTAGGCGATTTTTGGCCGAGCTCCGCTCTTGATATGTGGTGTTTGCCTTGAGGTTTTTCAAATAAATGGCCCTATAGTTTATACTCAGCCGCGATTTTGCGCGATATTTTAATTATTTTTATATTTTGTCTTAATTTTTGCGTGTCTGGATTATGTGTTACGGGATTTTGTATTGTATTTCGGGATTTTGTGTGTCATGTTTTCCCCCCAGGTTTTTACTTCTTACAAAAACTAGTATTTATCTTTTGCTTACCAGTTTAGCTTTAACTTTAAAGTAACTCAAACTCTAACTAACTAAAAAAAAAGTTATAAAAATTAAGTGCAGGGAATGTTTAAGTTTAAATAAATTCAGGGAATTTAAAGTATTTTTTAATATATGGTATCGGATGGCAAAAATATAATATAATTGATATATGTTTACACTTCAACAAGTATTTGACGCAAATTTAGGATTTGTAAGAACATTTTTTTTTATAATAGACGGAGAAAAATTCTGCAGTGCTAATTTTTGCTTGATTATTACTTTAAGTAATAACCCTTATTGCCCATAACATCATCGCACTTATCCTTCCACAATAATCTAGTTCCATGCTTCCGGTATTCTGATGAAATATGCACATCTTTAGATTCGAAATTGAACGTATCTTGGACCTGGCCAAGTTGTATTTGCTCTTGTGGTAACTAAAGTTTTAAATATTTTAAAGTAATATGACTTTTTTTTATCATAAGCTATATACAAATTCAAATTTGTCTATATTTATTTCCTCCTATCTTAGCCGGTGATTCAACATTGGATAATGAGAACGACTGCTACACCTTTAAACATTCTCTCGCTTACTGCGTTTTCTGTACGTCGTGGACTGCTCTCTGGATGATTTTTTGTACGTGTTTTAGATTGTACAGATTTTTTATTATATTTTGTCTAAAAGTACGAACATTTTTCCTGTAATGTATGGATCAAACGACCAAAAACCAATTTTCACTCCAAGTACTTTACTTGAACTCCACAAGTCGTTTGGACGCTTAAAACTGTTGGTCCTGCCACTTGTAGGAAAAAACCTCAAGACGCATAAATTAAGAAGCAAAAAAATGTCTTAGGTTATTTTCCGCTTATTTGACGCAAAGAGAAAAGTTTGCGTAATTTTTAATGTAATTTTATGCGCTGTTTTCAATCTTATATAAAATCATAATATGTTGAAAGTAAAGATTTTCTTACATTTCACTGTCCTCAGCAATTCTCAGCTAATACATTTGTGGCCGAAGTTATCTTCTATGTACCACATAGAGCAAAGAAGAATTTTCTAATCTATGAATCAGTAACACGTTGCCACACACAAAATCATTAGATATTTTGCATTTGTGTATTATCTATTTAAAATATGTCGTACATCTATGAATAATGCACAAAAACAACTTTCACAACCCATTGTAAAACCGGTAAAAGTCGTAATAAATTAAATTAAATAATGCCTCTTTGTTAATGAATTTTTATTTAATTATAAAATTGAATTGAAGAGAACTAAAGACTTAAGACACAAAACTGGTCTGTCACAAATTTGAGAAAACCGTTTATCGATGCAAGCTAATTAAAATTTATATATAGACAACTTTAAACATAAATTCTTCTTAGCTAAAGTCATGCTTCAGCTCTTGTTCGTTCTTTTTTCCAGCTCATCAATTTAAAACACCAACAGCCGCTTTGTGTTCTTGTGCTTGGCAATAGATCTTCGCATCTATTGGCATCACCAGTTTGTGTGTGGTTATGCTTGAACACTTTGTGGTGATTTTTTTCGAAATTTTTTTTTATTCGTTTTATTTTTTTGTTAGCTACTCGTGGTTGTGTGCTAGATGCATGCGATTCTTTCCAATGCTCTCTGCTTATCATGCATCCAAGTCATTACCATCAACATCATAATCATCAATTCGCCTGATACTAATTTATGCTTCTTTTGCTGGTCGAACGGTTTGCCTATTTTTTTTTTACTTATTTTTTTTTAAGTTTCTATGTATATATTGCTATTTTGTGATTTTTTACGAACTCTATAACAGTTGTTGGCTTACTAATTTTCATTATTCCAACTATTTATTGCTTTTTTGTTTGGTTGTTACTTTTGCTGTTTTCTTACTACATTCCATTTGGGCTAGCGAATTGACCTTTTCATGGCGGCTTAACATTCAGTAGACATGCAATATATATATATATATATATATATATATATATGTATATATGTATGTATGTGTGTAATGCCAAAGCCTCAGTTCAATAGCAAACAATTTGAGTTGTTGTTGTGGTTGGCTTCTTTTCAAGAGTTTATTTGGAAGGTGTGTGCGTTGTTCACAACTAAGGCACAAACAAGTTCCACACATATGTACATATATAATTATAAATATTTGCACATATACATTTATTATTTAAAACTACAACTTTAAAAATTATACCAAAAGTGAGATTAATTATTAATTTTCTATTAATTTTGATATAAAAAGAATTTTTTTGTATGACTTTCTTGTAAATTGCGATTTTTCATTTTCTATTTAAATTTGATTTTAAGCCAATACAAGGTATTTTTGACTAGAGTAGCTATTAAAAATAGTTAAGTGCAATTTTAATCGTATTTTGTATCAAGTGGAAATTCTCCGAAAGTTTTTACTGGGAGAGAAGTCCAAAATGTGTACAGTATTATGTTATGCAATTCCTATGTGATTCTAAGAATGATACGTTAATTGATGCAAAGAGTACTTTCAAGGACACAATTTATCAACTTATATCGAAACCGAATCTATTTCTGTACTTATATTATTACTTGCATAATGTAAATTAATTTTTTTTTATTCAAAATAGTTCCCTTCAAGGGTGATACACTGATTATAGCGACCCTCCAACTTTTCGATACCACTTACGATTGGTCTTTTGCTTCAAAATAGGCCTCAGTTTCGGCGATCACCTCTTCATCCGACGAAAATTTCTTCCCAGCGAGCATTCTTTAGAGATCTGAGAGCAGAAAATAGCCGCTGGGCCATATCTGGGAAAGCGGTGGTTGCGAATGAAATTCAAAACCCAATTCATGGATTTTCGCCATCAATTTCACTGACTTGTGACACGGTGCATTGTCTTGGTGAAACAGCGCTTTCTTCTTCTTCATATGCTGCCGTTTTTCGGCGATTTCACTCTTCAAACGGTCCAATAACAATATGTAATAGTCGCTGTTGATGGTGCTTCGCTTTCCAAGGTACTCAATGAAAATTATTCCCTGCGTATCCCAAAATACAGACGACATAACTGTATTTTTTCCTTCAAAAAGCAATATTTTATTAACGTGAAATGTCAAATTTATATATTATAGGTTAGAGCTAACTAAAAATCATTAATTTATTAATTCTAGTAGCGCCATCAATGTGTCAGGCCGGGGTCTTTCCAATTGACCTGTTATTTAAAGTACAGCTATATATGAAGAGTCTGATTTGGTAGATTCGGAAAGATTGGAACCACCCGAGACTATTAGTATGGCATACGTGAAAATCTCTCTGAAAGAAAAGTACTTTAAGAGTAAAATAATCAGTCCAATCGGATTTAAAAATGATGTAAATTAGATCAGATAAAAAAATGTTTGTTTTGGAAATTTATCACACTACTATTAGAGATAGGTTGGTAAGTATTTTTTTCGGAAACTTGGGCTTGATTTGTGTGGAAACGGAGTACGCAACTACTGAATTTCGGCCAAAGAACCATCCATCTCATGAGCATTGAATGAAGTCAATAATTATAATATTGATCTTAGTTTGATAAAAAAAAACCATAACTGGTGAAATAAATAAGAGTTTATCGTTTTTACATCGAAACTAAAGCCAGTACGAATCAATGTCAAAGCACAAGAGTGCTAAAACTGAAGTAAATACAAAAAGCACGATCAAATGTGAAAATGTTGCTCACTCTTCTTCACCATTATCCATCAGGAGTTCGAACAGCTCATAAAGAGAAATAGCTTGAGTTGAACAATGCAAAAAAAAATTATGAGGAAAACATCTTTACTCCATTGTTATTGTTTGTTCGTCATAATTTGACCCTCATATGCCTCAGCCACCGTATTCACAAGATTTGATTCCTTGCGAATTTTCCTTTGGCAAGTTTGAAGGTATTCTAGTCTGAATTTTGAAAAATTCTTTATCTTTAGATATTTTTTAAATTTAATTATTTAAAAATATGTCTATAAGAGGATTTTTCAAAATTCGAACTATTTCCGGAGATACAGGTATTTCTCCGACGCGGCATCCATACCGGCTCAGCCTTTACCCGTAATTTTAAACACGATTTTCTCCAAACTGTCTTTTTCAAAATGATACCCACGATTTCTCAAGTTCTACTGGACCAATTTACTTGAAATTTTTCATTTTTCAATTTTTACTATTTTTAAAATTTTCGGAAAGCCAAAAAAAAATTTTTTTAAACAGTCAAACAGTCACGTGACATTTTTCACGACCTCTCACATCATTAGATGTTAATTCGTGGAATTAAATTTTTTTTTAATTTTTTGTTGCTGTATATTTCTTATGTTAATAAATAGCTTATAAAAAGATGGATAATAAAAATATCTAGACTAGAATATTCCCTAAGGAAAATGAAAATTAATATTCTTTCTATCAGCAGACCGAATAAAAGTCCGCTTTTTAACGTCGGGTGGCACGACACGCTCTTTTTACATTAAATCAAGTCGTATGTCATTAATAGCACGTTCAATATCAAATAACCCCACAAGAAGTAGTCTAATGGTGTTAAATCACAACTTCTTGGAGGCCATTCAATGTCACAATTTCTAGAAATAATCGAATCTCCAATAATGCGCACGTGCAACGTGCTGTGTGACACGTAGCCACGTCGATGGTGTTAAGATCAAATTCTTGCAATTGCAGAACGATTATTTTAATAATAATATTGAATAATTTGTAAACGTTGTTCTTGCGTATATCTTGCCTTGATGAAATTGTAAACATTACTGAATACAAAGAAAAAAATTTACAGATCATAATATATTGAAAATGGCCAAAGCGTCACTTAGAAATCATGTGATTCCTATTGGAAACCCCTTTATTAGCAAAGATAATGTTTACGTGCAACAGACAGTGTTATAAGAGGAAACAAAGCTAAAAATAAAATAAATTCCAAAAATTTGCAAAAATTATATAATATTTTTATTTAATATTCGCCACTCGTGGTTAAAAAATTGCATTCAAATTTGCAAAATTTTTTTTTTTTTTTTGGTAATTAGAAATTCCAAATAAAAATATAATAAAAAGTATAATATATTGAATATTTTACATTTATTGTTAACACGAAAAACAACAAATGAGCTTTTTAATTGTTTTTTAATAAAAAGGTAAAAGAAAAAATAAATAAATATCCGAATAATTATTAAATGTATACATAAAACTTTATTAGCTATGCGTTATGATCATTACATCACATACATATAAATAAAACATAATGCACTGGTAACAGTATTACAACAGCAAGCGCAACAACAATAACGCAGCAATATCAGCATGTTACAGCAACAAACCAATATCGTGCATGCTGTTCACTCAGGCAATGTGTGTTGTTGCACCAAGATGTGGCAGTGAAGTGTTGCTACGCAACATCATGTTACTGTTGTTATTAGTATATATTGCTGTTGTTATTATTTAATATTGCTACGCAGAGATTTTGTTTTTGTTAGTATTCCATTTTTTTTTGGCGCTGACGTTATGTTAACTGAGCATAGCTTTTGTTGCCTTGAATCGACATGCGTGAATGCTATAGCATTTACATACTAGTACACATATGTGCATATCTTTTGTATAAGATTTATTAAATTTTTGTTTTTATTTCATTTACAAATCGTAATGTAATAGATAGTGGAGTTACCTATGTAAATACATACTTATATATGTATGTATGTACATTATTGTGTATGAATGTTGTGTTTGATTGGTATTTGCAACTCATCACAAAACGCGATAAGGCAATGTACTTTTGCTGAGGTTGTTTGTTATTATGTTGTAATTTTTTTATTATTAACTACAATGTATTTTTACATTACTAATAATTAGTAATAAATTTAATGAGTTGGAAAATTTGTATTTTCGTTTTTTTATATTGAAGAAAATTTATATATTTTAAGACGATTAACTTGGAGACGGTATATTTCAGCTGAAAAGCTGCAGCTGACACTTAAATTTGTCAGTTTACATTAGCTTTCTAGCAAGAAATCGGAATTCAATTTGGATAACAAAGTCGTTCTTTATGGCACGATCACAAAGCCAATAAGGATGCATGGAATCCAATTATGGTGTACAGTCTGCGCGACAAATATTGACATTTTACGAAGATCTCAATCTACAATTCTGAGAACTATGTATATCGGACGCATCATGGTGCATGCGTAATGAAAACATTCTCAAGAATGAAATAGAAATCTTCACTCATAAGCGTATAACAAAACTGCCTAAGCATCTGAACTCTTTGGCTAACACCTCGGCCGAGTCAAACTCTCCTGAAAAGAAAAGACAAACCAGCCTTCAAAAAAGCAGCGTTGATCAATCAGTCTATTCCTGTCAAGGAGCTTTTATGTTTTAGCTTAGTTGTAAGATTTTATTACTTTCTGCGAAGCTTGTGATGTGGAAACAGATCCAATTATTAAATACAAATTTTGATTAAAAAAAACAAGAAAGAAGGGCCGAAGACACAATGCCGAAATTGCAAGATTCGAATTCGATGATTAGCAGTTGCTATATTAACTTGAATTCATGTCTCTGTACTACCAAATTTCACGTTTCTACGCTTTTTTGACGTATTTCCGTACGTCCAAAATTTCAAATATATATGCTTTAGTAGTCCTAACAGTCCTTTTCCGAAAAATGCACATACTTATATAAATGTACCAGCGCATCTGTCTACCAATGATCAATAAATTAGAAAAATAAACTCGCATGCTAAGTTTGGTCGATCAGTGTGTCACGTTTATCATATTGACATTAATTTAGTGTGCAATTTACACTAGGGTGGGTAAAAAAATTCAATGTTTTCTCTAGAAAGTACACGCCAAGTATTAGTTTCTAATAATAACATATTAATTATTATGTAAATCTAGTTATAACTAATCAACACAGATTGTTAAACCAATTTCGCAGATGCTTAGAAAAAATATTAACCGACACCTAGTCCATAATGTAATAGCTAATTGGGTGGATGTAAATATACATCAGAGATATTAGTGAATATTGCCGGGTTTTCCAATAAGAGTGATATGATTTCTTTAAAAAAAAAAACACACTAATTGTTAAGGAAACTCAAATATCTTTTATTTAATGTGAAGTAAAATCGATACAATTAAGTTCTGAATATAACATCATTCAAATGGCCTCCACGACTTCTTTTGCAGGAACGAATTCGATGAACTCAATTTTGAGCACTTTTTCCATTAAATCAAGTCGTATGTCATGAATAGCACGTTCAATATTGACTTTTACAGCTTGAATAGAGTCTGGTTTATTGCTTAGGACCAATGACTTCAAATAACCCCACAAGAAGTAGTCTAATGGTGTTAAATCACAACTTCTTGGAGGCCATTCAATGTCACAATTTCTTGAAATAATCGAATTTCCACACCTTTCTCGTAATAATTCGGTTGTTGCACGTGCTGTGCGACACGTAGCACCGTCTTATTGGAACCAGATGTTGCTGAGATCAACTTCTTCCAATTGTGGCCATAAAAGTTGGTTATCATCGATCTATACCGCTCTCCATTGACAGTAACGCTGCAACCAGCTTCATTTCGAAAGAAAGAAAAAAAGGGCCGAGGATTCCACCAGACCAAAACCCACACCAAACTGTCAATTTAGCTGAATGTAATCGTTGTTCATTAATAATTTGTGGATTTTCTTCGCACCAGAATCGACAGTTTCGTTTATTTACCGCACCACTCAGATGAAAGTGAGCCTCATCGGAGAAGATGATTGGCGCACGAAAAGTTGAATTTTGATAACGATATTGAATAATTTGTAAATGTATATCTTGCCATGATGAAATTATGAAGTTTACTGAATACAATGAAAAAAAAAATTACAGATCATATCATCCCTATTTATATATGAAGGTAGGAAATCCATGATTTCAAATTATTTTTAAATTTTTGATACTATACATTTTTTAACCATTGTACATTATGCATTTACTAATTATGTATATTTACAAGTATTTTAATTTCTTTGGACTAAGAAGTTTAATTAGAACTTATTGCAAAATCAAAATTTTCATTAATTTTTTTTTTGGAGATAACGTTTTTTTTGTAAAATGTTTGACTTTAACTTCACAAAAAGTAATATTAATACTATTTGTTACTGGCAAATAAACCAAAAAAGCTATTTGACCTTGAAACTATGTTTTTTATTTCGAATTTAAAAAAATAAAATTTTTAAGTGCTACTTATACACTAATATTCAAACAAACCGAAGAAATTTGTTTGTATATCTGTGGTTAGCCTGCTTAAATAGGACAATGGGATAATTAAGATCGTACCGATATCAAATTCCAAACCTAAACCAGTTCACTGTATCGCTAATTACTTCTTCCGCTCAAAAATTTAACTTGAGTAAAAATACAAATAAAAAAAGCTCATTTTACATCAATAGCCTCCGCCATAAACTTCGATTGAATACAAAACTTTCTCTCACACTGCCCGTTTGATTCAATCTAAACGAGAGGGAAAAGCAAAATTTTACGTAAAACTTCAATGCTGAAAAACAGGTGTGTGTGTTAAAATATCCAATTGACAGCAAAAAAAAAAAGAGAAAATAAGTAAACAAATTGGACAATGTAAATTTGTAATTTTTTTCAGCTTCAGCCATATGCATATATAGTACAAATGTACGCATTTCTAAAGTATGTCAGTAAATACTTACCTACAAAAAATAATAAAATAAAATAATAAAAAAACATTTGAAAATATTACATGTATACGTACACTTGTTCACCGTTGTCAGAAATTACAATAATTAGCAATTGAACAACTGTATTTACAAATATAACCTAAGATGGCAGCTGAGATGGCAGAGATACGTTGGAGGGAAATCAAAAATAGCTGAAAGAGAAGACGAAGAAACCAGTTGTTTTCGCGGTCCTTGATAAGTTAAAAGCGTTGTGTTAGTCAAGTAGAGCTGTAGAATTTCGCACCTTTTTCTTACATATTAAAACAGATGCGATTTCTGTAAAAAAAAAGGTATTAACCACTGCGATGATGGTGGAAGAAGCACAGATATGCAATGAGTGACTTTTACACTATTGACAGTTATCCATACAAATTTTGAATATGAATACAAGGTAGACAGCTGAAATTCTTCGATCTACTTATGCTCACGCTATAAATGTTTCAATACTGTGAAACTCGTCGCTGCTATGATCTGTTTTTCAGAAGTTTTCAGCCCTATATGATTTAATATTTATATATAAAATAAAAACGTCATACATACATTTTTAATATGAACATATGTATGGTGGAGTGTTTCACACCCTTAAGGGTTTTATTAAGGTGATTGATTTCGATGTCCCGTACTTTTTAAAGGAAAAAAACACAGAAAATTCAAATTTAAAGGAGAATGTTTATTATAATTCAACATAACGTTTTTTGGCATTTATATTTTGAAGATTATCTTTTTCAAATGTTGGCTCCAGCTACGTCTTAGATGGTCCATACGTTGATTAAAATTTTATATGACTCGCTCGAGTATTTCGACTGGTAACTGGCGAATGACACGCGTGATGTTTTACTTCAAGGCCTGAATCGAAGCGGGCCGCATAGACTTTAGACCTTACATATCCCCACAGGGAAAAGTCTAACGGTGTGATATTGCACGATCTTGGTAGCCAATCGACTGGCTGAAACGTGAAATTATCTGCTCACCGAAGTTTTCTCTTAATAAATCCATTGATTGATGCGATGATATGACGTGTGGGAAGTGGCGCCGTCTTGTTGAAGCCAAATATCAAGGATATTACGAGCTTCAATTTAAGGTATCAAATAGTCGGTTATCATGCCGCGATAACGGTCGCCATTGACGGTTACGCTCTCACCGGCAACATTTTTGAAGAATTATGGACCGATGATTCCACCGGCCCACAAACTACACCAAATCGTTGTTTTTTCCGGATGAAATGGGAGCTTTTGAATCTATTCAGGCTGCTCCTCGTCCCAAAAGGGCAATTTTGATTGTTTACATACCCATTGAGCCAGAAATGGCGAACGCTGTAAAAAATTTGGCTCGAAAACGTCGGATCTTCTTGTAACTTTTCAAGAGCCCATAGAGCGAAGCGTTGCCGCTTGGGAAGGTCGAGCGGCTTCAGTTCTTGTACAAGCTGTATTTTGTACGCTCTCAATTCAAGATCTCGACGTAAAATGCGCCAAGTCGTTCCATACGTCAGTCCGAGTTGCTGCGAACGGCGCTGAATCGGCTCTCCACGGTCCTCGTATACACTCTCAGCTACATCCGCTACATTTTCTTCACTGCGTGCTGGGCGTGGCCTATTCGGTCGAATATTATCCAATAATGAATGCTGGCTCTCAAGATGGGTGATGATGCTGCGAGTAGACCGATTATGTTGACCATAAGTTGAGCGAAGCGCGCGAAACACATTCTTTATTGAACGTGGATTTTCGTAATAAAGTTGAATGATTTATAAACGTTGTTCAGGCATAAGTCTTTCCATGATGAAATGCCAAACAATACTGAACATGTCAGCTTGACACAACTCACGAGTGATCTGTCAAAAAAAGGCTATTGAAAAAAGTACCTCCAGTTGAATCACCCGGGTGGATATGCTAAAAAATTAACCGTTGACATAATTTTAAAATTAGAACAAGAATACCATCATCTGCTATTCTCGGAAGGTTGAATAAAATTTATTATTTATTTTACGTCATTAAAGTTGTTGCGCTTAAGGAATGTTGAGGTCTTCTAAGCTCTTCACTATGATAAGATGTTTGGATGAATCAAAAAAAAAGGTGTACGAATGATGGCAGGGAGTACATCAACTCAGCTGAAACAATTCAAATTCAAAGTGGAGAGTTTTTTTTATTGAAGCGCAAGAGACACATGCCATTATTATCGCAACTTTTCTTCTGCAATACTACTTAATGCCAAAAATTTGTTTAAAAACATAAAATATATTTTTTATTATTAAATTTCTTTTTTTTTTCACAAATTAATTAGTGTAATTGCCTGACCTGTCAATGAAAGTTTTTTGGTTAATTTATGTAATTTTCTCCAAATTTTTCATTTTTTCACCTATATCTCTTTTAATGACTGTTAATTAATATTTACATATATTATAATATTATATAAACTAAGACTTGAACGATACGAAATTACATCCGTCATAAATTGTTTACGATGGAATCTCATTGTAAATCATGTGACATAAGCCATTATGTAACATATGTATGTATGTCAATACATAAATTTGGAAAATGCATTGCATATGTAACTGTTAATAACAGTGGTACACTCGTGCAATTAGTGGGTGATAACGCTATAAATATTGTATATAATTACTGAATACTCAATATATGCATGAACGGTGCATAATGAAGAAAGACGAAGTAATTATCTAGCTGTTTTGCTAAATAAGCATCATTAAAGATGGTGAAAATCATTGCGACGTTGCCTTGACAAGATGCAGGAGGAGTGATGAAACAGTAAAAGTTTGTTTCATTAGAGGACAAATTGAAGCAAAGTGGAGAAAAATTAAAAATGGCGAATTTTTAAAATTTTTGTTTTTTGTTTTTTATAAAATTAAATATTAAAAAAAAATTCACTTCTCACAACTTTGGCAATTCAACTTTGGCAGGAATTCGATATTTCGAAATACTAAATTACTAAACTATTAACAATCCTATTTTTCATTAATTTCGTAGAAATTTTATTCACTAACACTCCCTTACTTTTTTTTCGGGGGAGGAAATTTTGTCATTTAAAATCAAGAATTTCACACCGTAAGGAGGAAGAGCGCCAAAGGTCTTGAGAGAAAAACATAATTCAACAGACCTATTATAGAAATCTATCGACAGTCCGGACTGTAGGTAGAAGCTGAATAAGCTTTGTATTGAATTGCGTTCTTTCAGAAAGTCGCCACGATCGGTATAAATGAATAACAGTCTGTGGTATGAACCTAACGGATTTTCTCATAATTTTGGGAGAAACCTACACCTTTAAGCTCCTTGGAATGACTAAGGCATTTTTTAGAAACTTTTAATTCTTCTAGGCTCCCATATTCAGAAACAAATTTTCAATAATTTTAAATGTTGGTCTAACCGGTATCGAACCCATCGCCGTCTGCATAATAAAACGCAATGCATAGTAAAATGCAAATAAGATCAAAATATTGTGACGGAAATCCCAAATACGAGGAACATATTGAAAGAGTAGCTGTGTAAAGGCAATTCCCCGAAAAGGACAGAAAATAAAGAAGCGGCAGTAAATGCAAATTACCCTTACCAAGAACAAACAAAAGTGTAAAGAAAATTCCACGTCGTTAAAGATAAACGGAGCAGCTGCAGCTACCGCAGGCAAACGAATAATCAGCCTATCCTTAAGAGCCGCTATCACGAGTAGACAACTTAGTGGAGTTAACATTGCTGTGAGCTGTGTGTTTTAGAAACGGATAAGCTGACTGAAGCAGAGAATAATTGTCTACAATAAAGAATTGTAAAATGAGCCATTGGGTATAGTAAAGAATTGTAATTATCAAAGACTTAATAAACGTTGAGTTAATTCTTGACAATTTAGAGGCCAAACGAACAAATCTTGGGAGTTTTATTTAGAAATCATCGAGGTAGCAACGAAAAACGTTACAATAGTTGTTAAGGACAAGTTTTGGAGAGTGAGAGAAAATGCTATTCAAAGCCTCTAAAATTTACTCAGTACTTAATTTTAAAATACACATATATAACAGGTCAATTGAAAATTAACCGGCCTGACACATAGATGGCGCTATTAGAATTATTATAGCGTCTTGAGTGAAAAAACTTTTGTTATTGTGACAAACGGATAAAAAGGAATTTCGCGTAATGATAAAATATTGCCTTTTGAAGGAGAAAAATATAGTTGAAGCATAAACTTGGCTTGTGACGAGTTTCCGAACATTGCCTCAAGAAAATCAACAATCAAGGCTTGATATGCTAAATTTAGGCGTGGTGAAATGAGACCGAAGACAGTGGACGCTCAAAAGAGGTTGTTATCGACGAAAACTTAAAAAAAAAATCTCAAAATATTTTTGAATGACCGTAAATTAAAATATAATGAAATAGCAGGCACTTTAAAGATGTCAGCTGAGCGTGTACGTCATATCATTCACGAATATTTGGGAAACCTCTGCGCAAAGTGGGTGTCGCGCGAGCTCACCAACGATGAGTTGATGATTAGGATCAGTGTTTGGAAAAGTTCAAGCTAAATAGACCCGAATTTTCGCGTCGATATGTAGCAATGGATGAAACATGCCTCCATCATGCCGCTCCGAAGTCCAATTGACAGTCATCTGAGTAGACTGCATACCATGAGCCCGCTCAAGGTTGTGACGTCTGTATTTTGAGATTTGAATGGAATAATTTTCATAATCTTTACTTAACATGAACCACATATTCTTTTCGTAATAAATTTTCAAATTAGTCGATAATAGTCGATAGTCGATAGTTCGCGTAATCAAGCATGGAAATTCATTATGTTAGTTTGTTAATATTTTGGTAAATATATTTGAAAGGTTAAGGAAAAGTAAATACAAAATGATTATATCAATTCAACATATATTACATAATTAGTGTCAATAAAATAATAAGTAACAATTCCGAAATAAGGTTGTAAAAATTATTTAAATTCGTAAAAATTCTCATAAACAACTGTACTAAAAAAATTATGTATGTACATATGTGTATAATTACATACTCGCATGACCACATGGATTTATATCAATAAAAACTTGATTAATTAGCCACCCTCATATAAATGACCTTTGTTTTAACGCCTTTTTTGTACAACAAAAATTTCAAACTCCTATAAATTAATAAATATTCACGCAATTACTTTAAAAATCTGCAGTGATTTTGAATTGATTTTTTTTTCATGACTCACACCAGCAATGTTGAGGCGTTTACAAGGCGTGGGGATTACCAGCAAATACGAAAAACCGTCTGAGTAGTTGAAATGCCATTTTGCTTGCGAAATATTTATTTCAAGGAAATTGCTAGATTTCTGCTTAGCGTAATTGTATATAATATTGTACGTTTGTATTTAAATATATTTATATGTACAAGTATGGGGATTACTTAGCAATTTGTCTCACGTACGACCTTGCGGACAAACTTTGGTTTGAAAAAATGAACTAAAGTAATTTTGTTTCCGAAATTGCACGCATTTTTTTCAAATATTTGAAATGTACCCTGCAGGAAAATCGTAAATTTGAGGATTTGAATATTAGAATATTACCAATTTGCATCACTACTACTTTATATTGTATAATTTTGCTGTGCTTCATTTGTCAGCTAGTTACTAGTTCAAATATCAGCTACATAAATATTTTGCGGTTGAACATACCTTTCTTAATCATTTAAGAGTTCGGAAATTTATATAATAAGGTTTTTTTTTATAATCTATGTGTTGAATAATTGCAGATACTCATCACTTCTTTTGGACAATAACAACTTTCTTGTTTTGAAAATAGTCACTAAGTAATAAATAAATATTTTAAATATATTATATTGTCGAAAGCTTTTAGATTTAAAAATATATTCCGTGATTGTGTTCAACATTACTAAATAACCATTCAAAAATTAAACTTATTAAAATATTAAATAATATTTTTTATAAATATAATTTAATCTGTTATTAGACAAATATTCAATTAATATAAAACATATAAAGAATTTATCATTAGTTAAAAATAAAGTTACAAAGATTTGAGGAAACTCTTCGGCATCAGCGGATATTTTGTTTTTTTGCGGGGACTTTAATAGTATGCACTGGGATTGGGGTTGCTCGAGAGCAAACTCGTGGGGAAATATTCTTCATTCACCACACTCTTTCCAATATCAGTTTCATATCCAAACCACCCTATATATATATCGAATATAGATTTAATACTCTCAATCCCATGAATATATTTAGCCATAGCCAATAGCACTTTACGAATTCAGTCCTGATCATCTGCCCATCGGATTTTCTCTGAATTTAAGAATCTCTCACTCTAGAAACCTGGAAATGAATTACGATAAAACTAATTGAAATATTTTTCGTTTCTCTATTAAAAATTCGCTGCTTAGTTTATCCACAGTTTTTCAACAAATTAACTTACCTGGGGATATTGATAAAAACATAGATGTCTTTTATGAGATCATAAAGGTTTCAATTGGAAGCTCTGTGTCGCTAATGACTCTCAAAACCTATTTCCTAACGCTAACTAATTTTATCCTAAAAATTACAAGGAGCAAGGTATTTTCACCGCAGGCAATGGAGTATATACAGACAACGACCAGATTACGAATTAGTAGCTTTCTACACTACAAAAATTTTAAATGAAAGTTTTAAATACAGAAATGGTATTTGGATTAGAAAGCTAAGCTCAAAGTAGAAGTAAGCCTTTCTGGAACATTTGCAAAATACTGCTAAAAAACACATTCAAACTCCACCCCTACGTACCAAGGATAAATTTCATTATTAATAGCAATGAAAAAGCTTATGAATTTCTTGGGAATCATAAAGTATCCACTCAAGTTGGCACGCCAATGCTAGATATTCTTGTTAATACAACCTTAACGGAATTTAATTCGATACCATCTGACACTACTCAGCCTGAATTCGTTGATAGTAAGTAGTAAATATGTTCATTATCTAAATTGTGAAACACCACTAAAGAAGTCAGCTTGGCATGATGACATAAAAAATATTATCTTAAGATACCTACCTAAAGCAACAATACTCTATTTCAATTACCTTATAAATTCTTGTCTTAAATTACAATATTTCCCCAGCACTTGAAAAACGGCTAAGGTTGTAAGAATTCTAAAGCCAGGTAAGCCAGCTAACGTGGCTGATAATTATCGATCTATTAGTCTTCTTAGTAGTTTAAGCAAAGTTTTTGAGAAAATAATAAAACAAAAAATATCGCAGTTTATAAATCTTAACCCAACAATCCCAAACGAATAGTTTGAGCTCAGGCCACACCATAGTACAACCAACGCACCAGATTAAACGTATCTCTTCCAATGTAAAATCATACTTTATGAACAAAAAGTCAGCTGGTTTTATACCACTGGATGTTCAAAAAGCATTTGACTCTGTTTGATAAATAAATTGATTAAATTTTACTTTCCATCCCACCTTGTCAAAATAATTCAAAGTCCAATCGCTACTTTTCTGTGTGTTTGTATAATGAATATTCCGACATTTTCCAACTACCAGCTGGAGTTCCCAAAGGATCTGTGCTTGGCCTTTTGGTATACACACTTTGTTCTGATATTTCAAAGTTTTAAAACTACGATTTTGCTATGTACGCTGACGATACAGGTACATTTTATTCACATAAATCGGGCAACGATATCGTCATAAAATTGCAAAGTGCACTCAGCAGTTTTTCAAACTATATGAAAAAATGGAAAGTTAAGTTAAACGAAAATAAAAAGCAAGCCATCTTTTTCCTTGCTATCTTCCAAGCTCTAGGATAAAGCTGGGAAATTATGAAGTGCCGTGGTCGACCTATTGCAAGTACCTTGGAGTAGTTTTTGATCAAAAAATTACATACAGTGTGCACATAAAACTGCGATCTTTCCTGGGACTATTCTACTTCAAGACTTCATAGCATTTCAAATATTAAACCCATATCAGATCAATATCAAATAGTGTCTGACAGATTCAGAATTCGTTGTGCTATGTCTGAACACTCATTAGTTTTTAATACATACTAGAAATTGCATACATATACATTTATTAAATGTAATATATATAAAGTTTGTAAATTTATAGCAGAAATGTTTTATATAGTAGTATTTTTCCTCTGAAATCACTTTTAATAAAATATAAGTAAATCTGTGATAACAAATATATACTCATTAAAGAATGAAGGTTAGAAAACCATATTCTGTAAATTGTGTATATAAACTTAAGTTAATAATGTAAATGATTTATTCTATTTAATAAATTCATATCATATCATATCATTAGTTAAAAATATTAATTATACAGCAAGCATGTATAACGAGCACACTTTCTAGTATAATTGTTGTAAGAAAATTATCTTAGGTTAATGCTCATAAAAAACTTTTACTTTTTTGTGATTTGTTAAAGTTCTTCATCTTTCAAGGCAAAGTTTAAATTCACAACTTTATTATAAAATTTTTTTATTTTGAATTTACTTTAATAGCACTTCAAAAGCACTTACTTTCAAATAATTAGCAAATAAAAAGTGTGCGTCGTCAAACAATTACCTACAGCGGCGAACATTCAAATTATTTATTATATGTTATTTCCAAAAGAAAAAAAAAACGTATAACATTTAAACTTTGTGTATATTTGTTATTATATTTGAATGACAAGCATAGACAAAGTAGTCTGAAAATATTAAAAATACAAATTTATATATATAAATAAATAAATGAAAGCAAAAATTTTAAAGCTGCAAAGGCCAAAAAGTAAATCAAGGCCTTATAAAAAGCATTTCGCATACACACAAATAGATATATTTTAAAACAATAGTGCTCACACTTTATTTGAATACTTGTGAATTTACTGAAAAACGAGCATAGTGGACGACTTTAGGTTTTATTATTAAGCCATTCACTCTATTGCTACCTAAGTATGTACATATTTATTAACGTATGCACGTAAAACTTTGAACTATGAGGACAAGTTATAGTTTTTTTTTTAGTTTTTATCGCTATTGTTGCAAAAACTAGTTCTTGGCTTAAACGAGTGCACACCGATAATAAATGAAAGAAATAAATTTTAATTTCTATTATTGAAAAAATGGTTTCAAAGTTGTCATTTTGCGCTTTGTCGCTCAAGACTTTGATTCATGTCGAACTACTAAAATAATAATTGTAATTTTTTTATCTCAAAGAAATTAAAAATAAAGAAAAAATGTAAAACATAACATAGAAGTACATAGACATAGAAATCCACAAAAACCACCTTGTAGGAAAGAAAAATGTTTTTTAAGCTTTTTACGAGTCTCGAGACGCTCTTGTTAGTTAAAAATCTTTTATCACACAGAAATTACCCAAGTCCCAGATGTAAAGGGTGTGCTATCTACCAGGACAAGGTTAACGGCTTACGATATGGCTGAGTTTGCACTTGAAGAAAAAAAAAGTTTTGAAAATGTATTTCCAAAATGATGAGTCTTTAACCGCAACTAAAAGAAAATTATTCACAAAACTCAGGCACAAAATGATCATTCGCGGGGAAACAATTTAATTCGGTCCATTTTTTGTGTTCAAAAAAATGGTATTTTTTTATTAAAAAAAAAGTAAAAGAAATACATAATTCAAAACATTGTTCGTCAGAATCCACAATTTTTTCCCTTATTTCTGGCAAATTTTCGAAAATCATCAATAAAAAATTAGTCCTCTCTGTCCTCATCCAATCATTGGATCACAGGCACGTATTGGTGATCCACTAAATCCTTTTGCATCCGCCAAAGAATCCAATAATTGGTAGAAACCAGGTCTGGAGAATACGAAGAGTGATGTATTTCTTTGTGGTCGATGTACGAGTAGGTGATGATGAAACGGGTCCACCAGGTTTGGCATAGTATTTTTTCTTTTTGGGGTTTTCGTAGTATATCTATCCACTTTTCATTTATAGTCACGATTCGGTGCAAAAATCCCTTCGTTTGATGTCTTTCAAGAAGCATTTCTGACGCGAAAAATCGTCTTCGGACATCTCTCGGCTTAAAGTTGTACGACAGCCAATTATCATGCATTTGAATAAATCCAAATTGCTTTAACCCAGAGGAAATTGTTTGCTGAATTAATCCCAGGAATGCTGCGACCTGAGCTTGCATTTGGTTTTTTTTTTGGGATTTTGAGAGAGTAACACCTTCAATTCCTCACCCTCAAAATTTTTGGATTGGTCAGAACGCTCTTTGTCTCCGACGCTAAAAGCATCACTTTTAAATCTTCGAAACCACTCTCTGTATGACTTATCGATCGGCGCAGATTCATCATAAACTTTCGATGGGCTTCAGCTGAACTTTTCTTCCAATTAAAATATAAAATCAAAACTTCTCGCATATGTTGCTTATTTAACACAAATTCGGACATTTTCGAAGAGGTAAACCACTATTAAACTGGTATTGTAAGCATTATATTTAAGAGAAATTTTTGTCCAGTTTAAATGAAGACATTTAACGTGTATTTTAACCAAAGGAGTATTTGAATTTGTTATTTTTAATTATCTGAAAGAGTTTTGCTAGAGTCAATTTCAAATCTAAAGATTAAGCCTTTCGTCTGTTTACTCAGTCGACTAAAACAACAACAACAAAAAATCAGATTTCGTCAAATATAAAGTTTTGAACAACAATGAAAATACTTTCGAACTCTGTTTTATTGAAAACTGATTAAGTTTCCTAAAAAAATGCACTGCAAGTAGATGTAAAGTAGCACATATATTTTTTTCTGCATAAAACCAACAAAGCATAACAAAACATCCGGGCTGAAGAGCACTAATTTATTCAATATTATATGCATAAATATTCAGAGATGAATATGCAAATGCAGAAGTTAAAGTATTATTGCAGTTGGAAACTACAGGCCGAGATACCAATGAATATTAAGCAAAAGCAACAGAGCAACAGCAAGCTGATCATACATAGTTGTCTACGTAAATATGTTTAAAGCTGTCAATAAGATTAAAGACTGGTAATTGGCTTTTAATAATTCGCTTTTAATATTAAAAACCAAAGATATTTTCTAATATTTCTACGGCATAATGGTGGACAGCCGACTTTCTAAAAAAAATCAACCAACTGCAGGCGACTGAAAATAGGGGAACCACGGTCATACGAACATTTTGAAAAAGTTCTGTTTAGTTGATTAGACGGATTACTGCAAATGATGCAGAGATTTCGCCATGAATGAGTCAAAGTTAGGTAACAGAGTCGGTGGAGAAATTTACTCAAAGAACTTTGGAAACAGCAAAGTTTTAGGGAACCCACTCCAAAGCGTGGATAAACGCAACACTCGGCTGGTTCTGGCAAGATTATGGCGTCTATATTTTAGGGTGCGCTTGGAATAATTTTCATTGACTACCTCGAAAAAGGAAGGACCATCAACAGCGACTATGACATAGCGTTATTAGACCATTTGAAGGACAAAATCGCATAAAAATTGCCGCATTTGTAGTAAAAGAAAGTGCTGTTTCACCCAGACAATGCACCGGGTCACAAGTCAAAGATCTCGCTGGCAAAAATCCATGAATAGGACTTCGAATTGCTTCCACATTCACCGTATTCTCCAGACCTGGCCCTCAGCGTCTATTTCCTGTTCTCAGATGTCAAAAGAGTGTTCTCTGAATGGAAATTTGCGTCGAATTAAAAGGTGAACGCCGAAAATGAGGCATATTTTGAAGCAAAGAACAAATCGTACAACAAAAATGGTATTAAAAAGTTTGAGGGTCGCTCAAATCAGTGTATCACTCTTGAGGGAAACTATGTTGAATAAAAATAAATTAATTTTTACAACAAAAAAATATGTGTTTTACTATAATACGCAGGGGACTTTTAAATAGATCTGTTATGTGAACTACATATTACTATGCAAACCTAATAGACAAACTAAAGTTTTTATTTTTTACTTACTGCATATATTTTATATAAAGTGCAAATGTTTTTATATCATTTAATGTGTAATTAACCAAAATGTCACTTAGCACATGGGAAACCAAAGCTCAAGTACAATTCTTCCATTCCTGTGGATTTCCTACATTCACACGAGAGTTTTATAGTAATTAAAATGAAACTAATGATCAACTAGTAAACCTTTAAACCTTCAAACATCTTAAATATCAGCACTCACTATCCACGCAGTGGCAAAAGTGAACTCCGAACTATATACATACAAGTGTAATTAAGTTAAGATATTTAGTGTGAAGTTGATGTTATGATATACCTCGTGAGCATAATTATCCGCAAGAGACTGGCTAACCTATGTGCTCTTGTCGAGACTGGTGCAATTAAATGGCTGTTTGTAAATTTTTTTAATCTTTTTCTAAACGTAGCATATATGTATGTATGAAGTATTAGCGTTGGAAAATAATAAATTAATAAAGAAAGAAACCAAACACGTTCACTGAGGCAGTTGATGTTGTGAATAGTAAAAGTTGATTTAGAAGTGAGTACAAGAAGAATGTTATACTTCTAATGATGGGAAATGATAGCGCTGATTTGTTTTGAGTTTAATGATTTTGAAAGTAAATGAGTGCCATGCTGGGTTGAAATTTATGTAAGAATATAGTTAAATAAGACATAATGAGCAGTAGAGCGGGGTTAGGCTGCACATGATAATTAGCATTGAACACGGTTACTTTGAAAAAAAAAACACTATTCTATGCAGAGTAATCATTTGAGCAATAAGTGATGAGGATTCATATTATCTTCTTTTGAATTCTACGTCTTCATTTCAATTAAAATTTCCGTTATAATTTCCGTTATAATTCAACCTTCAACTTTAACTATATACATATATGATACCCATGCATATATAATTAACACCAGCACTACAATATTAGAATTCTTCAACTGCAATTAAAGTCAATCAATTCTTACCAACGATTTCCTCAACAAACAAAATTTGTAAACAAGAAAAATCAATCAATTTGGAAGGTTGTGGTCAATCCCCTGCCACTTATATCGGTGAGATATTCATCAAATGTTCTTTAAAGATCAAGATTACAATCAAATTTTTTTTGTTGTCTATGAATATTTTTGTATGTATATTTGCGTTTCGCTTGCTAGCCAGTTTATGCATTATCTGTTCTTTCAATTCTGTTTTACATATCATTATTCTTCCAACGCTGGTAGAGACAGCAAGCTGCATGAATACACAATCACTAGTAGAACTTATGCTATAGCTACGTTTGGGTGTGTATGCGTGTTAGCGTGTCCGCTAAATGACGCGTGATCTCTTTCCAAAGCATTTATGCCATGTAAGCATTTAAAATAAAGGAAATGCGGCCTGTTTAAAGATATTTGAATTCTATGCTATATACATATAATTATGGCATAAAGCATTTTTAACTGTTTTTTAACAATGAATAATTTAAAAAAAAAACCTTAACCCCACTTTAAATTTTAGAGGTCGTTGTCCTTTACCTGTTTTCAATGCTCACTTTCATAACGATACATCAAGGATTAATAACGAGCTAGAATAGTGCAAAACGCCAGTTTAGGGTTTGTTGGCAATAGCTCAGACTTGTTTCAATATATACGAGGTGTGTTCAAAGGAAAAGGTGAATTTTGAATTTTTTTTGAAAAATACTTATTTATTCATCAATATCTATCTTGTCCCCTTCAAGTGGCCCCCCTCGGATACAGTACACTTGTGCCAACGCTTTTTCCAATCCTCGAAGCACTTCTGAAATGCGCTTTTCGGTATGGCCATCAGCTCTTGCTTCGATTCTGACTTGACCCCATCAATTGTGGCAAAACTCTTTCCTTTCATTGGTTTTTTTAGTTTTGGGAATAGGAAAAAGTCGCAGGGAGTCAAATCTGGCGAATATGTTGATTGAGGCATGATTGAGGTTTTGTTTTTGGCCAAAAAACCACGAAAAGGCATTGATATGTGAGCTGGTGTATTATCGTGATGCAGAATCCACGATTTGTTTTTCCACAATTCCGATCGTTTGAGTCGTATTGCTTCACTCAAACGTTGCATTACTTCCTTGCAGTATTCCTTATTAACTGTACGACCTTTTGGCAGAAACTCATGATGCACCACACCATTGTGAGTAAAACCTTCACAATGTCCTTTGAACATACCTAGTATATAGGCGGAAATTCAAAGTAGAGCCTCCTTAAAGGTTATTTCCCGATGGCTCGTAATATAATATTATATTAGGTGACAAAATATATGAGAGAGACATATTCGTGTGAATAATTTTTAAGTCGAATTTTTTCTTTATCTGAGAAAGAAGATCGCGACCCACATTAAGAGATGGTGGATGGCACGGTAACAGGTATCAAAATTGACGGAAATAGTGTTAATTGACGCTTTTGGACAAATTTTGCGCGTCCTTCGAACCCCGGGGGTCACTTTTTTTTACATATTTAAAATTTTAACATAAATTACTGATAGATTTTTGCTGTGTTGGCAACAACTTGTCTGCAATAAGGATAGAGAATAGGACATTTTGATTCAGCGGAATTTTGCACAATTTTTGAATAGCATTTTTCCCAAAGTTTAAAACGGCTACATAGAAATAAGGCTGTATCTCGAAGATTTTCGATACAAATTTCATTATTCTGGCTAAAATGCATGAATTCATCATATTACTTTAGTTCTTATTTGTGTCTGTCATACTTGCGTCATCATCCTCAATAAGCTTTTCGGCACACTCGCTCAACATTTTGTTGGTCTTATTTTCCATTTGATTAAAAAATTCAGGCAACGTTATCTTCTTTTCATCAGCCATTTTTTTAAATTTTGTTGCATTTCAAATGCTGCTGTTTTCTGGATGATGACAATCCATCGACTATACCCCTACTAACATTTCTTAAAAGAATGTACATAGAAATTAAGAATTTTGTCCAAAAATATGTAAAAAGCTAAATATTTTATTGGCTCTGAATTTAATATCAAGGGAAACAGCTGCTTATATACTAGGTTCCATGCCACATAGGCCAAGGGGGTAACGAAATAGTGAATGAGATTGCTAAAATTACCATCCGTTTGAGTGATCGCTAAACATGCTGGACAAAAGAATTTCATAGAAGGCTGGAGGAGGTAAGATGAAAAGCTTTAAAAGCCTGCAAGACCATCAAGATTATGTGCAATACCAGCGAAGAACAGCTGTTGGTCTAACCAACTGTCTGCTCACGTAAACAATGTTGTAGACATTAGTATCAACGACACATAAATGAAATGCAGGGAGAAAGGCATAAGTGAAACGTTGGAACATCTTCCCTGCTTCTGTGCAGCCCTATCTTGAACTCACCTTAGATATGTAAGAGTTTTGTAAGTTAAAGAACTAGAGAAAGAATCAAAATTAGATATTAAGTGACTATATATGACTATCGGGCATTGCAAGTAGCAAGTGAATGAAGAGCTTAATAGTCAGTCAACCTAACTTTTAAAATAAATAACCTAGTAATTATGAATCAAAATAAGTATTTCAATGTAATCAAAAACGTCGAAAAATAAATTTTTATTCAAGGAAAAAGGAACACTCGGTAAACAAGTTTCATTGTTGATGAAAAAACTGAAACTCAGAAAAAAATTATTAAAAATTGAATAAAATGGAAACTCCAAATGTAATTATAATCATTATTTCTAATAAAAAAACGCATAATTAAGAAAATATTGACTATTTATTCAACAGAAAAATAAAGATCTCACAATAAGCTATATTGCGTAATAAGCAAAGAAATTAGTAAAAAATAGTCTGTTATTAATTTACAATTTTTATAAGAAATTTATTAAAATTCGCTCTTATTAATATCAATTTAAACCCTATAACTTTTCTCCCATTAATGGAAGTCCATAATATTTTCCATTAAAAATTTGAAACCGGTTACCGATAAAAGCTGAACTTAAGAATTTTTATTAAATAATTCACTTCGGTTATAGCGGATGAGACATTCTATGCAGCATAGTACGAGAATGAATTGAAATAGAATGCCTAGAAATTTCTATCAACATTTTCATTTTTCCTTAGCCCAACCCGAATTCAAATTATATTTCAGAGCATTGAATGCACAAAATAAAAATTTCATATAAATATTATTGTTCTAAACTATTCCTTATACGGTTCACTTACCAACAACATCCAATTTATGCGCCACATTACTGCCCTCGTCAGCCGCTACAACAGCTGACGTCACCGTCGCCGCCATCGCCGCTGACTCAGTAGTAGTCAACAACGAGTGCGCATCATCGTGTAATGCTGTTGACGGTGTTGTTATTGGAGCAGCAGTAGTAGATGAAGTAGAAGTCGTTGAACTATCACTCAACACAGCGCCAGTAGACTCCTCCACTGCATGCACTACAGCCGTCTTAATGGCATTTTCGACTATGGACAAAGATGCATTCAGCGCAGACGCGCCATTTGCTATTGTTATTGCTGGCTGTGTTGTAGTGGCTTCGTCGTCTGGTATTGTTGTTACAATTGCAGCATCGCTATTCGTTCGCTCGCTAGCTATATGCACATTTGCATCATTCAAACTCTGCAAGTCTTGAGCTTTAACCATTTGTGCATTGAACATAAATAATGCACAAAATGAGCCGATAAGTAGTAAAGGCAAATGCCTTGTTGTTACTCTTGATGCTGTTGTTGTTGGCATAGTTGCGCATTTTCTTCGTTTGCTGTGTAGCGTATACATTGCGGATTTTCGTGGAATTTTCTGTTTTTTTTTCACTCTATTATTTTGTTTGGGTGCACAAGCATGTATGTGTGTGTGCGCCTCTATGCTATGTTTTCCTTTTATTTTTAATTTTTTTTCTTCAAACACTTTGTGTGCGCTAATTTAATTCGTATAAATGAATATTTTTTTCGGTTTTGTTTTATTTTCTTATTATACTTGCTGTAAATTTTTCAAATTGCACTTCCCTGTTTCGTCAGCGCTGATTTGTAATGATTTTTTTCATTATTTTTTACTTCAACGATGTGCCAATTTCACGTACGAGTATATATTTTTTCGATTTTTTCAGCGCTTATTTAATCACAATTGACGACTTCGGTGATTTGCTGGGAACATTGATTTTATCACTTCACCGACGTGTACTTTTGCTCTTTAAAGATGAGTGTTTTTACTGCGGATACTTTTTTTTTACTTATTTAGCGCATCCAAATAAGGTCACTTCAATATTTTTGTGTGCCTATTTATTCGACACAATCTTTTTTTTTTTTGGTGGAAAATCAAGTTTTGAATTTCACAAACACATTTTTGTCAATAAATAAACTGTAAGAAATAATCAGAAATTTATATATATTTATATTTTTATACTTGTTTTCATTTTATGCAATTTTTAGCGTTCAGGGAACTTTATTTTAGCGTTAGAAATTTTATTTAAATTTTTATGTCATATCGCGCAGCAAGTTGGTCGCTTAAGTCTTTTGGTTTTTCTCTTGTGTTGTTCAGTCGATTGAGTTGATATACTTTAACGCTCTTCAGGCTTAATGTCTTAGGCTACAACCAAGAACCAAGAAAATGTATAAGCAGTTTTATTGTTCTAAGTTAATTAACTTAATCGAAGCGCACAGCAGCATATTAATTGAACAAACGCGGACCAGTTTCAACCAAAGCGAATGTGAGGCAAAGTGTTTAATAAAATGAGGCTGACGTGTTATTAGAAAGAAAGCCATTAACTTTCAAAAATCATAAAAACATTATGCTTTAGTAGTTATAATAGGAGGAAGTTAAGTATTATATTATGAATTTTAAACAAAATCAAGTTGATCACAATAAAAAAGAGTATTAAAGAATAGAAAAGACTCTAGTAGTATATTTGTTGAAATTGTGTGAGAGTAAAAACAAATTTACTATTTTGAATAAGTCATTTTAATTGGTGCATGAATTTTAAGGCAAAGCAAATTTTTATCCTTAAATTTAGCTTTTGAAAAGCCCTTATCCCTTGTCCTAGATCAGCGCAGTATTTGTAGGCGGTGATCTTTGTCTTGAGAGATCCTGCTGAGCTATAATATCACATCATGTTAGCGGCGCGGATGCAGTAGATAGGGCAACTGCTTTAAATAAACTGAAAATATGCTTGGTTCTAGTCCATAGATGTATTGAGGTGTGCACAATAGCTTGATGAGATTGCCAGAATACTATTTGCCTGGCGACAGAACTGAAACTGAAAATACTCAAAGACAAATAAGCTGGAAGATGGATTAGGATGAGATCGAATGGATTAACAACAGCAAAGACCGCCTCCTAGGCCACGTGAAAAGAAGTCAAGGAAGTCAATTTTATCTTACGCGCAAGCACTGCAAAACGATTGTAGGCCTAATGACTATTCACAACTTAACGAGGTCACATGCGTGAAATTTTTAAATTACTAAGAGTGCCGCCTGCAGGAAATGCAGAAAGGCAGACATGAATATATCGAAACACCTAGAAGCTTCGCTGTTTAGAGTATTTGTAGAAATATCAAAGCTTCTCTATATCCTCTATATCCTCTATGGCAACTACTATACCATGAATTAGCTTGAGACTCCATTTGACACTACAGAGGGCTAACAGGTCCAATAAGTTTTCCAGCTAATCCAGCCAAATTAAATATTTATGCATTAAGTAGTAAAGTTATTTCTTATAAAAGTAACACTTATTAAAACGCTAACATTTTGGGTGATAAATTTTTTTTACAACTTTCGACGTAGATTAATTCAGCAACAGTGAGTCGTGTCAAGCTGTCATATAATTTTTGTTCAGTATTGTTTGGCATTTCTTCATGGAAAGACCTACGCTTGAACAACGTTTACAAGTCAATCAATTTTATTACGAAACGCCATCTTGAGACCAAGCATTTATTATTGGATAATATTCAATCGAACAGACCAACTCCAATACGCAGTGAGAAAAATATAGCGGCCGTAGATGAGAGTGTACACGAGAGTCGATTCGGTGCCGTTCGCAGCAACTCGGACTGACGTTTGGAATCACTTGGCGCATTTTACGTAGAGATCTTAAATTGAAAGCGTACAAAATACAGCCTGTACAAGAACTGAAGCAGCTCGGGCTTCGCTCCAACTACTCTTGAAAGTTCCAAGAAGATCCGACATTCTCGAGCAAAATTTTGTTCAACGATGATTCCCATTTCTGGCTCGAAGGGTATGTAAACAAGCCAATGTGCCGCATTCAGGACGAAGAGCAACCTGAAGACGTTTAAGAGCTACCATTTCATCCAGAAAAAAGGGTTTTTTATGGTTTGTGAGCAGATAATTTCACGGTTTGGGCCGGTCGATTGGCCACCAAGATCGTGTGATATCACACCGTTAGTTAGTTAGTAGTCTATGCGGATAATTCCGCTTCGATTCAGGCTTTGGAGCAAAACTTTACGCATGTCTTTCGACAATTACCAGCTGAAATGCTCGAACGAGATAATCCTCAAAAGAATGTTCTTTCGAATGATAGAGAACCCCGAAATTGGTCACCCGTTGGATCACTCCAAGTCCAATTTCGTGATGCTGTGCGCAAACTGCTATTGCAAGACCGACATGCGACCCATCATGAGATTTAGGCAACTGAAGGCATTAGTGGAGCCAGCATATATTCCATATTACATGAATATTGGGTTAAACAAAAAAAACAAAAATTTCACATGTGATCCCACACAAGGAAAATTGCTTAAAATAGGTGTTGATTTCCAAGAAAAAAAAATACAATAGCTGTGCTTCAAAGCATGTCTACGACATCATAACAGGTGATGAATAATGGATTTACGCATATGAGCTCGAGAGTAAACTCGACTGTATGAGTCTTTCAAGATGAGCCGAATCCAACAAAAGTTGTACGCGCACGAAGCACTTCCAAGCAAATTATTGTCTGTTTTTTTTTAACTGAACATGTCGCGACCATACCACTAGAACATTGCAGAATGGTAAATTCTGAGTGGTAAACAGCCATTTATTGCCAATTGCGTTTCCAGAAATTCGGAAAACCAACCGCCGAAGATGGATCACTCTTCACCACGACAATACGAGCTCTCACACATCATCTGAATCAACTGCATTTTTGTGCACTCAAAACAGTGATTTTATGACTCATCCCCTATATAGTTCTGACATGACACCGAATGACTTCTTTCTTTCCCAGTATGTAAAACATAAACTGAGAGGTAAACGTTTTACGATACATGAAGAAGGCGGCTGTTGCTTTCAGAATGCATATAGATCCTAATGGAGAATATTTTGAAAAACAATAAAGTGATTTTTTTTGGGTAATATTTGTTTTTGTTCTCTAATCACGTAATATATAATGCAACCCTCGTGTATATATAATGTCAACTTTTCACGTTATTATTGTGATCATTTTTTATGTGGAAATTGTTTATTAGAACCCATTAAGTTTGTAACAAGTTGTATGAAATACAAATTATTTCCATAATATTTAAAATAGAAAACTTTTCGCACGTAGTGCTTTGTTGGCTTTGCTGTCATTATGATGTCATTTAACAAAAAAAAAACTTATATTTTTTTTAAACAAACTTTACATATTTTACATATTTTCTCCAATCTATTTTCTCTTTTGTCTATTTTAATTATTATCTCTTGTCTATTTCAACAATTTCTAATACTTCTACTAATACTTCGTTACTTGTATGCTTTAACTTCAATTAAGCTCCAGATTATTTTTATGATTTTTTTGTTCGTTTGTTTTTCCTATTGTTTTGTTGTTATTGCTATGTATATTTCAAATAGCCGCCATGTAAATGAGTTGGCAGTGTGGTAACCTGTCTAGAGTGCCTCATGCGGAGCAGCGAGTCAAGCGAAGCAATGCGAGTAGTGCAGAGCAAGCAGACCTGCAGACAGGCGCGTTCAAGAACTTGTTTGGTCACAACAACTCGTTTAAGGCTATGAAAGTTCGTCGTGCAGTTGGTATGGGTTGTGGTTGATTAGTTTGCTAGCCATTTTTGGTTTGGGTTTTATTTTTTTGTTTTCACCAATTTTTATTGGTGTTGTTTGCACAAGTTGGAATGATGGTATTTTGTGTATATGTACCCATATTTCAAATTCTAATACATTTTGGCGAACAGTACAGACTCACACCAAGAAGAATATGTTAGAAGATGATTCTTATATAAGTTTCTGACTTATTATTTGTTATTGAATTTATGTTTAAGAAAAGCAATTATTTAAAAAAAATTTATTTTTATTTTTCTGCAGTGCAGAGCATTATTTTTTATTTTATTTTTTTAACACTCTAATCAAAAAAGTGTTTTTTTTATTTAAAATAAATACAAAATATTTTAAAAAATTTATATTTATATTATTTTTTTTTAATTTCAATTAAAACACGTTTTCATAACTCAGTCTTCGTTTTTCTACACTGAAATTTTTTTAATATATATAAAAATGATATATTAACATTTTACTTGTTTATACTGTAACTGTTTTTTAATAAATTTCTTTTGTGTATCAGTTTAAAATTTTATACATTTTTTTCACGCAATCTCAATACACCCATAACAATACCGGCACTGAATTAAATAATACATATACATTATATACCCAATTCACTATGCGTTACGCTGGTCGTATTCACCCGTCCCAGCCAAAACACGAACTCAAACTGATATTGCTGCTGCATAGGCCAAGACGTGTTAGGTCCCAACTTTGGTAAAACCAGTTAGTCAGCTAAGCAAATACATACATACATACATACATAACTAAAAACAGCAAATAGTAAAATAAAGCAGCTTAGAGAGTTGGCCAAGCAGCCTTCAACAGATGAGTGAGATTCATAAAGTTAAACTTATATATAAAGTTAAATGCGTAGATATATATATATATATATATATATATATATATATTATATGTGTGTATATATGTATATACATGCTGTATATTGCTTTTTATTCATTTTAACAGTGTCTGACTATTTGATGTTGTTGTTGTCTTTCAGTCTTTCATTGCTCTTGCCACTACTGACTGGCCAAATGGCATTCAATTCATTGAAGATTGTTGAATTTTTAACGTGGTGAATTTCACGCTCTGCTCTTGTAGCTGTAAATGATCATTAACATTACTTTAGCATTTTGCTCTCTACCGTAAAAAAATTGCATATTATATATTCGGGCATAACCATTTACATGTGTGTTTTTCTCTTTTAGTTTCAGTCCACTTTTCGTCACGTACTATAATGCCCGCTCAGTTGTCATTTACCTGTTTTACACTCACACACACATACATGAATATATTATTTGCATTCATTACATTGACATTTTTAAATTTGTGTTTGCTTCACAATAAAATGAAGAGTGATAAAAAGTAAATAGTAAAACTGAGCTGACTCAATGAAATAAAGTGTCTAACTAAAGGCTTGTTGAGCGGCTTACTAAGCAGACGATCAATGCTCTCCAACTCTTATGATCTTTTTCTATCTCTCTCAACAATGTGGTGAATTCGTTTCAGACTGTTGTTGAAACTATTTATTATATTCACCAAAAGCAGCTGAGCAAATATTTTGCTGCAATTATACAAATTATACATATAAAAATGAGCGCATGAACATGAGTTAATCAATGACGTACATGCTGGGATATATAAATATATTAAATAGTTTAGCACACCTTCCCAGCAGGGCTACAATCACATGAATTCTCTTTCAAGCCACAAGTTTACAAACATATAAATTTGATTTTCTCTGATCTATAATAAATCAGTGAGCAATTCACACACCGCACCGCGTTTAAAGTGGGAGAGCGAATATAGTTAGTGTAAACTTATATATATCAGTAAAAGTATTTGCTGTTGTTGTCAAATGAAGCGTTCATCTTTGTGTTATTTCTAACGGTACGACTCACCGTATGACTGACTGCACAACTATGCACTCGATATATGTATGTACAAGTGTAATATCACACATATATAACTATTGTATTTTCCTTTCAATGACAATCAATTTTTGCGTGAAAATATTGCGAAATTCACGTTATTTACTTTACAGTTTCATTTAATGAATTAATGAATGTATGTACGTATAGCCATGTATGAATGAAGCAATTATGCGCCGAGTTTCGCGCTTAAATCTTTCGTTTCGTTAATATAACATGAGGTTGCTGCTTTTGCAATTGTTTTGCTTTATTTTCTTTAATTTATTTCATTGCAAATTAACGGTGCGGTAAAGATAATTAATTTGGGCTTATTATTGATGTTAATTGTAATAGCAAGTAATTAGTTAACAAGGTAATGAAGGAATGTGTGAAATGTGTACTGCGTACATACATATTTATATGTATCCAAAAAAATTTATTTAAAGATTTGTGCATATTGGCTTAAGTATGCGGAAAATAATTTATTGAAATATCCTCATGGTATCAAAATGAACACTGATAACGAATGAGTTCTACATTTTTTAATTCACTGTTGAAATTCTATTTGTTTTGTAAGAAATTAAAAAAAAATAAAGTTTTATCGTGTTTAATTTAATTTTATTTTATTTAATTACATTTTTTTCTTATTTCATTTCACTTTATTTGTTTTCTTTTATTTTGCTTTATTCTGCTTTATGTCAACTTATTTCACTTTCATTTTATTTCATTTTATTTTCTTTTCTTTTATCTTATTTTATTTCCATTAATTTATTTTATTTCATTTATTTAATTTATTTCATTTTATTTAATTTTATTTTCCTTTATTTTATATTATTTTATTTTATTTTATTTTCTTTTATTTTATTTTATTTTATTTTATTTTATTCTAATTAATTTACATTAATTTTATTTTACTTTATTTTATATTATTTATTTTATTTTATTTTATATTAAATTTTTTGTGTATTTTTTTAATTTAATTTTATTTTTTTTATTTTTTTTTATTTTTGTATTATATTTCCTTTTGTTTCATATTCTTATAAATCATTTTAATTTATAATTATAATATTATTTTATTTTGTCTTTTTTGTTTTAATTTATTTTATTTTTTTTTTAATTTATGTAATTTTTAATGTTTTATTTTTTATTTATTTATTTTTATTGTTATTATTATTATTATTATTTCTTGATAAAACAGTATGTTGGAAATTAATCAACCAAAATTGCAGTATTCTTGAGCTAGAGTATTTCATTTCAAAAATAGTTAAATCTTTTCCATTTGTAGACAAATTTTATCTGATTTCCTAGTTGTTATAACTTCATCTTAGAGCTTTTTCTACTGAAATCCGCTACCACTACTGAAGGTGATGTCCATAATATTAATAGGTTGATAAATTTCTCATATATTTAACTATTTAATATAGCCAATTTAATAAATTAATGAATTATTAACACATTTAAAAACAAGTTTTTAATAATTTGCTGAATATTTTAAAGCCTTTTAATGAGTAGTTTTGCCTTTAAAAGCTTTGAATTATGCGCTATTTACTAAGCGAATCAATTGAAGTTGTTCAATTAGTTAAAAGGTTGTCAACTCTAGCATTTAAAAAAGTTAAGTGCATATTTTTACCGATCACTATTTAAAAGAGGTGATTATTCAATCATAGGTAAGACTGTAAAATACTTTAAGAGACCTTTTTATGTAGAAAATCAAATTTCCTATAAGAGTCCTTTTAGTTTGGCCGTTGTAATGGCTAATTTTATAAATGATTCTCCTTTACTGACGGCTTTAGGAATCACTATTACACTTTCCATTGAGCAGGAATAAATAAGCACCTAAGTACTGCGTTAAAGAGATAAGTTAAACAAGTAACACTCTTAGAGGGTAGTTGTTTTATTAAGTAGCCTTTAATAACTTCTTATCTATGTACCTTTTTGGATTTCAGTTTTTGAATACCGTTCTTTAATGAGAAGTTTTTTGTATGTATGCGCGAAAAATAGGTATTATAGATTAGAGAGGTATACAAATACAATGTATTAGATACATATATTGAGCCATAATTATAGTTCTGAGTTAGAGTACACTTTAGGTAGACTGATACTAGGAAGATGAAGTCATTTCTAACTTTACGTGTACCATAGTAACGCCACGCTCTGTTATACTCTCTGGTGTTTATTCAGATTTGATTTTTATTAAAGCTGGAAAAATTATATTGCTGAATGAAGTGAATGAATTTTCTTGTTTGAATTTTTCAAAGGGATGCATGTTGAAATCTCGACACACAAAATCCCAAAATACAAAGCCCAGATACAACACAGGATATGCAAAAAAATTCCCACTATTTTTAAAACTATTTCAATTTATTTTCGGGATTTTTTCTTGTTTTATTATGTTTTCATAGAATGCATTACCACCCACATGAAATATTTTTTCAGTGAAAAAGAGATGATGCCATAACTTTCTTTAAGATTTCTCTGTAAAATTGAAAAAAAAATTCTAATTTTGAAAGAAGATTTTTTAGATTTATATCGGAACGAATTTTCGTCATCCCTTGTCAATTTCTCTCGAACGAAATCAAGCACTGAAGATGGCGGTTTGCCGAAACCGGTTTGTTACAAAACCAAAATTGACAAGGGATGACGAAAATTCGTTCCGATATAAATCTAGTATCCACCCTGTCGGAAAAACACAAAACCAAATCAACTCAATATTTTTTAAATATTTGGCTCTGCTGTTGTGCTTAATAAAAAATGGTTTTCTGTTAGCAATGTAATAAGATCCATTCAGATGCGGCTTAGAATAAACTGTAGGTCCACTTGTTTGAAGGACATCAAGGCGAACTCTACAAATCAAAAATAAGCTCGGCCAAAAATCGCTTCAACGTTTATAAAGTGATATATGTTTATATATATATAAATAATGACATATTTTATGTTTAGTGAAAACATACGAATACTTTCATTTTTTTCAGAAAACTGATGTAAATATTTGAATAAAAACAAAATGCGACTTATTTGTCGAGATTGTCGTGATTTAAATATATCTGTTTAATGTAGTATCGGGATTATGTCTCGTATGGATTTTTTTAAAATTGTTTGGACTATGTACTGACTGGATTTTAAATTCTGGTTAGTGGAGTACTCCCGATTCAAAGGTGTTATACGTGGTGACAGCTTACCCCCATAAAACTTATTTGTTGAGATATGAAATTTCTTCTCAAAAATTCATCAAAAAAGTATCTGAGAGGATTGAAATTCGGTATTCTACAGATGTGAAGTCAAGTAAATTTTAACACTGAAAATCACACTTTTTTTCTTGTTTTTAGTTGTTTTATAAACACAAAAAAAGTAATTGCGCTTGTTAATAAAGTAAAATTTTCATTTTCAAAGGAACCAAACCGTCGATTGTTAAACCAAAACCGTCGATTGTTAATAAATAATATTTACTCACTATTTCAACAGGAGTGAGAAATATTAAAAAAATTGCACTTAAAAATTAAAAAAATTAAGTATTGGATACTCAAAACACGTAATAAAAGCACGAAAGTGATTATTTATACTTATGCGAGCATGTCCGCGCATTTGACTTTTGCGTGAAAGCAGGGCAAAGGCAGATTCAACTGCGGGAAATGGGATATTTGATCGATTTTGAAAATATTTTATAATATGCATTGGGACTCATGCCCATATATTATGCGATATATTTATATATATATATATATAAGTATATATATAATAGTCACTGAAAATAACTTGAAAATAACACATTTACCGCCACCATCGAAGTTAGAAAAAACGCCATTAAAAAACTAAAAAGTAAAATTTCTGTATAATGGCAACAATTCTTGTATAGTATACCGTGCATTGTGGCATGCAACTGAAATGATTGTGATGAGGTTTTTTACACACACACACACACATGTTGCTTTGGCTATATTGTGACGACGTAGAGTGACTGTAACATTGCCAATTACCATTTTGCTTATATATATTTTTCTTCAATTTTTCTATGTTACGCTTCAAAGTTTCAAAGTGTGGCGTGCCTTATGCGAAAGGTAGCGCGCCCCGACAAGCAGAAAGTATTCTCTGTTCTATTCACGATTGGCAAACAATCACTGTGTTATAAAGCATATACATAGTATAGCTTATATACATATAAGTACATCTACAATTTTAGCGCAAGACATATGTATTTAAGTAAAATACCTCGTAATAATGCATAATTTGCATAGAATTTGCAAAAGAAAATCTCTAAAGTTTGAAAGGGAGGAGACATGCTGGTTATGATGTATTTTTTTAGTGTGTTTTAAACGCTCTATGTTATGGTTGAAGAAGTTAATATGTATAAATTATCTATTATTATAAGATATCTAACCTATTTTATAAGAGGTTATTTGAGATTTCAATTGAATTGAGAAAGCTAAATAATAAAAAAGATTTCCTTTGTTCAAATAGAATCGAATTATGAAGTATCTTTGAAATTTTCTAATGTGTGGTTTGAGGAAGTAATTACGGTCCAATTTTAGTTATTCTCAAATCAAGTTTTATATAATTCAACCATTTTTCAAAATTCAAATTAATGAATTAAAGTGATAGCTTAAACGGTACTGGAATCGGTATCTGATATGCAATAAATTAGAGAAGTCGAAAGTACTACTAAAGCTGAAATTCTCCTGCTATTTGAAAAGCATTATCCTTCCAACTGACCAAGCTCTAAATATGAAAGCTGCTTCCTTTCATTTCGGACCTAATTTTTTATCAATTTTTACCAAAAATAAACATTTCTTATTTCCCTGTCTTAGCTGCATATGATTTCTCCTTAAATTTTTATGATTTTGTTAGCAAAAAATTTAATAATTCTGGTTAAAAACGTTTCAAAAAGAAAAAAAGAAAAAATAATGTTTTCTCCATTTTACAATATAGTTTTATGATTTTCGGATATGTTTTGCTTCAGAGTAGTCCACGAGCAAACGTGGATTTCTTCACTCTGAAGTCTTTCATTATCCAAAAATAGTATATAACGAGGCAACCATGTAATGGAGGACTTTTACTATTTTTTTGTTCGGGAGTAAAAGACTGATTTTGTGTTTAACCTCTCGTAACATAGTGTTTCACAATTAGACAAATTTTCCGCACAACTTAAACTGTCGAGTATCTAACGTTCGATATTACTCGGACTTGGTTTTTCTTAAAATTAAAATTTTTTTTTATTAAAGAAAAATATGACCAAATCATTTAATTTCTTTTAGTCAAAGCTTATTGAATACTTTAAGTGTAGCTAGATTCTCTCCACCGAATCTTCGCAACGGTGGGGATGGCTTATTCCACAACATAGTCCTTGTGTCGGTCCTTTTCTCACTAGTTTTTCGATGATTTGGCTCATGTTGAATATCTTGTCTATGGTGGATATGCCAATGGGGGAATTCACTATGTTATTGAAAGCTTTTCGGATCGTTAAAAATACTTGGCAAACATTTTATCGCTTTGACAAATTAGTCCCGTTATCGCTTGATCAGCTGTTTTCATTAACAGCTCAATAACTTGTTCATTAAACCACAAATATTTTCTAGTTAACGTTTTATTTTATTTAGATTAAAATAAATAGTATAGAAGTAAAAATAAAATACAAATCCGGAAAATACCAAGTCAACTGTAAGCCCTTATATATAGAGGTGATCCAAGTAGAGGTAGAGGTAGAAAGATTTACGCCTGAACAACGTTTAAAATTCATTCAACTTTATTAAGAAAATTGACGTTTTGTAAAGAAGTGTTTCGCACGCTTCGCTAAACTTATGGCCAACATAATCGACCTACTGAGCGCATATTCACAACACCATCACCCATCTGGAGAACCAGCATTCATTATTGGATAATATTCGACCTAATAGACCACGTATAGCACGAAGTGAAGAAAATATAGCGGTCGTAACTGAGAGTATACACGAAGACCCTGGAGAGTCGATTCGGTGCCGTTCGCAGCAACTCGGACTGACATATAGAACGGATTGGTGCATTTTATGTCGAGATCTTAAATTTAAAGCGTACAAAATACAGCTTGTGCAAGAACTGAAGCCGCTCGACCTTACCAAGCGACATCGCTTCGCTCTATGTGCTCTTGAAAAGCTCCATGAAGATCCGACGTTTTCGAGCCAAATTTTGTTCAGCGATGAGGCCCTTTCTGGCTTAATGGGTATGTAAACAAGCAAAATTGCCGCATTTGGGACAAAGAGCAACTTAAAGAGATTCGAGAGCTGCCATTTCATCCAGAAAATACAACGGTTTGGTGTGGTTTGTGGGCCGGTGGAATCATCGGTCCATATTTCTCCAGAAATAATGCCGGTGAGAACTTAACCGATAATGGCGACCGTTATCGCGCCATGATAACCACCTGAAATTGAAGCTCGTGATTTCCGCGACATTTGGTTTAAACACGACGCCTCCACTTCCCACACATCGCATCAACCAATGGATTTATTAGAGAACACTTTGGTGGGCAGATAATTTCACGTTTTGTGCCAGTCGAATGGCCACCAAGATATCACACCGTTAGACTTCTTCCTGTAGGGATATGTAAAGTCTAAAGCCTATGCGGACAATCCCGCTTCGATTCAGGCCCAAAACATCAAGCGTGTCAGTCGCCAGTTAGCAGTCGAAATGCTCGAACGAGTCATCGAAAATTGGTCCAACCTTTGAGAGATATAATCTTCAAAAAATATATGCCAAAGAATGCTCTTTCGAATGATAATAAACATTCCCTATTAAATTTGAATTTACTGTGTTTTTTTTTCTTTAAAAAAGTAGGAACCCTCGAAATGTATCACCTTTTAAATAACATAACAGACGCAATCAGCCGTTCGATGTTTTTCGCAGAGGTTAGATTTTCTATGACTCGAATAAAACCGCAAGCTACAAAGGAAACTTTCGCTTCATCAAACACAGTAGAAGCCATAACATTCTTTTGATAGGTAAACTGTGTAATCCATTGAAACTCATTTATTAAAAATAATTGGAAATATAAATAAAAATTTTCAGGTGACTCTGGATATGCATTGGTAGTGGCTAATGACTACGCTTTCGAACCAACCGGAAAAAAGTTATTAATTATTCTACAATGAGGCATTGTGTAAAGCACAAAACCCAGTCGAGAGACTTTTTGGCGTTCTTAAAGGAACTTAGCGATGTCTTTCTCAACAAAGAACTATTTTATAGTAGATAATGCCTGTTTAGTGTTACATTACATTAGGTGACCAAATATTTTACCTTGAGGCAAAGTTTTCAGTACAAATAAAAAATACCAAACTCGGCCTAGGTCTGATGCCTCACTGATAAGGTACCATCGGATCGTTGACGATGGACTACAATCTTTTACACCATATGCTCGATAAGATCATATATGTGGTATTGAGGAAGTTTATCACTTTTTTTTTGGATTGTGTAGATCGCACTTAGGCTGCAATAAGCTGAAATACACTCATCCTACCTAATTTTGCAAAAAAATTTATGATTTTTCAATTCTTTGCCACTAAGTTTGAATCACCTTTATCAGTCCAACTCGATACACTCGTTTTATTTTAATTTTCTTACCAAACGGAAGAAGCCGTTAAAATTTAAATAATTTGCACATTATTCAAAATATTATTTAATGGCAAGATGATGTCATTGCAATATACAAACAACAACAATACACTTCTACATTTAATTATGCATTATTATTCAATATTAATCGAGTTTAAAATATAATAAAAATGCGAAAAACTAAACACTCAAATTTATTAAGCAAAAGTGGCGAAATGGAAGCTTGTCAATTGCAAAATATATTCTGAACACAAAATAGTCCAAAAAAATAAATAAAAAATAAAAAAAGTTAGATAAATAACCGAAAATTTTAAATTAAGATAAAAATTCGATTAACCGGTTATTTGATTTTTTATAAAACAAAAAAATTAACGGACATGTCAGGTACACGGGCAAGACATTAAAATTAAAATTAAATGGCGCGAAAAAGTGACTTATTCATTTGTGCGCTTGAATGTAGTATTTTGTATTACTTTTTTTAAGGTTTGCTTTTCTTGTGACAAGCCGGTAAAACACACACATAAGTACATGGTACATATACACTTAAAACTACTGTTTAATACATATTTTTTAAATTTTTTTCTCAAAAGTTTTGTCTGATATATCGAGGATATGGTAATTACCATTATCTCATATCACTTTCCTGTTGGCATTTTTTGTTTATTTTTTTTACTTTTTATTTAAAATACAAAAAATATTTCTAAAATATCGTATTTTGTTGTATAATATATTAAAAAAAAAAACAAGAAAGAACGGCCATGCCGAAGGCTTTAGACCTTTCATGAATACATAAAATTAATGCCAAGTTGCAAGCTTCGATTTTGATAATTTCCAGTGTGAATATCAACTTGAATTTACGTTCCTATATATTTTTTCAACGGATTTCTTACCCAAACTCCATATAAAAAATAAATCGGTTGTATGGGGGCTATATGATATAGCAGTCCGATTTCGATGGTTTTCAGTACCAATATGCAATTCATAATATTTGTGGTTAATACCAAATTTTATGCTCCTAAATGCCTCAATGCCTCTATATCTGAATTTGGTATCCTCACAAAACTCATACGGCTAATACCAGAAGCGCAGTCGGCATTGGGAAGGAACTCTCCGAGCCGTTCGATACCAAACGAGGTTTTACATAGGGTGACTTTTTATCATGTGATTTTTTCAATTTGATGCTGGTGAATATAATACGAGCTGCATAGCTAAATAGACCAAGCATAATATTCTATAAGAGTGTACAATTGTTAGAGTATGTCGATGATATTGATATCATTCGCCATAAAAACCGAATCGTAAGTTCTGCGTTTTCCAGATTAGATAAAGAAGCGAAGCGAATGGATCTGGTAGTGAACGAGGGCAAGACGAAATATCTCCTGTCATCAAATAAACAGTCATCGCATTCGCGACTTGGCTCCCCGTAACAGTTGACAGTCATAGCTTCGAAGTCGTAGATAATTTCGTCTATATAGGAACCAGTATTGACAACACCAAAAATGATAACCTCGAAATACAACGCAGAATCACTCTTGCCATCAGGCGCTACTTTGGGCTGAGTAGGCAATTGAAAAGTAAAGTCCTATTTCGACGAACCAAAATCAAACTCTACAAGCATTCCCGCCCCGATACATAGTGCAGAAGCTTGGGCGATGTCGACATCCATTGAGTCGGCTTTCGGAATTTTTGAGAAAAAAGTTTTGCGGAAGATTTATAGTCCTTTGGGCGATGGCAACGGCGAATACCGCAGACGATGGAGCGAGCCCATACGAGCAATACGACGACATTGATACAGTTCAGCGAATCAAGAGACAGCGGCTATGCTGGCTAGGTCATGTCGTCCGAATGGACGAAAACTCTCCAGCTTTGAAAGTATTGGATGGAATATCCGCTGGTAAAGCCAGAAGAAGAGGAAGACGTCAACTCGGTCGGTGGCTGGGCCAAAGAAGAAAGGAAGAAAATGTTTTTTTTTACAGAATTCTGACGAAAACCCTCACACCTGAAAATATCGGTGGATAGGAGCTATATGTTATATTCGTCCGATTTCGATAATTTTCAGAACCAATATGAATTCATTATGATTGTGCAGTATGCCAAATTTCGTTCGTAGGTATTTGATTGACGGATTTATGGCCCAAACTTTGAAATCTGAAAATTCTATTTATGCTTTAGTGGTCCGATCTGACCGGTTGTGACGAATGATCTTTTGAACATATAAATGCATCGAATCAAATTTTGTTGATATATCTCAAAAATTGAGGGACTAGTTTGCGTTCACACTGACAGACGGACAGACAGGCATACGGACTAACGGACAGACGGACATGGCTATATCAATCCAGCTCCTGATTCTGATACGATCGGTATAAATTTCGGTGTATCTATCTCTTTTCCATCTGGTACTTGCATACTTCGGACCAAAGTTAATATAACTTTTCATATATATGAAAGGTATAATTATTATGGCATATCGAATGCAAGTAATAATGAAATAAAATTCAAACACAACAATTCTCAAAGCACATAATCTTACAAATGTATTGTGGGTGCGTAAATTTATGCGTCAACTTACCCACGCAATACTTAGGTACGGATACATAAGTTTGTGATCACTTGTGTGCGTGACATGTTTGAAATCTTTACTGACTACAAATAAAACAGACTTTTTCAACATCGCTTTACTTTTACTTTCGTGTATAACTGGTTTTGGCGCATATTTGCTCTTATTGTTGGCTACTTTTGTTTAAGCGCATTTACTCCGTTCCTCTCCCTCATTTCATAACGCCAACTGGTTTCTTTTTTTTTTATAAATTATTTATTTTATAAATGCACTTAATAAGACATACATACATATATATATACGGCGACACAAAGAAAATAGTTGCATGGCTCAAAGTGATTGTCAATCAATTTTTCTGGCGTCCAACATGCAATTACGATATTGTATAATAATATTGATTAGCAACACTATGGAAATATCATCAGCAAAATTGGGTAATTAACTTCACGTTGAACTCATTTGTGTTTGGCTATTATAAATGCTTTTTTCGTTTTTTTTTAATTTTTCGCTTTTCGTTTAATTGTTTTATTAACTCACAGTTATTTTCACTCGTCTGCGACAAAGCAATTATTGAAAATATTTAAATAAATATAAAAGAGAAATAAAAAAAATTAACAACTTAAATATTGCAGCTGCAATTTACGTTAAAAAGTTCATTTATGCGGAAAAAATTAAATGGCACACGGCTGTCATATGAATGTGTAATTTTTATTTTTTTATTTTTATTTTTATTTTTCAATTTATATTATTTTAAAATTTCCGGCTCATACATTGCAAGTAATCGGTACCTTAAATGATCTACCATAAATGCATAATAAGTTATTTGAAATAAATTTTTTTAAATTAACTGTTAAATGGCACATTGATACAGACAAAATAAGCGTCATTTTCTTCATAATTGACATTAGCGCGTCTGTGTTTTTTTTTCTTTTCGCAGATCGGCTACAATCGCGCATCCCTCTTGATCTTTGCAATGGAGCGATGATATTCCTAATTTTCTGTCTTTCCCAGTGAATACTGGTTTGAACACTTACAACCATTAGGTCGACACGACCTAATCAGCATGACATCAGTTACGCTGAACTATGTCAATGTCTCCGCTTATGTCATTTAGCTTATCGGAACATCTGTGGTATTCTCCATTGCCAATACGTAAACCGCTAGAAATCTTACCCAAAACCTTTCTCTTGAAAACTCTAAACGCCAACTCATTGCAAGTCGGCCTCGTCCAAGCTTCTGCACCATATAACAGGATGGTAATGATGAGCAACTTACAGAACCTTGACTTTTGCAAAGTTTTCACTTTTTAATTGTCTACTCGGTCGAAAGTATCACCTCGCTATTTTGCAGGAAGCAAAACTAATGAAATCACTGTAATCAACATACGTCAGCAGTTATCTATAAAGTATGATTTATTTCGAAGTTCCCTACTTTTTTTAAAGAAAAGAAAAACACAGAAAATTCAAATTTAATGGGCACTGTTTGTTATCATTCGAAAAAAAATTCCTTGGCATTTATTTTTTGAAAATTATCTCTTTCAAATGTTGGCCGCGACTACGTCTCAGATGGTCCATCCGTTGAGTTCAATTTTCGATTACTAGTTCGAGCATTTCGACTGGTAACTGGCGAATGACAAGTGTGATGATTTGCTCCAAGGCCTGAATCGAAGCGGAATTCTCCGCATAGACTTTAGACTTTACATATCCCCACAGAAAAAACGGTGTGGTATCACATGATCTTGGTGGCCAATCAACCGGCCCAAAATGTGTGGGAAGTGGCGCCATATTGTTGAAACCAAATGTCGCGGAGATCACAAGCTTTAATTTCAGACATAAAATAGTCGGTTATCATGGCGCGATAACGGTCGCCATTGACGGTTACGTTCTCACCGGCATCATTTTTGAGGAAATATGGATTGACGATTTCATCGGCCCAGAAATCACACCAAACCGTTGTTTTTCTGGATAAAATGGCAGCTCTTGAATCTCTTCAAGTTTCTCTTCGTCCCGAATGCGGCAATTTTGCTCATTTACTACTCATTGAGAAAGAAATGGGCCTCATCGCTGAACAAAATTTGGCTCGAAAACGTCGGATTTTCTTGGAACTTTTCAAGAGCCCATAGAGCGAAGTGATGTCGCTTGGAAAGGTCGAGCGGCTTCAGTTCTTGCACAAGCTGTATTTTGTACGCTTTCAATTTAAGACCTCGACGTAAAATGTGCCAAGTCGTTCCATACGTCAGTCCGAGTTGCTGCGAACGGCGCCGAATCGACTCTTCACGGTCTTCATGTACACTCTCAGCTATGGCCGCTATATTTTCTTCACTGCGTGCTAGACGTGGTCTATTCGGTCGAATTTTATCCAATAATGAATTCTGGGTCTCAAGATGGGTGATGGTGTTGCGAATAGTATGATCAGTAGGCCGATTACGTTGACCATAAATTGAACGAAGCGCGCGAAACACAATCTTTACAAAAAGTGATTTTTCGTAATAAAGTTGAATGATTTGTAAACGTTAGGTCTTTCCATGATGAAATGCCAAACAACACTGAACAAAAATAAAATGACAGCTTGACACGACTCACGCATGATCTGTCAAAAAAAGGCTATTGAAAAAAGTACCTCTACTTGGATCACCCCTTATATGTAAAAGATGTCGTATGTATGCAGCTTATAGACTCCGAAACCGCTCCAGCTGATTTTCTTCAACTTTTCAGGATGGCTTCATTGGAGAACGGCGACTGTCACTTTGAAGTTTGGCTACTTTCTGAAATAGTTAACATCTGTCAGAAACACTAAATTTATTTAATCAGAAACACTAAATTTATTTAAGTTTGTCCCTAAGTTGGTTAACTGCTTAAAATCTGGTAATCTTCTACATATATATGTATATAAAAGGAGATGTATGTTTGTATGTATTTATCTCTCTATGTAGCCTATAGATTCCGGCGACAGACAGCCGATTTTACTAAAAATGTGGGGATAGCTTTACTGAAATCCGGAGAGTGCTCCTGTAAGGTTTATATATTTTTGAAAAAGTTGCCACCTGTCAGGAAAACAAAATTCATTGAAATATAAATAATTCCATCCGTTGAGAATGACTAAGCCGATTTACTTGAAATTTGATACAAAAGTAAGTTGCCTAAATTAAAACAGGGAAAACTTTTGCTTCCGGGAAGTGGATCTAGAACCGGGCTATCAAAAAAAAATCGATCTGATGGTTTAATTTACTTGAAATTAATTTTTTCCAAGGTGTGGTCTCAGTATCACAGATCAACAGAATAGTGACTTATCTCTGACTATCTCCGACAATAACTCAGCCGCTGCATGATGCAAAAGCCAAATATAGTAAGCGCATAAATAAAAATATGTCAATGATATAATGATTAGTTTAATATATCTAATTAACTGCATCATTGTTTACCCTTCTTTCCCTTTACAATGTAAAAATTAAATATTTATTCAACAAAGTAGAAAAAAGCCGTAGCAGTATGTGTCAAGACCTGCTTGTACGTTCATATCGACGATTGTAAATACTTTCTATAGGTAGATATGAAGCTTGAATTAGTTTCACACGAAAGACACCTTATCTGAAACATAATTTAATACCGAATAACTGGGAGATATTCTTCCCAATTCTGATGTTTCTTTTCGTCAGTTCAACAACCATACAAATTGAGTGATATAACCCGCTTTGCACAGAGCTTTCTCATACCCAAATATTCGTGAATGGTATGATGTACACATTGAGTTCATATCTTTGAGTGTCTCATATTTTATTTTATTTCAATTTACGGTCATTCAAAATCAATTTGTAGATTTTTTTGATATTTTCGTCGGTAACAACCTCTTTTGGGCGTCCACTGCATACATTGTCTTCGATGCTCATTTCACCACGTCTAAACTTATCATACCAATCCTTGATGGTTGATTTTCCTGGAGCAGTGTCCGGAACTCGTTATCAAGCCAAGTTGTTAATTCCATTGTGTTGTTTCCCTTCAAAAATCAATATTTTATCAACACGCGTAATTCCTTTTATCCAGTTTTTTTACAATAACAAAAGTTGCTTCACTAAAAATGCTTTAATTCACAAACTAATGATCCGACTGCTGTCATATTTATATATTATAGGTTAGGGCTAACTAAAATTCATTAACTAATCAATTTTATTAGCGCCATATATGTGCCAGACCGGAGACTTTCCAATTGACCTGTTAGAAGCATCTCCTTTTCTGCCCTTTTTAAAATAGACGAAGTGGTGAAGTGAATATGAATATGAGGTGAATTTTTCATTCATGATGTATGTTTTAAGATTCATTGCAATATTTGAATAGCTCCGCCGGTTGGCAATGGGCTCTCAACGCTTTAGTATTTTTCAAGCCAGCGATCGCTATTCCAACTTCAACATAGTCGGATCATAGGTCGCCATCATTCTTAGTTTTCTTCATTACTGCAACTAATATACTCGTATATATTTTGCAACATCAACATTATCAATCTTTAAGTTAGAAAGTAGTTAAATATTAAAAACAAAATTTGCTGAAAGAGAATTATTATACTCCAGGCAAATGTGCGTCGTCCGTAGTATGTATGAGTACATTGTCTGAGATACAACTGCAGACGGTACTGCAAATTTTGAAAATTAATTCAGGTTAAAGAAGGAATACGATGGCTGAATAGGAAAGGCTTAGTGAATTTCACATCCTTTTAATGGGTTGTACTTCTCATATATAGGAGACTTTTTAAGACCCACTTTACGAAAACTGAAAACCTGAAGGTCATAATTCGCAAACTTAGTGTAGAATTTTAGAATTTAAATATTTTATATTTAAAATATGAGGATATTATTCGCCCAATTCCATAATGATATCACTTCTGATCGTCTGAATTCTATCATGAACTTTTCCTCCATTACTTTTTATACCTTTCATGTACATGAAATGGTATTTTAACTTTAGTCCAATTCATGTAAGCACCAGAAGAAGAAGAGATAGACCTATCGAAATTTATACCGATAGTATCAGAATTACGAGATAAATTGATTAAGCCTTGTCCGTCTGTCCGTCTGTCCGTCTGTTTGAACGCAAACCAGACCCTCATTTTTTGAGATATTTCAACAAATCTTGGTATGAAGATGCACCTATACGTTCAAACGATTATTTGCCGGAACCGGCCAGATCGGACCACTATAGCATATCTACGAACGATGTTGCAGGTTTGAAATTTTGGGTCATAAATCCGTTAAAAAAGCACCTCAGAACTTGTAATTTGGTATACTACACGTACATAATGTGCTACAAATTGGTTCTGGAAGTAATATTATAATACTATAACATACACCGATATTTTCGGATGTGAGGTTTTGGTCGAAACTCAGTCGAAAAAGTATTTAGGAGTATGCAATTTGGTATTATTCACAAATATTAAGAATTGCATATTGATACTGAAAATCATCGATATCGGAATACTATAGAATAATTTCAGATATTTGGATTTGCGTCAAAAATCCTCTAAAAAATCGTCTAGAAGCGTCAAATGTGGTATTCTACAGACGTAAATTCAAGTTGATATTGACACAAAAAATTATCAAAATCGAATTTTGCAATTTTCAATAAATTTGATGTGCTCATGAAAGGTATAAAGACTCCAACATGGCCGAAGGCAGCCGTCCTTTCTTGTTTTACTTTAACTTTGTTGCATGGATAACTGAAATACTTTTTTTTATATCTTTATTACTTTAATAAGGGATTTGGTGTCGCTGTAATTCTATTTACAACAGATGGAAGAAACTTATGCAAATAAAAATAAAAAAATGAGAGTGTTTTGTTATTTTCTTGTCAATACTAGGCCAATGAGAATTAGGATATATTATCTCCGAAGAAAGTTCGTACGACAAATGAGTGGATTTTTTTAAAAGAAAAAAGATAATATATGGAATTTAGTAAAAAACTAATATGTGGTTTCAGTGCTTCCTTTTCATTAGAAATCTTTGTGTTCGACAGCAACACCTTTCGCTGGGTAGTTCTTAGGTTCCGCTGTATAATTCTTACGTACAACTAAATACCAACATCCTTGTGATATGTTTTTCTATAAAGCAGAAATCAATGAAAATCAATAACATATGTAAATACAACGAAATCATTTTTTTTTTTCACAAAAAATATAAAATCGGCCATTGAACTCTTTTTTGTATTGCTTAATTATTAGTTGTATACTCGTACATTTACATTTCAAAATAATCTGTGACTTTTTTATATATATGTGTGTGCGTATTTACTAAAGTTCGTAAGAGAAAAATAAATAACAGCATTTGTCAATTTGCAAAACGACTTTCTACAACTTTTAAAATGTTTCGTGGCAATGAAAGTGCTGCTAGCATTTAATGTAATTACATACATACACATATTACATATAAATAATTGTACATATGTACATTTTACAGCTACACATGCGTAAAGTCTAGAGTTTAAAAAAGTCACAAAAATAAAAATTAAAATCACAAACACAAAAAATTAAATGATGAGGTTTTTCAACTTCAAATTTGGGAAATCGAAAAAATTTACAAAAATAACAATAAAGATAGGAAAAAAATATTTTTTATGGGCTACTGATTTCTTCCGTACTATCAACTTTCAAAAAAAAAAAATTGTTTTTATATAGATAGTCAGAAGTCATGATGAAATAATAACTAGATAAAGTAAGTGAACAGTTGTCCCTCTCTCACACGCTGCCTTAGCAAAAGATGTTGCTTTTATACAATTAAATTCCCATTTTTGAACATAAATCTCAGAAAATATGATGAGCTTAAAATTTTCCATCGACGTACATATGTTTTTTAAAACAAAATTCCGTTACAAATTAAATTTTATGCATATTTTTGCTTAAGAAATTACATTAGAGGCAATGTATCATGTAAATAATTGGATATAGTGTAATCTTTTTAATATAAACTTACAATAAATAAATAAATTTCCAGTTCATATGTGCCCAATGTGGCTTCTATATGCAAAGGGAAAATTTCAATTTCTGGACTTGCGTGTTTTGTGAAAATTCAATATTTTGCGAGTTTGGAAAGTAAACGGTGGAAAATGAAATTGTTTGGAAGTATAGGAATGATATTTCCTGGTTATGAAAAAATACAGATGACCGATACCAGGGAGTGCATCTCTTATGCTTATTTACATACATACACATATCGTTAGTTTGGGCGTCTGTGGCTCCATAAAATATTCTAAAATTAAAAATTCTGTGAAATGAAAATAATACGTATATATATACATATGTTCTATCAAAATGCCATTTTTATAATAATGATAAGTATTATGTGTTATTCTCTTCTCGGTTCTGATCGGAAGCTTGAAATTTATGCCATCTATTGATATTAGATAGCAGGTTAATTTCAAGAGACGGTTCCGGCTGGGCGAGAATTCAGCGTCCCATGAAAAAATAACCTCGGAGCAAGTGCAGCATAAACAGTAAAAACCGCTGAACTGACCGAATTTAAACAAACTTTAATTCAATAGAGTAACGAGTGTAACTTCAAAATCTACATATATATAAAAAGCAATGCAAATATTGATGAACGCCTATAACTTGAGACCCACCAGACCAAATTGCAGTCGTTATAGAGATATGACCATTTTAGTGAACGTTGCTTTGTAAAAAAAAGAAAAATTAAATAATTTTTTTTAGTTTCGTTTTCCAAAAAAAATCAAAATTCAAAATTTCAGTTGGATTATTTTTATTTTTTTTATTTTTTATATTTGTAGTAAAGTACGCTGGGGTCCGCTGGTTGTATAAGTATTTAAAATTGATATGAGGTATGCTTCGCAAAAGAGCGGGTAACCGGTCACCATTATTACCACTCCAAAAAGGTATTCTGTTGCATAACAACTCTTTATGTGTGCTTAGCAAATATGAAAACGAGAATTATTCACTGCAATACATGCTGATGTATAACTAAACCAGGATGTTATAAGCATTTTTTCGTTACGACTCGTGGTGTAGATGGTATGCTTAAAAACTCCAATCCTATAAAATTTAAGTAATGATTGAGGAAATACTCTTACGTGGTAGGTGGGTCGCTGATATGTGTTCTTATACATAAAGAAATATGGAAAGTTTTAACTTTTGAGGAAATGTGAAAACCGATGATGCGGAATGATTTAGTCACAGTAAATTCAATTAATTCCCTTAAGAATGAAGTAGACATGAACGGGTTATACGCATAAATTTTTTATTTTAAAAAAGTTAATCTGAAAATCCGCCATTTCTCTTTCCTTCCTCACATTTTTCTTCAAATTCTAAAATACAACGTTGAGCTAAGGCAGTGTCAACGTTCCTTTCTACTCTACTTGCATCACCTAGTTATTTATTATCTTATCATGGTTAGAAGTGTGCATTGAAAAGCTTTTTCTTTTGTTAAAAAAAAATTTTTTTAATTTGGAAAACTTAAAACTCTGTAGTTTTTATTGATTTTTGAAACGACTATGAACTAGTTTTGTTTTTGTTAAAATAGTAATAAGCACTTTGATAAAATTAAAATACGTTTCATTGCATATTAGTGTCTTAGATATCTCATTTTATATGCTTATACCGTATAATATTTTAATTTTAATTAAAAAAATTTTGGTTATAAGTAAATGAGCTTTATTCAAAAATTTAATTTGTTAGAATTTTTTGAAAGAAAAATTAATTTAATAATTTAAAATTTTCACTTTCATGCAGCCTTTTATTCGCAAAATCTCAATGAGTCATTTGACGTGTACATTGTTCATTGTTCTGCCAATATATTAAAATATTTTCATTTTCTCGCTTTTAAGCTTGAAAATCTGGAATATTAACCTTTGAAAACAGCGTAAAAAATTACAACAGTAATAAGAGAATAACAAAAGCGCTAAAAAAAAATATATGTATTTCAAGAAATCTTGACTATTTGTGTCAGCGTCTCAAGAACGAGTCAAAGCAAATTCCAAACGACAAACGAAAGAAACTCGCTTAGAAAAAATGTCAAGTAAGCAACCAACTTCACTGGCAATTCAGGCGTAAGAATTGAAAAATATGTTTTCATATAAATATATATAAGTACATATGTATGTGTGTAGCTAAGTGCGAGTGCACAAGCTGGTGTTAAAGTGGACTGCCTTCGTGTATGAGCAGGCTCTTGACATTCTAGTTCTTACCCCTCAAGGCAAAGTCATATATAGTTAAGCGAATTAATATAGAAAACATTTTTTAAAGTAACACACATACACACATGTACAAAATACTTATTCTTATTAGACAGTTATAACAAGTTATAATACAGTTTACCTACATATGTACGATTGTGATTAATTAAATGAACAATTAATTCAAAAGCATTTTATTGTATACAATATACATACAGATGCAGGCATGTCTTTAATTAACGAACTTGCGCTTGAGTGCATATATGTAATACGAGTATGAGCTCCTGTTACCATTTTTACTTCTGGCCCTTGACACTTTTACTATTGTCAGAATATTTTATTATTTTTGTTGGTATTAAAAGCATAATAATAGATATCCGAGAGCGCATAACGCACTTCGCCAAAGTTCTCCCCGAGTTTTCAATAGATGATTATGAAGCATCCACCGTCCGACTGTGCTCTGGCTAATTAACATGAAGCACCACTTACCATACAATAAGTCTCCTCAATATCCCGTATCTTATCCAGCGTACTGAGTGAAGGATCAAAGTTCGCCAATTAACGAACTGATCAGACCTAAACAGCATGACTGTCAACCTAGTAAATGCACATGGACCAGACATACGCCATACAACAAATGCTGAAAAAGACTCGGAGGAAAAAAATCAACAGAAACCACCTCTAGTCGATTTTGAATCTGTGTTCTTGTACATAACGTCAAATGAGCTGCATCTACGCCGCTATGGCTTAATTTGGTATTGTATAAAGAAGTGAAGCGAACGGGTCTTCCACTTCCTCTGCTTCCATCTGCGAGTACTGCATCAAATATTTTCAAAAGTCGGAAGTCTCTCACCCATTCTGACAACATGAACTAACCGGCTTAACCGCTATCTCTTTATTCGCTGAACTATGTCAATGTCTCGTGCGTTTTGATATTTTTTCCAACAAATAACAAATGGTGGAATCCCTAGTTTATCCTAACTCACTTTCGAACGACCGATATATTATTATGAGAAGCTATAATTCCATGACGGAAATACATTCGGAAGGCTTCACATTCCTTGCCGAGGATCGACCTCAAATAGAAAAATAAATTTTTTATAATTTTAAAAGTCGGTCGAACCTGAACTTTAACTCTATCAAATGATGTTACGCAATGCAACAACAACACCACAAATTGGAAGAAGAGCTCGCCCGGTTACAAATATGTCAATGTATATATATTTCAATGTCTCCTTATATCTCATACAGCTCTTCCAGTCTAACAGAAAAACATTCGGCTGTCTGTTGTGATTGCATTTTTTGTCTAATCATTCTCGTGCTTAATGATCGGAGTTCTTGGGTGCACAAAGGCGGGTGCGTATATTTGTTGCGACATCCGCCGAACATGGGTATGCTGTGTAATGTGTGTTGTATTTGCCCACCCTTCGATTATAATCGTCAAACACTTCTTTGACACCCCAGCGTTCAAGGTACTCATAGAAGGCATACTTGTACATCGCGTCCCTATCTTTCTGTGATGGAGTCTCTCTTCTTCTACAAATCCAACACCAAACTTGCGCTCCATTATATGGCGGTTGTAGTATCTGTCACAAAGACCTACTCGGTTCCATTCTTACTTCGTTCATCACTTTTGACTTCATTTCATTGTTAACGCATTCCGATGATATTGATATAATTGGTCATAACAACCGCACCGTAAGTTCTGCGTTCTCCAGGTTAGACAAAGAAGCGAAGCGAATGTTATGAAATAAACAGTCATCACACTCGCGACTTGACTCCCTCGTCACTATTGACAGTCACAACTTCGAAGTCGTAGATAATTTAGTCTACTGGGAACCAGCATTAACAACACCAACAATGTCAGCCTTGAAATCCAACGCAGAATCACTCTTGCCAACAGGTGCTACTTTGGACTGAGTAGGCAATTGAAAAGTAAAGTTCTCTCTCTACGAACCTAAACCAAACTCTACAAGTCCTGACATATGGTGCAGAAGCCTGGACGATATCTACATCCGATGAGTCGGCTTTAGGATTTTCCGAGAGAAAAGATTTGCAGCAGATTTATGGGCCTTTGCGCTCCAGCTTTGAAAGTATTCGATGGACTACCCGCTGGCGGAAGCAGAGGAAGAGGAAGACCTCCACTCCATTATAAGGATCAGGTGGAGAGCGACCTGGTATCACATGGTATTTCTAACTGGCGCCAAACAACAAAGAGAAGAAACGAGTTGTTGACAAGGCTATAATCGCGTAAGCGGTGCCTACGCCAAAGAAGAAGAAGAAGGTGTCAGCATTCATTTTATCGAAAATGTCGACTAGCTGGGCAGCGGTAATTTTACAATAAGGTGGACAGACATTCCAGATGCATCGCTATCATTTTAATTTTACCTGGCTTCTGCGTATTCTGGTATCCCAAGTCCAATGCACAACCTTGCTACGAGTAGGCTTACAATTTTGGCACATTTATATAGCGAGCAGTTTGCTTCAAGATCGCCGCATGCACGAACTGTGGTATACAGACGCTGCAATAAGATTTCAGTGGAGGAGAGAAGGTGCTCCTCTTTTAGTCGTGATCCAAGGCTACCACATAAGAGTTGCACATGTATGTAGCATTGCAACTGCATATCTAGACTAAGAACTACATCCAATTTCGTATATTATACTCGTGAATTACAATCTTCAACTTGAGAACTTCTTTAATTTTTTAATTTTCACAGGCAGTTGCGCACAAGCACTGTATTTATATCAAAAATACAGGAAAACATTTTCAATAAAAATATATGTCAATACAAATTATGTCAGTCAGTCACTGCTGTATGATTTTTTAGAATTCAAAAAGTATATTATTATGTACATATATAATAAATCAAATTGTTGGCGAGACATGGATGGAATTTTTAAATTTTATAGCAATTGTTTTATGCCTGCGTTATGAATAATAAAGTTTCACATAATTTGGAATTTATCGTGGAAAGGTATATGCTTATATACATATAAATATAAGAAGACACACACATCTTTTGGGCATGATTTTACCTGCATATGAAATAAGAGTATGTCAAAAGCGCGAGAATATCTCACAATATGTACGTTAAAAATTCAAAAATAAACAACTGAAACTTCTTCTATTCAATTGTTATATTCAAAGCAGTGGGTAGATGATTTTGTGTATTTTTGTTTTTAAACATTGCACTACGACCTTGAGCTTTGCGAAAAATATTTTTGAAGATAAAAGAAATATGACGACTGCTTGGTTAATATTATATTTAAATAAATATATGTGAGTATGTATGTATGTATGTATGTATGTAAATATAAATTTGTTTGCAATATAAAAAATGGTGTTGGTATTATTGACATGCTAAAGCGTTGGCACAATAACTATAGGTATATACTTATACATATATGCATATGAATGTATGTGTGTCGTGACATAACAAATTTTCCTAAATATGTAATGATGAACAATTTATCTTATGAATCTTGACTTCATCCCACATTGCGAAGGTGCATTCAAAAATATTAACAGTAAATACATGATATTTTTCTATTTCGAAAAACTTTTGAAATTTTATAATTGCTGCCTAAATCACCAAAACTATTAAAAGTTTTTATTGTAATGCTAATTTAATTTTATTCATAAAAATTATGGTTATTTGTTATCGGAAATATTTTTGAGATTAATGATCTCCATTCGTTAGATATTGATTTACTCTTTAATCGTTAAAACATTGCATTACACGGAAAACCTCTTGAAACTCTCACATAACAAAAATTCCAAAGTCAAAACAATTTCGATCATTTTCAAAGATTCCTTCATTTGACGATGCCACGAGCGTTGCATTATATATTTCGGGATTTCGGGTTTTCCAAAATATTCTCAATTAAGATCATATAAAACTGATCCATTTCGAGGTTTCTTAATTTTTTTAAAGAAAAAATACAGAAACTTCAAATTTAATGGGGAATGTTTATTATCATTCGAAAGAACATTTTTGTCATTTCTTTTTTGAAGAGTCGCGGAGTCTCAGATGTTACATCCGTTGAGTCCAATCTTCCATGACTCGTTCGAGTATTTCGACTGGTAACTGGGGAATGGCACGCGTGATGTGTTGCTCCAAGGCGAATCGAATTTTTTGAAAAAAAAAAACAGGCCACCATTGGCTTGGATGTGCTTCGTTTGCGAACCACTGTTAGATTTTCGAGCTCATACGCGTACATAAACTTCTCATAACCTGTTACGATGTTACTCTCGATCAATCGACACGAGCCTTTTTCTGAGCGATTCGCAAATTGTGTGGGAGAACACGTGAGCATTTTTTTTTAATCAAATGTTCATCAATACTGTTGTCTCAATATCAGGATGGGTCACATGTCAGTCTTGCAATATCAGTTTGCGCGCAGCATCAATCGTTTCTGGAAGAACAATTGTTTTTGGACGAACTTCACGAAATTCGTCTTGAAAAGATCTACAATCTCGATTGAATCCACCATACCGTCGATGATGGTTCATCGCCAAAAATAGAATTTAGTTCTTTGATATACTGTTGCTGAGTTAATCCACGTCGAAAGTTGTAAAACAAATAAATAATCGCCCGAAAATGTTAGCGATTAATTCCATTTGTTGGCCGAAATTAATATTTTAAGTTACAGTAAACGAACTCTATTTATCGTTTTTCAAACTGTTCTGTGCATGTATAACATCAAAAAGGTCGAATTTTACGATAAAGCTATCAAATGCCATATGGCAACACTAGGGTTGTCAAATGCCGAAATATATAATGCAACCCTCATATCTACTATGCTGAAATTTTGAACAAGCAATATGACATATATTCTCAATTCGCCCATTTACTGTGGGGCATAGAAAAAAAGAAAAATGGACGTGATATAATGTAGAGATGAAGATCAAAAAGTTAACTATGCGGTGGCATAGATAAATTCCAGTTTATTCAAATTCAGAGGCTCTCTGTCTGGGCCACATCGTTCGGATTAATGAAACGACAGTTTTTTAAAGTTTTAAATCTCCTAGCGGTTGGGAGAAGTAAGGCAGGAGATGACTACCATTTCGTTAATACAATTAATTCATGTCAAACACCTAAAAGGAGAAATTACTGCTGTATATTGTCTACTGTTATAATGGTCTAAGCTGGGCATACGCTAGCGAGAAGAACAGAACAATACAATTTAATATTTTAATTTAAAAAAATAGAAAATTATTGCGAGGCAATCATTAATTGATTTCCCTCAACTGACATATATCTGATAAGCCTCAATGAATTTTACACACGCTCAATTTGAATTTAACCCACTATTACATAATCGTAGTTTTAATATATATAACCATTTGTTTATAACAACAGTGTAACTAATTAAATGAGAGCAACAAAAGATATTTACATCGTGTATTCCAGGTAAATATTAACTATAATTAAAAAAGTATTATTTTGTTAAAGATTTACAGTGATATGAAGTATATATAGCAGTGCTGATATTTTAGTTGTTTTTGCATTGCTTTGCTTTAAACATTTTAGTTTAGCTTTGGTTAATTTTTAACTTCTTTCAGAATTTTTTTTTTAACTGTTTGTAGTTTGGTTTAGATTCAGAAAAACTCATTACAAAGTTATACATTGGCAGATTTATCACTTTCTAGCCAACAATCGTAGATTACAGACGTTCTATTATACTCTTAATTCTGTTTGTGGAGACAAATTTTGGACTATTACCAAATCGTCTTCATCACTAACATTCTTAATGGCGGAGTATTAAACTTTTTTGAATATCAGAAATATGGAAGTTCTTGTAAAGATTGTTCTTTATTATTCAGAATTTATTTATTATTCGATGGGTATTTCAAGCAAATAGAAAGATTTTAAAATATATATTTATCTACTTTAATTCTTTCAAATACAAAGTATTTGGAAAATGGTATATTTCATTTCTCAAATGAGTTATTTCCTTAAAATCTGTAATATAACATATTCTCTTCTATCTCATGTTTAAAAAGCACTCGCAGTGGCTGACATTCCCTGCCGGGGCTAGTGATAGTATAGCCAGGATACCACCCATGGATATTGACGTTGGTCCGAAGCATGTAAGTACCAGAAAGAGAACAAATAGACCCACCAAAGTGAGTTTTTGCGATACAATATTTCAACCAAATTTGGTACACAGAAATATTTGTATACTCGTATGATATAAATAATTTGACGCAACCGGTCAGTTCGATTGACTATATCATATAGCTCCCATTCAACTGATTTGTTCAGATACGTGATTTTGGGTGAAAAATACTTGAATAAAGTATCTAATAAGATAAACAATGATAATAAAGTTACAATTTATAGTTTGTTAAAGGTTAAAATATCATGGCTAAAGGATGAACAATTTTTATGAGGTCAATTTTGACTTTGTAAACGAATTTGAAGTATTTGGGAAATAACAACACAAAATAAGCCACTTCAGTTAATTTAACCGGTTTCAGTTGAAATCGCTCAAGCAATACCCGACCTAACTAACAGTTTTAAAAAGTAAAAAAAGTGGTACTACTGTGAATGGGCCACTGAAACCCCCATGGTGAATTCTCGTTAAACGTCAAACTCATGTGAAATTTCAGTTTAACTTCAAGATTTATGAACACCTCAAAATTGAGCAGAAAATAAAATTGTGCCTCATAGCTTATTAAAGAAAAAATATATAAAATAAATAATGAATTATATTTCAGAATATATTATAGTTTTTAACTCAATATATTTATTCATAAAGATTCTTCGGAATAACTTATTTTATTGTGATTTTCACTTAAATATTTCGCAAACAAAATTTTTTATATTTTAAACAGCCAACACCAGTGTTTTATAGTAAATAAAAATTATAAACGAGTTGAAAATAAGCCAGATAGGCAGTCTTTTGCAAGTCGGGTATAAAATAAAACGCCTAAAGTAGAATTGGATGTATTGACACTTATAGATGTGTCATGCTTATGTTAAGCCAAAAGACTATTAGAACGAAATTTCTGAAATCAGATTTTTAAAACTATGTCTATGATATTCTATTGAAACAATTAATCTTGAAATTTCAGTGGAAATGCAGTATCCCAATAAAAAGCAAAGATAAATATAGACATAAATATAAATAAAAGCGTAATGGATGAACTTTCTTAATTGTTTCCATTTATTTTAGTTTTTGATTATAAAAAATAATACAAATAAAAATTTGGGTCATAAAACCATCAAAAAAGTACCTAAGAACGTGAAATTTGGTATATTACACGAACATTATGAATTGCATATTCATTCTGAAAATCATCGAGATCGGACGAATATAACAATAGTTCTCATACACCTATATTTTCAGATGTGATGATTTGGTCGAAGCTCAGTCAAAAAAGCATTTAGGAACGTGAAGTATGGTATTCTACAAAAGCAAATAAAAATAAATATTAGTAGTAAAAAGCATTGAAATCGGACTACTGTATCATACAGCCAACATACTCGGTATTCTTCAGACATAAATTAATTTTCATTTTGACAATAAAAGTGATCAAAATCGAATTTTGCCATTTGCAATAAATTTGTCATGTTCAGGAAAGGTATAAAGACTTCGGCATGTCCGAAGACAGCGGCTCTATTTTGTTTCATTTATGTTCGAAACCATGATACGAGAAAAAAGGTGATACCACTCACTTTGACAGTGTCATTAAACCAAAAAAAAAAAAATTTTAACCTGAACAAATTCAAGCTTCCAAAGAATTAAAAGCAAAAAAAAATTATTTTTAAATTAATTATGCGTATTTTTAAACAAATTTATACAAATTTCAGAATTTATTTACATGAACCATATGATTGTAAAATTAATTACGATTTCATATTTCTTTTTTTTATGTAAATTTTCTTAGTTTATTTACAATTTGTTTATAAAATTCAATACTGACAACTTTATGTAAAAGCGAAAAATCAGCTTAGTTGGTTTTACGGAAAAAATCAAATCGCTGGTTTCTATGGTACAAACGTCAGTAACGACATTGCCAAGCGGTAATAACTTTTCATTTACATGACACTCCCATAAGAAAAGTTATTTCAGATGAGTCGCTATGTTTGTGGCTGGTTCGATTCGGTATTAAGATCTGTGAATGAACAATAAATCACACCCAATTTTTCCACTCATATTATAACATTTTTTATTCAAATTTATGTGAGAAGTATCCAATGTAAAAATATATAAAAATCGGACTACCGTATGAAAGATCACAGTTGGTCATATATAAAGAGAAGATACAATATTTACGCGTCGAATGTTAAAAAGAACGTGAGTTTTTTAAAAATAAATTTTTTAATTGAATGAAACTTGTTTTTGTATCATGAAACTAACAAAAATTTTAACCTTAAAATTAAAGCCAAATGTTTCGAAGTACAGGAATTGTAATGTTTTTCCTGGGAAAAAACACAATACCTAAAGTAAATAATATTTAATTTTTTCAAAGGTATTTTGCACAGTTTTTGTTTTTTCTTCATTGGAAATTTTTGTGAAGTATTGATTGTTTTAAAACACCGATATTTACGAGTACAAGGAAGTACAGACATGAATATGTGAGACAAAAATAATCTAATTCCTCTTCCATACTGGTACAAAGTATGTGCATAATCATAGGTATTTGTACCAATATTTTTACCATTCATATCCCGTGACTTTCGTGACAATTTTCGCTTTATCCCAAAGAAATTCAAGTTTTGTGCGTAAGTTAATCTCCTGTCGCATACTTCCGTTAAATTGCCACAAAACGGGCTTAACTTGCCGCATAACAAGATAATAAACAGAGCATAGCTGTTTGTTGCACTAGACCATTAGCAATGGTTTACCTTGCACTTCCTGTCTGTGGCATTAGCGAGTTATTTGCACTCATGCAATATTTTCTTTTCGAAGCTTTTGTGAATTTTTTCATTTTTTTTATCGCATTTTGAAAAATCAAAAAAGTATTAATTTCAATTTTTTTATAAAAATTTGCTAAATAATTTATTTCACCTCTCGACTAATTGTAATTACTGATTTTTCTTTGTCCGTTAATATATGCACTCTAATTAGAAACTAATTGAACTGAATATTAAAGGTGAATAACACTTGTAATTGAGGAATTGGAGAATTCGTACTCATTAGTGAATAAAAAAAATCCAGCTCCAGTAAATATATTTATTTGACAAAGAGGAAATACCTGCATATAACAGCTTAAATGTCATACGATATGTATTACTTTCTTGAAATACGAACACAAACACTTACCTATATGCACATACATACATACATAAAATGCAATGTATTTATTACAAAAAGGTTATTTTTTACGATGGAAAATGAAAAGTGATATACGTATGTATGACAAAAAAAAATTAAAGTTCGTTATCTTATAACTGTTAAATAGAAGCTCAACATTCATGAGCAACATTCATTTATACAGTTGTACATATATATATGCGCTTATTTCTCTTTCAAAGTAGAGTAGTGCTACATATGCAGCGATGTGTCGACTGAATGACTTTTTCTTAAATAAAGAAAGGGAAAGTAATTGTGTGCAACCGCGAGAAGTGAAAGATGTGTTAATGAAGAGAGTAAAGAAGAAATGATACATGTTAGTATGCTGGTTGAAATAGAAATATATTTTAAATTCATATAAATGAGTATACAAAAATGCACTTGATGTCAAATCACAAAACGCACACAAGTGAGGATTTTCCCCAACCCTAGTATATTAAAACAAAGCTAGCTAAATACCTTATTTCTAGAAGGACAATTTTTTAAACATATACACAAGTATGAAGCTAAACTTAAACAAGAAAAAACGGCTATCTTCGGCCATGCCTTTTCACACTTTTCATGAACATTTCAAATTTGTTGCAAATTGCAAAATTCGAATTTGATTATTTTCAGCGTCAATATCAACTTGAATTTACGTCTGTAGAATACTAACTTTCACGCTCTTAGATGCTTTGTTGACGGATTTTTGACTCAAAACGACATATATGAAAAATTCGGTTGTATGTTGGCTGTATAATATAGTAGTCCGATTTCAATGATTTGCACTACTAATATTTATTTTTATTTTCTTGTGTAGAATACCATATTTCACTTTCCTAGATTTTTTTTTTGATTGAGTTTTGACCAAAACATCAAATCTGAAAATATCGGTGTATGGAAGCTATATATTATACTCGTCCGATTTCGATGATTTACAGAACTAATAGGCAATTCATTATGTTTTCAAATTCTTTCGTTTCACGGAAAAACGAAAATTGCTAAATCAATTCAGCTCGTGTTTCTGATACGATCAGTATAAATTTCGGTGGGTCTATCTCTTCTCCTTCTGGTGCTTATACTCCTTCTGGTAATATACTATTTCATGTACATGAAAGATATAGAAATTATCGATGCTCCAGATATGAGTAATTAAAAAAAGCTACAGTTTCCGATGAAAAATTAAGTGGTATTTAGTTAAAACCTTGGAAATAATTTTTGAGAATTGGTAGAGTTTTTCTAAGACCGAACTAGGAAATATTTGGAAAAAAAATTTGAAAAGTTTGCTGAAAATGGATGAGCATTAAACTTCAATAATCTAAATCGCATTCTGACTACTAAGCAAGAAAATCATTAATAATTATTTCAATTTGACAGAGATTGAGCGCTAATAAGAAGGAAGATGGAATTTTTCATGAAATTGTTTTAAATTCGAGGCAACCATGCCACAAATGAAAGAGAATTCGGAGCGACGGATATCAGATAATGCGATTAAAAATGTTTTTATAATTTGTTTATTCTTTGGCATAAGTATATTACATCGAAAGGGGCCTAGTATATTTTTGTAAGATACGCATCCGCCTGTAGGAAGTCAAGAATGCGGGTCAACAAAAGCAAGGAAGTTCGACGTCGAAAAGTTGTAATCAGATTGGGCCCTCTGAGAGAACTTATCGGTACTCGGTATAAGAAAACTGTGGACGGAATTTCAAGCTCTCCACAAACAGCCGCTACAAAAATTAATTGGGTTTCGACAAATGTCGGGAAAAGATCGTGTACGATGCGACATATCGAGAGAAAAAATACTGTCGACCTCGAAACGTTGTAATCGAACAAAAGGCGATTTTAAGAGACAAGCAAAACGTACTATCAGTCGGAAATAGCTAGAGGCCGAAATGCTTGAACATGAAGACCTTGTTACCGATTAATAAACACAATGATAGAGTTTCGAGCAAGCTGCACCATTTAGTTTGCGTTTGACAGAAATTTAAATCAGACGGTCTCGTGAATTTTAACGAAAATGGAAAAAAGGGAATTTCGTGGGTTAATTAACCATTATTTTTTGCCTAAAAAATCATCACCGAAACCAAAGAAAGAATTGATAAGTACTATGGAGACTTAGCACCATCAATTTCAATGGTTAATAAGTGATTTACCGAGTTTCGTTGTGGTCGTACCAGTACGAATGTTGAGGTCGACCAAGAGAGGTTGCCACACTAGAAATCGTCGATGAAATCAATGGCATGATATCGAAAGAAATATGAATTAAAGTGCGTGAGGTGGCTGAGGCTGTAGACAACTCAACTGAGGGGGTACATCATATTTTACATGAATATTTGCACATGACAAAGTCATCTGGGCAATGAGTGCCGCTATTGCTCGCACACGATCATAAACGCAACCGTGCAACACAAGAAGTGTTTGGCAATATTCAATTGCAATCCACGCGAATTTGTGCGAATATTCATTACAGTTGACGGAACATGGATCCACCACACCATTGACCAAAGAACAATCACGACAGTGGGGTTTTCCGAGTGAATGTGCACCAAAGAAAGCCGAGGAGAGTCTATCGGCCAACAAGATCAAGATTTTTGGGATGCACGAGGTGTTGATTACCTTGAAAAGGATAAAACAATCGCTGGCGAATAGCTTTTAGGCGTAGATTCGAAATTGATTTGAAGCTGAAACGACCGCATTTTAGGAAAAAAGGCAGTTCTATCTATGAACGGGTGGACCCTTGCAGTCACTATGCAGAAATTCGTAAATTGGGCTACTAGCTGTTATTCTCCATTCTTCTTGTTTCCAAACCTGCAGATATGGCTAAGCGGCTTAAAAACCCTATTATTTGGAAGGAATACAAAAGTCGGAAAAACGCTGGACTAAATGTATAGAGCTGAAAGGAGACTATGTTGAGAAATAAAATGCTTATTTGCGAGTTTGCCTAGGAAACTCGCCGTTAGGGATAATATTTCAAAATTGTATGCAAATATTTGGCGAATGTAGGCCAAGAGCTGACAGAGCTTATACATCGGCTTTATGCAAATGTCGGCTTTTTTTTGGTCGGATAAGTGCATGTCTGTATATTGGAACCTAAGTGTGCTCCGCCCATTGCATATAAAGTAGGTTTCAATTATATGCAGCAATCAGTTTTGGGTAAGCCTCTCCAATATCTCATCTGAGGCGTTGTCGAGCGTACTATGTGAAATACTAAAATTCACAGTTAAGCGTGGCTACAGACCCGACAAATCTACCATTGATCAAATCTTGGAAAACATATGTTACAAAGGATTAGACACACCCAATCTTCGTAGATTGTGGTTGGACGAAGCACAGATGAGGAGACGAGAAAGGTTTAGCAATGGCTGTATGAGATAAATTGCGATATTGACATAATTCAGTCGTTAGAATGGAATGAAAACACTTCAGCCTTGACAGTTTTCAACGGAGTACACGACGGCGAAGGAGGGAGACCTGCACTCTGTTGGAAATATCGGATGGAAAGGAATCTGACTTTACTTGGTGTCACCGATTGGCGCCCAAAGCGAAAAGAAGAAATGATTGCCGCCTATTGATGACTACGCTGTAATCGTGAAAGCGGTTACTTCTCCAAACGAAGGGAAGAATGTAAAACACAGCCGCAGTAGCCGAATGAAAAGCAGTACATGGTAGTACATGCGGAGGGTTATGGAATCGAAACCTTGTTAGGTTAATATCCAAAACTATATAAAATTATTTTAAAATAAAATATTAATACTTCTCAAAGCTTCTCATAAAAATCAATCAGTCGTTCGAATGCAGCTTAGAAAAAACTGTAGGTCCCTTCATTTATTGCAAAAAAATGAAGGCGCATACCAAAAATTTGAGAAGTAACTCGGCCGAAAATTGCTTGAACGTATATAAAGTGCCAATTATTAAAAAAAGACTCATTCCTAAAAACAATATTTTATATTATTCCACACCATTCTCTTGACCATAACACTTCAATTAGCTTAGTTTGAATGCAAATTGCTTAAAGCAAAAGCACAAAAATACAGTCAACAAAGACAACAAAAAAACTTTAAAAAAAAAAATATTCATAACCAACACAAACGAAGCATTGACATTAAAAGCCGCCACTCCGATTTGCTGGATGAGAGTTTTACACACACACCGCCTCATCATCATGACGGCATTGACAGCCACCGCTTTGGTGGCTTTGATGACTTTTCATATTTAAAATGTAGTAAATTGCAGAAGGAAGGAAGTATCCTATTAATTTTTGTTTAATAGATGTTTGAATGCTTCAGCGAAAATTCATAATTGAAACAAGAAAAACAATAAAGAAAATGAAATGTGCTTTCGATTTAGTATATGGTAAAAATTTGAACGTTTTATTTAATAAATAAAATGCAAAATTCTGTTCTGTTAAGGACAAAGGTCTTTAAAAAAAAACAAGGAAAATGTAGTTAATAGCATTGCGTACTACCTTTCGAAGGGCCTGGGTTCGAGTGCATGTTCGAGCAACATCCAAAATTATAGAAAAACAACCACAACCCTCGGCAGGGAATGTTAAGCCTTCAGAGTGTATTTCTGAAATGAAATAAAAACTCCTCATAAAAATCCTTCGCCCGTTCGGAGGAGGCTTAAAATAAACTGTAGATCCCTCGATCTTTTGGTAAAAAAGCCAATCGACCGGCTCAAAACGCAAAACCACAAATTGAAAGAGAACATCGACCAAAAATTGCTTCAGCGGTTACAACTGTCATATATAAAGGTTCCCTACTTATTTAAAGAAAAAAAAAAACATAAAATTCAAATTTAATGTGGAATGTTTAATATCATTCGAAAGAAAATTCTTTGACATTTAGTTTTTGAAGATTATCTTTTTCAAATGTTGTCTTCGGCTACGTCTCAGATGGTGCATCCGTAGAGTCAAATTTTCGATGACTCGTTCGAGCAGTTCGACTGGTAATAGGCGAATGACATGCGTGATGTTTTACTCCAAGACCTGGATCGCAGCGGGATCGTCCGCATAGACTTTAGACTTGACATATCCTCCCAGGAAAAAGTCTAACGGTGTTATATCATACGATCTTGGGGGTCAATCGACTCAAAATGGAAATTATCTGCTCATCGAAGTGTTCTCTCAATAAATCCATTGATTGATGCGATGTGTGAAAGGTGGCGCCATCTGGTTGAAACCAAATGTCGCGAAGATCACGAGCTTCAATTTCAGGCATCAAATAGTCGGTTAACATGGCGCGATAACGGTCGCCATTCACAGTTATGTTCTCATCCGGCACCATTTTTGATGAAATATGGACCGATGATTCCACCGGCCTACAAACTACACCAAACTGATGTTTTTTCTAGATAAAATGACAGCTCTTGATTCTCTTCAGGCGGCACTTCCACTTCCTAAATGCGGCAATTGTGCTTGATTACATACTCATTGAGCCAGAAATGGGACTCATAGCTGAACAAAATTTGTCTCGAAAATGTCGGCTCTTCTTGGAGCTTTTCAAGAGCCCACAGAGCGAATCGATGTCGCTTGGGAAGGTCGAGCGGTTTCAGTTCTTGCATAAGATGTGTTTTGTATGATTTCAATGTAAAATCTCGACGTAAAATGCACCAAGTCGTTCCATACGTCAGTCCGAGTTGCCGCGAAGGGCACTGAATCGATTCTCCACGGTTTTCGTGTACACTCCCAGCTACAGCCGCTGTATATTCTTCACTACATGCTGGACTATTCGGTCTAATATTACCCAATAATTAATGCTGGGTCTCAAGATAGGTAATGGTGTTGCGAATAGTAGGTTCAGTAAGCCGATTAAGTTGAACGTGGATTTTTTGTAATAAAGTTAAATGATTTGTAAACGTTGTTCAGACGTAAGTGTTTTCATGACGAAATGCCAAACAATACTGAACCAAAATAATATGGCAGCTTTAAACGACTCACGCGTGATCTGTCAAAAAAAGGCTATTGAAAAGATTACCTTGGTGATCATATTTGGATCACCCGTTATATAATTAATGTTTTAAAATTTTGTGAAATCAAGTAATTCTACCTTCCGTTCAGTCATTACCATGAAGTGCAATACAAACAAACAAAATTTTAAATAATACGTTGAAAGAATGGAAAATAGTTTACCAGGAACTGCTGCTTGCAGGCCTTTTTGATAATAGGTGAGCTTCCTCCATCGAAATCGTATGCTAATTTTTCCCTCTGCCATTTTTCTTCCAGTGTATGCACTGGCGATTTTTTAGTCAACAACCCCTAAAAATGCAGTCAAAGCTGCCAAACTTCTTTGCCACACTTCGCTGCATGCAACACAATGTCATTCGTTATTTATATACATGCATATGTATATACTCGTATGTACCCACTGACGTTTGTCGGTTTATTGTTTTTATGAATGCTGATGTTGTTGGCTTAATTGCGCTGTCGTTGATTTCATATATTTTTTTTTAGTTGCAATGCCGGTTGCATATATATATATGTTTGTTACAACAACAACAAAAAAAGCTACTGGACGTTACAGTCTACTGAGCTGTTGATGACGGCAACCTGTCTGCCAGTTTTCGGTGAACTGCGTACCATTTTGCTGTTGTTGCCGCTGTTGCGCGGTGACCAAATCTTGGTTTTTTCCAAAGTGCCGGCAATTGAATTTTTTTCTTGACCATTGTGTAGTTGAGAAGAAAAAAACACTATACATTCGAAAATGTATGAATATACAAATGTGAAAATTAATATTTTTGACTGGTAATTGGTATTATTTTATATCAAATTTTCGCTGTTGCTAGTTTTGCATCAGCTTTGCTTCGCTTTTCAATTATATCAAATTTCGAATGGCACTTCCTAATATTTCAAAGTGATATTATGAGCAGTAAATGTCCACAAGCAAACATTTATTCGTTTGTATGTATGTATATCTCAGTTACATATGTATACTTATATACTGTTGGATCGTATAGCATTAGCGCGCTTTAGGAGACTAAGCAGATTTCAATTATTGCATTAAACTAGATTGTTGGCATAATACCAATATATTTATAAGTATATTTTTGTAAATATGTATGCAACTTTCGTGCGTGTAACTTCAAGTTGAAAGTTTTATAAAGACTGCAGAGAAAGGTGATGCAGTAAACAAAAATAATCATAATTCAGTTATGTGCCGGACACAGGTTTTCGCATAGATGATAATGAAAAAAGTTGTATGTAGAATGCAGACAATGCGGAGAAAGGAGAGAAGTGCGAAATTTTGGGATTATAAACAACTCCAGAAAATCTTAAAATATCGTAATTTGCTGTTCGTTCTCTTGCAGATTATATTGAACGGAATCGGATAAAGCAAATTATTATGTAATAGCTGTAATTGCGATCACAGCCCAACTTTTTCTTCTGCTTCGACTTTTTTTGAAGGATACCTCATCAGCGTATTCCAGCCAAATTCTTATTCTTATTCTTCTTTCACATTGGCAGCGCTTCTGTGATTATAGTCGCTGTTTGACGTCAGCTGGAAATACTAAGTGAAACCAGACAGCTCTCCACCTGATCCTTCCAACGTAGTGGAAGTTTTCCTATACCTCTGCTTCCACCAGCGGTAACTCTATCGAATAATTTCAAAGTTGGAGTGCTTTCATCCTTTCGGACAACATGACCTAGCTAGCGTAGCCGCTGCCTCTTGATTCGTCGTTGTCAATGTCTTCGTATAGCTCGTACTGCTCATCGTTTCACAGTCTGCTTTATTCACCGTTGCCAACGTGCAAAGGCTCATAAATCTTCCACAAAACTTTTCTCTTGGTCCAAGCTTCTGCACAATATATCAGGACAGGAATGATGAGTTCGTGGAATGGTTCGTGGAGAGAGGACTTTACTTAATCAATTGCCTACTCAGCTCAAAGTAGCGCCTGTTGACAGGAGTGATTCTGCGTGGGATTTCAAACGAAATTATCTACAACTTAAAAGTTATGACTGTCAAGAGTGACGTGGGAGACAAGACTTGTTCATCACGACACCCATTTGCTTCGCTTCTTTGTCTAACCTGGAGACAAAGAACTTTCGGTGCGGTTGTTTTGGCCAGTGATATTAATATCATCGACATGCGCCTGCAAATGTACGCTCTTGTAAAAGATTGCACCTGGCCTATTTAGCTCTGCTGCTCGTATTATTTTCTCTGCCATCAAATTAAAGAAATCACACGCTAAAGAGTGAGGGTCTGAAGTCTCGTTTGATTTCGAACGCCTCGAACAGGTCCTTTGATGAAATTCGAATAGCGTTTTCTCGCTTAAAAAATAACCAAATGGCCCGAGCGGACGGCTTACCGGCAAAGATACTCAAATACAGTGGAGTAGAACTGAAAAAGTGCATACTTCAGCTATTTTGCAGAATATGATCGAATGTATGCTTGACAATTCATCCAGAAAAAATGAGACCCCATTATCAGTGCCTAAAGTCAAGCAATATTTTTCGGGAAGACAGTTCTGTATTCGTCAAACGAGTGAAAAGTGATTTTGTTTTAAAAATGGGTGAAATTACGGAAGAAATATGTTATGCGATACTTTCTTACTCAAAAAATTTACGAAGCTTGTAAGTTTTGTTGAACCCACCATATAGCCTGTACATTGTACCATCTAACTACTATTTGTTTCAGTCTCTGCGAAACTCGCTGGCTGGTAAAAAAAATTGGACAAACAAATAGTCGATGACCAGGTTCTTCGCCGATAGACCGCAGAAGTTCTACACTGCTGGAATTATGTGGCTATCAAAAAAATGGCATAATGGCAATAGATAATAAGCCGAGGGACTTTTTAGTGACGTATATAAGCAATATGATAGAAACAATTCTAAACGGTTTCAGCCACAGAACCTTACAGTTCAAATAACATTTACAAAAACGTCTATGCAGCAATAAAAACTTAGATCTGCTTTCTGAAGTCTAATACAAAACAAAGAAGGGCTGTCTTCGGCCGAGGCGGTGTATTTTAATCTTTCACCAACATATCAAATTTATTGCCAATTACTAAACTATTTCGATGATATTCAGTGTCAATACTAACTTGAATTTATGTCTCTAGAATACCCAATTTCACGCTTCTAGATGTTTTTTGAGCGGATTTTTGTCCAAAAACCTCATATCTGAACAAGCTAGTATATTATTTCGATTTCAATGATATTCACTACCAATATGCCAAAAACCAATATACCAAATACCATATTTCATGCTCCTAAATTCTTTTTTGACTGAATTTTGGCCAAAATCTCACATCCGGAAATATCGGTAAATTCACGTACTATAGAATACCAAACTTCATTCTCCTAGATGCTTTTATGACCGATTTTTTACGCAAGTCTTCATATCTAAACAAATCGGTGTTTCGATGATGTTTAGTACCAAACGTGTTGAATTATATATGTCTATAATACCAATTTTCACGCTGCTAGATGCTTTTGGAACTGTTTTTGACGCAAAACCTTATATCTGAAAAAATCGGTTATATGAGATCTATATGATGCATTCGTCCGATTTCAATGATTTTCGATACCAATAAGTATTTGCAGTTACGTGTGTAGAATACCAAATTTCGCTTTTCTAGATGCATTTTTTGACGGAATTTTGACCAAAGCATATATCTGAATAAATCGGTGTTTAAGAGCTATATGTTATAGTCTTTAGATTTCGATGATTTTCAGTATCGATCTGCAATTCATTATATATTTTAGAATGTTCATGCTCTTAGGAACTTTTTTAACGAATTAATGACCCAAAATTTCAAATTTGGAAAATCGGTTGATTATATGTTGTTCGATTTGGCCGATTCCGACAAAGGTACGTATAAATGTACCAGTGCATCTGCCTACCAAGTTTGGTTGAAATATCTCAAAAACTAAGGGACTAGCTTGCGTTAAAGCCGACGGACAGACGGGCATGGCTAAATCAACTCAGCTGACACAATCGGTATAAATATTGATAGGTCTATATCTTCTCCTTCTGGTACTTACTTACTTCGGATCAAACTTAGTATACTTTTCGTTAAAGTGTAATCATATGCATATATCCATACTTACTTATGTATGTATAAGTAATCAAATTGTTTTAAGCGCACTAAGTATCGCAAAGATTTTTGAAATTTCATCAAAAGTCAAAATCAAGATCAATAAATCCTTACAATACTTCTCAGAAACATAAGCTGTTTTAATCTCATTATGTGGCGAAGTAGCTCATGGCAAAAGGGTCACGTATACGGCTCGTTGCACATTAAGGCACTTAAGTACTTAAGATACACTTAAACGTATATTTCATGCATGCACCATACGCTCACAAGCCAAAGGCAGTTTTCCATGACAATGTAGTTGTGACACGCTGACTTTGTACAAAAGCCAATGCAATCAATGCAATTGCGCAGCGCAAAAATTGTTGTAGTAATTCAGTTCGTTAAAAATTTTAACTTGGGAAACATGCTAAAGAGTCCTATTTTTTAAATTTTCTATTATAAACATATTTTTCACTTAACCTCGAATATTTTTATTATTCAGATTTCCGCTTTATTATTTTCACTTCTTTTACAAACCATTGCGGGAGAAAATTTCCTCATTTTCAGCGAAATAAAAACGAAATTAGCACCTTTTGTCATTCGTGGATCTTCAATTCACCACAATTAGTTGTATCCCAAAACAAAAATTAAAAATTTTTTTTAAACACTCTTTGTCGCAACAGTGCTACAATTATAGCTACTAATTCATTAATTATCGCACAATTCAAATTGGATTAACACGTATACGACATGCTGGTCCGGCAAATGCCTGTCAGCGACTCGACAACACAACATTGCATTGCGTTTGCCAAACACGTTGAGTGTAGAAGAAATGGCCCTATGGTTTACTAATCGTTTTATGGGTGTTTGTGTGATGCCTTTTTGTGGCATTGCAACAAAAAGTTAAAAAACCTATGACTACTTGTTTGCCCGTATGCCTATGCATTTGCCATGATTGTGATGTTTATTGCTCCTTGTGTGAAGGCAAAAGCCTTTCTGCCTTTCTGCCTTTCTGCCTTTTTGCCTTTCTGGCTTTCTGTCTCCTTTTATTTCGACATGTCTGTTGCTCACTCACAATCACAATGAGCGGGGCACACAGCTAAGCAGCATCAGCTTCAGTGGCAAGTACGTTGCCAAGACAGCAAGGGCTTTTGCTAAAAACGAAAGTTACGAATATACGAGTAAATATATAATATATTTCGGTATATATGTATGAAAATACAATACACCAATGTTACTACTAACTAAATACTTGTATGCATATATACTTGTATGCACAATAAAACATTCATAAATAAATTTAAAAATAGCAATGGAAGAAAAAAACGTTTATTTTCTTTGGAAGAGAGCGCGTTACATGCATATGTACGAAGCTGTATAAGTACATGTAAAGGGTGATCCAAGTAGAGGTACATTTTTCAATAGCCTTTTTTTGACAGGTCACGCGTGAGTCGTGTCAAGCTGTCATGTTATTTTTGTTCGGTATTGTTTACAAATCATTCAACTTCATTACGAAAATTCCCGTTCTATAAAGACTGTGTTTCGCGCGCTTCGCTCAACTTAAGCAAAGATAATATGATACGAAACTTACTCATTTATCTGTTATCTTTGGGCCTCGATTGTGTTATGTTGCAAGCTCAAACTACATGATCGAGGCCCAACAATCAGCTGTGAGTGGAAAGAGCGAGCTACCATACACAATCTGCCAAAAAATTATTTAAAAAATAGTTCGCTTTTTTTTTTTAATTTACACCAGAAGTATATTTAAATTATTCCAAGTTAGAACAAACAGTTTGTAAATTAGCCTTGCCGACGAAAGAAAATGAAACCAATGCGCACAAATAGCTTAAATTACTTAAAATAATATTGGTATATGTGTGCAATGCGCAATTTATGAGGCAATTTTATTGAACAAATAGTACTAAACACTTAAATAGTTACGAAAAATATTTATTAATGTAAAAAACATTAATTATGTAATAACATGAACATTATTTGCGAAACTTATAGTATTTTATTCACGTAATTCAATGTGGATACGTTACACTCATAATAAATAAGTATTTCTATTAATTTATAAATTATCTAGCGCGATCAAATATCCAATAACTTCCTAATATTGAACTTTAATACTTATAGTATGCTAAGTAAATTAAATGACTGACTAAGAGCGTGGACAGTATTTTCCAGTTTTTGATACAATTAAACCCAACTATATTTATCCGTAGTGGCATCGTTGGCAAATGTTATAAAAAATGCACATTTTTCGACGCTCTCACGAGAGTTTCGCATCATATTATCTTTGAACTTATGGTCAACATAATCGGCCTATTGAGTGTACTATTCGCAACACCATCACCCATCTTGAGAACCAGCATTCATTATTGGATAATATTCGACCGAATAAAGATCCGACGTTTTCGAGCCAAATTTTGTTCAGCTATGAGGCCCATTTCTGACTCAATGGATATATAAACAAGCAACATTGTCTCATTTGGGATGAACAGCAGCAGTTTTCAGAAAAAACAACGGTTTGTTGCGGTTTGTAGGCCGTTGGAATCATCGGTCCATATTTCTTCAAAAAATATGCCGGTGAGAACGTAACCGTCAATGGAGGCCGTTATCGCGCCATAATGACCGACTATTTGATGCCTGAAATTGAAGCTCGTGATCTCCGCGACATTTGGTTTCAGCAAGACGGCACCACTTCTCACACATTGTATCAATCAATGGATTTATTGAGACAACACTTCGGTGAGCAAAGAATTTCATGTTTTAGGCCGGTCGATTGGCCACCAAGATCGTGTAACTTTTTCCTGTGGGGATATGTAAAGTCTAAGTCTACGCGGAATCGAAATGCTCGAACGAGAGATCGAAAATTGGGCTCAACAGATGAACAATCTGAGACGTAGCCGTGGCCAGCATTTGAAAGAGATAATCTTCAAAAAATAAATTCCAAAGAATGTTCTTTCGAATGATAATAAACATTCCCCATTAAATTTGAATTTACTGTGTTTTTTCTTTAAAAAAGTAGGGAACCTAGAATTGCATCACCCGTTAAAATGGGTGCCATTTAGTTGTGAATATTTTAGGTTTTGAGAACCTTTGTTTAAAAATTGATATGGGAAGCTATCTTCTCCAAAAATATCATAAACAATTTTATAAAACCGTGTGTTCTTTGTGGAGTCTCTCTAGAGGAATAGGAATATATTCGTTGTCTCACCTTATATACTCACAAAAGATATCACTCAAAGAAGAGATCGTCGTTCTGGCGCCTCTCCTAAATGCGCTACAATCTACTCTCAGTGGTCTACTTCAAAATATTTCGAATTTCGAAATATACATTAGTCCTCTAAATCTATTTCATCGCGTTCAAAGTAATTTCCCTCGATGCAATGCACCTACGAATGGGTTTCAATTTCTTCAGCGCTTCTTGTTGAATAGACAGAAATCATACGGTGAGAAAACTATGAACCGCCTTTCCATAAATCAGGTCTCGTTTTATGAATAGCTTCATGCAAACGACGCTTAACAGTCAAATAATATCCCTCTTCTCTTAAGGGGGTATTCTAATAAGACAAAGTAATATGGGATGAGCGATAGAGAAGTCTAAGTAATCGTGGCTATCGTTTTAAAAAAGGCAGTTTCGAGAAAAACACATTTAAGTTTCGCGCAAAGGCTGAGACGGGTTGGATGACGCGGCAGCAGAATAGCTATATCTCCGAGTATAATTTAAATTTCGAAAAATCCTTTTAGGGACATGTTCTTAAAGGGCAATACTATGAAAATATGGAAAAAATCGATTTTTTTTTCAAATTTCTAGACCAGAATACCTTCTTAACGGAAATTAAATACCTCGGAATTATCTTTGCTAGTACGTCAAAGGACAGACGAATAAAAAAGCTATAACTGCACCATATATTTGAAAGTCCGGAATTTGAAAGAGATGAGAAATAAAACCCTGTTCATTCGTCATATGGATATATGCCTATCTTGCTTTAAAATTTTTATGGTAAGTCAACACTCGATAAAATCACTTTTCGGAGCAAACTAAATTGAGTTCAGTGGTCTACAGCTGTACTCATAAGCTCTGTCATCGAATTTCACAAAAACAATAGAAATATAACTTAACTTTCTTCTACTAGATCTTTAAGTAATACTATATATTTCACACTTAAAGGTATACCTTTTCTTTCTCATACAAATTCTAGAGTCTCATTTTCTGTTTCGATTATCCCTTTTCCACAAGAATCCATAGTCAGCTTTACATAATCAGCTCAAAACTCAAATGATAGTGTATGTTTTGGCTTTTACTCGCCTTTGCCCTCAGTCACAAATTATTTCCATACAGTTAACTCAGGCAGCTAAGCTGTCTTTTTATTTCTAGAAAGCAACTACGCTGCGATGAAATATAGAAAAACCTTCAACGGTCTCTGGGACATATCCAACAGAACCGCATTTTGGCAACCACCCTAACAATTTTAAAATCTACACATGATGCGGGTATACTCAGTCTGTCCATGGTGCAAAATTCATGCATAGACTATAAAACATTTCACTAACAAAAGCTCAATGAAAACGACGTGCAACGTGGCTAAGCAGATCTAGCAAGTATTATAAGTGGTCCAAACATATAGTTTGCGGTTTAGAATCATGTTATTGGAATGAACATCAATTCTAGGCTGTGAAAGCTTCAGGGAAGTAACAATTTGTACTGTAAAATATTTTTCTCCTTTTTGTCCCTCTTTAATCACCCTATTATAAAATAATTTATTATTGGAATTCCTGCTATTAAAGCAATGTACGTATTACAAATAGAATCTGAAGTTTAAGCACAATACATTCAATGGGTACAATACAATATGTTGAAGGCAATTAAAATTGCCTTAGAATGTTTGTAGTTTGTCGATGAACTGTATGAAAGGATTTGAACTTTTCATATACTGATGCTCTAATTAATAAATGTTCTTATTGCATTGCAAGTACACAAGTTATTGGTATTCAAATAGATGCCAACACTTATATAAGTACTACTGACCATGTAGGGAAATAAGTATGTTGTGAACAAGGGTTTTACCAGCATCATTTTTCCATGCTAACGACTGGTATTTTTAAGACGGCAATATCCTTTCGTGCGTGCACGAGCAGCATACCTGTAAATTATTAATTCGCTTAAGCATGTTGAATTTGGTATTTGCTCTAATAAAAATGAAATTAGCTTTAATCTACAACCTCAGCTGTTCTGAAGCCAAAAGGGCTTCTCAATTGTTTTTGTAAATTACAAAAGCGTATTGAACAATACATAAGTGGTTTTTTAAATACTAGTTGAGAACTAGAATTCCCAGATGCATTTCACTGCCGGGGGTTGGCTTATATCTGCATACACATATGTATTTCTGTGTAGTGACATGTGAATTTGCAATATAAATTAAATCGTTGATATGTTGACTTACATCAATTCATATACGTACATAAATAAATGTACATATATCTCAAATTATTCGCTTTAGCATTTTTTCATTACTACAGCTTCACACAATTATGAATTTTATATCTATGAAAATACTATTTATACTTATGAAATGGTTTGTCTTGAATAACTGACTGGCTGATCAACGCACAGCCTAGACCACAGTTTGTAAACACCTGAGCCTTGGAGGAATTGTCCTTTTTATAATGTTGGCATACTATAGGAAAGGTTTTACCGAAACTTTTGGAGGCAAAGTTTGTATGGGACAAAATCATGTAAGGTTGTTTGGGAGCGACCGGTTTTGATCAAATTTCATGCACGCTAATGATTTGATCCAACTTAGAAAATAGTATACCTTTTCTTCTGGGAGTCGGACCTAAGGTCGACTTATTCTATTAACGTTTCGAGATGCTTGAAATTTTGAGTATAACAGGTCAATTGAAAAGTCCCCGGCTTGACACATAGATTGAATTAGAAATAATTAAATCCATATGATTTTTAGTTAGCCCTAACAATCAAAAGATGTGTGAATAAATTTGAAAGCTGTCGGATCATTAGTTTCTTAATTATAGCATTTTGAGTGAAGCAACTTTTCTTCATGTGTAAAAACTGAATTTCGAGTGTTGATAAAATATTGCTTTTTGGAAGGAAATAATACAGTTGAAGCAAAAACCTGCCTTTATTACGAGTTTTCGGACACTGCCCCAGGAAAATCAACCATCAAGGATTGGTACGCCAAGTTTAGACGTGGTGAAATGAGCACCGAAGACGATGAACGCAGTGGACTCCCAAAAAGGATTGTTACCGACGAAAACCTCAAAAAAATCCTAAAAATGATATTAAATGACCGTGAATTGAAATTTGTTGAAACAGCAGGCACTCTAAAGATATCAACTGAATGTGTATATCAATCATTCATGAATGTATTTGGGTATGAGAAATCTCTGTTCAAATTGGCGGCCAGAGATCACTTTTGACCAAAAAGAATGACGAGTTCATGATTCGTAGCAGTGTTTGGAGATGTTCAAGCGTAATAAACGCGAGTTTTTGCATCGATATGTGACAATGGATGAAACATGACTCAATCATTATACTCCGAAATCCAATTGACAGTTATCCGAGTAGGCTGCACCCGATGAACCCGCTCCAAAGCGTGGAAAAACGCAACAGTCGGCTGGCAAGGTTATGGCGTCAGTATTTGGGATGCGCATTGAAAACCTTGAAAAAGAACGCACCATCAATAGCGACTATTACATAGCGAAAAATGGACCGTTCGAAGGACGAAATCGCCGAAAAACGACCGCATTGGAAAGAAATAGTAAGTAAAGTTTCACCGAGACAATACACCGTGTCACAAGTCAGTGAAATCGATGACAAAAATTCATGAATTGGGCTTAGAATTGCTTCCGTATCCACCGTATCCTCCAGTTCTGGCCCTCAGCTACTATTTACTGTTCTCAGATCTCAAAAGAATGCTCGTTGGAAAGAAAAGTTGAAGCAAAGGTCAAATCTTACTACAAAAAATGTATCGAAAAGTTGGAGGACCGCTATAATCAGTGTAGCACCATTGAAGGGAACTACGAAAAGAATGAATTTCAATGAAATGAATGAGCAAGTGAGGTACATGGTTCGAGTCGTGCTGCAGACAAATTCATTTTTATTTCCATAGTTAGTGCGAAAATACAAACTAGTTAGATTCTAGTTAATAACTAGTATTTTTCACTGCAGGGAATGTTAACATATCTATTTGTATGTAGCAAACCTAATTAGAGGTTACGCCCAATAATATCCTGTTCGAAATTGTAACTCCTTATTTTTTTTTCTTGTTGGAATCCTAATGTATAAATATGTACGAATAAATATATGTATTTTTGTTAAACAACATGTATGTACGAATCAGCAACCATTTCCTGAGTCTTGCATGAATAAAAGTAAGTAATTAAGAACTTAAATATTTCTTCTTTTTTTTATTGCATTCAAGTCAGAGAAAGTAACATTTGATGGCGTACATATATATTTGGCGTTTTGTAACCGCTGAAGCGATTTTCGGCCGAGCTCCCCTGAGCTCGGATGATGGATTTTTATGGGGAGCTTTTTATTTCATTTGATACACTAGGAGGGGTGAATATTCGGGCGTGTGAACGCAATTAGAAATGTTATTTCTTAAACTTAATTTTCTAAAATTTTGCTAGCCAAGACTCAAACCCATCTCCTTTCACATAATAGTCCGCACTGCTAATCAGTGCGGATGCCACGATAACTTAAGTATGGATTGAGATATGTTGATGAAATTTGGTTCATACATTCCTTTGGTTACAAATAAGTACGCTCACCTCTCATACAAGGGTAATTTTGAAAAGCGCGAAACCCGCGATAACTCAGTAACGGAATGTACTAAATTAAAGTCATATTTATTACAGATGTTCCGAGTGAGTATTGCAACACCAACGTATTTGATATGAGCGCAATGGGAAATAACTTTGCCTTTCACATAATAGACTTTTTACTCTTCATCATCCCGCTTGACTAAAGATCGAATATTTAAGTCATTAATCCACAGAACAGAACAGCCAAACTCGGTAGGTATGTCAGTTTCAAATCGGGATTAAAGTCCTACTAAATACTTTTGGTCCACATATACACCTACCTCCCATATAACCCACCTTCCATTTTTGTATCTAACGTTCGGTTCCTCCAAATCTTAGTTTTCTTTACTTATTTTTTACTTCATCTTATTTTGGTTATGTGATAAATTTTAAATATACATTGTCCTATACGCACATATATTTCTAATACATCTTTTATGTCATACAAGTGAAATAATTGTTGTTGTTTCAAAGAGTTGACATTACTTTGGGCTATTTTAAGTGCACCAAACACGGAATGCATAAGAGTCAGCTGAGCCTTACCTCACCAATTTATAACTATATATGTATGTACATATATATAAATGGCACATACTACCATGCACATGTACATATATACATATGTATATACATTCAAGAAAAAGCCCTAAAAGCATGATGTTAAGGTGAATGTCAACAGCATAGAAACATTAGAAAAAAGTGCTGACTGCGGTCATGCCGAAGTCTTTATACCTTTCATCAATCTATCAAATTGATTGAAAATGCAAAATTCGTTTCGATTTTGATGAGTGTCAATATTTATTTCAATTTACGTGTTTATGTTAGGATACCAACTTTCACATTATGAGACTCTTTTTTGGCACATTTTTTACCCAACATCTCATATCAAAACGAAACGGTTGTGTGTTAGCTATATGCTATAGTTGTCCGATTTCTAATATTTTCAACTCCAATGTTTAGTTCGTTATATGTGTGTAAAATACCGAATTCTTAGTTGCTTTATTGAAGTGATTATGTTCAAAAATCACATCTCTAACTAATTTGGTTATATGGGAGCTATATGACGTAGTCGATCATCTGGCTGTTTCCGACAAATCATCACTACAATACGAAAATATACCCGCATACTAAATTTCGTTCAAATATCTCAAAACTGATAGACTAGTTTGCATCCAAACCGACAGACGGACAGACAGACGAACATGGCTAAGTCGAATCAGGAGAAGACAGCCTTTAGTGCTGGAAACGGTCTTTGGCAATTCACAATTTCCTTTGGATTATGCGACGCTCCCTCTACTTTTGAAACTTTAATATATCCTAAGGGCAGCATTGGAGAATTGTTTTGTGTATCTAGATGATATCATCATATTGGGTAAAAGCTTTGAGGAATACTTACATTATTTGGAAGAAGTTTTTCAAAGAATAGCTGGCGCTGGTCTTAAAGTAATTCCTTGTTTGCTATTCAAGAAGGGGGCGAACTAGCTAGCTCATCAGGTAACAGCAAAGAACGTCTGCACTGTGAAGGAAAAAATATAAGCAGTGAAGAATTGGTCAAGACCCAGAAATTTGCACGATTTAGGAAGTGTTCTCGGGCTGAGTACATACTATCGCCGATTTGTCCCGATTTTCTCCAGTGTTGATAATAGTCTCCATGAGCTCACTAGGAAAAATGGAGATTTCGAGTGGAACAAGCAACAATAAGAAGCCTTCCAAGCTCTGAAAGATCTATTATGCACTGAGTATATGTCAAAATACCCGGTTTCAGGTGCAAAATTTATTCTTGATACAGATGCTAGTGGTTGTGAAATAGGAGGCGTACTTTGACAGATAATTTATGGGCAAGAGAAGAACACCGGCCAAAAGCTGAAGATAAAAAAGCCATAATCGATGTCCGGAAGGCAAGTCATCTACGGAAATATCAGCAGGAAGACCGGGGTTTAGAACTTTTAAAACACAGACTGGAAATGGACACACGGCCAAATGAGGAACAGCGGAAAGTCGAATAGCAAAGGTATAGTGGGCATAATGGAACAGTCTAAAGTTGATATCTAGCTGTTTGCAATGAGAACGGGAAGTGAAGATGGACAGTGGTATCGAAGTCTTATTGTAGTTGCGAGGTTAATAATTCCGGATGTCCACAACGAATTCCATAATGGTCCTAGAGGAGGACAACTAAATATTACGAAAACCATGGAGAAGATTAAGCAGCGGTTTTATTGGGTTGAATCGCTAAATGCATTGCTAACTGTGCGGATTGTTATGCAGGAGATGCGGTGTTCCAGGAGATGAGTGGGATTCTGGGTATTTGAAGAACCCGAGGAAAATCTGATAGAGATAAATTATCTTGTGAGATAGTGAACCGAAATTATAAGTAACAAAATGAATGCCAGATGTGATAAGACGATGTACTCTTAGGGCTTCCAAAATTCAGAGTTAGTGCACAATGGAAGGGAGGTTTATCCCCAAAACTTCAATGCAATTGTGAAGGTCCCTACAAAATATTCAAGCAGTTAAGCGACGTGAGTGTATCAAATCCAGACCGTTGGAAAACCAAATAGAAAGTGTGTCTGATCGGGATGATTAAGTGGAGAAAAATGTGAAAATAGATAATAGATAACCGAATGTTTGGACCATCGTTAGGTATACAAAGAATCGCAGCAGCTATCGCCAGCATTCGAGTTGGAAACTCAGTCAAAGATGACTAGATACGAAACTCTTTATTTTGCTATTGTTTATAACAAATCCGAACAGTGCCGCTGTTATAGAAAAATTAGATTTTGGGATTTTTAGGGAATTTTGGGTATTTTATTAAGAGCAGGAAACACAACAATCGTTTTTAATTGCAATTTTAATAAAATATTTTATTAAAAAATAATCAAATATTTACTAGATACGAAACTCCCAAAGGTAGATGGTAAAAAAGCCAAATGCAGGAACGTTGAACTGAGTCGATAATTAAATGCAACGTTTTTCACCAGAAAAGCTAGTTATTTTGTCAATAAAATTTCATTAAACACGGTAAATTTATATGTTTATTAAGAACAAGTAAGAACAAATATTATTTATATATGCTGAAGCCTAATATTTACCAAACATATGTAGATATAAATGTGAAAAATGTTAATTTGTACAAAAATTTGTTATCAAAAAATCCCACAATTTCTCCAAAAATCCAAAAGGGATATTTTTCATAGCAGTGATTTTTTTTTTAAATTTGATTAAAAAAAATGTGAACTTTTAGAGCTCTCTCACTAGATAAAAAGTTTCGTACCTAGTCATCTTTGGCAAAGTGAACCGGAAAAGAAACTGTCTGATTATAAATAGTTGTAAAATAAACCATAGTGAAGAGAAAAGTGATTTATGGAGGAGTAAATAATTGTTGAGTAAATTCCTGACAATTATGAAGAAGAATGAACAAATCTTGAACATATATTTAACAATCCAGTGAACTCCAGGGATTTGGGAAGTCAACGAGGTTAATTTAGCAAAATTGTAACAATATTTCGTAATGTAAATGTGTCATTTTCCATAAAAAATTTTAATTTTCTTCGACTGGCAACTTGAATATGGCAAAAGTGTTAACAGTGCCTAGCTTTAGGCGCAGCATAAACCACTAAAACAGCTGACTATATTGTTATGAATACAATGATGATTGTTGTATTGAATAAATAGAAATTTTGTGCGCGCGTTTAACGAAAATTTAAATTTTGTGTTAAAAATAAGTAAACATCGGAAGTACATTTCTGTTTTAAACACAATGAATTCTTCTGTCACACGTGGAAATGGTCGGTTCTTTCGTGGTCGTGGGCGAGGTGGAGGAGCTTATCGTCCATACTTCTATTTTCGCCGTAATGGACGTACAATTCCTGCCGGTGGTCATGGCGCTGCTAATGAGCAGGGTCGTGCAAATAATGTAACGTGTGGACGACAACGGAGAAGAGGAGAACAAAATAACGGAATTACACATCTATCTACCATTGCCGCTGACTCATCCTTTCTTCGGCCGGAGTGTTATTCGGCTCCAGTAGATGCTCAGCAAACAGTGCAAAGTGTGGCCGTTGATATGCCTCTACAATGTGCTGGTTGGCATTTATATTTTCCACACGAAAAGTATAGCGAATCTTCCGATGTAGCAAAACGGATGGGTGTTATTGAAGCTCATTACATTAATAATGAAAATGTTTATAATCTGAAACAAATACAATTAGAAAAGTGTTTTAAATTAGACGCAACTCTAGTTTGCGCCGATGATTCACTGAGAAGTGTATGGCCTGATATGAAAACTGATATGCTAGAACGTACACAGCGCACTTTGGCTACATTCGGGGCTGCCATGCACAAAGTAGTGACTTTAGATATTATTAATCGCTCTCAGAGTGAGGAAAAGTGTAGTAAAGGAAGTTATGTGCCACGCTGTACTTTACCAAGAAAAATATTTGTACGACCAGAAGGTTTCACAGAACTTCATATTATGTCACATATAGATAGATCAATGGTGGATATTATGTGTAGTGTACGTGGAAGTGTAACTGCCATAGGCACAGTTGAAGCAATGGCGACATGGGTAGCGTATAAGTGTTCGCAATGTGGACAGGAGCAAACACAAAGGCAAACTGGTTTGTGTAGTTTCATTCAACAGACCGTTATTTAATACTTTATTTGTATTTTAGGATATTTTACATCTCGTCCATTCAAGTGCAAAAAAGAAGGTTGTCTAGCTAAAAAGAAATTCATTGAGCAACGCTCATCTCCCTTTACACGCATCGCACCTACACAAATAGTGCAAGTTCAAGAGAGCAATATACAAGCTCCTATCGAGATAGATTTCGAGTCAGTTGCTTTTCTCGATATTGAGCTAAAGTACGACTTAGTTGACACCCTTGTATGTGGTCAGGATGTAATTATAAATGGTGTAATTAAATTGCGGACACTGGATGCTGACCAGAATACATATCCAAGTACATCAGAGTCCACGAGTAAGATTTATATGAAAGCGGTCTCAATAAGTGATGTCAAACATTTAAAACACAGTTTCACCAAGCGGGATATGGATGCTATCGCGATGATAAATTCCGAGCCAGATAGTTTTAAGCTACTGTCACATTCTGTGGCGCCCGAGTTGCATGGTGAAGAGTTAGTAAAAGCAGGCGTGCTGCTATCTCTTTTTGGCGGTGCTGGTTCACAAATACACAACGAGTCGGAGATTAATGTACTCTTGGTTGGTGATCCCGGTATTGGCAAATCGCATTTATTAGAAATGGCCGCCAAAGTGTCACAGAAAGGTAAAGGCGAAATTTATAAAGAGTTATTTTTATATACAATATTTCTTCAAATATCTTCTTCAGGCACAATTGTTAGTGGAAAATGTAGGTCTACAGCAACACAAACTTTGAGCACTGCATTTTATGGGTCCACTAATCACATCCTCAGCTCTGGAGCACTAACTAATGCTAACACTGGCCACTGTGCAATCGATGATATTGATCGTTTAGCTTCCGAGCAAGATGGTTTAATACAAATAATGCAGTCAAAAATTGTTTCACTGCCATTTCCTAATTTATGCTCTACAATTACAATGTCTAGCTCGGTTATCGCTGCTGCAAATTCACTACATGGTCACTATGATCATTCACGGCTACTCCCTGAGAATATACGTTTGAGCACAACCTTACTACATCAGTTTAACTTAGTGTTCTTATTATTAGATAAGTCTAATAAAGACTTGGACACCTCATTAACAGAACATGTCAGATCAATGCATGATGGCATAAAGAAAAATACTGCGATTGCGCAGCGATTTGAAATAAAGCCAAAACCAAATAATTCCATAAGCAGCATAATTGATGAAGACGAAATGGAGGACGAGCATTATGATTTAAGCAACCGTTTAAAGCTAAAAACTATTAACTACAAAGAAGAAGAGCTAGATTTGTTACCGCCAATTTTGTTAAAAAAATTTATAGGTATTTAAGTCGTGTATAAGATATATATTTATTTTGAACTGTATATAAAGATATAATGTTTTTACAGCTTACGCCCGACAACATATGCGCCCATTATTGAATGATGAAGCGACTGAAATGATTAAAGCCCTTTATATGGACTTACGCGATAAAGGTGGCGATGATCAGACCTGCACTGTGAATACAAGGTAATTGATTAAAAATTTACAGCTGTGTTGGTTGGAAAGCTTAAGGCTGAGTATTTAAAAATCTTTTATTAGTTTAATTCAATCATAATCAATAAATATTTAAGATTATAGGTCCAAAAGAAGATAAATTGTAGTATATAGTTTAAAAATAATTTTAACCTTCATATCATGACTTCATAAAAAAAAAAACGCGTGACTTCTCACCGTCACTAATTCGCTTTGCTCCTTCGTATTGCATTCATTATAAAAGCTTCAGCAAATACACTTTTTTGTTTTTTAAGAAAATATAGAGGTACTACTGATTTTCCCCTTTAATGAACTGATTATAGGTTTATGCACAGAAGTTTAGATATATTTAAAAAATCTTAAATATATGTTATACACTTTAGTAATACAAAAAAATATCTATGTCTACTCTTAAGCTAAAAGTATATGAATTTTATGAAATAAGTCTTTAAAATTGAAGCCATTTTGCCAAGTACATTTGATATTGAATTCAACGCATAAGTTTGAGCAAAGCAGATGTAGGCAACTCAACTAAAACTGCCAATACCAGTGAGAGCAAATAGGAAATTACCATCGTGGAAAAAATGAAGGAAAACTGAAAGTGAACATAATCAAAAATTAATACAAAATTAAAATACAAACTTTTCATTTCACTCACCATAATGCCTGGGGCAAAGTAAAGTGGTGTGCGTAAGGTTCCCAAAACTATGCGCGCTACAAATATATGTATAACGAAAGCGCCATACGTAAGACGACCCAAAATGCGGAAGATGGGCAAGTAAGAGAACTTGCGAAATAAACCTGCAATAAAATTTGTAGAGCTATATTTCTTCTTATATTTGTTTTATGAAAGATTGGTATAAAAAATAGGCTCTTACCTCCTACTTTACATGACATTCCCAAAACGAAAACGGCCAAACCCAAACCCCAATTATTGCGTTGTATTGCAGCATAAACACTGTTCCAAAATCGAGGCTGATCCTCATAGTAATGCTGATAAATAGGATGTGCCGAAAAGAGCCAAGAGACACCAAATGGTATTAGCGCATACCAAAGGCATTGAAATAATTTATATTTATGCAATTTAAATTGTTTTGTTGAAATTTCATCATATGCTATCGCAGTGAGTACACCACAAAAATAGCAAGCAAAATTCATATGAAATGGTGCATACAATTCATTGAACTCGCGATCCTCGATAAACGAGTCCTTTTGTGTTCTGTGATAATAGGGAAAGATATACCAAAAAAAAACAACTTTAATTTAAATAAATATGTTAACTCACTGTGGTGATGGTACAAAAAATGGATCATATTCGCCAAAATATGCTATAAATCCAGGAAGCACATAGAAGAAACCGAGAACGCACCCAAATAACCAATTACGGATATGCGGCCATCTGTTAGGAATAAGAGGCATACATATATTATTTCTTTAGTATTTTAATCTGAAACAATCACGCATAGTGCATATCATACTTGTGTGCTATCATAAGTAAGAACAAAGAAATGCTGAAGGAAAAGGTATCAGATGCCAAATACCAACTCTGGAGCATACACTGTAAAAAAGAATAACTGAAAAAATTAATAATTGAAAAAATTTCGGAACAGATGGGTATACGAGGTATGTTCCAAGGAAAATGTGAATTTTTATTTTTCGCGGGCTTTGCAATAAGGCACCTGAAATATCGACTGTGGCATTCGGTGAGTCCACTTTGTCGCAAAAAATTGTTTATAAGTGGTACAAGCGCTTTACAGAAGGTCGATAATATGTTGATGACGATGAGCGTCCAGGAGGTGCGATCACGTCAACAAGCGAAGAAAACATCGAAACAGTGAAAAACATTTGTTCTTGAAAATCGTCGAATCAATATTAGGGAAGTTGCAGAGGACGTTGGCATATCAATGAGCTCACGCCAATAAATTTTCTCGAATGTTTTGGACATGAAACGTGTGTCAGCGAAGTTTGTTCCGAAATTTTGAGCAAAAGCATTGCCGCATTAGTATCGCTCAGGAGTTGTTGAATGACAACAACGATCCGGGTTTGCTCAAACGGATCATAACTGGTGACGAAACGTGGGTATATAGTTATGACGTCGAAACCAAGGCCCATTCATCCCAACGGAAGTCGCCAGAGGAACCAAGAACGAAAAAGGCACGAGAAGTTCAATCAAATTTGAAGGTTTTGCTCACTGTTTTCTTTGATTACAATAGTGTGATGCATCATGAGTTCCTGCCAAAAAGTCGTACAGTTAATAAGGAATACAAGACGGAAGTTATGCAACGTCTGCGTGAAGCGATACGGCTCAAACGATCGGAATTGTGGGAAAACAAATCGTGGATTCTGCATCACGATAATGCACCAACTCACACATCAATGCTTATTCGTAATTTTTTGGCCAAAAATAAAACCGTTGATGATGTTGAGGCATGATCAACCACCGTATTTACCAGATTTGTCTCCTTTTGACTTTTTCCTATTACCAAAACTAAAGAAACCAACGAAATGAAAGAGTTTTGTCACAATTCATGGGGTCAAGTCTGAATCGAAGAAAGAGCTGATGGCCATACCGAAAAGCGAATTTCAGAAGTGCTTCGAGGATGGAAAAAAGCGTTGGCACAAGTCTATTATATCCAATTACTTTGAAGGGGACAAAATAGATATTGATGAATAAATAAGTACTTTTAAAAAAATTCAAAATTCACCTACTCCTTTGAACAATGCTCGTATGTACTTGCATAGAAATTTGTTTAAAAAAAAAAAAAAATTAACCTACCAAACAAAAAATCATTGCTAATTTACCTTTTCGTTGTTTCTATAATAGTTATTGATATAGAGTAGATTGACCCACCAATTCTTACGACAAGCGAGTTGTTCACGCTCAACAATGTGACGCCAAAGTGGGCCACCAGGATTCTCAAAGTATACACCACTCAGTAGTATAACGAAAGCGTATGGTATAGTTAATCTATAATACATACAATAACAAAATTCCGGAACATTACATAAGTACATACATACATGCAACGAGCTTAAATGTTTCATACACTCTGCATTCTACTTACCGCAAATAGCGAAATAAATTGAATTTAATAAACACCTCTACGTATTCCATATTGTTAAAATCATTTTTAATCTTCGTTAATGCTATCCAATTGATTGTCAATAATAAACCGCTAAATACAAAGAATGTAATTGTGATCAAGCCACCGGATATCAAAAGCGTACCCGCCACTGTGTGCAACAAACGCTCATTATCTTGTGGATTACTTATAGCACCTTCATAGAGTATCCAATTGGTATGAGCAAAAACCACCAGGAACATACAGAAAAATTTGAAGCAATCAAGGAAGCGTAAATCACGTCCCAATTTTCCGACCGGCTCTTGATTTAAGCGATACCAATTGCGAGTGATTGAAAAACTCACACATAATTTGTTGACTGTTGGCAAAAAAAAGTATGAAATAAAAACGCTGTAGAAAGTAAAGTAAATAAAGCGATACCTATGCCAGTCACGGTGCTTTTATAGTGATCCTCTTTTGAAATCTCTTTATCACTAGTACTGTGCTTGAGATACAAATCAAATAAACTGCTGGCGGCAACTAATAAAATTAGCACGAAAGTAATGGCGTAAAAGGTGAGATCCCACGTATCTAAAAGAGAAACATTTAAAATTATTTTATAATGAAATATTGCTTTTGTTTTGCATAAATAAATCATAATTCTGTTGAAGAAATACATTTTGTTATTTCTACTGTAAAAACAAGTTTACGTGCTAAAACTCAAAATAGCCTGTAATGATTATATTCAAATTTGATTAAATATCCCATAATGCCAGTTTGAAGGAACTTCCTTAACATGTAGTAAGCACATTACTCACCAATTTCAAAATTTTTGCGATTTGTATCGCAATATTCAATCATGCTAACAGCTCTTAAGCCGTGGCTTTGTGTTAATTTCAAATTTATGCATTGATTTGAAATAGTATTATATTGCTGACGATTCAATTCCTCTGCGGTAAACAAATTCACATAGGTATTCAGCTGTAAAAATTTATGGAAAATATAAACTGAAATAAATTATTCATGACATCAATTAAATTTATTATTATTTTTAGTAATTATTTTAAACGTTTTCAATAACGGACTAGAAATGTGTTTTAATAATTGCATTATATTTAGTTTTTAAGCACAATTTTATTTCACTGCTTCAAAATCAGATTTGGTATATAAAAGCTTGCAGAATCAGCTGTTTAATTACAAGTGTTATTATAAAGGGTGCTCCATTTCGAGGTTCCCTAAAGAAAAAAAAAACTGAAAACAATTGTAATTTTTATTAACATTCGAACGAACATTCTTTGGCATTTTTTTTTTTTTGAAGATTGTCTCTTTCAAATGTTGGCCGTGGCTACGTCTCGGATGGTCCATCCATTGAGTCCAATTTTCGATGACTCGTTCGAGCTTTTTGACTGGTAATCATTTCATCATGAAAAGACTTACATACGCCTGAACAACGTTTACAATAATTCAACTTTATTGCGAAAAATCACTTTCTGTAAAGAATACGTTTCGCGCGCTTCACTTAACTTGTGGTCAACATAATCGGCCTATTGAGCATACTATTCGCAACACCACCACCCTTCGTGAGACCAAACATTCATTATTGGATAATATTCGACCGAATAGACCACGTCCAGTACGCAGTGAAGAAAATATGGTGGCCGTAGCTGAGAGTGACACGCAGACCGTGGAGAGTCGATACGACGCCGTTTGCAGCAACTTGGACTGACGTAAGGAACGACCTGGCGCATTTTACGTCGAGATCTTAAATTGAAAGTGTACAAAATATAGCTTGTGCAAGAACTGAAGCCGCTCGACCTTCCCGAGCGACATCGCTTCGCTCTATGGGCTATAGAAAAGTTTCAAAAAGATCCGACGTTTTCGATCTGGCTAATGGGTATGTAAACAAGCAAAATTGTCGCATTTGGGAGGAAGAGCAACCTGAAGAGATTCAACAGCTACCATTTCGGTCAGAAAAAACAACGGTGAGAACGTAACCGTCAATGGCGATCGTTATCGAGCCATAATAACCGACTATTTGATGACTGAAATTGAAGCTCGTGATCTCCGTGTCATTTGGTTTCAACAAGATGGCGCCACTTCCCACACATCACATCATCGCATCAATCAATGGATTTATTGAGAGTACACTTCGGTGAGCAGATAATTTTAAGTTTTGGTCCGGTCGATTGGCCACCAAGATCGTGTGATGTCACACCGTTAGACTTTTTGCTGTGGGGATTTATACAGTCTGAAGTCTATGCGGACAATCCTGCTTCGATTAGGGCCTTGGAGCATAACATCACGCGTATCAATCGCCAGTTACCAGTCGAAATGCTCGAACGAGTCATCGAAAATTGGACTCAACGTATGGACCATCTGAGACGTCACGGCCAACATTTGAAAGAGATAATCTTCAAAAAATAAATGCAAAATAATGTTCTTTCGAATGATAATAAACATTCTCCATAATTTTGAAATTTCTGGTTTTTTTTCTTTAAAAAAGTAGGGAACCTCGAAATGGATCACCCTTTATTATTCTGCATAAATATTTTCAATAAAAAAATTAAAATTAAATGGTAAAATAATATTTAATTCTTCAAAACAAGAATTCACACCATTTTCACGTGTGACCTGCATAATTTTTTCATATTTATAAGAATTATTATTTAATAATAAAACGCAAAACGTTGTCAACCTCCTGTATATTAATAAAAAAGCCCTTAGCCATTTAATCCATTAAACATATGTATGTATGTGGAATTGTCTATAAATAAATACATATGTATATGTATCTTGCTATGCATGTAAATGAATGTGTAAAAGCAAGAAGAGACTAAAAAATAAAACAAAGCATAATATCAAACATCAAAGCGATGCTCTTAACAAATTATATACATACATACATATGCATGTTACGTACCTTCGTATTGTTTGTGAGCAAACCACTGTAGAGTTCTTTGACCGCATCAGCGCCAGCTTCGGCTAAATCATCTTTACACCAGCGCAAACATAAACCGAAATACAAGTGTCGATGATCAAAATGATGTTTATTATATTTCGATATCTCGGCGATAGCGTGCCAAGCCTCCGAGGAGTTTTGCGGCAGCACCTCAGCTCGTACGAAACAATATGTTTCACTGCTTTTACTAAATTCTTGTAAACAACGATCATAATCATCGAAGTCATAAAGATTTGGCATTTTAAAATATTCCGTCACTGAAAATTTGCAAAGAGAAATAAATATTGATTTATTTTAAAGATGTACATACATATGCACTATGCAAAAATATTTATTGCCTAATTAATTATTTTAAGTGTCGTCAGTTTTTGTGTAGTTCATATGAATAATCTGAATCATACAAGCGAAATGAAAGCATATACATTTTGGCTAAATTTATTTTTATATTATCATAATATCATGTAACTGAGCATGAGAAATTTCCAAGAAAAAAATAATTTTTATAAGAAATTAGAATAACTTTAAGTACATAAATCAAAAAAAAAAAAAAATTATTGAAAAATTTAATTCTAAAACCGATAATTTATTTAAAATGAGCAATGAAAAATACCTAAATGGTATTTCGATTCTGAAATTTTTGTAACTTTTATGAGTATGAAATTGTATTGCAACTTTGGCCCGTATTATGTAAATATATACAGTAGACAATCAATAACACGAATGATATAATGTCAGTCCCATTCATAGTATCGAAAGGTTCGTACTAAATATTTCAATTTCTTTTTAATGTAAATCACCATGGAGAGTTTTTTATTTATTCATTAATTTTCAAAATAAATACAGATAAATTTATTTATTTTCCTTTTAAATAAACATAAAGCCGATATTAAACATACTTTGAGTACTCAACACATAAGAAAATATAAATATAATATATAAACGTAAATAAAATGTATTTAGAATTATTTTTTTCATGAAATTCCTTTTTTTCTTATTAAGTTTTAACCTTTGCACTATATGCCAATACCACGTTATTCAAATGATCACCTCACCTCGTGAGTTTTTGCAAAATTCAATACGTTTGAGGCCATTTTCGACCACTTTTTGGCACATATTGGGCGGTATCTCAGCCATAACTCGACGAATGTTGGTTTTCAAGTGCTGAAGAGTTAAAGCTTTATCCACATAAACACGGTCCCTCGCGTAGCCCCACAAAAAAATCCAACGGTGTCAAATCGCACGATCTCGGTGGCCAATTGACATTGCGAAGACGAGAGATTACGAGTCCGAAGAATTTCCCTCGCAGTAAAGCCATATTCGCGAGTGTTCTGTGGCATGTGGCACCATCTTCTTGGAACCACATATTTTCCAAGTCGTGTTCTTCAATTGCAGGCCAAAAAATACCGTTTATTATGCAACCATAACGCTCCGAATTGACTGTGACTGTCTCGTCGTTATCGTCTTAAAAGAGGTAAGGTCCAATGACAACTCCGGACGAAATAACGCACCAGAAAGAAAGTTTTATTAGAAGTAGTGGCCTCTGTTCTATTATTTGATGATTCTGCGACACTTTTGTTTATTTATGTATCCCGGGATGTTCTTCTCTTAATATTTTTCGAACAAATGGACGGACCTACAGTTTTTTCCAAACCGCGTTCCAACGACTGCTGGGTTTTTATAAGAAGCTCGTTATTTCATCTCAGAGGTACATTCGGAGGTGTTGGCATTCCCTACTAAGGGATTTTTTTTATTTAAGTGGATGAATATACTATATAAAGGGTTTCAAAAGTGCAGGGCTGTATTTTTACATCTGTCAAACCAAACATGTTTGTTTTCAGTTCAAAGCCAGGCATTTAGGAAAATGGAACGTTGAACAATCGCATAAAGCGTTAAAATTGTTGAAACCTACCGAAAAAATGGTGATTCAAACGTGGCCACGTTTCGTGCTTTTAGGGGTGATTACTCTGCACATAATCGACCAACTACTCAAGCAGTTGGTAAAATTTTAAATAAATTTGAAGAAACTGGATCGGCTACAGATATCTTAAAACCTGTGATTGCTTCTGTAAGTGAATGTGTAGCCGAATACCCAAATGCGTCTCTTTCTTGAGGTTCTCAAGAGCTGGGACTTTCTTAGTACATTTTGGCATGTTTTGCATATATATAGAATCCATCTCACATAACAACTGAAGCCAGCTGACCATTCATAACGCCGTAGTAACGTCGATTGGGTGCTTGCGTGATTTTTCCAACAAAATTTTCTTCAGCGACGAGGCACATTTCTCACTCGGTGAAAGCGATAACGGCGAGACTGTCATTGTCAATTCGGGGCGTTATGATCCTATGATAACCGACTTTTTTGACCTGCAATTGAAGAACACGACTTGGACAATATGTGGTTCTAACAAGATGGTGCCACATGTCACACAACACGAGCCAATATGGCTTTATTGCGAGAGAAATTTCCCGACCGCGTAATCTCTCCTCTTGGCGATGTCAAATGGCCACCGACATCACTCGATTTGACACCGTTGGACTTTTCTCTGTGAACTAATCGGAATACCGCGTCTATGCGGATAAACCTTTAGCTCTTGAGCGCTTGAAACCAACATTCGTGAAGTTATGGCGGAAATACCGCCCAACATGTTTTGGCACATGGTGGTCGAAAATTAACTCAAATGGATTGAAGTTTGCAAAAACTCATAAGGCGGTCATTTGATAGTATTTCACATATAATGCAAAGGTTCAAACTTAATAATCAAAAAGGAATTGCAAAATGGATAATCCTGCATATTACACTAATTTATGATTTTAAACCTTTTTCTCCTTTATTTTTTTTTATCTTTCTTAAATTTTGGTTATATTTTTTATTTTATTTTATTTTTTACAATTGTCAAATTAATTTTAGTCTTTATATCATTTTAAACCTTTTATTAATCCCTCTTAGTCATGAATTCACAAGCATACGCGCACACACATTCACAAGTACGATATGCACTATAAAAATTAATTTCCGATGCATTTACCGGTTAAAAATGGCGCGGGTTTCCATTTCAAGTGCTTTGCCATTACTTTTTTTCTTTCATCTTTCGAGCTTTAATTGAATTTAATTCGTTCCAATTAAAGTGAAGGGTAAACGAGTTCAAGTTCAACTGTCGATTGCTTTGTCGTACAGCATATCCTACCGAATTCTAGAAATATCATATTGCATGGAATTGAAGACAGGAATTGGAAAGGAAATTTTTGTACTTCATGTATGTACATATATATGTATGTGTATATATAAATTCATTTCGTTCTTTTTCGTGCGTTTTTTATGTTTTTTGTTTGGTTTTTGTTTAATTGCAAAACAGAAGATTGAAGCAGCAAACTTGTTACCCCTTGGATATGGCTTCATATGCATGTTCGACGCGTGCAAGTGCAAGTGTAAATATTATATCCCTGCAAATATTTGTGGACCATATGGTCCATTGCAATACCTATAAATATACTTCTCTGCGTGAACTATTGGACCACCTCATGTTGATCGCAATCACTACACGATGTTACAAATGCGCAATAAGTTTTATACTCGTATACAGAAAATGTATGGAAACGAAACTGAGTTTTGCTGCTGGTACGGAAAAGGCCTGCAGAATTTATTATTATTTCAATGGAAATACGTAGAATATATACGCAAACTAATGGATATTATATATTTATTAACAATAAATTATTAATATTAATATAAATTTACACCATAAATAATATAATTTAACAGCTTTTCAACCAAAGCAGATGGTATTCGAAACTAAAAAGTATGGTCGAATGTAATTTTTCGCATATACTCCAAAATATAATCCCCTGTGGGTACTCCATGGAGTACTCGTGTGTTATGCAGATGTGGATTATATGGTCCAGCCCTAGGACAAGACAATGTTAATTGGCCCATATTCTTTGTATGGATTGTGGTAGGTTTTGGATTACTCGATTGTCCGCGTGGAGCATATATTTCACGCATGCATGGAGTACTCGCCTTGTTTGCAGGGTATATACTTACTCACACATGTCCACATACGTTGTGGTTTTTGTTAAATTTAACGCTCTTCCTTCTTCGATATTCAAGGCCATTCAAAGATTTGCGTTAATGGATTTGCCAAAGGGGTATTCTGAATTTAATGACTTTCAATAAATAAGGATTTTTGCTTGTGTATGCACCATTTTATCAAAGTTTATTATATATTATTTCATTTTCCATGATAAAAAATAAAATTGAATAATTTGTTCAACACTTACTATTCATTTTATAACCACTTGCTATAATCGCAATGTGGCTTACAGCTGTGAAGAGCCATACGTATATTTTCGAAAGCATTATTGTTTTTATATATCTTTATTTCCTTAATATTACTTGTTTAATTATGACACTTTGAATCGAAATATTTAAAAAAAAATTCGCTCCTGTAGTTTTCTGTTTAATAAATTTTGACTTTCTTCATATTTGCACTTCACACTCACTCCACTTTGTCCGTCCTTTTACTTTCTAAAGTCAAACGCAACTATTTTTAGTGTTTTTTTTTATTCAGAAGTCAAGGAAGCAACTACCGCATGCTTCAACAGTTACAAAAGGAATGAAGAGCTCATGAGATGAATAGTCAACTATAGACCGTTACTGCCGTTACTCTACCCAGTTTATTCTTACATCCACACAGATCTACTTTTATTATTGATCGTAGCATTACATGTAGAGCTTCTGGGCTGAAATATGCACGTATGTGCATATTTATCTGTTAAAATATTTGTTTGTATTTTTATGTGCCAGAAAAAGGGTTAATTCTTGTCTGACAACTGCTGGCATAAGTTTCATGGGAACTTAAAAATATGCATAGTTATAAGACGGGACTTTTTTAGATATACAAATTTATGCATGTAGGTAAATAAGGCATGAGTCAAAATTCTTATTTTTATATATTTTTTGCTTTGCTAAATTTCGGTAATTTTTACAGGAAAAGAATATTAGCATATTCAATAAAAATTTGCTGGTGCTGTTTTTATGTGCCGAAAAAATTCCGTTATAACATTTTTATTTCCAATATTAATGCATAATGTTCGAAAGCACATTTATAAATAACTACTCGAGCTCTGCGAAGTAGAAGTGGAAGTAATAAAGGGTGATACAAGTAGAGGTACTTTTTTCCGTTGTCTTGTTTTGACAGATCACGCATGAGTCGTGTCAATCTGTCATGCTATTTTTGTTCAGTATTATTTGGCATTTCATCATGGAAAGACTAACGCCTGAACAACGTTTATAAATCATTCAACTTTATTACGACAAATCACGTTCTAAAAAGAATGTGTTTCGCGCGCTTCGCTAAACTTATGGTCAACATAATCGGCCTACTGAGCGTACTATTCGCAACACCATCACCCATCTTGAGACTCAGCATTCATTATTAGATAATATTCGACCGACCACGTTCAGCACACAATGAAGAAAATATAGCGGCCATAGCAGAGAGTGTAGACCAAGACCGTGGGAAATCAATTCGGCGCCGTTCGCAGCAACTCGAACTGACGTACGGAACGACTAAACACATTTTACCTCGAGATCTTAAATTGAAAGCTTAAAAAATACAGCTTGTGCAAGAACTGAAGCCGCTCGACCTTCCCAAGCGACTTCGCTTCGCTCTATAGGCTCTTGAAAAGTTCCAAGAACATCCCATGTTTCGAGCCAAATTTTGTTCAGCAATGAGGCCCATTTCTGGCTCAATGGCTGTGATATCACACCGTTAAACTTTTTCCTGTGGGTATATGTAGGACAATCCCGCTTCGATTCAGGCCTTGGAGCAAAACATCAAGTGTGTCATTCGCCAGTTACCAATCGAAACGCTGGAACTAGTCATCGAAAATTGGACTGGACGGATGGACTATCTGAGACGTAGCCGCGGCCAACATTTGAAAGAGATAATCTTCAAAAAATAAATGCGAAATAATTTTCTTTCGAATGATAATAAACAATCCCCATTAAATTTGAATTTTCTATTTTCTTTTTTTTTTTTTTTGGTTTAAAAAGGTAGGGAATCTCGAAATGGATCAAGCTTTATAAAAGCGGTCTCCTTTTGCAATAAAATAGTGGACTCTGAATCAGCGAACTGGTTTTGATCAAATTTCCTATTGACCAGTGATTTGATCGAAGTTAAAAGAAATGTTACTTTTTTCGTTCCAATTTCATACATACAGATTTAAATTTTTCTAGTTTTTTTTAACCACTATATCTCATAAACGATGTCTCTTAGGAACAAAAGTATTAAGACATTTTTATAATTTTTGTCCAGTTGATTTTATGATAAAACTTTCCGTTTTTATCTTTGAACCCGTGTAAATTTTCTTGCAGACATCCGATCGATGAGGACTTTTAAGATTTCATTTATGATAGTATTTTGAGGAATCCTACCAACTCTCAGCTTTGAAACACTCTTTTAGTTTTTTTTATTAATCTGTTAATAAAATTTTTGCTTCGATTCTCACTTTAGTAGAGTGAAAAGCATTTCACGATTTTAATTATTCAAGGATTTCGAAATGTATAAAATCCAAGACACCTATTAATTTGTCCGTGAGTGTCAAAATTGGTGATAATGATTGTTAATAATGATCATTATTCAAGAATTTAATGTTAAGCTAATTTACCAAAAATTTACATTGCTCATGTATTTTAAGCCGGTATATGCAAATGTATTTTATATACAAGTATATGTTTTTGTTATGATGAGTTAGCAAAAAAAAATGCTATGTGATTAACCAAGAAAATAATTAAAACAATTATGTTTTATTAAGCATGTTTCACATAGTATTATGTATTCATGCTGTTCTTATTGATACTTTTGAGTAATTTACATTTTGGTTTCTTTTCTTTATTTGATTAACATTCAAATAACCTTTATTTGCATATTCGCATAAAATTTATAGTTTTTCAGTAATTAATATAACATAAGAATTATATTTTCGTTCTTTTTTTATTTCCAGCCATCTTGAAGGCCTTATCCGTCTTTCACAGGCGCGTGCTCGTATTGATTTCTCTGCCGAGGTGACTAAATTACACGTGCGTGATGTTTTATGCATTGTACGTCACAGCATTGCCGATACGGCGCTAGATGATTATATCGATAGGAATCCAGCAGCTGCTGCTACCAATCAACCAATCAGCCAAAGAGGTATAGTAAAAAAATTCCTGCAAATATTGCAAGCGCGTTCGAATGCGTTGGGGCGACGACTATTCGATTACGATGAACTAAAAGATATGGCAACTCGCGCGGGTATAACGTGTGGCGTAAGTAATTTGGTTGAAACTATAAATTTACAGGGATATCTGTTGAAGAAAGGAATGAATATGTATGAAGTGATGACGGACTAATGAATGTGATGTCTGTAAGTAATACTACACGTGGAAAGTACCTATGTAAATAATTTAATAATTAAAGAATTTAAATTTTAAGCAATATTTTTTAAGTCTTATACATGCAAAATCAATATTTGAAGAAACAATTTAAAAGTACAAAATAAATAATTTTTATATATTAAACTGAGTTTTGATTCTTAATTCTTAATTTTTTTTTTATTCGAAGCTCGTGGGATTTTTTTTATAAAAAACTAGCGGACCGCAGCGTGCTTTGCTACACATATAAAAAAAGACAGGAAATCTAACTAAAATTTTGAATTTTCGATTTTTTTAGAAAAGGAAACGAAAAAAATTGATTTAAAATATTTTTCCAAACATTTTTCTAATAAATGTTTTTTTTTTAATTTTTTTAATTTTTTTTCAATTTCCTTTTTTTCACTCTTTCTCTCTCTCATCACCCCATACAACGTAATATACGCGTATTTTGGAATTTTACGTGTATTTTTTGTTGTTGCATGTATTTTGCATGGGTAGCAATATTGTTCACTAAAATGGTCATATCTCTGGAACGGCAACGCCAATCTCATGAAAACACACATATTAACCTTCTCCTAATATCTCTTTCTAACTCCTAAATTTGCATTGATTTATATACATATAGATATAAATAAAAGAGAAAAGTATTATTATTAAAAAATATAAATAAATAAATGTAGGATTAGGAAAACGCCGGAATAGTTGCTAACCCCCGCCGATAACTACTATACCGCAAAACTACATCGACTAAATCAACGACTCGAGCAATGTTTCAGTTTGATTTCGACGTGAATTAAATTGGACGATGTACAAAATCATTTTAAATCATTAATTGAATAAAAAAAATTTTGATGTATTTTTAAACTAAAAAGTATACTTTTATTCACAGAGGACGATATAAATCATAGTGAGTAAAAGGTTCCACATAAATAAAAATCATTATATCCAATCGAACGCATCATATGATTATCATTATTTTTGAATGGATATATATGTAACAGATCATTTAAGAAGTCCCCGGCATACCATAGTAAAACAAATTTTTTTGTCAAAATTCATTTTTTTTTCCAAGATAGTTCTGTTTATACTGATTATAGCTACCCTCCAACTTTTCGAGACCATTTCTGGAGTACGATTTGTTCTTTGCTTCAAAATTGGCCTCAATTTCGGCGATCACCTGGTCAATCGACGAAAATTTCTTCACAACGAACGCTTTTTTGAGATCTGAGAATATAGAAAATAGTCGCTGGGGGTCAGATCTGGAGAACACGTGGAATGCGGAAGCAATTCGAAGCCCAGTTCATAAATTTTTGCTATCGGTTTCACTGACTTGTGACATGGTGCATTGTCTTGGTGAAACAGCACTTTCTTTTTCTTCAAATGCGGTTGTTTTTCGGCGATTGCGCCCTTCGAACGGTGCTATGAAATAGTCGCTATTGAAGGTCATTCCTTTTTCAAAGTAATCAATGAATATTATTCCATGCGTTTCCCAAAATACAGACGCCATAAACTTGCCAGGCGTTGAATTAAAATTGAATGAAATAGCGGGCACACTAAAGATATCAACTGAATGTGTACACCATATCAATCACGAATATTTGGGTATGAAAAAGCTCTTTAAAAGTGGGTGCCGCGCTAGCTCGCTTTTGACAAAAATCAGCGACGAGTTGATAACTCGGAGCAGTGTTTGGAGATGTTTAAGTGTAATAAACCCGAGTTTTTGCGTCGTTATGTGACAATGGATGAAACATGGCTCCATCATTTCACTCCGAAGTCCATTCGAAAGACATCCGAGAGGACTGCATACGATGAACTCGCTCCAAAGCGTAGAAAAACGCTACAGTCAACTGGCGACGTTGTGGCGTCTGTATTTTGGGATGCACATGGAATAAGTTTCACCGACTACCTTGAAAAAGGACTGAACAGCGACTATTACATAGCGTTATAGGACCGTCTGAAGGGCGAAACATTTTAAGAAAAAGAAATTGCTTTTCATCAAGACAATGCACCGTGTCACAAGTCAAAGAAATCTATGGCAAAAATCCATGAATTGTGTTTCATATTGCTTCAAAATTCAACGTATTCTCCAGATCTTGCCCCCAGAGACTATTTCCTGTTCTCAGATCTCAAAATAATGCTCGCTAGGAAGAAATTTTCGTCGGATGAAGAGGTGATCGCCGAAACTGAGGCCTATTTTGAAGCAAAGGACATATCGTACTACAAAAATGGCCGCTATAATCCGTTTATCATCCTAGGTATGTTGAATCAACAAAATGTGTTTTATTACAGTAGGCCGGGACTTTTGACTTGTTATACACATAGAAAGCGTCTTTGGTGACATCGTTTTTTCTACCGTCGGAGCGTGAGTCCAAATCAGTGATACGTTGAAAATCCTTTCTTTGATGCAGATTGTGTCTAGACGTTTATCCATCGTTTTGAATGGCAGGACTTCGCGAAGCTGTCTCCTTCCCACCAGAAATGCTACAATAAATTTTATTTTTACTTACATCAGCAGCAAATATTTCAAAACATCATTATCAGTAGTAAACAAAACAAAATTCATGTTTCTAGAGATATAAATAGTAGTATGCAAACCAAATGTAGGCAGTTAAGATCACCTCAATAAACGAAACTCACTATTGCTGACAGCAAATAATGTTTATATGTTGATTTTTCATTGGAGTATAGTTTTCATGTGGTGGGTTCCAACCCTATGCACAACCTCAGGAGATTCGCCTTCTCACCTTAGCTCGCCCCCAAATGGATGTTTGTTAGCTACCCAGAGGATACTTGGTCTAAAATCGGAAGTCGTGAGCTGCTTGAACCATATGTAAAAGAATCGTTTCTGGCTACTCCCAGGTGAATAGCAGTCAGAAGCTTTCCTCACTTGCGTGAACTTCTTCACACCCCATCCTCCAGATATTCAACATGCGCCAAATCTTGGAGAAGACCCGAGAGAAAAGAAAAAAACTCGATTTTAAAGCTGCCTTCGACAGCACGATAAGGAAATGCCTCTACGCCGCTATGTCTGAATTTGATATCCCCACGAAACTTATACGGCTTTGTAAACTGACCCTGGATAATACCATAAGCGCGGCAGAATTGGGAAGGACCTCTCCGATCGTGTGATTTCTTTAATTTGATCCTGGAGAAAATAATACGAGCTGCAGAGCTAAACAGACCAGGTACGATATTCTACAAGAGTGTGTAATTGTTGTGCGTATGCCGATGATATTGATGTAATTGGTCATAACACCGGCAACGTAAGTTCTGCGTTCTGCAGATTAGACAAAGAAGCGAAGCGAATGGGTCTGGTAGTGAACTAGGGCAAGACGAAATATCTCCTGTCATCAAATAAACAGTCATCGCACTCGCAACTTGACTTCCACGTCACAACTTCGAAGTTCTAGATAATTTCGTCTTATCAGGGAACTAGCATTAACAACATCAACAATATCAGCCTTGAAATCCAACGCAGAATCACTCTTGCCAACAGGTGCTACTTTGGACTGAGTAGGCAATTGAAAAGTAAAGTTCTCTCTCGACGAACCAAAACCAAACTCTACAAGTCGCTCATCATTCCCGTCCTGACATATGGTGCAGAAGCCTGGACGATGTCTACATCCGATGAGTCGGCTTTAGGAGTTTTCGAGAGAAAAGTTTTACGGAAGATTTATGGTCCTTTGCGCGTTGACCACGGCAAATACCGCGGACGATTTAACGATGAGCTGTACGAGCTATACGACGACATTGACGTAGTTCAGCAAACCAAGAGACAGCGGCTACGCTGGCTAGGTCATGTTGTCCGAATGGATGAAAGCGCTCCAGCTTTGAACGTATTCCGCTGGCGGAAGCAGAGGAAGAGGAAGACCTCCACTCCGTTGGAAAGATCAGTTGGAGAGCGACCTGGTATCACTTGGTATTTCGAACTGGCGCCAAACAGCAAAAAGAAGAAAAGAGTGGCGCGCTATTGTTGACGAGGGTATAATCGCGTGAGCGGTGCCTACGCCAAAGAAGAAGAAGAAATGATGTTTACCTCCACCACCTCGAGTAATTGTGTGGGTGGATAAAGTTTTCGATCCCTGGTCAAGCCACGAACGAATTTGTATAATATCTCAAATTATACACTTCGTTATTTAAATAAAAAGCATATCTATCATAGTCTTTTTTATACAGTTCTTTATATATGTTGAAATACATACATATATTCATCATCAACTTATCAATGATTTTCTTTTATCTTTTTTATATCTTATGTATTGTGTAGTATATTTAATTTTACTTAAATATAAGAACGTATAATGTCTTTTATGCTACATATAAATACATATATAATTTTAAATTAGCTATTGAATAAACACTTTCGCTATTAATAAACTATTCTAGGCATTTATTTTAGTAACTACAATTCATACAGATATCCCACAGCGTCTGACATACATACAATGTATTTGACGAATTCGTTCAGGTTATGCATTTTTACATTAATACTTAACATTCCATTGCTAGTTTATTGTATTTTATTTTTTTCTTAATTTCTTAAATTACTTCTAAGTGCTATTGGCTATTAATTAGAACTTTTGTATTTTTAATTTTTTTCATTTCTTAAATAATTGCAACATTCGGTGCTTTGAATGGTTTAAGTGATTTTACATTGATTGAATGATTTACAATTTACTTTTGGAAATAAAACTTACGGTAAAATATTCATTTTATTTCATTAATGCAATTTTTTTATTGCATATGAGCCAAGTGAATCTCATATTTGTATGTATTAGGCAGGTGTGCATTTAAAACATTCTTATATTTGCATTCAAATTTTTATCTAAAGTAAAATTTTGATAATGCATACAAATCACCGTATTTAAAAATGTCAAAAAATTAAAGTGTTAAACTTACTTTTGTTTGGTGGGTTATATTGCAAAAAAAAAATCGATTTCTAATGAATTTTTTTTTTGCGTAAAATATAATGTTATGAGAACAACGTAAAAATTTGTAGTTGTAAATTCATACATATGTCTTAATGTGCTCACATAGATTTGAGTATGTGATAAGGACTTCAGATTTCTCTTTTTCGCTTTCTGTTATCGAGATTCGTTATTAAAACTTGAGCTTCTAAAAAATTCTTTATATGAACTTTACATATACAGTGGCGGACATCGCCTGTATTTGTTGTGTAGAAAGCACTATCACTTTGCTGAAAAATGTAGGTATACAGTTTTATTTTAAATTTTTTTCATCACATGTATTACAACAAATCCATTCTCTAACATAAAATAAGACAATTATGGTGAAGAAACGCAAAAATGTCAAAAGTCTACATACACCATGGGTTTACTAGCAGTTATGTTGATATGCTGTTTTGTTATGGCGGTTAGGTACCCTTTTTTTACTATTTTTTTTAAATTTTTTTTTAATTTGCTAGTATAGAATTTTGTTGTGGTTTAAACACATTAGCAGCAACAATGGCTCCGCGAAAAGAAATATCCATTGACGTACGAGTCTTGGTTATTCAGCACAGAAAAGAGAAGAAATCGTATTTCAAAAATTTTCAACTTAAGTCCACCAAAGGTACAGACCATTGTAAACAACTTCGAAAAAAATTGATCCACAGAAAATAAGCCGCTGAACGACAATGGTTTCCACAGTAGAACGCCACAAAAAAAGCATCTTATTTCAGAACAAAATCGTAAACCTCGCTTGGAGTTCGCTAAAGCACATTTAGATAAGGGAATGGAGTTTTGGCAAAAAGTCTTGTTTACAGACAAATCGAAGTTCAATATATTCGGCAGCGATGGAAGAGCAAAAGTTTGGAGAAAAGAAAACACTGCACTTAACGCCAAAAATATAGTACCAACAGTGAAGCATGGTGGCAACAGTGTAATGGTTTGGGGAGCGGTTGCGGCATCTCGAGTTGGAAAGCTGACTTTTATTAAAAGTAATATGAATCAGTTCAAAAATAAGTTATTGTTCGAAGATAATCTGAAGCCTTGGGTGGACAGTTTGGATCTTGTCGCAGGCTGTAACTTTAAACAGGATAACGATCCAAAGCACAGGGCCCATATTGTTAAGGATTGGTTGCTTTATCATGCTCCAAGGCAAATACACACACCACCTCAAAGTCCAAATTTAAATGTGAAATGTTATTGAATATGTCTAAGAGATTTTTGAGTGAAAAATTAGAAAATCTCAGATTTCCAGCCCAGCATTACTCAAAGAATGTCTTATTGAAGCTTGGGACAGTATTACTCCCTCAGAATTGATAAATTTAGTAGCTTTGATGCCACGACGGCTTCAAGTTGTTATTGATGTGAACGGTGAACCAACTAAATACTAATAAGAGCATGCTAAAGTTTTTGCGCTAAGATAAGTTATGTATGCACTGTACGTAGACTTTTATCAATGTTGGATTTACGTTTTTTGTCATAGCTTTACTATTTCATGTTAAACTTTTTTGTTTGTTTTTTTATGAGAAGGGAAAATAGTTGAAATAAACTGTGTCGTTAAATTCTAGAATTAACTTTTTGGACTTTCAATTCAACGAAAATAGGGGGTGTATGTAGGCTTTTGCACGCCACTGTAATAGACATAATGATTAATTGGGAAAGTATTGTATAGACAAATTTTTTTAGAAGTTTCCCAAACAGGAAATTTTGAAGTAATGAAAATAATGCGGTTAGCTGGAAAATGAATAATAAATTATTAATTAATTTTAGAATTGATTGTTTTGTATACGACAAAGCGAAACAAAGAATATTACTAAATAGCCGTGCTTGAAAATTGTAAGTAATGCTGTTTATATAAACATAAATACTCATAATTTGTTCAATATGTATGCAATAAATACACATATACATCTATTATATATAATGTGAATAAAATCGAAAATTAACACAAGCAAAATTTAATCTAAAAAAAATTGCTTAAAATCATATATTATAAAATAATTTATTTATTACATTTATGCTATTCAGTCTGAAGGAAATTAAAAAAAAGTGTACGTACATATATTTTTGGTATTCAATTTTTATCGATATTATATTAATTTTCAACTATTAAATACATTTGACTTCTAAACATTATTTATTATTTTAGTGCAAAACCTGGCCAAATATTCGAATTCATGCTTTTATTTTTTAAATTCGTTAAACAGAAAAAAAGCTAACATTGCTATATAAAAACTATGCTTACTTCATATATTCGTTCATTTAATATCAGACTATATTCATACAATTAGTTGTTGCACGCGCCTATTGCTGCGGCTAATGCGCGCACAGCTTATCATATTTAAGTAGGCGTGAATTTAATGTAATCTTTCAGCATATTTCTGCCTTTTGTCAGTTAAATTTTAATTTTTTTTTTAAAGCTTAACTTATTTTAAGCAAAAATATATAATATTTTGTGTCTTGCAATTCAACCTTTATTTATAAACTTAACTACAATGCGCGGTGTGCATTTGAAAAAATTAGCTAAGTAATGCAGTGCCTTGTAATATTTATAGTTATGCTAATATTACATATACATACATACGTAAGGTATTCTACTACTTTCGGTTTTTTTATTCTTGCTTTATATGCTATTAAGTTTTAGCATGTATATCTATAGTTTCATTTACTTATCTATTTTGTTCGCATTCGAAATTATGTCTTTAATGCTAAAATGCTCTTTTTAATAAAAAAATAAAAATAATTATAAAGGATGATCCAAGTAGAGGTACTTTTTGCAATAACCTTTTTCTGACAGTTCACGCGTGAGTCGTGTGAAACTGTCACGTTATTTTTGTACAGTATTGTTTGGCATTTCATCATGAAAAGTCTTACGCCTGAACAACGTTTACAAATCATTCAACTTTATTACGAAAATTCACGTTCTGTAAAGAATGTGTTTCGGCGCGCTTCGCTCAATTTATTGTCAACATAAAGTCGAGTCGGCGCGGTTCGCAGCAACTCGGACGATATCGTAAATTGAAAGCGTACAAAATACAGCTTGTGAAAGAACTGAAGCCGCTCGACCTTCCCAAGCAACATCGCTTCGCTCTATGAGCTCTTGAACATTTCTAAGAAGATCCGACGTTTTCGAGCCAAATTTTCTTCAGCGATGAGGTCCATTTCAGGCTCAATGGTTATGTAATCAAGCACAGTTGCCGCATTTCGGACGAAAAGCAACCTGAAGAGGGCTGCCATTTCACCCAGAAAAAACAATGGTTTGGTGTGGTTTGTTTGCCGATGGAACCAGCGGTCCATATTTCTTCAAAGATGATGCCAGTGAGAACGTAACCGTCAAAGGCGATCGTTATCGCGTCATGATAACCGACTGTTTTATGACTGAAATTGAAGCTTGTGATCTCCGCGACATTTGGTTTCAACAAGATGGCGCTACTTCCCACACATCGTATCAATCAAAGGATTTATTGAGAGAACACTTTGGTGAGCAGATAATTTCACGTTTTGGGCCGATTGGTCGATTGGCCACCAATATCGTGTGATATCACACCGTTAGACTTTTCCTGTGAGGATATGTAAAGTCTAAAGTCTATACGAACAATCCCGCTTCGATTCGAAGTCGAGTCGAAATGCTCGAACGAGTAATCGAAAATTGAACTAAAGGGAAGGACCATCTGATAAGTAGTCGCGACCAACATTTGGAAGAGATAATCTTCAAAAAATAAATGCCAAAGAATGTTCTTTCGAATGATAATAAACATTCCCCATTAAAATTGAATTTTCTGTTTTTTTTTAAGTAGGGAACCTCGAAATTGATCACCCTTTATATAAAAATGTATAATTGTGATTAAAAATGAGCTGCCTGAGTAACCGAAATAAATTATTAATAACAAGTATAACAATTTAAATTTGTTAAATAAATGAAGGTAAATTATGAATTTCTAAGAAAACACAAAATAAATTCTTATTTTTCTTAAAATTTCATAATTTAATAATCAGCTAAGTATTAGATAAAACTCAAATGCCAATTTAATTAAAAAAATAAAATAAATAATATTAGTCATAATTTAGTGGTAATTACATTAAAGCTACCACTACTTAACGAAAGTTATTGTATTTCAAAATACTGCTTTTTCGGTATTCTTTTTACGCGCGAAAGCGTTGAAGACAAAAGTTGTAAGACTGATTATGAGGTAAACAAGTGCGAGGGAAATCTTATGTAAGAGTAATATATTATTAAAGCAATAAAGCATTGTTCTGGTTTGGCGTTAGAATAAAATTAATTAGAAAAATTAAAAAATTTCTAAAAACTAAATAAAATAATTATTAAAAAATTTCACTAAACTATTGCAAAAATATTCGAAAATATATATACATACATATTTGTATAATGAATTTAAAAATAGTATATAGCTGCTGGAATGGTTGCTTAACTGTGTACTGTACTGGATGCAAGTGTTCATGTGGGTAACAAAACGTATTGTAATTACATTGTACTACTAAGAAAAATTTAGCGTTCAAAAGTATTCTATACTATTTCTAAGCAAAATTTACTACTCAAATATTGAGCTTAGACAATCGGAAATTGGCTTACATACAAATTTCAATTAGCAATACAATGAAATAAAAACATTTCTGAAACCTAGTTGTTTTGTTTGGACTTACGTTATAAGTAGGGAAATCTTAGAGGCAGTTTTATATTCAATGAGCTGAAATGTCTTTCATTTGTAATATAATTATGAAGCAGAAACAGTTATGTTGCAATTACATAATATATGCACTATTCCGCATTCCTGTCGAAACTGATCATACACACATATATAAAATAAAAAATAAAAATAAATATATAACAAAATAATATATATATATATATATATATTCCAGACATACGAGTATACGCTAAAAGAGAGCTTACTCTTGCAAACTAATATGAGTACTCTCAAATACAGTGTCGAAACACACGCAACCATACATTCATACAACATATAAATACATTAAATTTATACTAATGATTATTTTAAAATTTAAATGTCACATTAAATGTGCGCAACTCCATAGGATTCAGCACTATCTCAGTAAATGAGCGCAAACTCTTACGTTCACTCTGCCGCAGCGTGCCTGTTAAACTTGTTGTTTCCAAATGTGCAATATTCAAGCTGTTGAAGCCAACTTGACCCAGACCGCCCATAGATGCGGCACACACGCGTGTTATATCAATATTCTGACCAATGGCACAGTCATAACCCTGTCGTTGCAATACCATTAACGCTGACGTGGATGGGAAAAGTTGGAGCTGCTCCTCGGATAGTGTACGCAAATTTAGTAGATGTACATCACATGGTAAAGCTCCATGATCGAGTAATGTGGCTTTCGGTTTCAATTTCACAGCTGGTGCATCAAATGTCTCAAGATAATATAAATTCGGTGGATAGCGTAAGCCGTTAGCCAGTTGATTGGCTAATAAACTGGGTCTTTGATAGGTGTTTTCATTCTTCGTTGGCATATCTTCAATGAGTACCCAAAATTTATGGCGTGTCAGACGACTGTCGACAATACCTTCGCCCATGCCACGATAATCATCGTAAAGTGTACGACGATCAAGCATTACTTCCAATTGGCCTGGCTCGTAGGAGGCGGCACCCTGTGCATGTGTGGTCAGTAAAGTGAAGCGTACATGTGAATCCTGTATGAAGGCGCCACTTGTTATGGGGAAATAATTGCCTTCAATGCCAATTGCAGGCACTTTGATGCGTCTGTAAAAGGAAGAATAATTTGATTGATATTAATTTTCAAATAATACAATAAACATTTGCAATTTAACATTGTTTTAAAATAATCAAATTGTCGATATTTATTAAATACTTTTTAAATTTATAGCTCTTCCTTTACTACCCACTCACTTGTGATATTGGAAACCATTTTGATCACTATAAAATACTGGTAATTCCGCCACTGTATCAGCCTCCTTCAGTATATCCTCACGTTTTACTGTCATTATATTATCCACATCTGTGACGAAACGAATGAAAAGCTCTGTTTCACGGTTCTTTGGTGGTGGCTCAAAATCAACATCGTTCTCAATATACATGGCAGCATCTAGATGGGTGTGTGTATTGAAAATTCGTACAGTATGCGCCAGAAAGGGGCCGTATATGACTGTGACATCACTAGCAATTGGACCAGAGGAAATAATAATACGCACATCTTCATATTGATCGAGCACATCTTTTTCGGCTTCATTTTGCTCGGGATCGGTCTTGAAGAGGTAAGCGCCTGAGTGAAACTGTGCGCTACGGTAGGCGGCGAATTTAATAGCACATTGCATAGGACGCTGCGACTGACCATTTTCATTTTTGCGTGTGATGGTCTTTAGGAAACCACTCTTCTCGTCGAAGAGTAGACGCATAAAGTAGTTTTCAAGTTGAATATCGCCTGTATAAAAAAAAGGAAGAAAAATTGTTTAAAATTTGCACATATATTTTATTAAACTTTTATTTGCTTAACATACCTGATGGTTTGGCTTTGACCACAAAATTTGTGTTTGCATTAGGTGGAGTTGGCGCTGTTGTGTCCGTACAGCCGTCACAGTAAATCGTAGCCATTGTTGGTTGGCTAAAGTTCTTTTCATCCACCACAACAAGGTTATATGTCGCCAATGAAAGCGCCTCCAATTCGGCAATGAACATCACTTCATATTGACGAGTAGAAACTCTTATACGTCCCATACCACTATTGGCACCCGTACCACCAGCCATACTCATCTCATAGGCATCAGTTATATTCCAAACTGGATTGATTTGCATTAACCGAATCTCTTCGCCACGCTCATTCAATACTTTAACATTCGGCACTGGTGAACGCAACGTAATCACTTCTAAACGCTTTTGTGCCAACGAATTGAAGATCACAAAAGATGAACTACCCATATTTGAATTTAATTCATCAAATTCATCAACAACACCATTACCATTTAACGGTATCGGTGTCTTGCGTGGTAGTTTACTGAAGTTATCACGTTCTAATTCGCTTAAGAGGAAATTGTGGCGCTCACTGTCATCTTGCAATAACATTTCAATAGTGGATTCCTGCATTTTAACTGCATCCTGTATGCTTTCGAACAAGCGCATGCCATAATCACGCATTACAGCCGCCTTTGAAGTACCCGTGATTGCATCATGATGCTGAAAGAGTCCAAGATTGCGTCGTGCGTGTATCATCTTCTCATAATTTTTTTCGAAGATCTTTATGGCATTCACATGATGCACCTGACGTGCAGTATTGTAGGCCACTGTGAAAAGAATTTCCGCAGCACGTAAATTATGTTCTAAATCAGCGCTAAGTAATTTGTAGAACGGACGAGTGGTATAGTAACCAGACCAGTATGCCGGACGACCCTCTGAGAAGATATCGGAATAGACAAAGAAGTCCCCTTTGAGCGTCGGAAATGCGGCCGTACGCCGGCGGATTTCATTGAAATAGTCACGAGGTGTGCCTGTTTTGAATAAATATAGATTTAGTATTTTTATAACATAGCATTTAACAGTGATTGTAAGCTCTTCAATGCTAAGCAACAGTTTTGAATGAAAGTGTAATTCCACATTTCAGTTTTGAATTATAACTCACCAAAGGAAATATCTACATTGTAAAGCCTCTTATTGGCCATTATATGATCGATTAGCTTCTTATAATTCGTGTACTGCTGATCTACTTCACGTTCTTTATTGTAGCGAAAATCATCACCCACCGGTATGAGTGCAACATTGTGTGGAAACAGCGAGGCCGTGCGTGAATATTGCTCCAACAAAACTTGCGCTTTGGATTCTACATTGTCGTCAGTTATGAATTGTGCTTTCACAGAATATTCCGTATATTCGCCAGGTATTTTACGAAAATCGAAATTCAAACAAATAAATGGATGTGGACCGCATGAACCCTTAATTGAGTATATGTCAAAAGGCATATTGTGTGTTAGGAGCTGTCCATGTTGAGTTGCCGCCTTGCCGCGTTGCTGCCAATATGGTGTCCACATAAAATCACCCTTTTGTTCACGCGCAAACCATTGTTTCCAAGCATAATGTATACGTTGTATAATGGCGCCTTCAAAATTACTACCGGACAATAGATAAGGTACAGTGCTGCCATGCCCAAAGGGATCTATTGACCAACCAACAGTGGGTGTTACATTTAAATTGTTAAGTAGCCATTGATGCCCCTCAATGAGTTGATCTAACATGGCATAGAGATGTACATTCGCTTCATCGGTCATCACCCAGCCGCCGGTGGTGATTTCAAAACGTCCAGATTTAATAAGTTTTTTAAGCGCGCGTTGTTTGGTCGGATGCGCTTGATCCCACCATAGTTGTAGAAAACTAATTTCCGACCAGATGAAGGTCATATCTGTGTATTCCTGCATTTTGGTAACTACTAAATTTAATATCTGCCGCGAATCTGATTGGAAATAATTCATGAATGTTTTCAGCCAACCTGGGTCATTGTGAGAGTGTGGGACGACGAAGATCTATGGAGAGAACATAAAATTTATAAATTTTTTTTTTAAATCGTTTGTATATAGTGGAAATATATACATTTATTAATCATGTATAAAACCAAAATTTACTTTCAATGGTGGTCGCTTGTAGTCCTTCTTTTGAGCTTCAAATCGTTCTTCGAACCCGCGATCCCAATATTCCTTTGTGTGAATCCATTCGGGCTGTAAGAAAAAATTATTTACAAAATTTATTAAATCATTTTCAAATTAACTAAAAGAAGGCTCCGTTTTCAAAACTTCGACCACATTTTTTTTATAAAGAAAACAGTGTTATTTTTAACATTGCCCAAAACGTATTTAAAACAAACAGGAAGTGCTAAATTCGGCCATGACCTAAACCTTTCATGACGAAGTCTTTAAATATTTCATGAGCATATCGAATTTATTGTATTGCATTTAGAGTTAAATATTAATTCTCATATGTGAACAAATCGGTTGTATTGGGGCTACATGATATAGTCCTTTGGTTTCGGTGATTTTCGGTGTTAATATTTAATTTTATACTTATGTGCTAGTATAGAATACCAAATATCATGTTCTTTGAAGTTTTAATGAAATGTTTGTAACCTAAAATCGCAAATCTGAATAATTCGAGTGTATGGGTGCTATATGCTACACGGTTCTAAAAATGATCATCTAAATGTTCAATTTCATTTGCGTAACAAGTTTTGTTGAAATATCTCAAAAACTGAGGGATTAGTTTGCGTTCTATCAGACGAACAGACGGACATGGCTAAATCAAATCTCGGCAAATTTATTTCCAAGCATATCTAATCATATTTTGAGCAAATTAGTTATTAACAATTTAGAAAGCGGTTAAATAAACGGCTTGCGGTGCTGCGACTCCAAATATTCAATTTTTAGACAGCTGATAACTGTCTTATCAATAGTTTAACAGTCGAGACGTCTTAAAGCTCTTTCGTTTAATTTCTTCGGTGTAATCCAAGTAGAGGTACTTTTTTCATTTGGAGTTTTTGGATTTCGTTAGAGCTGTATGCCGGCCTTAAGAAATGAAAACTGTCGTCAACGAAAAACGTATACCGAAAGTCAAATGAAGTACTCTGTACAGAATTAAAATCGGTTAATTCGCTCGAACAGTTATTTCCAACTGTTTAATTATAAAAGGCTCTATTTCTTACTGAACAATTCTATATATGTACTTGTATGTACAAATGTATGTACATTTGTATGTGCACAAGCTGCTCCCATTACATTGTATTTATAAACAACCACAAGCAATTCAGTACGCTTACCTGGAAATCGAATTTTCCATATTCCTCATTCGTTGTGATATTCGTGTCACGCTCATCCAATACATAGCACACCTCACCCCAGTCAGGATTCTTGGCGGGCGCAACACCATTTGCGGTCATGTCAATGCCATCTTTTGCATTGTACAAAGTTGTTGTTACTGCCAACAATTGCGCTGCATTGGCGCCAACGCCAATTGCAGATTTCTGCATACCGTTCTTCTCCTCATTACCACGCTGAATTTTAGCTTTGGCATTATGCATGTTCGCTTTGTAGAATTGTTGTTGCGGTGAATTTAAACTGGCCGTCCCTACACCGCCAAAACCGCTACCGAAGGTAGCTGTCGTGTCTTTGCCCTGTTGCTGCTGGAGCGTTTCGTCTTGTTGTTGCCCCATGGAAATGTAATAGAGGCAGAGTAAGATCGTGACAAACGCGGACAGCAGACCGAAACAACGCGCTGAGCCGCGTCGAAATAATTTAAATGTCATTTTGCGTGGCGGCAATTGTCAACAATGGTTGTGTGTCAATGATGGTGGTGGTGGTGGTGGTGGTGGTGCTGATGACTGTAAGGATTGTTGATTGCTGTTGTTGTTGTTATTGTGTGTGTGTGTGTGTATGTTTTTTTTTATCTTTATGACAATTCAGTAAATAATGAGAGGTGTTTTATTGTTATTCGATATTATTTTTCGCGATTTTATTTCTCAATTTCCTATTATCTAGTTGTTTGTATGCATATTTAAAATGATTTCCTCAATATACATATATATGTACGTACATATGTAATTCGATTGCATTCGATGTTCGCGTATTCACTGTGTTCTGATGCATACATATACTCGTAAACAGACTGGCGATAGTGGATTGTTGTTGGCTTTTGGGATTTCCCCGCGAGGTTCAATTTAAATCGGCTGTGTGGACCGCACTACTTATTCGCAATCAAACATTGGCATATACATATGTATATACACAAGACACATAACTGTATTTAGAAGCATATTTGTATGTTGGAATTCACGTCCATTTGTTAGTTAAAACGGTATTATTCGAGTTCGTTGTTTTTAATTTGATATTCTGTTACATTGATTGGCATTCAATTTTCGATTTCAGTTGTTTTCAGTTGTATAAAACACACATCTGTATATTTACATTTCCTTCCTTCTTCTGAGGGTGTGAGCTTACTATTTTCAATCCTATACTAACGTCATTGTCGATATTGTAAAATTTTAGAATTAATTTAGCTGCCGGATGTCATCTAAGCTCGTGGATATTCTGAACTGTCGGCTCGTTGATTCTGCAATGGGCATTTATAGCTTTAGTATTGTGGCGATTTCACTTGTGACAGCCATTTTGAGTTCATCTAATAGTCACCAAACCATTTTGGTTGTCATATGTTTTATCTGTAAATTGAAAATAGATGAAACGTAATGGAATTAGCAAATTTATTATTGTCAACTGCCAATTCAGCTGATAAAAGAAAATAATAAAATACATAAATATACAAGCAAACAATTGTAATTGAAATTTCAATTAAACAGAGTTGACAGTGTTTAATTGGTTAAGTGAAAAACATCGTCTTATTCTGCATCTAATGGGCTTAAATTTTACAATAAATGATCAATGCGTTATTGGGAAAACCCCTAAGAGAATCTGAAAAGTCTTTTAGTTATTTGCACTATGGAATATTTTAGGATTATTTTCTGTGAAGTGGAAGATACATCCCATTCGTCCTGTTTCAGTTTATGCGAAATGCAGTAACCAACACGTGTGGAGCCTTGTATCACGACTAAAAGAGTTTTAGCTTTAGTGGAACTTTGGTGGTTTATTAGAGTCTGTCTACCAGAGGTGCGGCTGCGAGCGGGTCGGCCTTGAAGCAAGCGTTTCGCTATATAAATGTATCTGAAATCTGAACCCACTCGCGTAACGACTTTGCGAGCTGGGTTTGGGATCCGCCATGTAGAAATTAGTTTCAATGAATAGAAGACAACAGTCTCGTAGGAGAGACCCTCCTATTGATGATGGCCACAACAAATATACTAAGGAGTAAGATTTTGGGGCATACGCCTAGAATGTTCGGTTCATTCATTGGAAAGGCGTCGATGACCAGCTAGTTGACATCACCGCCGTCCGAGAATTGCGATTGATAGTACAAGGATGGAATAGAGTAGATTCTTGTGAAAGCGGGCAGAGCAAATTTGGAGTTGGATTTGTGGTGGTAGAAGGCTTCAGTTGTCGAGTGCGAGTTGAACGCCTTGCCACAATTTACATCAAAGTGAAGTTCTTCAACATATCGCTAATTGGTGCCCACGCCCCGACAGAAAAGAAGGCCGATGTTGCAAAATATGCACTTTATGAGCGCCTATAGTGTACTTAAGAGCAGTGCCACGATGTCCAAGTTATACTCGGCCACTTTAATGAAAAGAAAGGTATCTATCTGCACAATAGTCGGAAAATTTATCCTTTAGGATGAAATATTTCCTGATCGAATACGCTGGGGCCCAAAGTGTGGTTAGAAATTCACGTGACTTTCTCCGTATTGAAAAACGTGCAACCAAATCGATCATGTTATGGTAGGTAGAAGGCAGGTTTACGCTGTTATACCAAAATACGCATCACCTGCCTCTGTGCAGCAAATAACGCCCTTTAACAAACACAAGGAAGGTTCGTTATAGAAAAGCTGCATCACAACAGACAGTCGAACGGTTTTCTACTAGACTTGCACGCTCGCTCTCTGAGAACACTCATTCGCAACTCGGTTTAAGGGAACTGTGGGGGCGGCACTTCAACGGAAGATGCACGAGAATGAAGAGCTTGAGAAGCAGGTCCACATGATGCGCCCACTTACAGATGGTTTCAAGACTGGAGCATACTCATATACTACCCAAAGATGTGATCTTGTTACTATTGCCAACAGTATACTGAATTTATGGTGGTCTCCTGACTGCTGAATTGCAGTGAAGATGGAACACCAGAAGTTGTCAAACCTAATTCCCCAATAGATGACGACGCAAAAAACATTCCATTAACCGACTATGAAGCAATTCGAAAGCAATTGCCGCGGGTGTCCATAGAGTCGAGCTATTCAAATTTAGTGGCAAAGAACTGACAAGTTGCATTTTCGTCTATAAAATATACACCAAAACTCTACAAGTCCTTTGTCATTACCTTCCTTCTATATGGTGCGGAGACCTGGACCATGACAACATCTGATGGCACTGGGAGTTTTTTAGAGAAATATTTTGCAGATGATCAAACGATGAGCTGTAAGAGAGATATAGCGGCAGCGACATAGTTCAGCGAATCAAGAGCCACTTGCGGATGAAGGAGCAAGACCTCTACTCCGCTGGAAGGATCAGGTAGAGAGTGAGCTGGTTTCACTTTTTATTTTCAATTGGCGCCAAACAGCGAAAAGAAAAAACGTATGGAGTGCTATTGCAAGCTCGGCTAAAATCGCGTAAGCGGCATTTACGTACGTAAAGCGACTGTCAACTGTCAAATAGTTTTTTTCTGGGGGGTTCTCAACATTTTCCTGCACAAAATAGATATTAATAGACCGAAAAAATTATAAAAAATTACTTATTAAATAATTATTTAATAATATTATAATTTTAACAGAAAATAAGCATTCCTTTCCGGTTTTAATAGAAATAAATAAAGGTTTCGGTTTCGGTGCTTTTTGTAAATAGCAAGTGAAGTTGGAAAATAACTCACATTAAATGTTCATTGGGTATGTAAAAATCACAGCGTTTACGTTTTTGTGTTTTGTACGCTTTTTTCTCCTTTTCTTGCAGGCAATGATTTACTATTAATTTGCAGCATGCACGCTGCAGCTACTTTACTATAATTGCATTATTTTCTTTAGATGATGGGCTTCGTAATGTTTTGTGTTAATATTACTGCATGCATTATAAAAGCTAGTATACGTTTTTGCCTCTGCCATCAATATTATTTAACACTTAATTACCACCATCTGCTGTGTGTAAGCTACAGCACCAACGTCAACATGTTATTGTTTCGTTACGCTTTTTACAGCTGCGCGCTGTGCAGTTGGCGTGCAAAGTTGCAAAAAAAAAAAAATAATAGAAACATAAAAACTGTCACAAGAAAACACGCGATAATTTCATTTTTAAAGCTTTTTGTATATAGCGGAGAGCACACATTTCACTACATAAAAACATAAAAAAGTTGTACCCCTCTATTCCTGTCACACCAGTTGGGCTCCTGGACTGCCGGTCGTTCATGGATTGGACAGGATATTGCTCATAAATAACAGTGCATTAATAAAAGTGTGAAACTATCAATTGCTGGTAAATGGAATTGCACAAAAAAAACTCTTTAATAACCAAATGGCATACGTTCACATTGCCACATCTTATAAGTATCTGATTTGGGTTAGTCATCCATATGTAAGTACAATAGATGAGGTTGCCTGGTCTCAACCAAATAGGCGAGGATTCAGTTAACCGGCTGATCAACCGCTTGACTGTTTTATCACTTTAGTGCTTTTATGGTCAAAATATACGGCCATAAAATTAATGTTCTTAAAAACGTGAATGGGATTGAATTTTTGCAGTTTCAATTCTCACACTGGTGGGCATAATTAACTTTTCCCATAACGTTTTTTATACTGGGTGTACAAAAAATTCGGTCCGCTTTGTTTTTGCTCAGAAGTGTTTTTTTTTTTTTTATTAGAAAAAAAGCATTGTCGTCGGAAGCGACTAGTGTTAGTCGATAACGAGTTCATTTTGCGTTTGATCCAGTAAAGATTCCAATTTCTCATCTTCAAACTTTCTTGCTTGGCCAGGACGCTCTTTCTTTTCGACGCTAAAATCACCACTTTTAAAGCGTCAAAACCCTGCATGACTTGTCGATCGGCGCAGATTTACCATAACCATTTGATGGGCTTTACATGAAATTTCATCCAATCAAAATTTCCCGCAGATGTTGTTTATATAACACAAATCCGGACATTTTCGAAAAGACAAAAACATTGTTGTTGTCAGAAACAGACGCTGAGGCACACTTATAATTGTTGACTTTACATTCGTTCCAATGAAATAGGTAATTGTTTCCAAGATCACCCAAGACTTGCAGGTGAAACCAATCGTTCTCAAAAACGGACCGAATTAATTTGTACAGTCAACAAAAAATTTCGCATGAGACTTTTGATGTGAATTCCAATAAATAAATTATATGACATTTCATATAAGAATTCGCTCAAATTTGCGAAATTTTATATATAATAATCTGAATACAAAAATCAACCTACATTTTGAAAAAAAAAAAAAATATTAGTACAGCTAAGTATTTATTTTGTTGTTGTTCTTTTTTTGTTTTGCTTTCATTAATCCAGTAATAGAATAAGCTCTGTATTTTGTTATTTCAAGGATGCAATCATAAATATAAATCGATTTTTGTACAAAAAAATAAGACAATTTTTTCAAATTTTTCGATATCTCTTGTCGTTCTTGAAATTCGCGGAACTCATAAGGTTTTTTTTGAACATAACCTTGTTTTTTTAAAGGATATCTTAATCCAATATCGCTCTTATTTTTTTCTTAGACAAGAAAATACTGTTTTTGTATTTGAATTTCAAAATACGTAGAGAATGATTTCTCACATTTTGAATTTTCCAATTTTTTGTTCCAAATTTTGTAAGAACTTTTATTGTTGCCATCAGTGTATGCTTGTTATCTTTGCTTCATCAATTATATTAGTGTTTATAGTTGTTTTCTGACTATCTGACTTGCGTGCTTGGATTGCATTTCCCACTCCCACGGTAAATGTACATATGTATGTTAAATGTCGGTTTTTCGATAAATGGTCGATTGTGAATTAAGTTGTAATGTATTGTTTGTTTTAATTTGAAATTGTAAATGCGAAAACTCAATGCATTGCTTATTGATGAGCATTAAATGAGTTTTGCTTTTAAATTTTAAAATTAGAACATGTCTTAATTAAATTTAATTCGAATGTTTAAAAGTTAAATATATTTTCAGTAAAAAATAACCCTTATAAGTATAAATTATTATATTACTTGTATTTATTTTGGAGTTTTTATAATTTTTGTATTATTTTCGGATATTACGTCCAGGAAGTATTCCTTCGATTTCGCTTTGGAAATCTCGATTGTAAACAACTCTTCATGGCCAAGCTTTTTTACCTCAGTAGTGGAAGAGAGTTTTTAGCACTGTGCTCTTGATTTGATAGAGGTGGTCAGGGGTAATATTGTTGAATCGGCCGACTAAAGTGGAGTTTTATTTTAGGAGTTTGCATTTAGTCTGTACGATTTCAAAGCTTTTGCATAGCTTAGTATGGAATCACTGGAAAAATATTCCCTTATTTAGAAAAAAAACAAAAACAGTAAACGATGGCACAATACTTCATTCAATTGCAGCTCCGTTACTGCAGTAAGGTCAGAAAACGTTAAGTATACTAAATCGCAATAAGGCTTATCATTTCAGAAAAGGTTTGCATCAAAGATGCATGTTTTCAATAAAGTCAGGTTTTTTTTTTATTTTTATATGGGCGTCAAAAATTCGCGATGCTCAAAATTTTATAGAAAATTGATTTAAAAAAATGCATAATTGTTGTATGGTTAGAAACTGAATTTGAACAAACCCCAATTATTTTGAAGGATGTTCTGAAGCAATATATAGGTACTGAGAAATAATTTAAAAAAATTTATATTTGTTGATTCATTCAGAAACGGCTACATATAGGTGATCCGAAACTTGTAGCATCGAATTATCTTTTCTTTACCAACAATTTCGGACACGACTTATCGTCCTATTGCCTTATGGTTATTATTTTATTTATTTTATTATTACAGATTTCCAACCCAAAACTTTACTAGATTAGTGAACATTATGATTCTTATTATTATTCCCAACGGTTTCGCCCCCTCCCGTCCATCCGCACAAGGGGCGCAGTCCGCATGACGTACGGAACTTGCTAAGTTTTTCATCAATGCCGAGTGACGATGAGAGAGAACTAAAAAAGTTCAGCTACACAGCAAAATTCATCAGCTGATTTTTAAGAAATATTTAAAATATAAAATGTTAAGCTATATTTTCAGATCTGAAGTGATTTATCATTTCACGATTTTTTTAAATTTTAATTGATTAAGAGTAATTATTTTTCGTAATAATAATCATGATTATTGTGAGCGAAGAATGTATCGTTCAGAAAATAATCTTTGATACCTATTTTTTCCTGCCCAAAATATCGAACAATCTTTGAAAACTCATTTTTCAACCGTTTACTTTATAAAGTCATAATATGAAATTTTCTATAAATTTCCTTGGAGAATTATAATCTGAGTTTAGGCGATATTTTGAGGGAAAATATAACGATAAAAAATAATGAACATAGCAATATTTTTACCGCTCATAATTATAAGGATTTTTGTATGAATGTTTAAGTAAATCCCTTAAAATAATTATTATCAACTGAACATATTTATATAGATATAGGTACTGTAGCCTGGTAAGAACTCATTCATTATAAAAGTTAGATGTTTGAAAAATATATTTACAAATATGTGTACATATGAAGGGAACATAGCGTGTACTAAGTAATAAATAACACGCAAAAATCTCTAACTAAATTTTAGTGTAATAGAAAACCATTAGGCGTAAACCATTATTTGTTTATTCTCCCTCTAACCCGACAATATTTTAAAATAATTATACACTAATCCATTTTGTGGTTTCCCGAATAAAAGCAATTAAATGCACTTAAATTAATTGTTTTCATAAAATTCCTTTTTTATTATACAGTTTGAACCTTGGCATTTTAAGTAAAACACTGTATGGTTCAAATGACCGCCTCCTGAAGTTATGCAAACTTCGATCCATTTGAGGTAATTTTTGACCACTTCTTGGCACATATTGGGCGGTATCTCAGCCATAACTTGGCGAATGATGGTTTTCAACTGCTTAAGAGTTAAAGGTTTATACGCATAAACTTGGTTTCTTCTTTTTGTGTAGCTCCACAAAAAAAGTTCAACGGCCGGGAAACTTCTCTCGGAATAAAGTCATATTCGTTCGTGTTGTATGGCATGTGGCATCACCTTATTGCAACCACATATTGTCCAAGTCGTGTTCTTCAATTGCAGGTTAAAAAAAAGTCGGTTATTATACGACCATAACGCTCAGAATTGACAGTTAGTCCTTTTCAAAGAAGTAAGGTCCGATCACACCTCCGGACCAAAGAGCACACCAGACAAGTAAGTTTTTCTTTTGCTGTAAATGACATTTTTTAATTATTTGAGGATTTACAGAGCCCTAGATGCGCCAGTTTTGCTTATTTACGTATCAACCGAGTGAGAAATGTGCCTCGTAGCTGAAGAAGTTTGTTGGAAAAATCGGGGTCTACTGGTTGTTCTTCAATCACCAAATTGACGTAGCTACGGCGTTGTGAATGGTCAGCTTGCTTCAGTTGTTGTGTGAGCTGGACTTTATATGGATGTAACGGTAATTCCAAGTGCAAAATACGCCATAATGTGTCGTAAGAAAGTTCCAGCTCTTGAGAACCTTGAAAAAAAACATACTCGGGTCTTCGGCTACACTTTCACATGCAGTGAGGTGGAACGAGCAAAACGATATTGCATAGGACTTACAATATCTGTAACGAATTGCCTGAGTGGTTGGACGATTACATGCATCATAATTTCCTTTTAAAGCACGAAACCTGGCCACGTTTGAATCACCATTCTTGTAGTAGGTTTCAATAATTTTAACGTGATGTGCGGTTGTTAAATGTTCTATTTTCATAAATGACTGCCTTTTAACTAAAACAAAACACGTTTGGATTGACATATGTCGAAATACAGCCTTGCACTTTCGAAACTAAATGTATAACCCTTTACATGCTATAGTAATCACAAAACTTTTATGCTCCAACAACATAGTTTCTAAAACAATTTTCTATAGCAAATTAAATTCAAATGTAGGATAATGCGAGAATGGTTATTTATTTTTTTGACCTAACAATGCAAAAAATGTTGAATTTGTATACCTTCCAAGAAGATGGGGAGCCATATCAATTTTGGTCCGAAGTATGTAAGTACCAGAAGGGTAAGAGAGAGACGCACCAAAATTTATACTGACCGTATCAAAATAAAGAGTTAAGTTGATTTAGCTATGTTCGTCTTCTGGAACGCAAACTAGTCGCTCAGTTTTTGAAGATCAATATTTAAACCAAACTTGACACTACTTATATAACATACGAATATAGACCCCATACAACCGATTTGTTCAGATATGAGATTTTGGATACAATTCGTCTAAAATTCACCTAATAGCGTATCCTACACAAGTAAATTCAAATAAATATTAACACTGAAAATCGTTTAAAATCGGAAGAATATATCATATAGATGTAGCTCCAGTACAACAATTTTTTCAGACATGAGAATTACAATATATTTAGTATGTATGTGAAAGGCATTGCCAGCTTTGAAAGTTTTTACACAGTATCCGCCGATGAAAGCAGCGGATGAGGAGGATCTCTACTCCGTTGGAAAGAATATAAAAAGAATGACTCCGAGAAGAAACGTTTGACACCAATCATGAAGATCAAGAGAATTCATCTCGAATAAGAGGCGATCCATTCGCGCTTCTTAGGATAAGAGAGATGCAAATAAATGTATGTATTTATGAATCTAAATGTTCATGAATTTTTCACTAGTACAAAAGCAGTGAAACACAAATGAACAAAATGTATTAGAAAATGAAAAAAAAAATTGAAATAAACTTTGCCAAAATGTTGTCAACATAAAATAATTTAAAATTTTGTTTTTTTGTTTTTATTTTTATGTAATGCTTGTTGTTATTGTTTGTATTATTGCCGTTTTTGGGGCATGCAACTAGGTTGGTTTGTTGTCGAAATATTGCTTGGCTGGCTGGTCACGGTGAGCTGGCGATGTTAACAACATTCGTTTGACGATTTTGCCGACAACACAAGCAACTACAACAAGCTCAGCAACGTGTAAGTAACTTTTGTAGTATTTGCAGTGTTTTTTTATTTATTTATAGAGTTATTTGCTTATGAGTTTCTACCACGGCCAGTGAGTCAACAAGCCAAGTTCATGAAAGTTTTAACTGTATTTTCACCGTTTGGTGCCATCTGGTGCAACAACAATTGTATAAAATATACAAAAGAAAAATGAAAAACAAAAACCAAATGAATTACCCACGCCCCACGAATAGGCCTGTGTCACAGAGTGCAACGTCAAAATGTGTGTATCAACATAAAAAATACAAAATATTAACCGTGCAACTGCATAAAGCTTCTCAGCGCCAGTGGTAGGTAAATTGACGAACAAAGTCAACAAAGGAAGTGTGTGAAAGAAGGCAACAATAACAAAAAAGCTAACTGTCACTTCCACTAAATTTAATTTGCCTGCTAAAGGTATCAAAACACATTGGAACTGGAAAAAGCGCACATTGTGCTTAAACCATATTGACAACCAGCCAAGTACATATTTATGTAAAAACCAAAGACTTTCTGTGCAGTCCAAAGTGTTGACTGGAAATGTAATTAGCATTGGTAAAAGTTTAACGTACACATAAAATGACATTGTTATCTTCATGATAAAATATAAATATTCATGTTTGCATACATTAAAATGGAGATTCTTGGTTGCATCATTTTGTGGCAAATTTTCAATGTTTAATATTGAGATAAATTCAAAGATATAAAATAAACTTTACCAAAATTACTTGGCATATGAATCTGAAGTCAATTTTTTTTGCAGAATATTGGTGAATAAAGTTAATGAATATTAACCTAAAAATAAAAACATTTATTATTAAAAATACTGATCCGTTGGGGTCAGACTAGCTTCATGACATTTTTTTCTGTTCTTATGTACCCTTTTATGCACATGAAATGATATATAAACTTAGCTCTGAAGTATGTAAGAGCCATAAGGAGAAGAGATACACCCACTAAAACGTATACCGTTCGTATCATAATGACGAGCTGATTTGATTTAGCCATGTTCGTCTGTTCGTTTGCCTGTTTGAGAGCAAACTTGTCCCTCAATTTTTGAGATATTTCAACTAAACTTGATGGGCAGATACACTTATACGTTTAAAAGATCATTTGTCGGAACCGGCCACATCGGATGACTATAGCATATATACGACCGATTTTTCGGATTTAAAATTTTGGGTTATAAATCCATCAAAAAAGTACCTAAAACCGTGAAATTTGGTACACTATAACAGATCAATTGTTAAAAGTCCCCGGCCTGACACATAGATGGAATTAGAAAGAATTAAATCCAGACGATTTTTAGTTAGCCCTAACCTTCAAAAGACACGTGTATAAATTTGACAGCTGTCTGATGATTAGTTTGTGAATTATAACATTTTGAGTGAACCAAATTTTGTTATTGTGAGAAAAATTAATAAAAAAAGAATTTCGGGTGTTGATAAAATATTGCGTTTTGGAGGGGAAAAATACAGTTGAAGCAAAAACTGGGCTCGATGACGAGTTTCCGGATACTGCAACAGGGAAAACCAAACATCAAGGATTGATGTCAAGATTAAACGTGTTGAAATGAGCACCGAAGACGGTCAACGCAGTGGCCGCCCAAAAGAGGTTGTTACCGACGAACACATCAAAAACCCCACAATAAGATTTTGAATAACGGCTGGTAAGGTTATGGCATCTGTATTTTGGGATGCGCATGGGATAATTTTCATCAATCATTGAAAAAGGAAGCGTTTGAAGAACGCCATCGTCAAGAAACGGACGAATTTGAAGAAACAGATAGTGCTGTTTCACCAAGATGATGTCACAAGTTAGTGAAATTGATGGCAAAAATCTATGAATTGGGCTTCAAATTGCTTCCGCATCCACCGTATTATCCAAATCTGGCCCCCAGCGACTTACATACTTCTGTTCTCAGATCTCAAAGAAATATGTTTTATTATGATTGATCATTTTTATGACGATTTTTTGATTTTTTTTTCAACTGAGTCGCTACGTTTTTGGCTGGTTCGACGATAAGCAAACCTTTTTACAAAAATTTGGTTATAATAAATTAAACTTGGAACGAGATATGTATAAATATATAAAAAATTTATAAATTTTAATTCATGACAATTTTGTCATATAATATCATTAAAAAAATAACACATCGCAACATTCTATGTCCGAATATGGTCAATATCGGCTAGTTAGGCTCTTAAAAATTTGATTATTTTGGTTATGTGAAAAGCAACAACTTTAAATACCAATTCCGAAGGCCTGGGTTCGAAATTATAGAAAATTAATTGCAGTCGCCTCTCGGCAGGGAAGGTCAAGCCCTTCGAGTGTATTTTTGACATGAAATAAAAGCTCCTCATAAAAATTCATCAGCCGTGCGCAGGCGGAAAATAAACTTTAGGTCCCTCCATTTATTGGTAAGAACATCAAGACGCAAAACTATAAATTGGAGGAGGAGCTGGGCCGAAAATCGCTTCAGCGGCAACAAAGTGCTACATATATAACATTTATACAAATAAAATTAAAGACTGTTAGCTATTTGTAACCTTAACTTAAGCTTTTACACCACAGTACGACAACAATGGTTTCTTGTATGCAAGTACGCGGCGAGAACTGAAGTTGGCTGACAAAATTAAGTGCAGTAGATAAACTAAGCGACAGAACGAAGGGCTCAAACTCAACGTCAGTGTAGAGGGCTGTTTGTACCAACTCAGTTACAAAAATAATTTTGACAATCCCTTTTAGTCACCTTTTTAAATCTTAAATACATGGTACTTTTTTGAGAGATTATAAATTCAATTTGCTGAAAGACTTTTATAAGGAGCTTTTTAACATATTTCAAGTCAGACTAACGCTCGGAAAGGTTAACATTCGCTATCTATGGGCGATTGTAACTATAAATTTTTCACCAGTTTGGATGTTGGTCCGGTTAGGATTGAAACCCATGACCTTCCGCCTGGTAGCACGCACTGGTTACCACTTGACAACTACCGCTGTGCTGCCCTTATAGCCCTGACTTTGCACCATCAGATTACAATTCGCTTCGCTACTTTAAAAATCACTTGAATACTAAAACTTTCAATTATGATCTACTAAATATGGTTTGGAAAATTTTTTCGCATCTAAAAACCAAGACTTCATAGAGAGTACACTTTTTCAGCCTAAAAATTCAACAAAAAAATTGGTTAATTTAAAAATATTTGTTTGAAAGAATTAAAGAAAAAAACAACAAAAACATTAATCACAGTATTTAGTCTAAAAAAATAAAATTGAGAACTGTTTTATTTTTCTTCATAAGTCCTATATTTTGGGTGTGCAGAATTCAAAAATTACTTTAATTTTGTCGTGAAACTTCCAGTTTCTATGCTGATCAAGTTATCATCAAATAAAAGAAACAATACTAACATTTATTGTTTGGCATTTTATCATGGAAAGACTTACGCCTGAACTTACAAATCATTCAACTTTGTTACGAAAATTCACGTTCCGTACAGAGTGTATTTCGCGCACTTCGCTCAACTTATGGTCAATATAATCGGCCTACTGAACATACTATTCGCAACACCATCACTCATCTTGAGGTCCAGCATTCACTATTGGATAATACCCAACCGAATAGACCACTTCCAGCAGACAGTGAAGAAAATATAGCGGCCGTAGCTGAGGGTGTACATGAAGACCGTGGAGAGTTGATTCGGCGCCGTTCGGACTGACGTATGGGACGACTTGGCACATTTTACGTCGAGATTTTAAATTGAAAGTATACAAAATACAGCTTGTGCAAGAACTGAAGCAACTCGACCTTCACAAGCGACATCGCTTCGATCTATGGGCTCCAAGAAGATCTGAAGTTTCGAGCCAAATTTTGTTCACCGATGGGCCCATTTCGGGCTCAATGGGTATGCAAAATTGCCGCATTTGGGACTAATGGCAACAAGATTAAAGAGCTGCCATTTCATCCAGAAAAAACAACAGTTTGGTGTAGTTTGTGGGCCGTTGGAATGATCGGTCCATATTTCTTCAAAAATGATGGGATGCCGGTGAGATCTTAACCGTCAGTGGCGACCGTTATCACACCATGATAACCGACTATTTGATGCCTGAGGTTGAAGCTCGTGATCTCCGCGACGTTTGGTTTCAACAAGATGGCGTCACTTCCCACACATCGCATCAATCAATGGATTTATTGAGAGAACACTTCGGTGAGCAGGTAATTTAACGTTTAGGGCCGGCCGACTGGCCACTAAGATCATGTGATATCACACCGTTAGACTGTTTCTCGGCACTCGGCTATTACGACCGCCAATGAAATGCTTTTAATAATTATAGAACATCTTTATAAATTAGTAAGAGGCGGAGTGTTCAACGCTCAATACATTAAATATCGGTGTTATGTCAATCGAGATATCAGGAGTAAAAGTAAGAGAGATTATATTTATTTTTGGTGACATTTTATTTATTGGAATGGATTAACTATATTTATAACGATTTACACTTTTCAAAACTCTTTCATAAATCTTTGAAATCTGCTAAAGAAAAAATTACATTCTGAAATTAAACTAAGTACATGTTGTTGTCTTCACTGCAAATAATTGCCAGTTTAATTTTTTTTTACATCAGCAACTTCGCATTTTCACACTATCCAAAAATTGCTTTGCTATGCGATTTGCCTTAATTAGCGTAATATTATCAATTATCCAAATGCACCACTTGTCGACAAATAAAATGCCGCTGGCATAAGCCATGCTCCATGCCCAACACAACGAAGACATAAAATAATATATATATATCGAATTACATACACACATTTCTATACACAGCGTTGCCTGCAGTCCATGCAACAATTAAATATTCGCTTATTCTCACTGAGTTCATTAATACAATCAGCCGGGCGTAATATTTCAATGCTTCCTCACAATAACGATCTTTGGTGGTCTTCGCAATGACGGCTTAGTCGGTTGCTTTGAATATGCACTTTGTGCACGCATACATATGTATGTTTGTTTGTTGTTCATTAGCTAGGCATCCGTGTGGCCGTGCAACAGTAGCCACATTCAACTCAATTTTAATTGCTGAATCGGCATTAAAATTATCCATTTACTTGGTAAGTCGATGGATCAACAAAAGTTAGGGTTGATGGAGATGTGCAATTAAATAATGATTTATGCAAGTCAGGCATACATACCCACATACATTCATTTATACGAGTATATACGAGGAGTGTATTATCTGCCGAAATGTATTTTTAGTTAATCCACAATTTTTATGAATTTTCTTTATATATACATAATTGTTGTCAGGTCATAAAATCCAAAAATCAATTATGATATTGCAGGATATACATACATATGTATGCAATTTGAATGGTCTTTGGTGTAAATTCAAATTTTTAATTAATTACAAGGCACACATGGTTTGATTTGATTTGCAGGGCTTTATATCTTCCTTCTATAGCATAGTTGGGATTGTGTAGAAAATCATTTTAAAGAGAAAATACTACTACCGTTAATACTTTAGAATATTCTATTTGGCGTAGATAAAGTATTATCTGGATAGCCAACAAAAAAAACCGTTTGAATGTAAGCTAAACTAATAAAGCCGACACTGCTACTTAGCCAAAGAATTTGTAAGTTCAAATACCAAACAGTAAAGTATCCAGGAAAACTTATATACTGTTCTTTTCTTTATTTTTTGACAAGCCTTCCATTAAAACCTTTCAACCATGAAAATTGGAAAATAATCTTGACTAAAAGTTTTATTTAATGATTCAAAGAACGAATTATGTAGTTTGGGAAACACATTTATTGTAATATTTGAGGACTGCGGCAAATGAACGCATTGTTACAGGGTTTGGTATTGCTGGTGATCATCTTTTTCAGATACAAAAGTTTCAGGACAAAAGTCTATAAAACACTGCCTGTATTCGTTGTGTAAAAAGTACCATCGCTTTGCTAAAAAATGTAGGTATACAGTTTTATTTTAAATCCTTTTCTAATCACATGAAATAAAACAAATCCATACTCTAACCTAAAATAAAACAATTATGACGAAAAACGCAAACACGTCCTTGACAAAAGTTTACATACACCACGGGCTTACTAGCAGGTACGTCGATATGCTGTGTTTTCATCCCTTTTTTTACTATTTTTTTTTAATTATGTTTTCTTCTTTGATAGTATTAAATTTAGTTGTGGCTTAAACACATTAGCATCAACAATGGCTCCGTGAAAAGAAATATCCATGACGTCAGAAACTGGGTTATTCAGCACAGAAAAGAGAATAAATCGTATGGTGAAATATGAAAAATTATAAACTTAAGGCGACCAACCGTACAGGCCATTGTAAAAACTTTGAAAAAAAAAGTATTCACCGAAAATAACCCGCATGTTGGCCGCCCGAAGAAATTAACTCGAAGAGACCTCAGCTTTATGCTGAAGGAAATGAATGATGATCTGAAAGTTACTGCTCCAAAATTAGCTGAAAACATCGGAAGCTCATCACGAAAGTGTGTCCATCTAAGAACAATTCGAAGAGCTCTGAGGGTTAACGGCTTCTACAGTAGAACGGACGTAAAAAGTCTCTTATTTCTAAAAAAAAAAATCGTAAACTTCGCTTGGAGTTCGCTAAAGTACATTTAGACAAGGGAATGGATTTTCGGCAAAAAGTCTTGTTCATAAACGAATCGAAGTTCAATAATTCGGCAGCGATGGAAGAGCAAAAGTTTGGAGAAAAGAAAACACAGCACTTAACGCCAAAAATATAGTATCAACAATGAAGCATGACGGCGGTAACGTAATGGTTTGGGGAGCGGTTGCGGCAACTGGAGTTGGAAAGCTTGTTTTTATTGAGGGTAATATGGATCGTTTCAAATAAAAGTTATTGTTCGAAGATAATCTGAAGCCTTCGGTGGACAGTTTGGAGCTTGGCACAGGCTGGATCTTTCAACAGGATAACGATCCAAAGCACACACATCATGCTCCAAGGCGCAACTACACACATCACCTCAAAGTGAAGATTTGAATGTTATTGAACTGAACTGAAACATGGGACAGTATTACTTCCTCAGGATTGACAAATTTAGTAGCTTCCACGTATGTAGACTTTAGGTGCCTAATGTAATCACGAGCAGCTTTAATGATGATGGATCACTTGATCAAAAAATATTGTTACTCTAGTTTTGAGAACTGTCGTGAAGTGCTACTATAAATGAAGGGAAAAATATTAATTCATCTTTCATTAATTCCCATAAAAGCATCTGTTATTTTTAACACGGAGTTATCCTACAAAATGTATAACGTAAAAGAGACGGAGAAACATGAACCTTGTGAAGGATAGATGCCACCTACTACTTCCCTAGTATGGTAGAATGGGCGGAAGGCAAGTCCATCGGTAACTGCAGCACACATTACATTTCGACCTCATTAGAAATGAAAATCATATTTGAAAATTATATGTAGCAAGACTACATATAACCATCCTGACAATAATAATGTTAAATACATATTTGTGTATTTGCAAGTTTTAGTCTCTAAGAGCATTATTATTAATTAAACAATTGATGGAGTTAGAAACATTGAATGAGTATCAATATCAAAATGCACATAAATACTAACGTTGTGTGTGCAAATGCCTGATGTCTTTTGTTGAATATCGCACTTTACGCTCTTTAATTAATAGTTATAACAAGAACAATTGAAGCTAAGAAGATAAATAAATTGCATTTAACTATGACATCGATATGATTCTTAACTGTCACTAAATTTGTATTATTCAAAGTATTGCCCATCCGAAGCTATAACCTGTTTACGTCTTTTTGGCAAATTGTGTATTCCATCCCAAAAGAACTGCGCCGACTTGACGGCCAAGAAGAAATCAAGCCAATTTTTAATAGTTTATTCTGGTGTGAACCGTATTCCAGTAAAGTGTTCGAAATTTGCCCAAACAAATGTAAGTTAGAAGGAGCAAGGTCTGGGCTGTGAGGCGGGTGAGATAAAACTTTCTAGCCGCATTTTTATGATGAAAAATTATTGCATCGTGTCTGGTCGCTTTTCCAGAAATCGCTCGCTCTAATTTGATAAGTTGTTGTCCGTAACGTTCTTCCTTAATGGTTTCACCCGGTTTTAAAGCACGTGCTATGGAAATTCGGCTTTGCCTTTATTTGGCTGGTTAGCCAGACTTCACATATGATTTCTTACACTTAGGATTGTAGTAACGGATCCATTTTTCGTCCCCAGTCACAATCCGATGGCATTAGGCACCGGGTTTCTTCACATTAAAGTAATGAAAAAGAACTCTCCGAAAAACAATTTTAGTAGGCACATAATTTGATATATTGTTGTTTACGCTTCAAATGAATGACATTTGTATACTGAAGGAGACGCGCAACTATAGTAGCTTTCCAACACATGTTCGGTATAATGGAACGATGGACTAGTAATCAAGTTAAACTATCTCTTGCCAACTGCACGAATTACCAAACCAAATTGGTATTGTCGAGATCATCTAACGGTAATCAGACTAAACGTGGTGAAAATGTTAATGAACTCTCTGTTAGATAGTTAAAAACCTATCTGTACATAGTCGCGTTCAAAGGTTCGGTGAACTGAAGTCTATGTGATCGTCTAAGTGTTGCCTCGGGAAACTACCTGTAATGGTGATTATTTTTCCACAAATCGCGTTTTTTCGGATTGCTTCGTTGAACTTGAAGGTAGTACCGCTTACGTGAATATAGCCAAACCAACAATAGCGCGCCACTCTTTGCTTCTCTTCGCTGCTCGGAGCCAGATGGAAATACTACTTGATCCTTCCAACTGCGGATATCCCATTGAATACTTTCATAGCTGGAGTGCTTTCATCCATCCGGACCATATAACCTAGCCGGAGTAACCGATGTCTCGTTAATTCGTTGAACTACGTTAAGGTCGCCGTATAAATTGTACAGTTCGAAGTTCCACCGTCTGCAGTATTGCGGTATTGCTGTCACCAACACTCAAAGGATCATACATTTTCCATAAGTTTTCTCTTGAAAATTCCTAAAACCGACTAATCGGATGCATTCTGCAGGAAAATGCGCCACGTTTGGTTTTGGTTCCTCGAGAAAGCACTTTACTTTTAAATTGCATACTCATTCCAAAGTAGCACCTGTTGGCAAGTGATTCTGCGTTGAATTTCAAGGCTGATATTGTTGGTGTTTTTAGTGCTGGCTCTCATATTGACGAAATTATCTACGACTTCTAAGTTCTGATTGCCAACAATAATGTGGGGGCTAAGTCTCAAATGCTATCCCTTTTACCACAACCAGACGCATCGGGTTCGATTCTTTGTCTGGAGAAAGCAGAACTTACGGTGCTATTGCTTGTATACTGGTTCTTTTAGCTCTGCATCCCGTATAATTTATTTGCAGTTGAAGAAATCACACGATAAAGAGTCTGAATCTTCGTTTGGTTCGAACGACTCGGAGTGGTCCTTCTAATTCTGACTGCGCTTTCGGTATTATCCAAAGGCAGTTTACAAAGTCGTATGAATTTTGGAGGGATATCAAATTCAAACATAGCGGCATGGAGGCAGTTCCAGAAAAATTTAAGATTTCACTTGTTGAGTTTTTTCGATTTTGGCGATTCAGGTTAACTTCATTGCGATGATTGAGCTTCGATGTCATATCCGTAAACTCACGTGTCGTCACCTGCTATAACAGATCTCAGTAACTCCGCATCGTCGTTGAATTCATTAGTGCCTCCTGAGCAACTTTTATTTGCCGCTATTTTTGTTGAAAATTCAAGAATTTTGGAACAAATTTCGCTGTCCTGTGTTTCATATACAAGCATTTAGCAGATTGTTATTCCATTTCATTCACTTTTTCACGTTTTCATTCGTTGTTGATGTGCTGGGGCATCGAGGGCGTTCGCCATCTTCAATGCCTACATGCCAATGGAAACCTTTTTACTACTCGTAAATAACTGTTGCTTTACTAATAGCATTTTTACCATTGGATTTTGTTAACATTTTACCATGAAACCCTTTTTTATGCAAAATTTTATACAAATTCTTTAATCCATTTTGCTTAACAAACGAACGAAAATCACCGTGCTCTTAAAATTACGTGTAAGCTTAGTGCCCGTGACAGATTCTCCAAGCCTGTGTTTACCTACATATATATAGCTACAATAATTTCGTTGAATTTTTCATGGTCTTTTTTTTTTGACCAAATAATTGAACCTCTCAAACTTACCGGCAAATCAAATATAATCACATTTGATTTCGGACAAGATCAGAGATCTCTGATAAGTAAATAAATAAACTCTACTCGCCGTTTATCGAAAGTGAGTGAGTACAGATTTGGAAAAAATGCTTATGGGTATCCCGAAAAAAGCTGTAGGGCGCCAAACCGATTAGGACATGTTTGTTTGTTTTTTTGGATTTGAAATAAAAGAAAATTTAGTTTTTGAAAAGCGTGGACATTAATATTTTGCTTAAAAATAGTTGTGGTATATACGACTACGGTTAAATTCAAATCCAGAATATATATTTTTTATATAACAACATTATAATTATTATTTTTATTTTTTGAAATTGAAATAATTACTTTAATGAGTTTCTTTTTTTGTCAAGTCTGTAGTAAAAGCATTCACTGAGTATAATAAAATGGGTCAACTACACCTGTAATTTGTTTAATTGTTGTTCTATAAAAATTCCCATCGACTGCAGACAATCAATGATTCAAATAATAAAGCTAACACACTCTTTTTGAGCGGTTAATCAGCGCAAATGAAAGAAGAACCAAACATGGCATTATTTGAATGATAAAAAAAACTATAAAATCTTTACAATCACGCATGAGCTAAAACAGACCTTGAAAAAAGAGAAAACACATGATTTTTTTACACGTGCCTGACAAAATTAAATTTTTTTTGTTTTTATTTTCGCATGCGGGGCGAAATATTCAAAGTAAAAATCAATATTTAAACGTGAGAAGCTCACAATGTATAGAAGCAAAAAATGAAATGAGAACAAATACATATTTAATATACATATGTACATAAATAATTAAAGTCAATGACATAAGCAATCAATAGAGTGAGAACAAACGAAAAAACATTTAGAGCACTTTGGGATTGAAATTTTGATTGAACATTTTGATTGTCTTTAATATTTGATGAGTAGAAACTTTGCATGTCATTAACACTGCTGAAGAAATTTAAATAATGGCATGTAATAAAAGGATAATATTCGACCGAATAGACCACTTCCAGCACATAGTGAAGAAAATATAGCGGCCGAAAGACTACACGAAGACCGTGGAGAGTTAATTCGGCGCCATTCGTATCAGCTCAGACTGACGTATGGAACGACCTTGGCGCATTTTACGTCGATATCTTAAATTGGAAGCGTACAAAATACAGCTTGTGCAAGAAATGAAGCCGTTTGACCTTCCAAAGCGACATCGCTTCGCTCTATGGGCTCTTGAAAAGTTCTAAGATCCGACGTTTTTGCGTCAAATTGTGTTCAGCGATGAGGCCCATTTATGGCTCAATGGGCATGTAAACAAACAAAATTGCAGAATTCGGGACGAAGAGCAACCTGAAGAGATTCACGAGCTGCCATTTCATCCAGAAAAAACAACGGTTTGGTGTGGTAGAATCAGCGGTCCATAGTTCTTCAAAAATGATGCCGGTGAGAACGTAACCGTCAATGGCGACCGTTATCGCGCAATTATAACCGACTATTTGATGCTTGAAATTGAAGCTCGTGATCTCCGTGACATTTGGTTTCAACAAAACGACGCCACTTCCCACGCATCGCATCAAGCAATGGATTTATTGAGAGAACACTTCAGTGAGCAGATAATATCACGTTTTGGTCCGGTCGATTGGCCACCAAGATCGTGTGATGTCACACCGTTAGACTTTTTCCTGTGTGGATATGTAAAGTCTAAAGTCTATGCGGACAAACGCACTTCGATTCAGGTCTTGGAGCAAAACATCACGCGAGTCATTCGCCAGTTACCAGTCGAAATGCTCGAACGAGTCTTCGAAAATTGGACTCAACGGATGGACCATCTGAGACGTAGCCGCGGCCAACATTTGAAAGAGATAATCTTCAAAAAATAAATATCAAAGAATGTTTTTTTTTGAATGATAATAAACATTCAATTTTTTTTTTGAATTTTCTCCACATTCTTAAATTCAATAACTGGTTTGTATGGTGGTATTTCGAATGTTTTTTTTGTTGTATTTAGTAATACGATAGTCGATTTGGATTTACGAAGGTTGAAATTATATAATGATTTCAATTTTCGTACAAAAAAAAAAGGTTTTTAATTTTTTTCATTACGATGTACAACTTTTAACAGTTCACAATACGCGTAGGTCTGTCGAAAAAAAATAAGGAATTAAAAACAAAAATATTTCGTATTGTGTCAGATACGTATTCTATTTAAAAATTAAAATTACAAAATTTGAACGATATATGCCTTAATTTTTTCCCTACCATTATCACCTAAAATCTAGAAAAAAAATTTAATTTTTTTTAAGAATGGTGATAAGTAGAAATATTAAATTTGCAGAACTGAGCCATATACTTTTGTCTAATAGACTATTTGGTCAAGTTTTATAGAGTAATTTGTTTGCCTTTTACAAAACTCAGATAGGATTTTTTAAAATATTTGTTGAGATGCGAATATTTTATTTTCTGGTGTACTGATTTAATTGTAAGTCGAAATAGTTTTAGACGGAGCATTATGAAAGGTAAACTGTTTTCTCTTGTTGCTGTTTCACATTTTCCTTTCAATATGCTTACGGTAATGTTATTAATATTGAATGTTGTAGCCTATAGTTTGAACGTGAAGAGTGAAAAGTAAAATAAATTTACATCCATGTATGTACATACTCGTTTATGGGTGTAATTTTCAGAACGATCTACTTTATGCTTTCTTTGCAAATTCATACCCAAGTTTACTTCGTTGACAAAGTAAGTTCAATATGCAACTGCCAATGTAGAAAACCAATTAAAGCAGAGAAGGGAAAAGGTTGAGACTTTTCCACAGAGCTGAGCCTTTTTTTTTAGCTACAATTTCAACAAAGTCAACACAATTAAGTAAAGAGAAAGAGTTAAAAAAAAAGAAAACTAAGAAGAATTCAATTGAATTGAATTTCTTTGCTGGTTATGTGGTCCGCTAGTGGAGTCAATGAGGGTTGCACACTTGTAAGATTGACTGTGATGTCGTTAGATGTCAATGTTTGTTTTAACTTACTTTAAAACATTTTGTAGTAAATGTGCGTGCGTGTATGTATTTAGGTTTGTGTGTGCGTGTGTATGTGTGCAAATACTCCTACATACCTAATTTCAACTGCTGCTTGCTAGGCAATCTAAATTTCATTCCTATTGCAGGCAAATTCTACTTCTTTTCTTCTTGTTTTTTACTTTATTATATGGCGAATGCAGGCAATGCTGCTGCTGTCGCTGTTGCCACTGGTATTGTTGAAGAGAAATGCAGAATTCAATTACATTTATGCGGTGGCTTTGACTTTTCTTTGCTTTTGATTTGTTTTTTTTTTTCTTTTGTTCTTACTCTTCTACATAATTTTTGTTTTATATGTGTTCCCTTACAGCGCTTTGTAGGCTCATTGTTTCCAGAGCTGTCGAGGTTTTCACACTTTTATTTAAAATTTCATGGAAAAACTAATAACTAACAACGGCAACACAGCAGCATGTACTCAACAGTTGTGCTTGTATTTTTTATTTCATTTTGTTTTATGAAATCAGCTATTTTTAAATTAATTTTTTTTTAAGTTTGAAAAATGTATTCTTTTTTTTATTGTATTTGTTTTTATTTTTATTATTAATTTTTGTTTTATTTTTTTGTTTAAATAAATTAAACTTTATTATTTGTTAGTTTACTTTACTTAATTCTTTAATTAATTTTTTGTTGCACTTTTATTTTAAGGTACGTACATGTGACATAATTTAATTAGATAAAAAACACATCGCTCTAGAGGTGAAGGTCTGGCATTTGTGTCCAGTATATAAATCACTCCCCTCTTCTTTCACTTTCCATTCAAGTATTTGTAAAACTTTTTTTTCACAAAATTTAACATTCATTGGGCGAGCGAGCACAATTTTCTTGTTCACCACCGACGCGTTTCGCAAACAAATTGAAACTGAGAGCAACCAAAGTGAGTAGGTACTCAACAGCTTATTGGCCAGTTCTGTTGACTTGACTGGGTTATTTACATGCACTTTGTGGTGCTCGCTTGCTCGTGTGGCGCTCATTCGCTTCGTCATTACAAGCAACAGCAGCAGCAGCATTTTACTGTCAGCAACAGAGCGAACGCGCAGTAATGCAACAGTGCATGAAAATTGCAGCGTTTACTGTTGGTTGATGTTGTTGTTGTCGTTGTTGCTTAAACGGGGACTAGTGAAACATTTACTGATGCTTGCTTGTCTCTTTAGTGGCTATATTTTGTTCACTACCACTACTGGGAGGCAACGTGTGTGTCGCTACGGCGTCATATGGCGTGAATTAAGTATAAAATCAAAAATCATATAACATATACATATATGTAAATGCATAGGCATATAATTGTACAGTGCCGTTGAAAATAATAGTAACTTTCAATTGATCTGGCTTTCGAATTCGATGAATTTCAGTGCCAATCCATTACATATGTCTAGAATACTAAATTTCACGATCTGAGATGCTTCTTTGACGTATGCATGGCCCAAAATTTTAAATCTAAAATATCTATAGTGGTTCGATCTGGTCGGTTCCGACAAATGTACGTCTAAATATACCAGTACATCCGCCTACTAAGTTTGATTGAAATATAGCAAAAACTGAGGGACTAGTTTGCGCTCAAACAGGCGGGCAAACGCAAATCAGCACAAATCAGCTCAGCTAGCAATGGTATACATTTTGGTGGGTCCATATCTTCTTATTTTGATACTTACATACTTCGGACCTAAGTTAATATACCATTTCATGTACATGAAAGCTATCAAAAAAAATATTTAAAAAATCGTTCAAGATACATGGAATCAGAGTATTAATATATTTATACATATTTAATGATATCAAATTTAAGCAGGTAACTGTTTGATATGTGTGTGATCCTCTCTGACACACAGAAATTTAATGGCCAGACCCGGTCTTTAATTAATCTTCAAGAATCTACGACTTTGAGCAACTTCGAAGTCGTTGAAAGGTTTGAGGCAGTCGATGGTAACAATATCGCTAGCGCCTGCCAGTTCGTTCGCCTTTTCATTGCCTTTTACATCCGTGTGAACAGGGACCACAGTGTATTTGAACTTGGTGTTAACACACTTAATTGCCTACTGGCTGCCTATAAGAAAGCTAATAGATTTCACTATTAAAATTATTGTCCATTCAGTAATGCGTACAATATCTGTCTGGAATGACTATCAATTGCGTTTGAAGCTAATTTTTAACTGTAGAGGTCACAGAAGAATTCTGTTAGTCTGTCTGCCTTACATTTAGATCCATCCGGAAAGAGTAGGTCACATGATCCTGGCAGAAAGTTTCTTTTCCGTTGGCATTATTTAATGGTAGTCTGAACGCTATTTCTAGAGAAACAATAATATACTCGAATGATTGTATGTGAGTGTTATGGGAACTGTGTAAAATTCATCAGAATGTATGGTGAAAATTGTTATGCTATAAAAGCATTGTATTTCTAGATAACCCGAGTAGGGTTTTCAGATGTATATACAATATATAGTGGATAATTTAACAGTCTCTGCGGTTTTTGTCACGACCTGGTGTTAATCCTTTTATTTCGGTCAACACTAATCCGATTGTGTCAAACTGACACATGTTTAAAAGCTGAAAATTTTAAGCAATATTTTTCATGGCGACAGTCATGTAGAACGTCATTCGTGTGAAAAGTGATTTTGGTTTGAAAATGAGTATGTTTTTAATTAACCAATATTTGAACTGCTATTTTTCTTAGCTACACTGTACTTATTACGTACAGTGCCATTGAAATAGAATTACATATTTATAATCTGACTGCTGGGATAACAGTTGCATTGATTGATTCTGCTTACAACAGGCTTTAAGGATACTTGCTCAGATACGTATGCCAAAACATAGCACTTGAGGGGAGGGTCGGTATCAAAGCTTCATATAATCGTACATGATTCCATGCGAGTTAATTTTAAGTATACAAAAATTCATACATATTTAAACTTATCACTGTGGAAAAGAATTTGCATTGTTGGCAAACAGAAATCCATATCAGATATGTGATTTACAACAGACAAGTGTGTTGAATTCAATTAGCTGCAGGTAATTATCTGGCAAAACACGACATTCAAGCAACGATGACGACTGATACTGGCATGTTGGCCATGCTTATAGCTGTTACAACAATAAAAAAAAAACAACAACAACAATAAAGACTGATACCACAATTAAGTACACACTATAATTGGACATGCATGTTAAAACATTTATAATTTTGTAGTGGAAAAAAAACGAGCAAATAAACATCCCAACAATTTAATGCACCGCTGAAAATGTTTGAGTCTTTAAAAGCAATTAAATATTAATTTCTAGCTCAACGAAATTTCGAATTCGCAACTGCTTTTTGTGTCAATTTGATTAAAATTTCCTTTTATATAAAGAAGTGTCACTCATTTTGGGCTATTAAGGACTTCTCCGACGTTTTGTTGTTATAAATTAGTGAGTTCAAAGAAAGTTTAAAAGATTTAGGGAATAATTTCGAAGAGCTTGAACAATAAAAACAAAATGGTAGAAATGACAGCTGATTCGGAGATCAGAGAGATTTTCGGTCGAACTCCTGCTCCAATTTTTAGCACGCGTTTTGATGTATTTTTTCAACAAATTGGGGAGAACTGTAATTTTTCCTAAGCCGCCTCCAAACGGTCGATAAATTCTTATAACGGGCTTTTACTTCATGTCGGAAATACACTCTGAGGGCTTGACATTTTGACATTCTCTGCCGAGCGGCGACAGCAATTAGAAAATTAAATTTTCTATAATTTTCGAAGTTGGTCGAACTACAACTCGAACCACGACCTTTCTTCTGATATAGACCCTGAAATTCTGCAATATCTTACACATATACGATGCTCTTTGATTAATGTCTTCTAATTGGTATTTATATATATCACAATTGAAATGTCCCCGGCCTGACACATTGATGGCACTACTAGAATTAATTAATTACTGATTTTTAGTTAGCCCTAACCTTCATAAGACGTGTGTATATACTTGACAGCTGTAGGGTTATTAGTTTGTGAATTATAGCATTTTGAGTGGATACGGTTGATAAAAATTGCGCGTTGGTAAAATATTGCTTTTTGAAGAGAAAAAATATGTTTGAGGCAAAAGCTGTGCAAGATGACGAATTTTCCGAAATTGTCTCAGAAAATCAACCATCAATGGTTGAAACATGGCTCCATCATTTCACTCTGAAATCCATTCCAAAGCGTGGAATAATTTTTAATGCTTATTGCATTGCTTTCTCATCCACTGTATTCTCCACATCTGACCCCAAGTGACTATTTCCTGTTCACAGATCTCAAAAGAATGGTAGCTGGGAAGAAATGTTTATCGAATGAAGAGATGATCGCCGAAACTGAGACCTATTTTGAAGCGAAGGAGAAATTGTACTACAAAAAAGGTTTCGAAAAGTTGGAGGGTCGCCAAAAAAATTGTTTTACTATGGTAGGTCAGGGACTTTTTAATTGATCTGTTATACATACATATTCGTTCGAAGTTTAAGTTAATTTATGTTATCATGTAGCTAGCGTTCTTGAACATCAGGCCAGTGTTTTATTTCAAGTGGCAAACGTGGAAATCGCTGCAAAATTTTTATAGTTATTGATCTGCGAAACCGACAGAAGGACTTTACTATGAGTTCCGTAAATAATTGGCAAGTAAATCCTTAAAAATCGTCAGTTTCGTGGCGCATTAACATTTTTTGTAATATTTAAACTTAGATCAGTCAGATTTTTCTGAATTATCTATGCTGGAACAATATATATACATATGTTTATAAGACAACCATACTATGAAAAACGAAATAAAATTTTCAAACATTTACCAAATCCGATTTTTTTCTATATTATTTACAAGAGAGTACATTTGTATTATGAAAGTGTAGCCGAGGATCCGAATGTGTCTCGTTCTTGACGTTCTCAAGAGCTGGAACTTTCTCACGGCACATTATGGCATATTTGGCACTCGGACTTACATCAACACCCGTCTAAGGTCCAGCTCACACAACAACTGAAGTCAGCTGACCATTTTCCCACCATTCCAATTCCATTCTTTCACGATTTATCCTACAAAATTTTCTTCAGCGACGAGGCACATTTCTCCCTCGATGGATATGTAAATAAGCGAAATGATCTTGGCGATGTTAATTGGCCACCAAGATCGTGCGATTTGACACCGTTGGACTTTTTTTTGAGGCTACGCGAAAGATTGTGTTTATGTGGATAAGTCAAAAAGTGGAGGAAAATTATCTCAAACGGATCGAAGAATGCATAAATTCATGGGGCGGTCATTTGAATGATGTACTGTTTCACATATAATACCAAGGCTGAAACTTCATATGAAAAAAAATTTCATGAAAAAATAATAATTTTGAATGTATTTTATTTACTTTTATTTTGGAAACTAAAAATTGATTGCTCTGCATACCAATCTGCTTTAGTTTTGTCGCAAACGAAACGAAATGTCGGCGTTAGAACCGTTAAATTGTTAAGAGAGAAGATTAAATAGCGCGGAAATGAAACAGTCAATTTGTTAATTTTTTTTTTCATATTAACAAAACGAAATGGTAACGTTTCGTTAGTTAAGCATCTCTGGCATAAACCCTTTTCAAGGATTCATTTTTCATCGTATCAAAGTACAATTTTTTCATGGGTCTATTCAATTTATGGGATATGGAAAAGTCGAAGGTCACCAAAACTGGTATAAACGATACCTGCGGTATGATTACGGTGTTATTTTTAAATAGAAGTATATGAGCAAGCTATAACGACTGAGCAGGTGCATTATCGTGATGCAAAAGTCATGAATTGATTCATGTAAACAGCACAAAGCCTCATTAGTAGTGCACATTATTAACTGATGCACTACGTCATGATAATCAATGAAAACAATGAGCAAAACGTTGGAAACCGATCGTATTTGCCGCCGTACTTCTTTCAGTATTAACCTTCCATTGGGACTACTGATAACATGAATCTTTTATACAAATCCGAATCATTATAAGCGATGTGACAATTTTTTAATCAAAATTCAGCAATTTTGAAACGAACTTTCACAGGCCTTATCTCTAACTTTCTGATAATACCGCATGATCTGACCGATTTGCCAAAATCCTCAGTGATTTATCTGATAATGATTCGACAATACGACAACAATTTTCTTAATTTTTTTTAACATTTTCATTGCTTGTTGATGTATTCTAAAGCTTTGTTATAGATCGGGTATAGGACTATTTAAGAATTATCAAACATTCATTATTTTTTGTTTTGTTATTGTAATTAAAATTTTAGCAATAAATTTCATTCGTAGATTCAAGTCAAATATCATAGCTGTAGCAAAAAAAAAATATTTGAACCTGTGTAAGTATGCACATACATATGCGATATTTGTTTGTAAATTAAACCGGATAAAAGTTGTACACAGTTGTACACTGTTATATACTCATAGTTGCGTATGCGATGCGAATCCCTACAGGGCGATATATGTTATGTTGCAGAGATAATAATCTGCCAATCTACGCAATAAGATCAAAACTTTCAAAACTGCAAAAGGTAAGCGTGTCTATAGAGGAAAGCAATAATAGCAACGAACAAATAAAAAGGGTAACAACAAATACCAAATGGAAATACCAACAACAAAAATAACAATGTCATCAATGTTGATGGCGATTACATTGCAGTAAGCAAGCGAGACTGATGCTGAGTGACTTTTACAAGCTTTTAAGCCATAAAGCCGCAATGGAAGTTTGTCAGCTAAGCAGCTTCGACCAACTGCCATATAAAGTCAAATTCAAAATTTCAGCAGAACCACAGAGTTGAAACCGTCACCACAATCCTTGATTTGCCAACAATCACATACAAAAATGGAGTGTGAAGGTACAAAAGTATATACATACATACATACATACATACATACAAACAATTCTGCAACAAACGAACAGAATACATATACAAGAAAATATTACAAATGCTTGAGACGTACCAGCAATTATGATATTCGTTTAACCGAATGCCTGAACTTGAAGCTTTCCGAAAAGTAAAATTTGATTTCCAGCATTGCCGGTTTTCGGTTTAGTACAAACCGCAGTTGCAGAAGCCGAGTGGTTAGCAGTGCGTGCTGCTAGGCAGAAGGGTATGGGTTAAAATTTTGGCCAGTTCAACGTCCAAAATAACAGAAAAAATTATTTCCAATTGCGGTCGCCCTTCAGGGAATGTCGTTTCAGAGAAACGGCAGAAACCTGTAAAGATAAAAATGCTAAAAAAGGAAACAAGAAAGAAGGGCTGTCTTCCATGCCGAAGACTTAATACGAGTAACTCTCATGAACATATCAAATTTATTGAAAGTTGCAAAATTCGATTAAGATAATTTTGAGTGTCAATATCAACTTGAATTCAGGTCGGTAGAATATGAAATTTTACGCTCTTAGATTCTTTTTTGATGGATTTATGACACAAAATTTCAAATTTGAAAAATCGGTCGTATATAAGCTATTGATCTGGCCGATTCCGAAAAATGTACATATAAATGCATCTGCCTACAACGTTTGGTTGAAATATCTCAAATACTGATTGAGGGACTAGTAGTTTGCGTTCAATCAGAAGGACGAACAGGCGCACATATCTAAAGCAACTCAGCTCGACATTCTGATACGATCGGTATAAATTTCGGTCGGTCCTATCTCTTCTGCTTTTGGTACTTACATACTTCGGACCAAAGTCAATGTACCATTTCATGTACTTGAAAGTCATAAATGGAGTTAAATCGAATAAAGAAATTAAAATACTGATTCCAATAGCTGACGCTGCTATCAAAAGACATAAGAACCTTCTGGGCTTAATTTGAATTGAAGCATTTTCAATATTTGAAAATTCTACGGGATGTAACTTTTGAAACAGTTGCACTTGATTATTCTTTCCAAATACATTTACTATCGAACATTCGTGTAATATTATTCGAATTATTCGTATAATTTCAAATGCTCGCTTGTTGTTTCTACTTACTACTTTACTACTTACATTTGGTTAACTGTTATTTTTTGCTGAGTTCGTAGTTGTGAAAGGCATTTCAATAAACTGTAAGGAAATAAAGGAAGGAGAGAAAATATTAAACAAATTGTAAAGGTAAATAAAGTACAAATAACGAAATGTCAAAGAGAAAATGTAATAAATTGTTATGACATTGCGGTAAAGAAATTCAGTGCATAAATACGAATAAATTGGTTCTAACATATAAGAATTTTATATTGAATTTCGATTCTCTTTACAACGTATTTCGCTAAATCAAAACATCGGGAACAGTCGTCTGGGGTATGTTTTGTTCTTGTGCTTAGCAAATGTAGTTTACTTTCACACAAAAAATTGAAACAATAATTTTGCTGCAGTTAATTTCTTTTTAAATATGTATGAACTTTGAATTCGAGCAATGAGATTTGTGCTGAAATAATTAATTACACTGGTATTTTATACCCTGAAAAAATTTTATATAAATATGTTAATCTCCCTACAAACCTGTCATACTTTCTTTCGGCAGTAAACAATTTTGTTTTTTCAACTATCTAACGACAATTATTCTGTTTCAGAGGCTTAAAATGCCGAGAAGAAAGTTCGTTTTTGTTATGTTTGTGACCTGTTTAAAAAAAAAAAAACTTTATAATAATAACAATAAAAATAAGGGGTCTTCTATCCCCTTGACAATCCGTTAAAATTGCACGTCTTCAATACTTGGATTTCTAGTTGTAAATCTATATAAAAATTGAGTCTCATGTGTTTTGCAAAAGTGTAGAACCATTTTACCTGTACTCCAGTGGTCATCAAGAGAAATGTTACATTGTTCATTTAGTTTCCCAATGCTATGGAGAAGTTCTGGGGTCGAATTGTCTGTTCCGTGAACGTACAACTCGTCACGTAATTAGGATTCGACCCCTGGTAATCATGAAAATTATTTTTACTATAAATTTTCTTGCGAGTATCATTGTGTAGACCCCATCGATTATCAGTTTACTAATCACCAAATGCGTCCATTATATATTTATTTCCGTTTATGTTTCGAAATGCGATTACTATCTTTTTACTCGTTAATTGTGCGGTGATACACCAGACTCATTCAAGAAGTTACGTTGAATAGTTGGAGGCTTCAACTTCGTTTGTTACACATTTAAGAAAACTGAACCTGACCGAATAGCATATTTATCCAAAACAAACATTCAAGCAAATCGTACCAACCATAAATTATATTTTTCAAATACTTATATCAGTTCCATTACCAAAAACTTTGAGAGGGTACATTGGTAGGTCCCCTAATCTGTAAATTTGTGAAAGATTTTAAATTTGAAAGCACTCATATGTGACGAGCAGGGTGAACTTTTCCCACTAAGATTTATAAAAAAGAAATCAAGAGAGATTATTAATTAATTTGTCATCAAACGCCTTTTTAATAATATACATACGAGGTGTGTTCAAAGGAGAAGGTGAATTTTGATTTTTTTAAGTACTTATTTATTCATTAATATCTATTTTGTGCCCTTTAAAGTAATCCCCCCGGCATATAATACACTTGTGCCAACGCTTTTTCCAATCCTCGAAACACTTCTGAAATCCGCTTTGCGGTAGGCTATCAGCTCTTTCTTCGAATCTGACTTGACCTCAATCACCAATTGTGGCAAAACGCTTTCCTTTTATTGGTTTCTTTAGTTTTGGGAATAGGAAAAAGTTGCAGGGAGCCAAATCTGGTGAATACGGTGGTTGAGGCATGATTAGTTTTGTTTTTGGCCAAAAAATTACGAATTAGCATTGATGTATGAGCTGGTGCATTATCGTCATTCAATAATTCCTGGGCGATTCTTATGCGACATTGCTTTTGCTCAAAATTTAGCAATTTCGGAACACACTTCCCTGCCACATGTTTTATGCCCAAAACATTCGAGAAAATTTAATGCCAGGAGCCGATTGATATGCCAACATCCTCTGCAACTTACATAATAGTGATTCGACGATTTTAAAGAACAATATTTCAACATTTCGAGGTTTTCTTCGCTTGTTGACGTGGTCGCACCTCCAGGACGCTCATCTTCATCAACACATTCTCGAGCTTCTGTAAAGCGCTTGTACAACTTATAAACACTTTTCTGAGACAAAGTGGACTTACCGAATGCCAGTCAACATTTCAACTGCCTTGGAGCACTTTATTCAACGCAAAATTTAATACATTTTCTTTGAGCATCCAAAAATGGAACTAACCCCTTCTGTTGTCAAAAACAAACTACTAATCGAAATTGGCTCCTAATGCAAGCACATGATAAACAGATGTGTCCGATTATAACATATAATAAAATATCGATAAAGTACACAGCCCGCGTAAAATCAAATTCATCTTTTCCTTTGAACATACTTCGTATCTTATAAACAGTTAATTTATTAAGCAATTTCAATTAAATCCTAATGTTGAGATTTGTCAGTCCAATGTTTAAGGATCCGGCACTTAAGCTAACAAAAAAAAAGTATGTTCCAATAATAAAATAAATTTTCCAATATCAAATTTTATTAATGAAATTAATAATGATCATGGTTTGCTCAAAATAATCTCAACTTATGACGAGTCCAGGAAAAACCAAGACCAGAAAAAGCACGTAAATTCCGATCAAATATCAAAGTTTTGCTTGCTATTATTGTCGATTATCTTGGAGCAGAGCATTAGGAATTTTTACCGTAAGATCGTACAAATTAATAAGCACCCAGAGATTATACGCCGTTTGCGTGCGGCAATATGAAAGGAGATGAAGAAGAAATTGTGAAAATGAGAACAGAACTTTTTTTGCTGCAAGAGTAAACCAAAAAGCTTCGAAGTTTGGAAAAAACACCCTGGCAGCAGAAAGACAAAATCTAAATTGATGAATAAATAAATATTTTTGTAGAAACATGAAATTTCCTTTTAGGGGTTATTCTGGTCTAGACGTTTGAATTTAAGGTAATTTTTGAAGTGTCGTAGAAAAATCAATCAACAAGTTTACCATTCAGTTTTCGATAAGATATTTATTCATGTTTCAGTACAGAAAAAAATGTAAAAATTTCAAAATTAAAAAAGTTAGCAGCTGATGAAGCGGGGGTCGGAAAAAATTGGCACGCCTCCATAACTACGAATCCAACCCTTCTAACAATCTGAAAACAACAAAGAAAGATTATTAATCTAGAGGAATATCACTATCGTATGAACTAAATAATAGTAAAAAAAAAATTTCCACAAAAACTCAGCTGTTTGAAAAAACAACCCCTTTTTACAATTTTTTTTTTAATTTTTCGAATTTTTTAAAAATAGTAAATATTAAAATTTGGGGATAAACGTAGTTCATGCGATAGAGAAGAATATAAAGACTTACACCGAATATCAAGTAATTCGGTTCAGTACAAATTGAGAAATCGTGGTTATCGTTTTAAATAGATATTTTCGAGAAAAACGCGTTTAAAGTTTCACGTAAAGGCTGAGCCGGATTGGCTGCCGCTAATGTATATATCCTAAAACAATTTAAATTTCGGAAAAAATCGATTTTTCAAATTTCTAGACCCGAATACTACTTAATTTTTTTGAAGAGATCTCGTAGTTTACGCCACCATGGTGTTTTTAAGTTATAGCAACCAATACAATTATGAACTGAGCTTATCCAATTGGTTTATAGAATTCTCGATTTATGTTAAATTCTATTTATTTAATAATTTCATTTTCTACTTCCATCTCTATATCTGGAGTTTCAGTAGATTGATAGAGCGATGAGGAACACGACCTTTACTTCTCACCCAATTTTTGGTGACTTGATGGTTTTCACATTTTTTAAGCCATTTTCGAATTGTTGATGGATTTTTTAAATAACCTTTTATTGCCATGTCAAAAATACACCCGTAAGGGTTTCATTCACAATCAAGGGGCGACCGCAAAAGAAAATGCTATAATTATAGAAAATTTTTTGAGTGATTACTCTGCGTTGAACTCGAATCCAGTATCGTAATTATTTTAGATCTTTTTTATCAAAACTACTCATTTTCGGATCTTCTTAGGCCAGTTTCGAAATTGAGGCCTAGTTGAAGTTAATTAAATCTTCTTTAAAATCAAAGCAGTGAGCTTCGGTAAGCCAGAATTTAATCTTCATGTAAATGCTTACAGAAATATGTATGCATGTGATGGCAAAGCATATTTATTGTACTTGCAACAAAATTGGAACGAGCCCTTCAACATAAGGTTAATACCCACGCCAAGTGGCGTTGCACTAAAGCGAATGTACGCAGAAGAAGAGCATAAGAGCTATTCGGCCGACCGGTTACAACACGGCCACAGCTCAGCCTGCAACTAAACCGTTTTGTACTCTTAATGGCAAAGTTGGTATAAATAAGCAAAACAACAACAAAAGCAAGTCAGTGATGCAAGAAAAATAAAATAAAGAACAAAAATGAAGGCAATGTACGATGAAGTGGTCGTTGTGGTGTTGTTTTCAAAAGATTTTTTATCAACTCTTTTTTCGTGTGTTTTTTTATTTTTTATTTTTTGATTGTCAGTAAATTGGTATGTTTTTTTTTTATTTCTTATGATACAAGAATTTTGAACTAATGTTTGTATGTCTTTGAATTTATTTTGTTTAAAATATATATGGAGGGAGGTACGATGGTTTGTTAAGCTAAGCCAGCTAAAGCATCGAAGCGTACTTGGTGTCCAGCAGCGTTCAGGCAACAGACGAGTTTTTGGTATTATTTAGCAGTTCGATGAATTTAAGCCGGGATAAATGAGTTCGTTTGGGAAAGAAGTCATCAACGAAATACGGGAAGGGCTCATGAAAGAAAAACAAACATAATAATAATAACAAAAGTAAAACTGAGGATGAAAAGTAAGTGAGTGAACGCTAACATTTGCTTGGCATGTGAGCAGTAAAGCGACTGGAAAGTGTGACTAAATCCTCAAATAAGTAAGCAAGTGCATAACCAACATAAACCGATCCGACAATAACATCAAAGAACGAGCAAAGGGAGAAGGGTGCGTGAATGTTTGTAGGTGCGCTGCGATAGCTACGAATGCATAACCAAGTGAGCGTTATTGTTGTGCAACGCTTAAATGGTTCACACGCAGGACATAGTCGCAGAAAGTGGACAAACTAATATAGAATATGTATGACAACAAAAGAAGGTAAAGCAGGAAAAAAGAAAGCAAGCGAAACCAGGCATTCAAACTGAAATTAAAGAATAATTTCCCCCCCTGCTCTTTGTGTCACACATACAATAGTAGCAGACAAAAGCATAAAATTGTGAAATAATTTTACCCTCATTAAGTGTACGAAGAAAAACGTGAGAATAACAATAAAGAGGCAAGTGACTGAGTTATTACAACCGTTTGTTATTTTCGCTTTAAATAAATGTTAATGAATTTTAGTTCTCTTTTTATTTTAATATTTGGAAAAGGGTGAAACGATGAATATGAGACAATTATCCGTAGGCAAAATTAATTTACTATTCATGGAAGCAAAAAGTATGTATGTGGATTAAATTATTATGTTACAAATTACAGATCGGAAATTGTATTTTAAAGGCAATGGACCAGATGATAAAATAAAAATTCAACTATTATGTGTTATGGAGTATAGACATATGGGTATGCAGTTGTAAAAGCAGGACTACACTCAATTCCTACTCTTCTAACCACTTCGACACCCTGGAATCCGCCACGTAGAAACCAGTTGCAATGACAAAGAAAACAACGCCTGGGAAGGGAGACCCCAGTTTTGATGACGTCCACTACAAACGTATTAAGGACAATGATTTAAATGCATACACCTGGATTATGCCGCTGCCCAACTATTTGATGTCATCGTATGATTGCAGACTGACATCACCGCCAGCCTAGAAGTGCGATGGAGGGAAACGAGTATGTGACATTTACTACAGCTGACATTTAAGGGGGGTTTTAAAATAACTTTTTTTTTAATTTTAAGTTTTTTTTTTTTCTGAATGAACAATATGTCGAGAATATTATGTACAAATTTTAAGTCAATCCGAGTAAAACTAACGGAGTTACAGCGTTTCAAACGACCGGCCGTGCTACCTGATTTTCATATTCAATATTCCCGAAAACGTCTTTTTTGAAGTTCGTGAACATCACAACTCAAAATCTACTGAACCGATCCTTTTGAAAATTTGAACATTACTTCTTCACATAAATCAACAGGTAATCAGCAAGATTTTTTTTTCATCTTTTTCTATTTTTTAACCGCGATTTTTTTAAGCTAAAATCGCGTTTTTCACTTCAAAGTGCTGGAAAAAATAGAAAAAATATCTTGCTGATTACCACGAGAAATACACCACCTTTAAAATGCATATCAATTTTTTTGTTTCAGATAATCCGGTAACGAGTTATAATGTACACCGCAAAACCACTTTTTTTCAAGGCACCTCTGGAGATTCACCGTCACCGGCTTATTTATTAATATTTTTCTTTGAAACTTTTTTTGTGACATACTTCAAAAGTTGTACAATAATATGTAAAAAAATTTAATAAAATTATATTATTGACGTCGCCGAAAAAAAATCATAAAAATATGCGTTTTTCTCGCCTTTAAAACCCTACCACCCCCCATAAAGGAGCAAAATTTGGGCAGAAACTGATGTTAAGCAACACTAAAAGCTCAGGATCGGGAGATCCCATCCATGCTGTTCGATACCAAACGCAGCTTCACCTTATATTGTGATTTCTTTAATCTATAGCCGGAGAAAAAATAGAGATGGCACAATCTTATATAAGAGTGTGCAGCTGCTTGCGCACGCGGATGTATTGATATCATTGGGGTCAGCAACAGCGCCGCGTATGGTCCTGTTAGTGAGCGAGGGCAAGACGAAATATCTCCTATTCTAAAACAAACGGTCATCGTATTAACACCAACGACGTCAGCCTGGATTTACTTTTTGCGAATCGATAACGGCAAATACCACAGCCGGTGGGCTATTCGAGATATACGGCGATATTGACATAGTTAAGCTAATTGAGTCAGCGCTTACGCTGGTTAGGTCATGTGGTCCGTATGGATGAGCACACTCCAGCTTTGAAAATTTTCGACCCGCCGGTGGAAGCAGGGGAAGAGGAAGGCCTTCACTCCGTTGGAAAGATAAGGTGGAGGAAGGTCCTGGCTGCAATTAGTATTTACAACTGAGGGAGGGAGGAGCCGTTGACTTACCAACCGAGCTATTATTATTATTTCTTAGGCCGAAAGAAATTATGCTAAACGACTGGAACTCGACTGTGCTCCGCCCGATCCCTAACAAATGACAGTCTGAGATCAGAATGCTCATTCTCGAACCTTCTCAGTATGGTCTTAGACATGGTCGACGCACTATAGACCGGATATTCACCATGCGGTTAATCTTGACAAAAGCCAGTGAGAAAAGGATCGACACACACAACCGGTTCGGCGATTTTAAAGCGCCCTTCGATAACACGAAAAACAGCTGCTATGTCTGAATTTGGTATCATTATGTCTGAATTTGGTATCCCGGTTGTGTTGAAAGACTCTGAACAACATCAATAACTTCGGTAGCATCGAGAAGGACTTTTCGAGTCGTTTGATGCTGCACAATGTTTTAGGCAGGATGACTCTTTATCGTGTAATTACCCTAATTCTGAATAAAATAACATGAGCTGCAGAAGCAAGTAGAGAAAGTTCAATGTTTTATATAAGCGTATAACTATTGGAGTATAATCAGTGTGTATGTGTATCTTTTTGTGTTTAGCTATATATCTGTACTTCATTAGTTAAAGAGTGTTCTTGAATAAATAAAATACCGGTTGTTTGTGGAGCCATATCTCCTTCCACAAGTTTACCGTCTAGTTTTGTTGAGGAATTTTCCACACTCTCAAGTCTCATTTCATTCGAAAAAACTTGTTATGTAAGTTGCTTTTTTGGACTCGTGCTAATGATTTTTACCACATTATTGAAACTCGCTAAAATAATTATTTCTATGTGGGCGTATAAACACTACCAATTTAAAAAAAAAATTTTGATATTATCACCTGTTCTATTTGTAAAGGAGCGCAATTCTTTTGCGCTCAAATCACATGTCTCGAAAATGCTTGTATCGCAGCTTATTTCATGCAATATACTAAAAATAAGTTAAATGATTTAATTGAAACTTTTTTAATATTTAGGGTGCTATACGTTAGATTTTAATACAGCTTTTACTCTAGTTGGCATGTTCTCAACTAGTTTTTCGTACTTTGGGTTCCGATTTTGTTTCACTCCGAGTATTCCAAGTTTTTCGGCATTTTGGTATAAAATGGCTTCTTGGCGAAGTATTCGGCCGTTGAAGTCGTCCGCACGTATTACCCTCCTGAACCTCTGTGGTTAATTTTGGAGCTGATAGGCTGTGATTTTCTAGAATTTTTCATATAAATAAATGTTCGTCACGTTCATTGAAAATATTATTTTATTCATTTCGGCCTTCATTTTGCATACGATTTTCATGTACGAGACGCTTACTTATATTTTGCACTGTCACAATATTTAAAATAACTATCTCGGAAAATTTTTGCTATGATTATCCATTTTTGAAATGGTTTTCGTACGGCGGCCCAGTTAACTGAAATTAATACCACGCTGATAACATAAAACTCAAAAAAAAAAAAAAAAAAAATAAAAAGAACACTAAAACTGCCTTTAAACTATTACTGAATTTCAGTTGTTAAAATTAGAAAAGCTTACTACCGTTATAAACGCAACTGGCTTGCGCTACAACATGTACAAGAGCGTGCATGAAATAAGCCATGAGTAAAATTCCTGCGACGCATCTGCATTTCATGCCTTTGTAGTGGTTGGGCTGAGGGGCTATGAATTTTACTTTGCTTGGTTTATTAGTAAAAAATTGCGGAATATTTATGCATCAATTTTTTTTTAAATTGTAATTATTTTCCATTTTATGGCAATATAAACTGATAAGTTTAATCTGCATGAAATAATCTGCGAACCACTGTATATAAAAATTATAGAATAATCGCAATATTACACATCGGTATCATGCATTTCTTCGTCAACAAATCTACTAACAGTGCCATTAACGCCACTCATTAACAATTTAATTACCATAATACTTTTCCTTATACGGTTTTGACCCGATTTGTGATGAGGCGCATACATATGACGTGGAAAGAAACACAAGGCTGCCAGGAGATTAACTATTGCCATTGGCGACGCTGTGGGCACAACATATGAGTGTACATAATTTTATGTACATATGTACATGCAGTCATAAGTATGTTGCATGTTGCTAATTTTGTTCTGTTCGTTGCACATTTGCCCGCACTTAGTTTGGTAAACACTTGGCTGCACTGCTAACATTGTGAATTGTAATACAGTAAGGTTAGCGGCTTTGGAGGGACGGTAAAATTAAAAAAAGAAAAAAAATGCAAAAACTTTGACATTGACAGCAACGATAAGTGTATGTAGGTATTTAGTGTGCATCCGTTTGTAAATATGTAGATAAAAGTGGTTGGGCTGAGGGGAAGTTGTGGAACTAAGCACTGACAAAGAGAAAAGCCTATTTGAACGCAAATAAATGAATGAATGAATGAATAACAGCGTTGGCGACTAGACAATGGTAAAAATAGAGTAAGCAAAAACAACATACGAGTATTTGTACGTACGTATGTAAAATTCAAAGAGGCAAATAGCGCGAACCAGCGCGCAGGCAGACAGTTTAGCACTAGAAATAGGTGAATAGGTAAAGATGTCGTCATGAATGTAAACATTGACAAACATTTAAACTTGCAAAGCTGGCACAATAGTTAGAAAACTGAAAGTGTAGTATGCGAGAAAGAGGTTCAGGGAGCTGAAAATACAGTAATACAACGATGAAGGAAATATAACAAATGTGTCATTTAAATGGCCTACAAATAGTCGAACACTTTCGCTTTATAATCGCAAGAAACTACCGATAATGGCAATAAGTAGTATGTATTAATTCAACGATAATATTCAGGTGGGTAAGTATGCAAGCAAATAATGGATAATGTGTGCATAGAATTGTTGATGATAATTTTGAATAAATTTTTGTTTTTTAACACATACAAAAATTTTGAAACGAAAACATTTTTAAGCAAAAATGTATGCCAACTTTTTCTTCAAATCGGACCCAACATTCATTTCGCTGAATATTAAGTTGATTAAATTAAAAAATGTGCCCTCTTACGAATAATGTTCAACGCTTAGATACTTTTTCTTACTATTCAATAATCTCGGATTTTCCTCTGTTATTGACGTATATTCCTGCAGTGATTATAATGAAGCCATGATAATACATCAATGATGTAGGCTCTGGCGTTCCCGTGCACGTTTCGTAATAACTTCAGGTGAGAACAATTATGCATGTACTCTGCACTACCCGTAGGACGTGAGTCACGTAAAAATGTTTTCTTCGGTTCCACGTCATCCGTGATGTAGCTTACATCACGTAATATGGGATTATATCAACAGTAAACGGACAATTGAAAGTCGCTTATTTCGAACGGTCATGCATAAATAAAAAATTGTAATTATCATACAGGAACTGGGTCAATTACAATAATTTGAATATATTTCAGAAAGCGTTAAAGACGATCCAGGATAACAATATGATGATCAGCTATGTGCAAGGAAAAGCGACTTTAAATCGCCTGTGACATGATGAAGTATGGCTACTCTTCTTATGTATTGGCGTGAGCACCGCTTACGCAATTAAAGCCGAGTTAAGTTAAGCCAGTCGTTCTTCTTTTCGCCATTTGGAAATATCCAGGTAAACAAGGTTATTATTCACCTTATCTTTCCAACGGAATTGATGTATTGGTTTTCCTCTGCTACCACCGGCGGGTACTGCGTCGGACGCTTTCAAATATGGCGTACTATCATCTCTTACATCTCATCGTTTGATCATCTGTGGCATTCGACGTTTCCGATGCATAAAGGTGCACAAATTATTTGCAAAACCACTTCTCCCAAAAACTCCAAGCCCGACTCATCGGATGTTGTCATCGTCCAAGCATATGTAACATATTGCGGGACGAGAATGATGAACGACTTGTAGGGTTTAGTTTTTGTTCGTCGAGAGAATTTTTCAATTTTTCTGTACCATCATCATCTGTTGGAGAATATAGTTCGCCATTTTTGAGTTTTTATTTTTGCTACCATTCAACAGGTCAGAGAAGTGTTCTCTCCATAAATTAAGTACATGAGTATGCTCCGGTCTTGAAACCTTCTATAAGTCGTTGCATATGTTCATAGAATTTTTAAGTATAATCCCTGTAGCTTTCCTCCTCAGCTAGCGGTATCTCTCACACACAGTGAGCGTTATGTTCGATCGCAACATTGCTAGGTAAGCAGTCTTTTTTTCTCCCCAGCTGTTCTTTTTTGGCTCTTTTTTTATGTTTTTAGACTAGAACCTCGATTTTTTTTTCTTTTTTAAATTTTTCATTTTGCAATATATTTACTACTTGCATTTTCTATATTGTTGATTTTTTACACATAAATTCATTCACAGTTGTTACTTCATTCGCATTTATTATGTTTGCTAAATTGATACTTTTGCTATGTACTGAAATTACACTTTCATTTCATTTTTCTAAATATAAAATAAAAGAAATTCTTAAAAGACATTTTAGGGCTTCGTAGACGAATTGGCAACGTCAGGTGCAAACACAAAATGACAAATACAAATTACAATTTGTTGACGGTAAATGATTGGGTGTGTACGCATGCCTTTTTGTACTCTTTTGTTTCGTACTTTTTTTCTGAGATCTAACTGAAAATTCATGCCAACCGTACATTGTAAGTAAAAATAAAAATGCAGAGAGCATTCAATAAAGTCTTCGTTGGTTGGCACACACATATAACTTTTTAAATCTATTTTAATTATTACATGAGCAATTATATACGCTTTAAATATCTAAATACGTATGAATAAAAGTGTACATACATATGTATGTATGTATATGCACACAAGTATGTGAGTGCCCCATTGTACCGGCTGCCAAACGCGTATGGTGTGCGTTTCTTGTCTGCTACCGGTCTGTCTCCGTCTACAAAATATATACATATCTTATATTTACTATTTAAGTATTTGGTGTTGTCGCTTTGTTTCCGGTGTGATGTCTCATTTATTTTAGCCGAAATGCCCCATGCTAGTGGTCACACAATATTACTCAATCTGAGAATGTATAAGTAGTACATAGCAAAATATAAAACTGGCAACAATTTCAGAAACGTTTAGTTTTAAGGCAAAGTGACCCAAAAAGTGGCTTAAGATAATTTTTTAACATAAATTCTTTTCATAGACTGGTTAAGGCAGGAGTCCCTAATTATATTTTTAAAATTTCGTTTAACTTACTCTGAATGCATGTGCTGCAGCATATGTTACCTGAAAGTTTATAAAACACGAAAGATAATTAGAAAAATTTTAAATATACATTTTATTAATACTATCTTCGTTAATAGTGTTGGCAATAACAAAACCATTCACTAATATATACTTGAATTGGTAACGGGTGAAGGTATTGCCGAGGTTTTTTTTCTACGAAATCATAAAATCTCAAAGGTCAAACTTAAAACTTTCGAAAGGAACTGATTTCGAACATTAAATACTTAGAATAAGACTTTAAGAATTAATAGCATTATTGTATGTTAATTTAGCGTAGCAGGAAAATAGTTAAATATTTAAAAGGCTATATATATTTTTCGAAGCTAAAAACATTCAAATGAAACTTATTTTTCGGTTTTTAAGCAAGAGAAAATTTATAATTTTCAATATAATTTACCGTGGCTAAAAATCATAGAATAAAATAAAAACCGAACGGAAATACGAATACAATATTTTTTTTTCGGAGATTTGAAAGCCGTAGAATTTAAAGCTTAATTTAATATTATTCGCTTTATGACTTTAAATTTTTGTCGTTCTAAAAATAAAAACAGATTCCCATAAAAAAAAAAAATTAAAACCTAATTTGTTATACCTACAAGAGCAAAGTTTTTTTTTAAGCGAATATGTGTGAAAGTAAAAAAAAACCCAGATACATATGTATGCGCGTAAAAAACACAGCTTATAATACATAAGTATTCGAAAAATTTATAATTTTTTTGTATGCAACGACAATAACAGTCACCAATAAATACTTCAATTGGTAACGGGTGCAGGCCGGGCATATGATTTAATTTACGAAATCATGAAATTCGAAAAGTTTAACTCACAACTTTCGAAAGGAACTGATTTCGAACATTAAATACTTAGAAAAAGACTAAGAATTATAGCATTTAATATTTAAATAATCAAAAAAAAAAACCTTTTATTGCATCTACAAAAGGAGTTTTTAAGCGTACATGTATCTGCATATGAAAGTAAAAAAAAACCTACATATGTACATATGCGGGTAAAAAAAAAACACAGCTAATAATACATAGGTATTCGAAAAATTTATAATTTTTTTGTATGCAACGACAATAACATTCACCAATAAAAACTTCAATTGGTAAAGGGTGCAGGCCATGCATATGATTTAATTTGCGAAATCATGAAATTCGAAAAGTTTAACTCACAACTTTCGAAAGGAACTGATTTCGAACTTGAACATAATATCAGCGGCGGAATTATGTATTTTATTTAAAGTTTAAATATATTGTGTATGAAATTGTATTGCTAAACAAAGTCTTACATATAATAAATAATTATTTTTGATTTGATGTTTTAATAGTTCATTAGAATTTTCTAACTTAGATCACTATTTGTTTATCAAGAGCCCTATGAAATTATAAAAATAAATAATCGTAAAATATGTTTGCTGTTTTTGTTCTGTGAACTGTAATTTAACACCAAAGTCGAATTCAGCAAATTATTATTTTTTATCGATTTGTTGTTTTTACTATATTTTTCCCCAATATTATATATATTAGAATATTTTTTTTCGATGCAATCTTTTACTCTTAATTACATAATCAGTTTTTAGAAATCCTTTAAGAAATATAATGTGCATTATACTAAATCGTCATTATATCTTTCTCGTTAATAACTAACCGATTTTCGAAAATTTATGTGTGTGACACATGTGTTTAGAGATTTATTCTTATATGATTAAAGGTTAAGTTTAATTTCATTCATGTTAAAAACATTCATATATACGATTAAAAAGTAAATTTATATTATCGCATTCATATAAAAAAGCTAAACTAGAAAATTATCAACAACATAAATCTAACTAAATTCACAAAACATTTCAAAAGATTTACCTCAGCCTTGCGTTCGATGGTTTTTAATCAATATACAACATCAGCAAGCCTCAATTTACATACATACATACATACATATGTACAAATACAATGCACACAACCCAAAATACAAACAACACCACTTAACAAACTGTATCAAACGCTTTCGACAACTGCGAAATCCACAATAACGTCGCACAAAACATTTTCACTCTCTGAATTATTGTTTTAAATTAAAAAAATTATAATTGATTATTTTGCTTGCTTTTGCAACGAATTAGTTTTTATGCAGCCCGGCTCACAGAGGCAAAAAAAAACTGAAATTCTGCAGAAAAGGTACACAACTCTTCAGAGGAACAGCGCAGACAAGATTGCCAGACGGATCGGTTGTCATTTGATTATTGGGGTAAACAATTGAAACACCAAATACAGGGTTGTATCGCGGTGTATATAAGTTGGTTTTCTCTTTATTCCAAAAGTAAATACAAATGTATTAAAAAGTCTTAATTTTTATAATATAAATTGAATAGATAAAATATTAAATTTATTAATTTTGAGCACTGAGTAAAATATACTTTCATAAGAAATACTAAGATAATATAGAACTTCATCGCGCTGCTCATCGTCAATAGATGGTGCGCTGGTCGCAAATGTAACTCTGTCGCACAGCTGACATATTTCATGAAAGGAATAGGCAATACAGTACCATGCAAATATATCTATCTCATGGCTTTATATTCTTCAATGTTTAACAGTTTGCGGTTCGTTCAAAAAGCAAATTATCAATTTCTTTACTTTAAAGGAAATTAAGGCAGTTGAGTTGCTGTGTTATACAAGATCTTTCATTTAAAATATTATAATCAGGATATTGGAATACATGTACAACTAACTTTCTGTTTTTCGAACTTATAGCTAGTTTTTATTTTATTTGTGAGACATACTAAGCTTTCTTACCTTTTTGTGTGTGCAAATAAAGCATAAAAAAATCGTTTCAAAGATGCAAATGTAATAGAACTTCTATAAAATATTTATAATTTTTTTTATCTAAAATACATTTATGAACAAACATTAAACTAATATATTATTCTCAGTGTGATGTTTTTAATATATTTTCGCTTGTAGGAATCTTCTGGAATATCTCTCTGATAGTCCAACAGTAGTCTGCCACCATTGAGACTTTTCTTTTATTTCATCTCATCACCTAAACTCTGGAAAGTAGTAGAGATGAGAATAAAGAAAATTTGATTTTAAACTCATCAGGCAATCTAATGTTTGAAACGCTTTAAACACTCTTTTAATGATTTACCTTTGTTATTGCCAAAAAAATTTAAAAGCAATCTACTCTTTTTTTTGTCATGGGTGTGATTAGTTGTGGATCAGCCCTAAGCCATCTAATAGCTGATCAAAAGAAAACACCTCCTGGAAACTTTGATATTAAGTATTTGAAACAATCACCTCTTCGAAGAGACTATACAGACTGATTTTTCCATTCAAGGCTTATAGCACATATGAAACGGTGATGGAAGAACTTTCTGAAGAGGCACTAAAGTTTAATGCCGGAGTTTCTTTTTGCCAACATTGAACTCGCTCGGAAGACAATTCTTCCTTGATTTATTCGTTATTTAAATAACTTTTTTTTTGACATAATAAACTTTGATAAGTACTATACATAATAATTAATTAATCATTCATTCAATCAATCAATCATTTCCAATTTCTGATAGCAATGAGATAAAATAATTCTGAGTTTAAATATTTTCTGCAATAAAACTGCCTACTTTTTACTTCGGTTTGGGGTTTTTTCAGCGCTTAAATTTCTTTTCGGAACTCGTAAGTACAACAAATTATCTTCGCCCCAAAAAAAGGGAACGAAAAAAAAAAATCGAAGCAAAATCAAGGCATACATATAAATATGCGTCAATTTCCCGGTTTACATGCGCGGCGATTTCAAACCATATGACTGCGACAATCAGCAGTTACAACAACAACAATAATAATGAACAGCTACAACAGTATTTGAAGGCAATGCCAAGCACCATTATTGGAAGGAATAGCAACAATTGCTTTGGCAATTCATTCCAGTTATACATGCATTAACCACTCCTTTCGGCCAAATATCGCACTTGCTGTGGTAGTGCATGGAGGAGAATGAGTTGGTTTTGTGTTCATTCTGAGGTAAATCGTCAGAGATGATTCAAAATTCCAGCCATGCAATGTTAGTTAAGATTGCTAAAAGTCAACTTAGCAAAGGGACCAGTCGTGTTCGTATTGTCGTCGAGTCGTGTTGTTTAACGTAAATTATCGGACGCGTCGTTGCGAAGCGAAAATCCAACAACAAATAGTAGAGGAGAAAAAATATTTAAAACTTGACAGACACTTCCTTGCAAATACTACAATCCTTAATCAAAAGGCTTAAAGATATCGAAAATAAACGCAAAATTGATTGAAATTTAAACCAACACGTGCGAAAATCGATGATTTTGTGCAAAAATTGATGAAAAATACGGTGTGTGGAACTATATATATATGTGTGTGTGTGTGTCATATCCTTAAACTATTTGGGAGAGTATAATAACTTTGATTGCCTACATTTGGGTGCCAGCCTGACCAGCAGGAAAATACTAAACTAATCAACCAACCAACAACCAATCCAAGAGAATGCTGTGAATTAGTAAGCCAGCTCATAGGTCGATCAGTCAGTTTGTCCACTGACATATCGATTTTGCCCCTCAAAAAGCAAAGCAAATTTCCATTTAACACCCTTATTGCAACAAAAAAAAGGAGAAAAAACATATTTTTTTAGCAATTTCTTCTTGATTTGTTTTTTATTAGCACAAAGTGGAAAAAATTAGATTTTGAAAATGATAAAAATCGATTTGAGCACAATACAGCTTGTTAGACTTACAGGCCGGAAGGCATAATCCAAGTACGTATACACATATGTACATGTACACTATCATAGAAGCATGCACACAGGCGACTAGGCAAGCAGACGACTGGGCAATTGATGGCACCATTTTTATGTACCACAAGGAAAATTTTCATGCAGCGACGAATGAACGTGTGAGATCACCATTGCCATCACTATTAGCTATGTTAAATTCTTACGTACATATGTACGAACGTATGCATGCCAACACGGTCGTGCCTAGTCGTCACTAAATATATCTAATATATCAGTATATATGAGTGCTTTCACGTACATACATATATATGTATATAAAATACTTACAAACATATTTTTGTATGTACTTTTGTGTGTCCTTTGTGGTTGTATGGCGTTTGAAACGCCTTGATGTTTCATTACACTTGGAGTTGCTTAGACATTTTGAAAAAAGGTTCGAATTCGCAGTTTAGTTTTCATTTTTGGGAGTCTATAGTTTCGCCGGTATTCCGATTTAAAGGAGAAACGGCCGTTGAATACTTTATTTCTGAAAATAGTTCCACATATTTGAGCTGAATACTAAAAATAGGAACTTTAAATTAAAAAAAAAATCTTACTCATAGCCTCAAACGGGTGCAGAGGTCGTCATCAAAAACAGGTTTCTTATCTGAATTTTTTTCATTGAAGCGGATCTTCTATGTGGTGGGTCCCAAATCCTACCCACAACCACAAGGTGCTCGCCTTCTTTCTTCAGCTCGCATCCAGTCATATGTTTGTTGCCTATATAGAACAGAGATGAGTAACTCGCGGCCCGTATATATATTTTATGCGGCCCGCCGAGGGGTTTAAGAAGCGGATCTACAAAGCAAGTGTGACGTATTACGAGCTTAAATATGATTGCAAAGTTTCCAGGTTGAAAATTTCACAGCGGTGTTACATTAAACTATTTAAAATCGTTTCTTCTGGTCAAAATCGAATTTTCAATTTTAGTTTAACGGGTTTTTTAATGTAAAATAAATTATAGTATTTTTAATAAGAGGGTAATGCAATGAATTTAAAATTTAATAAAAAATCACACTAAATTTTTAAATATTGTAACATATTTACCCCTAAAATAATGGGATGGACGCAGGATTTTTAAAGAAAATTCAAAATTAGATTATTCGTCACATTTTTTAAAGAAAAGCAGTATGTTTAATATGCTAAGAGACTGTATTAGTATCAAAAGAGTACATATAATGTTAAAAGCTTAGTGGTCAATTACGCGATGGGTTACAGGGTTATCCATTTTGCCTTTTGTAAATAAAATACATTTAAAGTAAGGTCTTTCATGAAATTCCTATTTCATTATAAAGTTTGGACCTTGGTATTGTAGTATGTGAAACACTGCATCCGTCTGAGGTAATTTTCGACCACTTTTTGGTGCATATTGGGCGGTAGCTCAGCCATAACTTAACGACTGTTGATTTTATAGTGCTTAAGAGTTAAAAGTTTATCCGCATAAACACAGCCTTTCCCGTAGCTCCACAAAAAAAACCAACGGTGTCAAATCGCTTGATCCCGGTGGCCAATTGGCATTGCCAAGACGAGAAATTACGCGGCCGGGAAGTTTCCCTCGCAATAAAGTCATATTCGCTTCTGTTGTGTGGCGTTTGGCATCATCTTATTGGAACCACATATAGTCCAAGTTGTGTCCTTCAATTGCAGACCAAAAAAAGTCGGTTATTATACGACCATAACGGTCAATTTGGAGGACCGTTCCAGTCTCGCCGTTATCGGTTTCAAAGAAGTAAAGTTCAATCGCCCCTTTGGACTAAAGAGCGCACCAGAAAATAAGTTTCTTTTGGTGTGTGAGAAATGTGCTTAGTCGCTGAAGAAAATGTTGTAAAACCCGCGGTCCACTGCTTGTAATTCAAGTACCCTATCGACGTAACTATGGCGTTGTGAATGGTCTCTGGCTTCAGTTAGTTTGACTTTCTATGGATGTAGGTTTAAGTCCAAGTGCAAAATACGCCATAATGTGCTGAAAGAAAGTCCCAGCTCATGAGAATGTCGATGTGTTTGGGTCTTCGGCTCCACTTTCACTTACAGCAGCAATATTTGAACGATGTTGCACAGACCTTACAATATCTGTAACCGATCCAGTCTCTTTAAATTTCTTTAAAATTTTACCAATTGCTTGAGTAGCTGGACGATTATGTGCACCACAATCTCCTCTCAAAGCACGTTACATGGTCTCGTTTGAATCACTATTTTGTAGTAGGTTTCAATAATTTTAATGCTTTTGTAAAGGTTTCGGCCTGGCAGACGGCAGCATTTCTATATTTTTTTCTAATAATTCTTAGGCGCGGATATTTCTCTGCGGTTGAAATTATAAGACAACTGAGATCAGACCTCAATTTAACTAGAATTAATCCCTAACACCTGCTAATAATAAAACTAATTTTTTTGCTGAGCTAATGGATAATAAAAAACTACAGAAATAATTTTATTTGAGTTAATTGTCATGATTTTCGAGTGACTTGCAGATTTATAAAGAATTTAATTATTGTACTGATTTTTAGTTAGTGTTCAGTTTGTAGGTTAAGTTTTTTTGGTATATTAACCTAAATATAACAAAATTCTAACTAATTACATACATATAAAAAAATTTCCGTCGGCATTCCTTTGAGCAAGAGTAACATTCTACGAGTATACTTGTGTATATGTAACAAATACAAAAAAACATCAAGGCCTGTACGCCTACAAAGATGCAACACTCTTTACTCCAAGCGCTCCACTTAGTTTTGAAACAATTTTCGTTGATATTAAAAATTTAACTGCACTGTCGGTACACCCAAAGGCAATCAAATTTATTGCGCTCATCAAAGATGTACAAATACATACGTATTTGTGTGCTTGTACTCTGAAATGTACACCCACATGTGTTTTGACATACATACATATGTATAGTATATACATATTTTATGAGCAAAGTGTGTACAACAATAGTACACGGGCGTTGCTAATAAATAATTAAATTGATTTTGCAGTTTTACCTTCACTTTTTCTCCACATCCCAAAAGAAAAATCAGTTAAACCCACACATGTTTTCACACAACTTCAAATTTTAGTACGCGAAGGATATACATATATACGTATAAATTGGCATATATTTGTACGTATGCTAGTTGAAATCGAAAATTAAAAACACACACACATACAAGTGATTAAATTTAATCACACTATTGTTGTAATTGTTATGCCGCCACGTGCGTACAGTTTCCAAACACAAGAACATTGTCTTAGCCGTTGGCTATACAACCTGGTTAACAAGAGTTCCACAACTGCCACACAATAAGTGAATTGGTGAGAGAAAAAAAAACAGTAATAATAAAAACGCAACGCACATTATCTCTGTATCTACGTATATTCATTCTTAACGGAAATACGACATAAAAAAACATTTTCAATTCCAAAATTAGACCAGGAAGACACACACTTGTTTCTCAAGTTACGCGTAAATATATCGTGTCGCGACAAGTAAGAAAATATGTATATAAAATTATTTTCTAATATAGAGAACTCACTTTCGTTGGTACATATATGTATGTAATTAAATTTACGTGCGTTTTTTGTTTATTCTAAACGCGGTCATTTATTGGAATTTGAAGACGTAATAAAGTATTCGGCGCCCCATTTGTCGCATCATTCGGCGCCATCGAACCCACGCCGTCAAGCAATTCTCCCTCGAAAGTTTGAATTATTGCGTACAGTCATACATTCACAGTGTCACTTCATTCTAAGATTTGTGGTTTGGGTTCCGCATTGTCATCACCATTCGTTTAATATCGTAAACTTTTTGCTTGGTGATTTGGTTTTAATAAGTTTTTGTGCTAAAAAGTAAAAAACTTCCTTATGATCGGATCATTCTGGAACTTGTGTAGAGCGTGTCCATCAATGCCGGTCGACAAGGTGAGTGTGTGCAATTATGTTTATGTTTAAAATTTAAAATGACAAAAAAAATAAATAAAATTAAAAAAAAATAAATAAAATTAAAAAAAATTAATTAAAATTTAAAATGAAATATTTAAAAAACAAAACAAAATAAAATAACATTATAAAAATTAAAAAAAGAAGAAATTTTTAAAAATTAATATAAAAATAAAAAAATAAAGAAAAAAAATAAAATAATTAAAACAAAATGAATTAAAATAAAATAAAATAAAGTAAAGTAAAATAAAAAATAATCTAAAATAAAAAAATTAAACAAAATTTAAGTGAAATAAAATCAAATTCAAATAAACAGAATATAATAAAATAAATTAATTAAATTAACTAAAGCAAAATAAAATAAAATAGAATTAATTAAATTAAAATTAAAAATTTAAGAAAAATTAAAATGAAATAAACTAAAATAAAAAAATAAAATAAAATATTAAAAAAATAAAAAAAATTCAATTTCATATAAAAAAATAAATAGAATAAAACACAATAAAGTAAATTATAACTAAATCCAAACAAAATAATATGAATAAGATAAAATGAATCAAAATAAAATAAAATAAAAAAGAATAAAACAGAACAAAATAAATTTTATTAATAAAATAATATAAAATAAATAAAATAAAACGAAAAATAATGAAAAAAGGGGAAAAAACTAAAAAGAATAATAAAAAGGAATAAAAAAAAGTAAAAATTAAAATAAAATGTAGTAAAATAAAATGAAATAAAATTTAATAAAGCAAAAATAGAAATAAAATTAAATTAAATAGAAGAAAAATTAGAATAAAATAAAATTAAAAAATGAAGCAAAATAAATTTAAATATGAAATAAAATAATATAAATTGAAATTAGACACTATACTAAAAAATAAAAATGGTTAATAAAGAAAATGAAACGAGATACAATATAATAACCTAAACAAAACTAAAAAACGTAATATAAAATAAAATAAATAAATTAAAATAAAATAAAATAAAATAAAGTGAAAAAAAATAAAATAAAATAAAATAAATTGAAATGAAATAAAATAAATGAAATATAATTATATAACAAATAAATAAAATACAATAAATAAAATACAATACACTAAAATTAGAGAATATAAATAAAAATTAAAAATAAAGAAATTAAAAAAAAGTAAATTAAAAATTAATTAATGTAAAATAAAGTAATATAAAATAAAAAATTAAAAAATAAAATTAAACTAAATGAAATAATATGGAATAAAATAATTAAAAAGTAAAATAAAGTAAAATAAAATAACATAAAATGAAAAAAAAAAATAAATTAAAAATAAATAAAATAATATAAATTGAAATAAAAAAAATATATTAATAAATAAAAAGTTACTAAAAAAATTAATTATAATAAAATATAATAACCTAAAATAAAATAATATAATATAATATTAAATGAAATAAAATATAAAAATTTTAAATAAAATAAAATAAAATGAAATAAAATAAAGTAAAATAAATTTAAATAAAATGTAATAAAGTGAAATAAAACAAATAAATAAAATGCAATAAACTTAAATTAGATAATAAAAAAAAAATAAAAAATTAAAAAAAAAATAAGAAAAAATAAATAAACTTAATAAATAAAATAATGTAAAATAAAGTAATATAAAATAAAAAATTAATAATATAAACTTAATTTAAATTAAATTAAATGGAATAAAATAATTAAAAAATAAAAATAAAACAATATAATATAAAATAAAAAAATAAAAAATAAAAAAATAAAATAATATAAATTGAACAAAATATATATTAATAAATAAAAAAGTTATTAAAAAATTAATTAAAATAAAATATAATAACCTAAAATAATATAATATAAAATAAAATAAAATATAAGTAGTTTAAATATAATAAAATAAAGTAAAACAAAATAAAACAAATTGAAATAAAATGAAATATAATGAAATAAAACAAATAATAAAAATTATATAATATATAAAATTATATAATATAAATGAAAAGAAAAAATTAAAAAATAAATAAGAAAACATAAATAAACTTAATAAATAAATAAATTAAAATTAAACAATATAAAATAAAAAATTAGTAAAATGAAATAAAGCGAATTGTATTAAAATAAATAAATTAAAATTAAATTGCATAAAAAAATAAATTAAATTAAATTAAATTAATTATAATTATATAAAATAAGGAAGTAAAAATATATAATAAAATAAAATAAAGAAATAGAAAAAATTTAAATAAAATGCAACAAAATAAATTAAAAAATTATGTAAATAAATTAAATTAAATAAAAAGACTATAGAAAATCGAATAAAAATTTAAATTTATTGAAATTATATATATATACATATATATATAATATAATATGAAGGAATATAAAAAAATTAAAATAACTGAAATTATATTAAAAAAAATGAATTTATAATAAGTGAAAAAAACTTATTTATTTTTTATAATATATTATATTTTTAAATAAACATTTCAGAAGGGTTTACTGAGCTTTTCTCAACAATGGCTGAAAGTTTGAAAGAAGTGCTCATGAGGGAATCATATAAAATAATAAAATAACCGAAATGAAGTTCGAAATACTTTGCATAAACTAGAATTTTAAAGAAGAAAGAGTAAAAAATGAAAAATTGGTTTCACAGACCATACTCTAAGTCGAAGACTTTTAATATTAAAAATATTTTTATAATTTTATAATGACTGCAATTTAAAGACTAAAATAATATTATGTTTATATATATAATTTAAATATTAGCTTCATTTTAAAAGATTTTTTTTTGCATAAATCAAAGGTGTCTTTCTTTTAAAGAAAACCACTTAATATGAACCATAACAGAACAAAAGTCTATTACGTTGAAAATCTGTATTATCGGCAGATAACTCTGCTCACTATTGCGCTGGGACATTTCCTCCATTAAAGCGTCTGCAATCGAACCGATTTAACCGAATATAATATAATTTTGTATATCTCAAAAGATTTTAATCCTCTTAATATGGTCATAAATACTTAATGAATTCATTGCAGTTCATTAATCACATGAAATGAAAAGTCAAATTGCAAACAACCCCTCGTATGGATCTGAGCATATATGTGTATAGGGTGAAGTCATTTATTTATCATATTTATACAACATCAATTTTGTTCCTTCTATGCGTTAATACTACTATACTCGTACTTGCCAAAATTTATCACCAATTTTTCATGTTAATCCGTGGATCAGTGCGATGGTTAGATGAATAACTTTCTTAAAGGAAAGTATAGAGGTAGCTGACATAAGAACGGTGAATTGAAATAGAAAAATAGACGAATGTCAGAATAATGAGGGAAACAAAAAACTACCCTTAAAAGATAGAGGTGTAAAATATAAGACGTGAATGAAAAATCGATACCATATGGTTTAAGTGGTATTAGATATGGAATGAATCAAAAAAAAAAAGGTTGCAACGCAAGTGAAAAAGGTGGTGACTTTTATACTGTGGTATTAGCGAGTGGCAACTCTTTGGGTACTTGCCTACAACACCCCCAGCGAAACAAGAGGAATATCGATACAGCATGGTAGGTTTACGGTGCGAATGAGAGCTTATGCGAGCATTCGTAAAATATTAGCGAGAGAGTTAAGCAAAAAAAAAGAGCTGCACATTATTATGTTGTGCTCACTGGAAAGCTTCGAATGAACGCTGCCCTCAACCAACCACGTTGTTTCTTCTCGGACTTCGTGCAGGTCCTTTTCTAATATGGTGTTTGTGAAACCGGCTACTATTGTTATTGTTTTTGTCAAACATATTTACATACTTTATTTATTTTATATGCATATATGTTCGTACATAACATACACATGTAAACAAATGAAAATATAAGAAACAGGCAACGATTAGGAGTACTTGCCACGCTTCGCTCCTTGGCATTACATCAGTTGAAGTAATTGTATTACTTAACGATTCTAAAGAATCTCCAAACTGCTCGTACGGGCCCAACAACTGTATGCATGTACGTCTGATTGCGGTTGTGGATATCAAGTGAAAAGGTTATGGTATGCACCAGTGGTTTTGGTGATTCATGCTATCGGTGCTTTCCTTTCGTTTCCTTAAAATAATACCGGTAATATATATGTATATATGTATATACATATGTATGTTATGTATATACACTTATGCGGTATTTTTCAGTACGTTATCCAATCGATTTATATTCTTCTTCTTTCTTCTTTCTTTACATTTTACTCCATTTTATTATTTTTCACAAAACTCGCCTGAGCTTTGCACTTTGCGCCGCCCCCCGCTGTCTTACGAACTAACATAATCTTATCACATGTCTGCAGGTACGACAACCTCACTTACATGACAAAACGGGTGTCTGAAAGTTTGAGTGAGCGAGTCACTGACGACGACTCGTCTGACTGCCGGCATGATGACCCGGTCTGGCCCGGCTTGGATGTGCCAGATAGCATGCATTTGCATACTCGTATGCATTTGTTAGTTTGCTGTCAGCTTGCCCGCTGGTTCTCTCACTGCTTTGCCGCAGCGTGCTCAGTTTTTGCTTCACTTAACTTGGCTTTGGTAGCTTGCCAGCCTTTGCTTTGTCTCTTGCTCTTTTATAAGAGTAACTATATCCTTGCTGAAATACAATACACATATATAAATATATATATTTTTTTATTTTCATTGCAACGGTGTGATAATGCAACCTCAGCTTTAAATTGGTGTTATTGTCAGCCGCTATGTGTCTATGTTTGCCCTTTAATATGCATTTATTTGCATAATACTTTTATGGGCTTTTGTTTGTTATGGCGTTTTTGAGCTCAGCGGTATTCGTAGCATGTCTCTGCATCAAATTGCTCTATTCATATGAGTATATTTCTTTCTATAAATGTGTTTTGTGTCAGTGACATATGAATACATTAGCTTATACTTATATCGATCATCCGCTCGATACCTTTGATTGACATTTAATTTGGGAATAGTGTAATTTTCCATTAGCGGAAGTTTTTGTATATGGTAGTTTTTCGATTGGGGCATAATTAATTAATTTTTTGTTTATTTTTAACCTGTAATTTTTCCAAACCATATTTCAATAATAGTTAAATGACTATTTTTAGTAACTACATACTCAGAGAAATTAAAATATATATATATTTTATGATTCAAAAAAAAAAAAACTTTATTATGAAAAGAAATGTAAAGAAAACTTTCTTAATAAATAAATTATTAATTGAGAAATGGGATTTCGCTAAATTCGTTAAATAAACAAAATTAATTTGACAGAAATACGTTATTCAGCAACTATTAAAAATTTTCAATTCTTTGAAATTGAATTTATTTTGACTTTTGTTTTTCAATATTGTAGCACATGGTGGAATCATTATAAGGTGTGGTCAGTAAACTCAGCTCACTTTTTCCACAGTCTTATTTCGGTATTGTTTTAAAGTAGTAAAAAAGGGGAAATTTAGAGAGTCACTTTTTATGACTACATTTTTATATTAAAATAGAATGGACAGTACATGAAAACTGCTTCAGCGGTTTTCTTTATATGTATAAATCTTCTGTACGTGTGTTAGTCATTGAACTCCTCCTAAACGGCTGGACCGATTTTGATGAACTTTTTTGTGTGTGTTTAAATGAGTTCGAGAATAATTTAGATTCACAATCCGGTCAACTAGATATTGTTTTTTTTTACTTAAATTATTTATTTAAAAATTATTGTTGATGTTAGCAAAAAAAAATTCTGTTTTAGGAATACAATTTTTTCGATTAAAACAAACATACTACTACTACATAGTACACATTTGCATAGGTGTAGCAAAGCACGCTGGGATCCGCTAGTAATATATATTGTAACAATTTTCGTTATTAATCTCGGTCATTTCCCGAATTCTTCAAGTCCGACCACTGGATTGCTAAATAAAAGTCTCAAGATTTCTTCGTTATTCCATTATTCCAAACATGTGCTAAGAAAAATGAAATTTTACTACTTATGATCATAAACAACGAGTTCTAAGATGTTCGATGGAATAGCAGTTGTGAGTTCGAGTCACATTTTGCGGAGAAACAAAACGGAGTGCTAAATTTGCTATATACGTTTCCGTGGAGAATTTAGCCGAAATAAATAAAGCCACATCTGAAAACAAAATATTTTCTTTTCTAGAAATTTAAGTATAAGTAGTATTGTTGACAGAAACATAATCTGTTTGAGTTGATGCATAAATTTTAGAATAGTTTATTAAATGCGGCTCATTTCAAGATGGCAAAGACTCTACTAATAGATCTAATATTCCAAAATCGGCGTCAAATTCTTCCGAAAAAGAAATGAAGCTCACAAATTTTCGAAAACTTCAGAAGTTCAATTCCACCAGCCTTTTCTTATTTTCTTTTTGCCGTTTCTTGTGGCACTTTAAAAAAGTTACGCTTGACACTTGTCCAAGTCTTACGACACAAAGCACAGGAAACATTAGGCATTCGAATATTGTGATCAAAACCGAAATACGAAGTGTGTTCACAAACTATGGAGAACTTTTAAATATCGCGGGCTTGAAGAGTCCGCTTTTAAACTATGCAATCAAAACACGAAGAGTTACGGAGTGATATGAGCGTTTCCAATGCCATAAAGAGACGTTGAAGATAATGAACGTCCTGGACGCCCCAGCATATCAACGTGCAAAAAGTTAAAGAAGCGGGTATAAACGACCACCGAATCACAATTACAGAATCGGTTGAAGATGCCTTAATTAAATTAACGAATGTGCTGTTAATCAGTTAGCCTAAAGAGAAAATAATAGGTCCCATAACCTTTAATATAAATAAAATTCATTTGCCTGGAACATATTTTTCATAAAATTTGTTCTTTTTAATATTTTTTCAATTTAATAAACAAATTTTATAACGCTTGGTGTTACTTTAAAATCAAAAGACAGTGATGTCTATGTAGATTTTCACAAAGAAATACTTAAACGGTTTTTTTTTAATACCATTTCCCTAGGTTTTTTTTAGTGAATTGAAGTAGAGTGAACAACACTTCCAATAAGACTGCCGATTTTGTCAAAATTATGTATTGGACGTTGCTATCGATCACACTTTTTTCTGATTCCACCATCAGATTTTTCAAAAATTATTATTTCAATAGCAATCAAATTTTGGCTTGGTGCAGCTCTGTTCGTATCTGTAATCGGTAAAGTAAGTAGAATATTTGAGCTAGTTCTAGTGGACTCAAAAACATTTAGTTGCCAGAAATCTCATTCTTGGTAAAAAAAATTTCATTTACCAACATACATAAAACACATAGAATTAGGATTAATAACACGTTTTCACAAAGCTCTTGACCAAAATGGTCCTTTCTCAAAACTTTCCAGATACGTTAATTAAATAAAAGTTCAGCGAAGAACGCTTACATTCTTCTTCTTCTTCTTTGGCGTAGGCACCGCTTACGCGATCATAGCCTCGTCAACAATAGCGCGCCACTCGTTTCTTCTTCTTGCTGTTTGGCGCCAGTTAGAAATACCAAGTGACACCAGGTCGCTCTCCACCTGATCTTTCCAACGGAGTGGAGGTCTCCCTCTTCCTCTGTTTCCACCAGCGGGTACTCCAACGAATACTTTCAAAGCTGGAGCGCTTTCATCCATTCGGAAGACATGACCTAGCCAGCGTAGCCGCTGTCTCTTTATTCGTTCTTTGTCTAATCTGGAGAACGCAGAACTTACATTGCGGGCGTTATGACCAATTATATCAATATCATCGGCATACGCCAAAAATTGCACACTCTTGTAGAAGATTGTGCCTGGTTTGTTTAGCTCTGTAGCTCGTACTATATCCTCCAGCATCAAATTAAAGAAATCACACGATGAAGGGGCTCCATGTCTGAAACCTCGTTTGGTATCGAATGGCTCAGAGAGGACCTTCCCAATTCTGACCGCGCTTCTGGTATTATCCAGGGTTACTTTACAAAGCCGTATGAGTTTTGTTGGGATATCAAATTCAGACATAGCGGCGTAGAGGCAGTTCCTTATCGTGCTATCGAAGGCAGCTTTAAAATCGATAAAAAGGTAGTGTGTATCGATTTTTTTCTCTCGGGTCTTCTCTAAAAATTGGCGCATGGTGAATATCTGGTCAATGGTGGATTTGCCAGGCCTAAAGCCACACTGATAAGGTCCGATCAGTTTGTTGACGGTGGGCTTTAATCTTTCACACAATACGCTAGATAAGACCTTATATGCGATATTAAGGAGACTTATCCCACGATAATTGGCGCAGACCGTGGGGTCTCCCTTTTTTTGGATTGGGCAGAGCACACTTAGGTTCCATTCGTCAGGCATGCTTTCTTCCGACCATATTTTGCAAAGAAGCTGATGCATGCTCCTTGTCAGCTCTTCGCCGCCGTATTTTAATAGTTCTGCCGGTAAGCCATCGGCTCCCGCCGCGTTGTTATTTTTTAAGCGGGCAATCGCTATCCGAACTTCTTCATGGTCGGGTGATGGCACTTCTATACCATCGTCATCGTTTGGGGTTTCGGGTTCGCCATCTCCGGGGTTTTCATTTTCACTGCCATTGAGTGGGTTGAAGAAGTGTTCCCTCCATACACTAAGTATACTCTGAACATCTGTCACCAGATTAAGTTGCCGCATCTTCTTATAGAATTTTCGAGCATTACCCTTGTCGGCCAGCTTCTCAAGCTCTTCATACTCACGCATTTCGGCCTCTTTCTTTTTTCGTCTGCAAATGCGTCTCGCTTCCCTCTTCAGCTCTCGGTATCTATCCCACCCCGCACGTGTTGTGGTCGATCGCAAAGTTGCGAGGTAGGCAGTCTGTTTTCTCTCCACTGCAGTTCGACATTCCTCATCGTACCAGTTGTTTTTCTGGTATTGCTGAAAACCAATTGTTTCCGAAGCAGCGGTACGCAAGGAATTTGATATTTCGTTCCACAGCTCCCTTATACCAAGTCGCTGATGAGTGCTCCCAGAGAGCAGGTGTGCAAGCCGAGTAGAAAACTTGCTGGCTGTCTGCTGTGATTGCAGCTTTTCGACGTCAAACCTTCCTTGTGTTTGTTGACGGGCGTTCTTTGCCACACAGAGGCGGGTGCGTATTTTTGCTGCTACAAGATAATGATCCGAGTCGATATTTGGCCCTCGGAACGTACGCACGTCTAGAACACTGGATACATGTCTTCCGTCTATCACAACGTGATCGATTTGGTTGCGTGTTTTACGATCTGGCGACAGCCATGTTGCTTGATGAATTTTTGTATGCTCGAATCTGGTACTACAGACAACCATATTTCGGGCCCCGGCAAAGTCAATCAGCCTCAGCCCGTTTGGGGATGTTTCGTCGCGGAGGCTGAATTTTCCGATTGTTGCGCCAAAAATGGCTTCTTTACCCACCCTGGCGTTGAAATCGCCTAGCACAATTTTGACATCGTGGCGGGGGAAGCGTTTATAAGCACGTTCTAGGCTCTCATAGAAAGCATCTTTGGTCACATCATCCTTCTCTTCTGTCGGGGCGTGGGCGCAAATCAACGATATGTTAAAGAACTTCGCTTTGATGTGAATTGCAGCTAGACGTTCATCCACCGCGAATGCCAGGACTCGGCGACGGAGCTTCTCTCCCACCACAAACCCAACACCAAATTTGCGCTCCTTTAAATGGCCGCTGTAATAGATTTCACAAGGACCCACCATCTTCCTTCGTTAACCCGTCCATAGCATTTCTTGGAGGGCGGTGATGTCAGCCTTTAGTCTTACGAGGACATCAACCAGCTGGGCAGTGGCATCTTCCCAATTAAGGGACCGGACATTCCAGGTGCATGCCCTCAAATCATGATCCTTAAAACGTTTGCGGGGGTCGTCATCAAAAGGGGGCCTCTCATCCGAGGCAATTGCTGATTTTTCATTGGAGTATAGATTTTATGTGGTGGGTTCCAAACCCTACGCACAACCGCAGGGGATTCGTCTTCTCACTTTAGCTCGCCTCCAAACGGATGTTTGTTGGCTACTTGTTTGGCGCTAACTTAGGACAACTGTCTTCTACACTGAGTTGCCAGTACATGCGTTTATCGATTTTTATAATAACTAAAATATGTCGGAGATAGTATTCATTTAAATTTTAGTTAGAATGGAAATAAATAAAACTATCTGAATGCCTTATGCGTTTGAGAGAACCAAATTGTTAAAAAATACCGGATTTGAGGGAAGGAAATTCATGGACCACAATAAAGCACCCTATAACGCTATCAATGTTAATTAATTTCTGGACAAAAATTTAACATAAACTATAACATATACCAGCGTATAAAAACTGCATTCTCCCCATATGGCTCTGGTCTTTTATCTCTTTTCACATTTCAAACTACCATATTTACATCCATTTACCGTCGATGGGAGACATATGTAGCGGAGAAATCACGGTGAGAATTGAAGTTTTTTCCCTAAAGTGTCTTTAAATAATATTTTAATGATTGGTTTATTTTTTGGCATAAATGTACCATTTCAGAGAAGCCTACTTTGAAGATGACACAATAATTTGAAGTGCCTAATAACTATTTCATGCTTTATTGACCTATTCCCGATACTTTTGTGGAGTTTTACGTCCAAAAACTGCTAGTTGTCATTATGTATTTTGAATTACTTTTAATTATTGTATCAGGATACAAATCAAAGCCTTTCGCTATGTTCGTAGAATTTTAGAGCTCTAATAAATATCGCCAAAAATCGCCTCAGCGCTTACAAAGCACCAAATATATATATTAGAGTTCTAGATACCCGGGTATCGCGCACTGCGAGCTTCTCGCCCGATATTCGCTCAGGAGAACAAAAAAAAATTAATTTTGTTTGTCAAAGCTTCTTTAGCGTTTCAATGATTTTTACACTTTGCATAAATAAATTTAAAATTATTAAAAAAAAGGCTTGAAAAAAAAAGTCAAACTGTTTGTCAAAATACTCAAAATACTCGTGCCTGGCTCTAAAATTTTCGAGTAATAAGCAATGAGCAGATGTACGAGTTCTCTTCGCTCAAATGCTCGTACTACTCGAAAATGTTTGAGCAGAATCTGGAGCTCTAGTTTATATATATATCACTGTACTTCATAGAAATTTAAAAAGCTCATAAGACTATAAGTATTGGTACGAATAAGACATTTTAATACTGCAAACTTAAGACTTCTATTCATTACCGTTAGCGAAAAAAAAATTTTTTTCTCAAAATTAAGAAATATTCTTTTCTTTGGATTTTGTTAAGTAATTCATATAAATTATGAATATGTTCTTGGCAATAGTAGTGGCTTTTAAAAACAGTAAAGAGGAATATCGTTTGAAAAGTTTTTATTCAAAAGAAAAAAAAGCGAGGTTATGTTAACATTTTTTCTAAGTATGTTGGGAATCTGGAACAAATTCGAAAATATTTTTTTTTTGAATTTCTAATTATTAAAAAAATTAAGATCCAATTATTTCATTGGTAAAATCATAAAAAAAGAAAAGATTTCAATACAAAAACAATGGTTTCTATTTTTGTTTGCTATTAGAGTCTAACTGTTATATGTAGTCTTTTTCCTAGAAGCTACTAAGTTTACTTAGAACATTTAGATAAATTGCTTCACAAGGTCCTGAGAAAAAAAAAATTTATTTTGATGTAGAGAAATTTTAATTATTTTCGAAGACTATAATAAAAAGAGATCTTAAAATTGCAAAATCGAAGAACTTTTCCTGAATTACTGATGGAATTTCTGGGGCTGATTCACTCTATTTATAGCCAAGAGCCCATTTGTAATTTTTTAGTCATGAAAATACCAAATTTAACAAATGCGTTTTCACATTTATTCTGAATTTTCTAGCTGCTATTAGTAAAACTCTCTTGAAAATTATTTTTTTAAAGCTGTATATCGGTTTCATTTTTAAAATTGAATCATTTTATAAATATCTATGCTTTTATTTTTGACAAATATCGATATTTTGAAACGATTATATTTTTTCTTATATATAGATACATATGAAAAATGATATACCAACGTGCATGTTCATATCGAAATAAACCGTACGTGCCTATTTTAGAAAGATAAAAGTAGAAAATGTGCATATAAATGAAGTTTCCTTACAATCGTGCCAACGGCGCTACTGCGTATGAACATTTTTCGTTTAATATTTACACTCCAGCATATCTGAGTTATCATTTTACATTTCATGTACTTTTATCATCGAAACTTGCTAACTTAGCAAAAGAGCTGCATTGAAAATGCCATTTAGAGTTCTATACCAAAAACAAACCAAATTTAAAGCTGGCATGTGAAAATATAATATAAAACTATAAAGAAGGGCTACCAAGCCGAACTGTTTATACCTTTCATGAACATTATTGTCAAATGCAAATTTCGATTTCGATGATTCTCAGTGCCAATATTTATTTCAATTTACGTGAGTAGCTTTCCAAAAGTCACACTATTAGATGTTTTTTTTTGGCGTATTATTGATCCAAAATCTCATAGCTGTACGAATCGGTTGTATTGTGACTATATTATATAGTCCTCCGATTCAATTGATTTTTATCACCAATGTGAAATTCATTGCGCATGTGTGTCGAATAGCGAAATTCAAGTTCTCAGATGCCTTATGGGAGTATTTATGATCCGAAATCGCATATCTGAACAAATCGGTTGTACGGAAGCATTATAATATAGTCGACCGATCTGGCTGGTTCAGGCAAATGATCAATACATTAGAAAAATACCACTTTATACTAAATTTCGTTGAAGTACATCAAAAACTAAGGAACTAGTTTCCGTTAAAACAGGCAGATGGACAGACAGACAGACAGACAGACAGTTCGTGATTCTGATGCGTTCGGTATAAATTTCGGTGGATCTATTTCTGCTCCTTCTGGTACTTACATACTTTGAACTAAAGTTAATATACCATTTCATGTACATGTACATGAAAGGTATAAAGAAAATACATATTTCAAACTTTCACTGGACTTATTTTGAGCCTTTTTTAAACATTGTGAGCAGATTTTGTTTGCATTTTACGTAAGGTGTTTGTCCAAGTATTTTTTGAATGTTTGCAGATCGTGTGAATTTTTCCACTTGATTCAATACATGCATTTATGTAGGTATGTGTATACATAACAGCTAGTAAATATCTCTACATGCGCATACGAAGAGCAACAAAATAAAATTATATCTTTAAAAACACTTAAATGGAAATGCTTCACCATTTCGTTCCCCTAATACTACATATGAAGCTGCCTTTTCACACTTTTACGAGCCCGCATATGTACTTGTATATATATACAATGAAATGAAATGATCTCAACTGCTCTTACATTTCCACACATGTCGTTTTCATAATCTCCAGTAATTGCAGGCAGGTGTGAATGCCATTAAAATGCAGGACATGTTGCTGGTCGTGTATTTGCCCCAAAGTATGCAACATAAAATTACAGAATATATTCCAGCTGACACAATTTGTTGTGTTAATTAAAAAAAAAACTTTGATTTACTCTGATGGGTTTTAAAATTTAAATATAAATATAGTTATTCACGTACACTACACTAATGTAAACCTTACATCTCATTAATGGAAAAGCTTTTAAAATGGTTTTGAAAACTTTACCGAAAAAGAAAGAGTAAATAGAGTGATATTATAGGAACATATGCATATGCTCACTCATTAGAAATGCTGGTGTTTCCTTTATTTCAAGGCCTTTTTGAAGTACAGAATGGGATTTTAAGTCAGCCAAAAACCTTTTGTCAGCAGTTAGAATTCTTTTGAAGCCAGAAACCATAATTAACACAAGTATACCAAGTTTTGGACCTATGCAACCAAAAATTGTTCTATGATAATTTTTGACGGTAAATCTGAATCTTTCCCCCGTTTTTTATGATTGATTGAAAATTAATGGTCATTTTATTAAATTAAAAGAAAGAAACTTGAAATGAAGTTAGGTTGAACTGAGTCTTTTGTATTGCTTCGGACTCGTTTCACTTATTAAAGTCCAACAGTAGTTGCTCATCATGCCTTCATCCCAAAATCCTTGGTATCATATTTCGAACTTGACTAGATCTTGGTGCAGCCACTCTTCTGATTCATCTCTCGTATTGCCCACGTTTTCTGCGAAAAAAATCGAGGTGGCAAGGAAGTGTATCTTTAGAAATGTATCCTTAGACAATTCAAGCTCCAATCTGTGGATAACTGACAAATAGCCAATAATTTGCTTAAAATTCTTGCTGGGACTTGCCGTTACTGAAAAACTGGTAAATGAAGGGGTTTCCAACAGGAATGATATGATTTCTAAGTATCGTTTTGGCCATTTTTAATATGCCATGATCTGCCTTTTTTTCCAATGTATTCAGTAATGTTTACAATTTCATCATGTTAAGATATACACAAGAACAACGTTGCTGATTTTGCCTTGGAACAACGTGAAAACCATAATGATATTTTTAAGAAAATTATCTTCTCCGATGAGACTCACTTTCATCTGAGTGGTGCGGTAAATAAACAAAACTGTCGATTCTGGTGCGAAGAAAATCCACAAATTATTCATGAACAACCATTACATTCACCTAAGTTAACAGCTTGGTGTGGTTTTTGGTCTGGTGGGATCATCGGTCCGTACTTCTTTCGAAATGAAGTTGGTAGCACCGTTACTGTCAATGGAGAGCGATATAGATCGATGATAACCAACATTTTATGGCTACAATTGGACATTTTATGACAACATATGAAAACCTTATACATTTCGAATATATTGCTCCAGATGATACTTCTTTGCCCTAATGCTCGGTCTTATATCCTTTATGCAGTTGGGGCAGTCGAGAAATATATAAATTAACGATAGTTAACCCACCCTGCCGTGATTGACGCAGAGGGGGCTTTTAATAACGCAAATCTTGCCACGCGTTAATCTCATCTATTGTTTCATTTGGGATCAACCAGAACACACTTACCTTGTTGAGGCATATGTTGGGCAATAGACAGACTGTATGTTAAGAATAGGTGTTAAACTAATTCACAAAATCACATTTGCCACTCCACAGTATTGTGGGTAGCCCTGATAAAGCAACTACTTCTGTTGTTTGCTATGAATGATCTTTTCATTCTTTCTTTAAGCAAATATCCCAAGCGTTCATCAAAAGCTTAGAGACAAGGATTCTCTGTAAAACCGAAGGTCTGCCTTTTTAAGAGGAAGACTAAACAATTGCAAACTTAACTCACTATTTTTTAAGGGTTAAAAGTGAAGTGATTCTTGATAAAAAAAATTATCTGTAGGGCATATATTCAAAAGAGGTACGGTAACTATGAATTTGGAATACTTGCAAAACGGCCATTGCGTCAAAATGGGAGTTATAACCCCAAAGGGTGTATTGGCTTTACAAAAGTGCTGCAAAACCCATACTAATATATGGTGGGTGACACTGAAGAAGAAGAGCGGTAATAGATCTCTGTACAGGTGCAATGTACCTGGAAAATTGGCAACAGCTGTTATAGAAACATAACATAGGAAACATCATACGAATGCAGAAGACAATGAAACCCTTGCACTCCCTGACGAGGCTTGTTCTTCTTCAATGCTGATTCACATAGTCTCAATCTACGTGAGACTTGAGTACAATTTTCGATGACTCGTTCCAGATTTTTCGATTGATAACACGCGTGATGTTTTGCTCCAAGATCTGAATCGAAGCGGGATTGTCCGCATAGACTTTAGACTTTATATATCCCCACAGGTAAAAGTCTAACGGTGGGATATCACACGATCTTGGTAGCCAATCGACCGGCCCAAAACGTGAAATTATCTCCTCCCCGAAGTGTTCTCTCAATAAAACCATTGATTGATACGATGTGTGGGAAGTGGCGCCATTGACGGTTACGTTCTCATCGGTAGCATTTTTGAAGAAATATGGACCGATGATTCCATCGGCCCACAAACCACGCCAAACCGTTGTTTTTTCTGGACTAAATGGCAGCTGTATCTCTTCAGGTTGCTCTTCGTTCCAAATGCGGCAATTTAGCTTGTTTACATACCCATTGAGCCAGAAATGGGCCTAATCCCTGAACAAAATTTGGCTCGAAAACGACGGATCTTCTTGGAAAGCGAAGCGATGTCGCTTAGAAAGGTCGAGCGGCGTGCAAGAACTGGCACAAGCTGTATTTTGTACGCTTTCAATTTATCTCGACGTAAAATGCGCCAAGTCATTCCATACGTCAGTCCGAGTTGCTGCGAACGGGGCCGAATCGACTCTCCACCGTCTTCGTGTACACTCTCAGCTACGGCGGCTATATTTTCTTCACTGCGTGCTGGACGTAGTCTATTCGGTCGATTTTTATCCAATAATGAATGCTGGGTCTCAAGATGGGTGATGGTGTTGCGAATAGTACGCTAAGTAGGCCGGTTATGTCGACCATACGTTGAGCGAAGTGCGCGAAACGGGTGTTTTTTGTAGAGGTATAGAACTTTAAGTTGGCATTACTTTTCAAGATGGCGACCGATTTAACAGCTGTCAAGTGATTTATTCTCAGTTTGGTTTGGCAATTCATCATGAATAGACTCACGATCATCAAGTAAGTCGTAGATTCGTCGAATGGGCCCAAAACGAGATTACCGTTGTTCCCGATTTTCATAAGCGAATTTTGTTTAGCGATGAAGCGCACTTCTGGTTGAATGGCTACGTCAACAAACAAAACTGCGCCATTTGGAGTGAAGGTAATCCTCAATTGTATGTTGAAACACCGTTATCCATGATGACCAGGAGATGTGGTTTCAACAAGACGGCGCAACATGTCACACACCTCGTGCCATAATAGATTTATTGAAAGACACGTTTGGTGACCGCCTAATTTCACGTTTTGGACCTGTGAATTGGCCTACAAAATCTTGTGATTTAACACCGCTAGACTACTTTCTGTGGGGCTATGTAAAGTCATTGGTCTATGCGGATAAGCCACAAGCGCTTGACCATTTGAAAGACAACATTCGCCGTGTTATTGCCGATATACGGCCACAAATGTTGGAAAAAGTCATCGAAAATTGGACGTCTAGATTGGACTACATCCGCGCCAGTCGTGGCGGTCATATGCCAGAAATCATATTTAAAATGTAATGCCACAAGATTATCTTTCGGATAAATAAAATTCATGTCAATCGAATAATCCATCGTTGTTTTATTGCAACTTAAAGTTCTATACCTCTATAAAAAACACCCTTTATGAGTAAGTATACATAGAAAGTAGTTGGGGTGAGGCAAAATGAGACGCAGAAAAATGTTGCTGAACACTCATCTGTTTTAAGACACCGTTCACGCGTTAATAATAGCATGTCATTCCTTCCTTCTTTTACCCGTTCAGCGTCAATCGGAGACATCATGTAAAGCCAGCTCCTTCTCTACATAAGCTGAGATATTCTGCTTCTACAGGCGAGTGATGCGTCGAAGACTTTTAAAGTTGCACTGTCTTTGTATATGTCAATGTTGTCGTATATATCTTGTAGCTCATAGTTGCATCGTGTGCGGTATTCGCTGTTTGCAACGCGCAAAGGACCATAAATCGTTTGCGAAACATTTCTCTCGAAAAAAAAAATCCTAGACCGGACTCATCAGATGACGTCATCAGCTATGATTCTGCACCATATACTAGAACGGGAAAATGAGTTACTTTTGAAGTTCGTCGAGGGAGGACTTTACTTTCCAACTTCCAAAGTAGCACCTGTTGGCAAGACCCTAAATCCTAACCTAAATCTCAGTGCTGACTTTAATATTGGTGTTTTGATGCTGGTTCCTGCTGTTTGAACATATCAGAACATACGGCGCAGCTGTTAAGGCTAATGATGCCAAAATTATTAAATTATATGCCTGAAGCTGCACGCTCTTATAGAAAATTTTGTCTTCCATGTTTAGATCTTCAGTTTGTATAATTTTTTCCAGCATTACTTTAAAGAAATCACACGATTAGGAGTCACCTTGGTCAAAACCGTGTTTGGTATCGAGCGACTCCTAAAAGTTATTCCCTTGCCTAACGGATCTTTTGCTGTAGCTCAGCGTTTGTTTACAAAGCGGATACCAAATTTAGATATAGCGAGACAGAGGTTTAAATTTTTCGAGCTATCGAAGCCTGCTTTAAAAGCTTCGAAGCAGTGGTGTATATCAATCCATTTCTCATGGCACTTTTCCAGAATATAGCGCATGGCGAATGTCTGATCAATTGTAGATTTGCCAGGTCTGAAGCCACATTCATATGGTCCAATCAATATCAATTTCCATATTATTTTATCCGTTTTAAAGTTTTACAAACTATTTATGTTGAATATTTCAAATATTTAATACATGCATTACTTCCTCTTCCTCTTTCGACCAATTTTCCCTTGTGCTACTCAACTATGTTACATTCTATGGGAAACGACATATTAAAAGCAAATGCTTGCAATCAAGCGCATTTTATTCGGTTTTTCTTTTCATTACACTTTGCCTGCTACCATTTCGTATTTCCATACATATATACTCTTAAGTCATCGCATATCCAAAGAAGAATTAATGCTGGGTGACACGAGGATATTACCTTGTGCAAGTAAGCGCACGATTTTTGCCTTCATTAATGTCGAGGAAAAATTTATTTTTGCTTTACAGTTATTGCATGCTCCAATAGCGTGTGTAGAAATCGTCATCAACTGAGTTTTTATTCGTTTGCAAATATTTGCTTTATTTGCTTCTTTTGCCCTTCTTTGGCTAAAAAGTTGTTTTCAAAATATTTTCAGGACAATTTAACTATATATATACATATACATCATTTGATACAGATGATGAAAAAAATATTGACAAACCACCTTTAATGCATAAAATCTCACTTTCATATCATCAGTTTATAGACAGGAGAAAACTAAATAAATAAATAGAAAATATTTTATCATTATTTGCTGTATAAAAAGAAATCTGGAATAATCTTTGTAAAGCTCTGCGCCACTTTGATAGTAATACAAATTGAAGCCTTGCACTTTGCTTGCATTGAATGAGTTTGACTAATATATTGGAGCTTAGACAGCTTCAACATTGGCCTAAGGACGGCTGAGTGCAGCAAAGATGACGTAAAGCATCGCAAGCGTGACACATCTTACCGCCATGAGCCTTAGCGTTCAAGCTTGTGTGTAATGTGCAGCTGTTGTTAGTGTAGCTTAGAAGGACATTAGCAATGACAATCTGCAAATATTGAAATATTTTGTACATGTACATATATACTTCTTTAAATGTCTGTGTGTAACCAGTTGCACCGTCCGATAAAATAAACTAGTTAAAAATTACTTCGAAACTAGGAAGCAATCATCGGTAGAAATTCGAGATTATACTTCCAAACTCCTGGGAGAACGCAGTAGCCGAGTAAGTAGCCGTGTGCTCTACCATGCCGAGGGTCATGAATTGGAATCATGTACATACCAATATGAAAACTTATAAAAAAATTATAATTGTGCTCGACTCGCGGTAGGGAATGTACCGATTGTATTTTTGACATGAAATAAAAATTTCGTCGTAAAAATCTATCAGCCGTAGAGGGGCGGCCTAAAATCTTACATTCCTGAATTTGTTGAAACAACAAAGCTCAAATTAGAGAAGAAGCTCAGCCAAAATACCGCAAGGTGATGTACTCTTCTTTGCTATTGTTTATTTTGTATCTCTAATACTCCTTCCATCACACAGGGGAACTTCCTTGACCTCAAATGATCGATCTTAGTGTTCAGTCAAGTAAGTGATATCCTTATTTATAAAGTATAAGGCTTGGCATAAAGAATTGAAAGAAAACGAAAATCACCAAGGTCAACCAGGTGAATCCAATTTTTTTTTTAAGAAAATCATATTCCCCGATGAAATAAACAAAACGGTCGATTCTGGTGCGAAGAAAATCCACAAATTATTCATGAACAACCATTACATTCACCTAAATTGACGCTTTCGTGTGACTTTTGGTCTGGTGGTATCATCGGTCCGTACTTCTTTCGAAATGAAGCTGGTAGCACCGTTACTGTCAATGGAGAGCGGTATACATCGATGATAACCAAATTTTTATGGCCACAACTGGAAAAAGTTGATCTTAACAACAACTGGTTCCAACAAGACGGTGCTAAGTGTCACACAGCCCGTGCAACAACCGAATTAGAAGTTGTGATTTAACACCATTAGACTACTTCTTGTGGGGTTATTTGAAGTCATTGGTATTTAGCAATAAACCAAGCCCTGTTCAAGCTTAAGAAGTCAATATAACGTGCATTCATGACGAATTGATTTAGTGAAAAAAGTGCTCAAAAATTGGGTTCATCGAATTCGTTCCTGCAAAAGAAGGCGTGGAGGCCATTGGAATGATGTTATATTCAGAACTTAATTGTATCGATTATACTGAACATTAAATAAAAAACATTTGAATTTTTTTAACAATTATTGTTTTTTTAAACAAATCATATCACTCTTATTGGAAAACTCTATATAAGGTAAACTGCTATCTATCTCTCTGCAAAAGCCGTGTGATTAGCATTGGTTACTACCATTCCGAAGGCCAGGGTTCAAGCCCAGGTCAAGCCCTCAGAGTGTATTTCTGACATCTTAATGAAAATTCATCGGCTGTTCGGAGGCGAAATAAACTATAAATATGTATACATTAGGAGCTTTGTAACCGCAGAAACGACTTTCGGCCGAGCTTCTCTTCCAATTTATGGTTTTGCGTTGATGTTTTCACTAAAAAATGGAAGGCTCTACAGTTTATTCCGCCTCCGAATGGATTTTTATGACAAGCTTTTCCCCACATCCTTACTATTGTTACTGAGCCATGCTCACAACTATGCCTAGAGAAATTCACGACGACTTTTTTCATCAACTTAAGGAAAGAGTACCACCGTGTCGATTTGAATGTCAAAGTCGGCGACGTAAAAATTACGACGTAAAAATTACGACGATGAATAAAAGAAAGTTACTGTGGATGACATTCGGCAGCCACCTCCCCTTTACTCTGGACACGACTGCGATTGACACTTAAGTACAGAGCCTCAATAAAATCCTCAAGTCCTTGCGGTCTGAAGCTAGGGAAGAGGCATAAAACCTTTACAAAGCTATTCATTGTAAAGAAGCGAACCGCAGAAGAAAGGGTTACAATTCTGTCAAAGCACTGAAAGTGAATCAGTTCCTTAAATGGCTCTCTAGCAATGAATAGCATCCTCGAAATCCATTCTGTGTGAGTTATTCTGTTACAACTATGTCCTGGATACTGTAGTAGACTCAACTACTTATCCAGATTAGATCCCGACATACCCAAAGTATGTCATGAATCCCCTCATGACGCTGACAAACTTTTTCTCTGTCCTCTAAATCGTACTCATCTCACTCAATTTTTACTTTGGTCCCAACCTATCGAAATTTTTTTTTGAAACTGAGCAAAATCTCTTGCTATCGCATCAACTCTCAGCTTGAACCACTTATCGTAGAGACCGAAAGGAATTGTTTTATGCACAACGTAGTAATCCGATAAGATGTTGTGGCATGTAGGTCTGGTACCGATTTTGGAATTTGGAACATAGAAAACTCTTTGATGAGGTTAATATGTGAAAAACTTTCTTCTTCAGGTGGATCTGGGACCTATCTATTCAAGCATTTTAAGATATTTTAGTTGGTGATGAACACTGAAAACAACTATTCATTGAAATTTTGAGATGCCATATTTTATTTTTTTAGTTTTGCCTATTTCATTGCATGTCATTTATTACTACTGTATGAATTCTCCTTTAGAGTCTAGCAAAATATTATCTTGTGGGACTTCTCATGTAAAATTTCAATGGAATTAAATATTTAAACATATATATATATATATATAAATATATATGAAAAAGGTGCTACGATGAACTCTTAAACCAGAAACTGAGTGTTCTCACTAACCTACAATATTTGTACAAAAACACATGAAAAATAAAAAATATACAGCGATTCACCATTCCCTCACCATTCGTTATCGCTAACGGAAATTATTATAATCATATTAGTTAAAAGTGGGAAATTGAAAATGAAATTGCCAACGAACCATGGAACAGCAATTTGCACACAAATACATTAACTGATGGATAGAATATGAAAGGAGTGCAGACGTCCTGAAGAATCACAAATAACATAGTTAAATATCTATCCTAATGAATCACCTCACCCCACACATACACATACACACACACCGGCATACTGTTTTCCTTATATACATATATTGAGGGTGACTGCAATGCTCTTTTGATGAGTTAGTCGTTGGTAGTGCAATCAGTCAACTGAGCAACCAACTGTGCTTGATTGCTGCCTTGGTGTGCACTGAGATACTGTGCTTGATCTCTATGGCAAATTTTTCCAGCTTGATGGCTATGGTGGATGTAGAATTCTGTCACTATCTGGATATTTAAATATTTCAAGGGAGTGGGTGGAAAATTTTATTACTGAAGTGAACTGAATGTAAATAATTGCAGATTAAAAATCATAATTAAATATTTAAATGGTGTATATCCCTCATATATATGTATGTATTTTATTTATTATTTATCTTTATTTATTATTGAATTTTATAAAAACAAGTCATGTGAGCGGATGACAGTAAATATGACAGCAGCAGTGACCACTTCTAAGCAGCAATTAGTTAGTCCCATAGCCATCCGAGTGTACTTTGGAGAGATAAAAGCCACTCCAACTCGAATCAAGAGTTTATTTACTTTCTTATATCGTATATAAAGTCTTGTAATAATTGAAAGAATAAAGCTATTGGAAAATGGCACGGAAATGTAAA